>CM051025.1:72554973-73272473 GCA_027627225.1 Congeria kusceri
GTTTGTAAACATTATTCGAGAGCATATGCTACTGGTCTCTGTATGAAATCGAATTCAATACTGACACAAGAATGATCGAATCTTGGCCGAACGTTTGTTTATGGGCCGATCGGACACAAAACGGCCAACCAAGAATCGAAAACTGGCCGAAATGTGGACGAGAAACGTTCGAAAACTGGCCGAGGACAAACGTACACATTTCGGAACAAATCGGCCAAGAAAAAAAGATTGCGGAGACTCGAACGCACAGTGTAAATATGTGCTAAATGAACATTAGTAATTACTTGGGGGTACATGGATTCATATTGGATTTTGGAGAATTGTCATTCGGCAATTATGTAAACAAAGAGAGACATTGCGTTCATAGCCACAGTAAACAAATGCAATTGTATTGTGCATGAATGGCCAGCTCCACTGTCTTGTGGGTAAAACAGACAGACAAACACAAAATATAACTACGTCCTGCTTTGGTTCTGCGCTGGTCTAGCGTCGACGCAAGTTGTATTTAAAAACAACATAGGTCAATTCAGTCGTAGGTTGGCATAGGTAGTCGTACGTTAAGAACGCA
This sequence comes from Congeria kusceri, assembly GCA_027627225.1. Classification (NCBI taxonomy): domain Eukaryota; kingdom Metazoa; phylum Mollusca; class Bivalvia; order Myida; family Dreissenidae; genus Congeria; species Congeria kusceri. The sequence continues at coordinate 72,555,542 of CM051025.1, forward strand.
AGACCATGAAGGTCGACGAAAGTCATCTTACGTGGACGTAGGTAGTCGTACGTTAAGAACGCAAGACCATGAAGGTCGACGGAAGTCATCTTACGTGGACGTAGGTAGTCGTGCGTTAAGAACGCAAGACCATGAAGGTCGACGAAAGTCATCTTACGTGGACGTAGGTAGTCGTGCGTTAAGAACGCAAGACCATGAAGGTCGACGAAAGTCATCTTACGTGGACGTAGGTAGTCGTGCGTTAAGAACGCAAGACCATGAAGGTCGACGGAAGTCATCTTACGTGGACGTAGGTAGTCGTGCGTTAAGAACGCAAGACCATGAAGGTCGACGAAAGTCATCTTACGTGGACGTAGGTAGTTGTTTGCTGCTTAAGTACGACTACGCACGACAACGTCCTACAACCTGCGTCCACTTAAGTAGTCTTGTATTCAGACGTACGTTAAGAACGCAGGACCACGCAGGTCGACGAAAGTCATCTTACGTGGACGTAGGCGGTTGTTTGCTGCTTAAGTACGACTACGCACGACAACGTACTGCAACCTGCGTCGACTTAAGTTGTCTTGTATTCAGACGTACGTTAAGAACGCCAGACCATGAAGGTCGACGAAAGTCATCTTACGTGGACGTATGTGGTTGTTTGCTGCTTAAGTACGACTAGACACGACAACGTACTGCAACCTGCGTCCACTTAAGTTGTCTTGTATTCAGACGTACGTTAAGAACGCAAGACCATGAAGGTCGACGGAAGTCATCTTACGTGGACGTATGTGGTTGTTTGCTGCTTAAGTACGACTAGACACGACAACGTACTGCAACCTGCGTCCACTTAAGTTGTCTTGTATTCAGACGTACGACTTCGCGCGGTACAGTCTTCTGACAAATATTCATGTTAATTGTTTGTTTCTGTATTTTTTTGCACAATTTAGTTCAGCAGCTTTTCCTGATTGCCACAATGTAGCCATTACCATAACCTTATCCATGTGATACGATGTCACATGATATCTGGATCTGGGCTTATCAGTGCGGCAATAATGCAACTTGAGAAGCCAAACAGAGAAGATTATGCAAAATGATGTAGCAATACCCTGTCAACATCAATTGCTTTAGGCAACAATATTTAAACGGAGTTTAAGAGACATATTGCATCTAGTAAATGAGGCCCATTCCCATAATATGTCGACAAAGTTTACTGAGGTACATAGGACATTGCATTGAAAACTCTACATACGCGTAACACAAACCTAGACGATGAAAACTTGGCTGGTTATAATTAATGTCCTTTCATTACTGAATAATAGGTAAAACAATTCATCATTTTGATGGTAATGTACGTACCATTGACGGTATGGCAAACTTACTAGCTTTATTGTCTTCTAAGTTGGGAGGGTGTAAGGCTCCGCTAAATATGTAACTAGTAACCATATAAGATTATTTGAAACTGTAGACAGTAATATACGATATTTCTGATTTGTTTATTGAACTGTATGAGTATCTGTCCATAGCGCAGCAGCGACAAGTTAAATATTAAAGTCCAAGCAACGTGTTCTCCAACATGTTAAGAATATTTTTCATCAATAAAGTACCGGTTTATAACGTTGCGATCTTGCGTTGTCGTAAGTCAGTCATACATGACCTAAACCATTCTTGAGTCGACGGACGACAACAAAGTCCATCGTACGAGCTCTGTCTCGCACTGTCGTATAACCACGCACGTTCACGCAGGTGTACGTTGGACCTATGTCACGTCTACGTACGACTTCGCTGATGTCAGATTTCTCCAAGACGACGCAGGACATGACATACGATGTCCTACGTCCTACGCAGGTTCACGCAAGACTATGTAAGAATCTTGCCTCCAGTCGGGAGGTTTTTGAACATTTTCAAAAACCAGTTACAACTGATTTTTTTACTGAAGACAACGCAGGACATTCCAAAACTACGCAGGAAAACGCAGGACACGGTCAGGATTTTTAGTCGTAGACCTGTCTTATACCTGTCTTAGCTGCAGTGTGACTGGGGCTTTAGTCTTTTGGGCCCAATACGACTGTGGAAAACCCCGAGAAAATGTAAGAGGTAAGGCACTTCAATATTGCAGAGTATAGCTGCATATGTGACTGCTAGTGGACCATTCGTTTGTGCTGCACTGCTAACTACCCCCATTACCTGCGATTTGCAAGGCACATGTATAAAACAATTGCTATGCACACCTAATAGATTGTAGTTTATTTTGTTTTAGTATGTGTTAATAAGTATAGTGTGCAGAGGTTGTAGATGATTCATAATATTTTACATTTATTTACAAAAAAATGTGAAACAATGTTTAATTGTTATATTTTAACCCGAAAAGGTATGAATTCAATTATATCTGTAGTAGAAACGCATGTTTTCGTACTAAATGACTTCTGTATTGTTGCATGTACATGCTATCGTTTAGATTACACTATAACAAGATGATAGCTCACCTTATTAAAAGCAGTGCCACAGAAACGCATTCCAATATATTTAAATTTTTCAAAAAAGCAATTAGCCATATTGATCAATACAAGTCCTCCTATATGAAACAAAATATAAAACGGAACACTTCATCAAATTTATGTCAGATTACTATGTGTTTCTTGCTTACGGTTCTATGCGCGTATATTGAAGACCGGTATTTGAGGTCCTTTTTTTAATATTTCTTATTTGAATTGTTTTTGTTGGATTATTGGTAGAAACAACAACAAGAGCACCGCTTGCGGATGCTACCCTTCGTCTTATTAACTACTACATAAAACATACATACTTCATTTTTCATCTGATCGTGACCAAACTTGCACAGCTTGTGAATAACTATAAAATTTCAAACTAGTCCAGAAAAAGCCTGCATTGGGGTACAAACACTAGAGTTATTGCCCCTTGTTTGTGAGGAAGATGCAAAAAAAAAAATGGACAATGTGAAGGATAGAGAATTTTTTTGTCTTATTTTGACCAAACTTGCACTGTTTATGTATGACCATAAGGTCTCAATCGAAGTCAAATATGGGCCAGATCGAACCAGAAACACAATAGTTATTGACCCTTTTTTGTTTGTTTGTTTGGATTTTTCGCCGTATTCAACAGTATTTCAGTCTTATAGCGGCGGTCAGTTAACCTACTCACACTTGTCCTGGGTAATATGGTTTACCAGTACTAAGTGCACATACTTATGTCAGTAACTGACAACTGCCCTACTTGAATCAGAGGTAGGGAGAGAATGGCCGTAGAAATAATTTTATGACCAATCCCCACACAAGTTATGTGGGAATCGAACCCGCGATCCTCGGATTTGTAGTCCAGCGCTCTACCAACTGAGCTAGCCGGCCCGGCGACCCTTTTTTGTATGAACTAATAAGAAAACCTTGCGTAGAATACAGACTTCATTTTTCATCCAGTCTCAACCAAACTTGCACCGGTTGTGTTAAGACCATTAGATGTCAAACATAGTAAAATATCAATCTCATTAAAATCATCTCCAGTCTGACGCTACTATATTATCTGCTGACTGGATCTGATGACAGCCCATTAAGGGTCACGTTCATATGACCTTTTCCAGGGCCAGTCAAATTTTTGCCTTCAAAATGTTGATGTAAAATAACTTGAATATAAAACACAAATACTATGCACAAAAGTAACGTAAACTTCGGGTGTCTAGTCGCCAAAGGCTGAGATTTGTATTATTCGGAAGGTCAATTCAGCGACACATGTTATACGATGCCTTCAGATCCTAACAACGTTAGAATTTGATTTTAATGAGATTGAGTCAAATATGGGCCAGTTCGAACTAGAATCACTAGAGTGAATTTTGTTTTGTGAAATAAAAGCAAACATGCACTGCGTTTTTATATAAAGACTTAATTTAACATGCAATCTTTATCAGACTTGTGTATGATTGTAATATCTCAATCAAATTCAATAATAGCAAGATAAGAGCAGTCTAAGGGAGATAACTTGCTTCAGAACAGGTGCTGTCTCTCTGGAAAATTGATATCCACCACCATCATAACTAGGTTTCCACTCTGTGTGTGTGTGAGAAGGGGCCATTGCATAATCAGATATAAGATGGACACTCCACTCATAATTTGGTGGTGAATACAGATGATTCAGTTAACAGCATTAATTATTCGTTTTCATTGTCAGCTTCTAAGCTTCTGTGTTATTGTTCTTGCTGATTAGTATGTTAACACTTATTTGTTATAAAAAAATGACATACTTGTGGATTTTGAATTCTTGCAAATATTTCCTGACCAATATGCCTTTTTCTCTTTTTAAGTCTTCCTCGGTCTGATTCTAACACTAACATATTAATAACGGTTATGGCCTAAAATTACCTTCAAGAATAGGTTTTGAATATCCCTAATTAGTGTAGGTATTCATGTCATCTTTTAGGTTCACTAAATATATGTGTGTCCGAAGGACAGAGACTTCATTTGTCACTAGGGATGGCAATAAACCAATCAACCGGTGGTGAGATTTGAGTTGTAAACCGGTAAACTTTGTATCATTTAAAAACGCAATTAAAACACAAATGTGTCCATTATGACGGCGGTTTGATTAACAACTCCTAATTGATGATATATGTTATGCTGACAGGTGTCTATAGTTGTCACTCGCGACTGTTTTAATAAGTGTTCTGCAAAAACAATTAATGTAAATAACGTGACCAATTATAGGTTCATTTGTGGTGTTTGTAATAACATCTTTTTAGCTCACCTGTCGTCAACAATTTACTTCAACAACTTCTCTGAAACCGCTTGGCAGATTTTAACCAAACTTGGCATAAATGTATATGGGATCGTCCTCTAACAAATTCCTTCAACTCATTTGAATATCTAGAAAACTCTTGTTGTCATGGCAATCCGAAACCATTGGTTGGATTTCAATATAATTACACAGAAATGTTTCTTGTGTGACCCTCTACCAAATTTCTTTAAATTACTTTGATTCGTTTAAAAATACATGGCCGCCAGGGTGCTGGGCAGTTTCACAATGGCTATATTGAAAAAATTACAAAATCGTCTTGTCCGAAATTGCTCAATTTCTTCACATTATTTTGCTTCATTAAAACATGGTCGCCAGGGGGTGGGGCAGTTTTCCTTATGTAGCTATATAGAAAACTTTCAAAATCTTCTTGTCCGAAACCGCTGGCTGGATTTCAAAATAGTTTCACACAAATGTTCCATGGGTGACACTCTACAAAATTTCTTCAAATCATTTTGATTCGTTAAAAAACATGGCCTCCAGGGGGTGGGGCATTTTTCCATTTATAGCTATATATATAGAAAACTATTGAAAATCTTCTTTTCGGAAATCATTTACCGGATTTCAAAATAATTGCACAAAATGTTCCGTGGGTGACCCTCTACCATTTTTCTTTAAATCATTTTGATTCTTTAAAAAAAATGGCCGCCATGATGTGTGGCAGTTTTCCTTATATAGAAAACTTTGAAAATCTTCTTCTCCGAAATCGCTGGCCGGATTTCAAAATAATTTCTCATATATGTTCCTTGGGTGACCTTCTACCAAATTCCTCCAAATCATTTTGATTCTTTAAATATTATGGCAGCCAGCGGGTGGGGCAGTTTTCCTTATATATAGATAACTTTGAAATCTTCTTCTCAGAAACCATTAACCGGATTTCAAAATAGAGTGAAACCTGTCCAAACGGAACCCTCTGAAAACCTAATCCCTGTCAAAACCGAACGGCTGTGTCGGTCCAGATTTTTTTCCTTCTTAATTTATATATCAAACAAGAAATGTCTTTAAAAAATGACAATCGGCGTTGAAATTAATATTGAGATGTCATTGTTTTACCCGAAACATAATACAGAACAGAACAGAACAGAACAGGATTTTATTACACATAAACTTTACAGTTTCTAGTGTTAAACAAAATGATAATACAAAATACATGAATATAGTAAGTCGTTGTTTTTCTTACAGATAAATAATAAATTGGTAATGGATGAACTATACAGATATTTTAGACAAACATGATAACAGAGTATCTGGCTATATATATAACTGCTTTAATATGTCGTTGTATCCATAAAATAAATCAATATCTATGTAAAGAATAAAAAATAATACCATTTGAATCACCGTCAAATGTGAGTAGTACACATAATACAAGAGGGACAAGATGATCGTTTACGTGATGTCTCGGACCCAGCTTGTTTGGTCCCCACTAAGGAGACTTCTTTCGGACACTATAAGAAACCTTATCGGACCCAAAATTAATTGGAGATAAACTCAAACATTATTAAGATTTACCGTGAATAAACCGATAATACCTTCCATGTTTTCACCGGTGATAAATGAATACCTAACTGCTAGCAATTTACGTTACTATAATTGTTACATTAATTTGTCAGGCAAATTTAACACATTAGCATTGTCAGAAAATAATTGCGGAAATGAATCAAACTTATTATATATCAGATGAGTGTACTTAGTTATGTTAAATAATATACTATACGTATCATAAGGTTTGCAAATATTGTATTCATGCTACGCTAATGAAGTAAAAGTAACATTTCGACGTATTACGAGACTTTCTTTCACCACATTTTATTTATGGAAAGATGTTAAATATTTGTTTAAAATTGAATAACATATACTGGAGATTTTAATAGAAAGGTGCAAATATAAATCATTCTTAATAAAACGCAACCGCAATTCAAATATAAATTAACATGCACAGTAAGTTTATAAATATAAATTTCCCATTTATTGAAATTCTCGGGTTTATGATTCTCCGGACGCTAATTGATAAATTTGTATTAGCATAGCTCTACCACGCGCTATTTTTAGAATGATGCACTCTTTATCTCGAGTGTGTTTAATACGCTGGAAAAAACCAATGTATACCGATCTTCGCCGAATATATCTACGTATGGCTCCGAAAGGTTTCAGAACTCAATAATTCTCACAAAATTGGATCATTGTAATTGCTATTTATAGAGCGTGCAGCTGATGTAGGCTAAACAAAATAATGATTTCATTATGTGAAAAAAATATTACATTAAGTTCATGACATACAATGAGTAAATTGTTCATAATTATGTTCAGTTCTAGAGTGTATGTCGAAGATATGTTTATAACTTTATTTTAACCGCTTATGCAAACAATTATGTAAATTTTAATCCCCCAAAAATGCAACAGTTATTGTTGAACATCAAACCATTGTTGTAAGTTTGCATTCCCTGAAATTAGAACATTTGCCCAATTCATTCAATTTTCCAGCTGCATAAAATGATCGTAAGAAATCTAGGTCAAAAGTGATCTAAGACAGCTACGCCGAAAAACCTTAATAAACCGAACCATGTCCAAACCGAATACCGAACGATTTTATCGCAAATTTGATCTCTTTCAGCCTGAATAAACCGAACGGTCTATCCTGCCAGATGTCACTTCGCGATACCGCAGAGGCGTGAACCCGATAAATGGTGACACAATTACACACAAAGGGGCATAATCGTAACGGTGTAAGGGGTCGATGATTACTAGTCGTTGCATACAACAGTAGTCAATTGTGAAAAACATATTAATTGGTCGTGTTTTATGTTGAAATATACTCACAGGTATATCGGAAGGTATTCACGATGTCGACATTGTCAAATCACGCGTAACGAGACTGGCGAGATAACGCGAGATTTTGAGGTCAGGAGGGGTCCGTTTTCTCGCTGTAAAGTAAACATCGATCTGCTGCTGATGCAGCTTTACATAAACTGCTATTAAAACTCAAAATAAACAATTAATTAACTTTATATGAAGACGTATTGCTTTAATTGACGATTTTTGACGTTAACACACAAACTTTAGACCTGGCTGTTTAACAGTATTAATGGTCACACGAGTAGTGTGTCAAAATAGGCAAAAATGAACAAGAAACACCACACCAACCCTACGGTTAGAAGTAAACCATACAAACTCTTTTGACATGCTACTTTAAAAAGTCCACCTACCTATTTCTAAAACATTTAACAAGTCAATTTTTTACACATTTACTTTGTACTAAATGTGTAGAAAATAGCCCAACATGGAGTACATTTTCATGGACCCAGAAAATTAGTTTTATTTGATGTGGTGAGTGGGGTTTCTCACAGATATATTAATTTAATGTATATATCATTTTTATGATTTTTTTCTTTTGACAATTGCAACCTGAATACAAACCGGGCCCAGCTAGCTTAGTTGGTAGAGAGCTGGACTGTCAATCCGGGTGTTTGCGAGTTCGAGCCCCTGCCCGGCCACATAACTTGTGTGGGATTGGTAATAAAATAATTTCTACGGCCATTCTCTCACTACCTCTGCTTCAAGAAGGACAGTAGTTACTTTCATTAAAGTATGAGGATTTGGTACTGGTCAACCGCTTAGATCGGCTAAGGAAAAGTGAGTAGGTTAACTGACCGCCGTAAAGTCTGTAATCGTAGATTTGACTGCAGTTAATACAGGATGTGTCCTGCAGTTCCACATAATAGACCTGTGTCCTACTAGTACCATCATAAGGAATATATGCAGCTCACTTATCTTCACTTTATCAACAACACAACAATAAAAAAAAGTCCATTTGACCGGGGTATTCTCTTTTAATCATAAGCTATAAATACAATGCTTTTCAAAATTACATCCACAGCACATAAATAAACAAAATTACATAAAGTATTCAATTATATTGAAACAAGTATCACAATAAATACATTAGTAATGCACAAAGCATGGATTGTTTTAATTAGTATATTCCTGTGTAGAACCAGTACTAAGTCACTTTTTCACGGGTTTTAGTACAGTTTAGTAAAAAACCAAGCAAGTTCATCACCAGCTATTGAGTTGGGCTGACATTTCCAGTGTACCCATTTTGAACAGGAACTTTAACGGTCACAGTTAATGCTGGTTCCAATGACACAATGAACAATTTTTCTATAAAATATATATAGCTAATTCCCGCAGTGGTTTTACACACAATCACAAAGCAGTCAAGGGTGAAAGCCCGGCAAACCGAATCGACGAAGAAACTTATTCAGGTCACCAATGGATCACTTTTCCACAGTGTGCGGGTGCAGTGTGCAGTGTTTTGCCCGAGGATGGTTCGACTTGGAACTTTGCGCACAGATGTGTGATTACTAAATACTTATGACAATCCATCAACAACCATCTGTTATGATAACAACAATTCATTAACAGTATTATTTTTAATATATTCACTTGAATTGTGACAATTAATAATATTACTTAACTTGAACACACATAACATAATATTTATATATTTTTTATAAATGTAATTACATAAGTGGTGTTGTGTGTCACAATATGCTAATTCAGGAAGGAATAATACAATCAGGTGATCAGGTGAATAATCCACTGGAGAATCAGGGTGAGACATTCCAGATTCTGTGATAGTTACATGAAACAAATAAAGTTAATTAAAGTATTATTATTATTATTATTGCAAAGATATACTGTAATACAAACACACAATAATATTATGTATAAACATACTGAACTGGCTACTCTATGCAATTCCGTATATACATTAAAACTTCTAAATATTGCCTATACGTTTTCTATTGACAAACACTGATGACATATTTAAGGACTGTTAAGGATAAACATAACGTGCATAAAAATTAATATAATGGCGTTCTCTTTATTATTTCATAACCTATTTGAAAGAAAGGTATTAAATCTAATGCCAAAATAAGATCTGTTGCCTTTATAGCGTAGTTTTCCGATCATTAAATGATTAATTCCCATACCCCACCCACGTTTAGAATGTTAAATTTTAACCTGTTTAAAACATAACAAAGGGCATTTTAAGAATAACTATGTATAAAAGCCGACTTACATATGTTTTTCCACAACAAGTAACAGTTTTCTTTTCCAGTCATATGCAAAATGCAGAATAATTTTTCTGAACAACGGTTATCTATACAGCGGAAGCAATTATACGCTCACTGCGCAACCCCCCCCCCCCCCCCGACCTAGATTTCCGGCGTATTCGGAACACCTCAGTAAACAATGTCGAAAAGGTCAATATATATTTATTAGAGTCTCATCCATGTCTACATTTAAACATCACTGTATCAACATTAAATTAGTACATGACCATTCTTATAAGAATTACAAGAGAATGTAAACATTTCACAACAGTGTATTTGAGTGTAATTTATATTAAAATATGCCAGTTGGCAGAAAGTTGGCAGAAAATAATCTTGTAAGATATTACAAACTGTTAATACATGACTTTAAAATCTCTACATCATTGATAATTCGGGTGTTGTTTTATGTAACTAAGTTGTTCTTCGAAAACATGCACTTGTTTGATTGATAATTTGACTGTCGTTTTTTTTTGTACAAAACAAACATTTTTTTACATGCAAGTAATAAAAATAATATACAATCATACAATAGAAAACATACACATGTTGTTGTCTTATTATATACTCGAATTAACATATAAAATAGAATGTATCTTTTTTTAAAGAAAATGACATTTAATCAAAACCTGTGTAAACCGAACACATCTGAAAACCGAACGATCGACCCGGTCCCGACGCCGTTCGGTTTAGACAGGTTCTACTGTAATGGCACAAAAATGTTCCGTGGGTGACTCTCTACCAAATTTCTTCAAATCATTTTGATTTGTTAAAAGCACGACCGCCAGGGGGTGGGACAGTTTTTCTTATATCTTATGTAGCTATATTTTCTTCTCAGATACCGCTAACCAGATTTCAAAATAATATAAATCACATAGATATTCCTTGGGTTACCCTCTACCAAATGTCTTCAAATTATTTTTATTTGTAAAAAACATGGCCGCCAGGGGGTGGGGCAGTTGTTCTTGCATGGTTATATAGAAAACTTTCAAATCTTCTTGTCAGAAACTTGCGACCGGAATTTCAAAAGACATTTGCACAAATGTTCCTTGGTTGACATTCTATCATTCTGAAAATCTTTTATCTTAAACTACTTGCTTCATTTTTACATAATTTCACAGAAATGTTTATACTATTTATCAAATTCCTTCAAATTGTATTGAGTCACTAAACATATTGCTGTCAGTGGTCCACTGTTGTTGTCCATTGTCACATCTCTGAATACGCTATTAACCTTTTACAAGCTATTGTGGTTCATTCAACTCAGGTGAGCGACCCAAGGCCATTTGGTCCTCCTGTTTACTATTAAAATTGGGACGTAAATTAGAATTGATAATACTTATCTGTATTGCCTTCATTAAGAAAAGCGCTGTTTCATAATCAAAACACCAAACATTCTGTATGTCGAATGAAAATAAACTTACATGTTTTCATATGACACATTGTTATATTGCAAACATACATACACAAATTGCTATAGGTTCTTCTACCTTTTTTTTCTCATTTAAAAACGGTAACTTATTTTAAAATGGTCTAGCATCAAAATAACCAGCACAGCCATCGGCAGCCAACCCGTGAATGGCAGCTTAGATATGGTACTTTCATAAAAACATAGTCCCTAAAATTACCCCGGGGGGGGGGGGGGGAGCAATGTCTACTGTCAGCTCAAAGTCTTTACAATTTATAGTCATTGAGCTGTTAAAGTTCTACTTCGCACTAAATGTTATAGAAAGTATTCCTACTTTCACAATTTTTTATCATGTGCCAGTAGAAGGACTGCCCGGACGCCGGAGGCCGGGCGGTGACTAACCACAATAGGTCACCATCCATTGAGCACTATGTACTTTGGGATGCTCGAAATGAATACACAAGTTGTTTTTGTTTTTGGATAAAATGAACATGTTTTATTAATTCCAACCAATATATCTCAAAACCTTTGTTAATATTAAAAAAAATATATTAGTAATAGTTAAGTCTTGCCTTATAATAACTTAATTTGTGTAACAGTCGGATTCCTTCGCAAGCTTAACTATGCCCGATTTTTAAACGCGTACATGTTACAGATATATAATTGCATTATTTCCTGTAATTCCATTGTAAATCTTGCACATGGCCGTTCGGTGCACTATTGTTAACATTAGTGTTTCAAATGCACGTTGAATTTGAAACATCTATAAGGTAAAACGAATCCTTCACTCGGAATTTAAAGGGACTTGTTCACAGATTTTCGCATTTTTAAGTATGCCATTAAATGTCTTAACTTGACAGATTTAGGCATCGGAACTAAAAAGCTAAAGTAAAGTAACACGAACAATATTTTACAAAAAATGTTCCGCCGGGGTTCGAACTCGGGACCTCCGGATTAAAATTATATCGCCTTACCCACGCGGCCATTCCGACTTCTTTACGTCACGTTGCATTATTTACTTTATTTAAGTGTTCCACGTGTTGTCAACAATTTCAACGAAAACAACAGAAACACTCCAAATTATTCCAGTGTTTAGCGTTACAAACGCTTTATAACTTTATCAGTTTCAACTGACGATTACTCATAAACGAATCGGTTTTTAAAGTATATATCTAGGTCCGTAGTGTTGTTTTGCTCCCTTGTATGCACTGTTCTTTTCTTTTTAGAATCGGAGACACACATACATTTGGGTCAATTCACAATTTGTATGTATCATATGACAAACGTGTGACAAACCCCGTTCACGTTTTGGAATGAAATAATTATGTAAGAATAATTAAAGAATGTATTTACGTCAAAACCATGTTGCTCTGTACACAGATGCTCAAACTGTAAACTTATAGCAATAGAAATAGTACAATACTAAAGCTGCGCATTTTTGTAGAATGCCATAATCCATGGGAAATAATCAAAATAATCCAAAGGATTTATATTATTCTATCGGATATTATCCTATATCTCTTTCTAACCAGCATCCTAAATTGTTATATTCTAACACATGACTGCCACTTATAGAAATGTTACATACTTGCATGCAAATACTATTTATTGAGAAGAACCATATAAGATTTTATCTTCCGTTCCTATCCATTTTTTGAACTTGCGAATTTTTTGTAACAGTATATGTTTTGTACACTCGTATGTATTCATGAAATAAAACATGTTTAAACCAAAATAATCTAAGACAATTATTGTTCAAAATACTGAAGCAAGCAAACCGATTTTAAAATAAAGATTATTGCAGTATAAATACAAAAGAAAACTCAAAACAGCTATGAAACAAAGAAATGCGATGTCTGTTTAAGCTGTGCTTCTCTGTGGTAAAACACACTAACTAAGTTAATAAAGTAATATCACATTATCAAAACTAAGTTCCACATAAACATTGTTTTTAAACTAAGTTCCACATAAACATTGTTTTTAAACTAAGTTCCACATAAACATTGTTTTTAAACTAAGTTCCACATGAACATAATTAATGATACAAGTTTCTAACAAATAATAGAAATGCATACTTCACGAACAATTTTAGCATTTAATGGGAAAATATTTGAAAACAGACAAAGTGTGTGCTTATATAAATATATATCTTTACATCAGTGAGTTATCCACAATATGTCAAATATTCTAAATTAAGTATTTGTTGTCTCAAAATGATTCAACTCAACTCAGTTTTTTTATTTCCCCCAGTATGGAGATTTTGAACATGGTACAAAATGAATAAACTACATATTACAATTATAATACATTATAAATATGCAAATGACGTGTTCTACATATTATACAATACATTTATGTTATACAGTACACAAACATGTTTAATAAATGAACGCTATTTGCACAGACACAACAGTTCTCACAACTATACTAGTTTAAACGCTCTCTACAAGCAATACTTGATACACTTTACTATATAAGTGTACGATAATTTCAAGAATTCATTGTTCTTAGCGTTTCCCAATAGAGGTTGTATAGGAGCACCGAGCATTCTCAAGCTCAAGTCTATACTGTCCATTGCTTCGAGTTCGATTTTTACAACCATTCCAAAGGTTGCGTGTATTTGGTTGAAATAACTGTCTCTCAACCAGAACGATATTTTACACTCGCGCAAAACATGCGCTAGTTGATGATAGTATATCCGCTCACAGAGTTCACACGTGTATATGCCCAGTTCAAAGGGCCTACACCATAGCTTCGCAATTGTTAGCATTGTCCCTCTAAAGCTGCTGATTTTTGAAATCGAGTACACAATGGCTGGTTTGAATACTGGGTGTAAAATACGATAGAAAAGAAATTCGGTGTCATTTGTGAGCTATTGCTCTAAACAGTTGTGTTCATGCCTTGCAACCGATTGCTTAACAATACGTTTCCAGACTGCTTTTTCAGGCAACGTCATTCCATCTTCGATACATTCGTTAATGGTAAAATATAAGTGATGCTTCCTTAAAAGTCTGCAAATGTCTGGAATAAAGCCCATTTGTACTAAATTTTCATCAGATCTATACATTGAATATTTACTGATGAAGAGCTTCGGTGTTACTGAACTAGCAGGTAGGGACAATATCTTGTGAAGAAAAAAATAACTTTCTAATTTCAATGGCTGCTGATAGCTTATAGAGACCGAGAATTGGTTCGGCCATATCTGATCGTGTTCTTATTGGGAACCCCTGATTCTGCTTGGCGATGAAATGTTGGAATCGATTTATGCTGTGAATATCACTTTGTGTCATGTCGTGCCATAATTCGGCACCATATAAAGCGGTAGGTATTATAATTTTCTTGTATAGTCCCACTGAGACAAGAGGATTTACACCTTGTGGATGGAGTCCCTGACTGGTCATAGCGAAAAATGCTTTTTTAGCTTTCTGTAACCTAGCTTCAATGCGACTATGTAACTTTAGGTCGGCTTCTTGTAATATACCTAAGTGCGTGACAGCCTTTGTTTGTTCTATATCCTCGCCTCCATAGTGAATACCTACTTGTGAGCTATTTCGGCGTTTGGTAAAAACTAAAACGTTTGATTTTTCAACGTTCATATCTATTCGCCATATTTTACAATAGCGATTAACAATATCGACAAGTTTTTGGAGTAGTAATGGATTTAGCACGACTAGAGCTCCATCGTCGGCAAACGCCGGGTTACCCGCATTAATATTAAGAACCGTCGACCCGTGAGCGCTTGCTTCTAATTCTCTTAATAACCCGTTAATATAGACGAGGTAGAAAAATGTCGACAATACCCCGCCTTGTCTAACGCTGCGTACTACCGTAATGGGCTCCGATATGGAGCCCCGGACGCGTATTTGACACTGAAGGTTGTTGTAGGTCGCTTTTAAGATTCGCAACATTTTCCCTGTAAAGCCCATTTGACCTAATTTTAGAAACAGTGCGCTGTGCCATACACTATCGAAGGCACCCTTTTGATCGAGACTAGCAACATAGACATCATTTTGTCGCTCAATATGGTAATATATTGTTTCTTGTATGTTAAATGCGGTAGATATACAGCTTAATTGTTTTTGAAAGCCTTGCTGCTGCGCGCAAGGAAAGTCAATATTGTTGCTGACTGTGAGCCTTAAGTCGAGATAGAACGAGTTTTTGAAATAGCTTAGCGAAACATGGGATTAGGGACACAGGTCTATAACTGTTAGGGTTTTCTTTTGGCTTTCCTTTTCCTTTGTATATGGGTATCAAACTGCTAGTTTGCCAATGCGCGGGAACCTTCTCGTAGTGCAGTACCGAATTAAACAGTGTTACCAGCGCATTTGTGCATATCGGACCGGCATGTATTATGTGTTCGTTTAGAATGTTGTAGTGTCCCGGACTTTTTCGCTTGGAAAGAGTCCGAATAGCATTTGAAACCTCTTCTATTGAAAAGGGTTGCACTAAGAATGGATTAGACTCCTCGTATAATGCCTCGTTAATCAAGTTAAATGACTTTTCGTCGGAATTTACATCAATAAATATGTCCCTAAAGTGGGTCCGAAACCCTTTCGTTACATCGTTATCATTATAAACGATACCGTTTTCACATTGACCGAACAACATATATTAGTATGCTTTCTATTTTTTGAGCGCAGTAACTTCCAAAATAGCTTATAGTCTAGATCGGCTGCTTTGTTTAGCTCATCGTGAATCGCATTATCGTATTCTTGCTGGTGTTGCCTTTGTATGCGCCTGAAATTCGTGTTTGCGGTCTTATAATCATTAGAAGTAGCGAATTCTCTGCCTCGTGGTCGCCGGGCGCGTATCCACTTGCGTCTATATCTGCGTGCTACAGAATGAGCTTCCTTCACCTCTTTTGACCAATACGGCTTAGCGCTCTCATTAAATTTGCGTTTTGGAAGAACGGATGCCGACGAGTGCAGCACCACGGTTAGAAGGTCATTAATAGTATCAGGATCGTATAACTGACAGGTGTTGTTCTCAAAAAACGTGTCATTGTTGGCCAAAATGTTGGCGGCAACTGACATTTCATATGCTGTATAATTGACGTCGGTGCATTTATTCCATGCAATACTTTTGTCACAGATGGGAATGTCCGAATATGTTTCGGTGTTTATATTTGTATGTAACATTGTTGGGATATGGTCGGAAGTTAGAACGTCGGCTTCAGCGACGGAAGTGAGTGCTGTAACCAAGCAAGTATTGGATTTGTCTATAAGAAAGTGATCGATAGATGATCTGTTGGGAATAAAGGTATACATTACGTTATTTGGCAAATATCTGTGTACAGATACTAGGTTGTTTTGCGTTAGAAAAGAAGTAAATATTGATGGTTTACTTGGTGATAGCAGTTCTGGTTTTGAATCAAGTATTGTACTATTGAAATCTCCCGCAAAAATCACAGTACCCATTGTTGAGTATACTGCAAACAGGGCTTGTACATCACTAAGTGTATCTTTAAATAAGCCTATATCAGAACAAGCAGGCATATACACACATAATATACAAGTAAAGGCGCCATGTGTTCTTAGTTCAATGCCTGTAATTCTGTTGTTTTCGACTGAATTAATTTCGGATACCACATTAGCGATGCTATCTTTGTATAGGATAGCAGTACCAGCTTTGCCGCAATGATGTGTATATTGGTCAATTGTATCGTCTATGGAGCAAATAGCTCGGTATCTATGGTAAATAGTATTTAGAAAGTTAGCTGAGCGTGGTAGTAATGTATGCTCAGTAATCAGAGCAATATCTACGTTATGTGCATCTAATAGCTTCGACAGCGAGAAAGCAAAACTCATGACGCTTCGAACATTCCAGTTAAGCAGTATCAAAGACATAGCAAATAACATAAATGCGGATATTTCGAAGTATTCCGTTTTATACATTGTTAAGATTCTGGATAGCGGGAATCGTACCATTTGTCGCTTGATTCAGAGTTCCATGTCATTCGCTTAGATCTAGCGTTGCTTCCATTTTGCTGGCTGCCACATTGTCGTATTCGTAGTCGTCGCGTTCGCGATAATGTCGCCGATTATTAGGTCGATTATTTCTATATCGGTATCGCGTCGATTCATTCTCGTGTTCCCATTCTCTTCTGTTGACCCAATGTCGCCACGTGACGTTTTCGAACCAAAAGTCGTCGTTCTCAACAACGGTTTGGAATTCCTCACTGATGTTAACTTTCGCAGATGATCCGTTTTTGGCATAGTACATTATGATTTGTGTTGCTTTGACGTTGGCATTTGTTAAATAGTCGTATATGTCATTTTTGGTAACATGTGTGTCCATATTGGCGATATAATATGAAGTACTGCAGCGTTTCCGTGCAGCAATGAAGTTGTCTCCCCTGCTGGTTTGTGCAGTGGAGCATGGTGCGGCAGGATTTTCAATTGGCTTTGACATATTGCTCTGGGTTGCGTTTTGAATATAGTCCGAATTAATTTGAGAGCCCTTTGTGCCGTTACAGTTGATTGTCTTCCTGTTTTCCGCTGGAGCCTGTGAGCATTTAACAGGAAGAATTTTGACGCAGCTTCCGGTGTTGTCGTTTTGTATAGCGCTTGCTGGACATGCGGCCGCTTGTGCGCTGACTGCAGGAGGTGTCTTCTTCACTTGCGTAGCGTAGTTTTCGCCCGTTTTATCAGGGGTTGTTTTTGAAGTGGCAATTTGCCCTGCCGCAGGTGTTCGGTCGGTAATTCTTTGGTTGAGCGTTGAGATTGTTGATCCCATCTTGGCCATTTCATCTTGAAGTGTTTTGACTTGAGCTTCGGCTGTAGACGTAGGAGCTCTTGCCAATATTGAGTTTAAAGCCCCGTTGAAGACTCTAAATGACGTCAGCTCATTGGATATATCGCCCTGTATCTGTTGCAACACGGTGGTATTATGAGCTTGTTCCTTTGCCAATTGCAATAATGCTTCCTTCATTATAGCGATAGAAGAGTGTAGTTCTGCTCGCTCTGTATTGCATATACAGCCCTTTTTGTCGTAGGTATCTTCGATGACAATACACTCGTTCGTTTGAGAGAATATCTCGTGTATGTCTTTATTTCTTGCCCCATTTACAAATGCATCAAGTGTATAATAGACTACGGAACTTTTGTGTTCTCGACTACCAGTGGACGAGTTCTTTCTATTAATAAGCCTGCCCTGAGGGCAATCAGGTAGCCCTTCTGCTCGCTCTGCCAACCTTTCACGATAGTCGCTTAGCCTAGAGTAGTCATTACGGCAGAGTTTGGTAAGTCTGGATATAATCAGAATCGATGGAGATCCAAAACAAATGAACTTTCTTATTGATGAAAACCAGACCATAGGTCCAGATTCGGTACTGTCTATGGTAGACTGGACATTGCAAAATCACGGGCACGGTGAGAGGAATTGCACTGTTCATGCAAATAACTGTGGCGGTCAAAACAAGAACCAGTTTGTACTAGGCTATTACTGGATAACTGGACAACATGAAAAGACCAAGTACTCTATGCAAGTACCTGGACATGCTCGCTGTTTGATTGATGGAGATTTTGGGTTAGTGGAGAAACTTTACCGGCGCTCTGACTGTGACGATTTAAACCAGCTTCTATCAGTTGTGAACAATTCGTCAAGGACAAATGTTGGTATGGTGTATCCTGCATGGCAATGGAGGGCATGGAAAACGTTTCTGAGCCAGTACTTCAAGCCATTGAAAGGAATAAAGAAATACCAACATTTTAGATTTGACTGTACTGAAACCGGCATAATATCTGTGAAGGAAAGTCGTGATGCAGAGGAAGTTAAAATTGACATCCTGAAGCAGCATGATGTCGCCCAGATTTCTCGTGACAGGCCTCCTGTAGTCCCTTCACAAGGTCTCAGTGAACACAGGGCCAGATACCTGTACAACAGCATGCGACCGTATGTCAGACCTGGACATAAAGACATAACCTGCCCTCGACCAAACTAATGTACTGTGAACAAATGGGTGTACTCTAACTTAATTATGTGTCAATTAAAACAATAACTTGTCATAAGAATGTCATTGTATGTATTAATTGTAGGGATGGGACCGAATACTGACATCAATATTCGAATATTCGTTTTAGGTATTCGAATATATTCGAATATTCGTTTTGTAAATACTACTATATACTACTATATACAGCACTCTGTCCGAATATTTAACTATCCGAAATATGTATACTACGTGTACGTAGTTGTTTTACCTTGTTTCAGTGGTAAATGAGCGATATAACTTAGTGAGTGTTATACAAATGTAAAGAAATGTAAGATATTGTTAAATGTATTGTTTATTAATTTGTTAATCGTTCCGTTTTTTTTTCAGAACCATGACGCTTGTATCTGCTGTGCAGATTACACGTGCAAACTGTGAAACCGTTATCACAACATGGCCCAGTTTTATATTTGTGGTTACAATGCGTCATATTCGCGCCTCCTACAAACCGTTAATTCGCGGCCCTTGTAAAGACGTGCCCCCCCCCCCCCCCCCCTGCCAATTATCAATTGTCGTTAATTGGACATGTTTGGCATGTGTTGTACAAACGTTACACTGCCCCCGCCCACCTGCTAGGCAGGAAATACGACTGGACTTCATGTTAACTTTGCAATCAAACTGGCTTAAAAAACTTGATTTTTTAAAGAAATTGTGTTCTTTAAATAAATTTGAAAATCGAATACCCATCCCTAATTAATTGTCAACAAGTTATATCATTAAATTATAACATTTTTATGAAGTTATGCAAATTTGTATACACACTACAATGTAATTGAGAGTTAATTCATTTACTTCAGTGAAGTGATATTTAGTATTTATAATTTGTAGTAATTATTAATTTTCATACCCAATTGTTAAGTCATTCACAAGTCATATTATTTTACTTCGGTTCATTCGTTCACTCATCCAGATTCCGCTTATTATTTGAATAATTAGTATACTTATTCATGTAATCATTAATTCAGCTATCCACGTGTGTGTTATTAAATGCTGAACAAGAACAGATAGTCTTATGTCATTTTTCTTCTGTAATTTCAGAATATTCATAAAACAGATGCAAAACACAAATAAGTAACAGTATATGTTCAGATTCCTAAATTCATTGTCTAAATGTGTTACAAAACAGCTAATAAAATTTAACTTAATAATAAGGCCAATTTAAATGAGTTATGTTTTTTCTGTAAAAAAAAATATACCGGTACGTTTTTGAACACTTTTCGATCATACAAATGAGCATAATATTAGATCTTGAAAAAGTATGTTGTTTTGCTTACTTTTAAGTAAAACAAGCAACTTTTGAAATGTATTCAACCAATATTAAGACCACAATAATAAAGAGATACTTTCAAGGTCCTAAATAAAGTATTTTAACATAGGTTTTATTGTACAAGTAAGTTGTATGTTCATTATCTTACTATGACGTTCGCAACGTCGATTTTCTTATTTTTGACGTCATTTTGACTTTTGTAAACACTACACCATAGATTTTCATAACCCTGTACAAAAAAGTATTTGACATATTGATTTCATTATGTTCAATACTTTTAATGAAAATGTTTGTAGATTCTGAATGTGCAAAAAAATAATAATCTATTTTTTCTCAATAAGACCGATTTTTACAAAACAGAACAGAACAGAACAGATATTTTATTAAGACTTGTACAAGGTACATCGTCTACAATAAATGAATATAAGTATACATATATATAAAGTATACGTGACAAAAACATAGGGGAAACAATATGTTATTATCATATAGTTGGTATATTTTTAACATACGAGTACAGTGTATGTGCACAATTACGACAGCAAAGTTAAGTATGTACTTATAACGGTGGATGAACGTTTTAATTTTTCTACCGTTCTATATTTAAAAGTGAGTTTCTTAGAATAAGTGCTTCCTTAACATACAAAGATATTTTTATTAATCTGGTTTTATCTCTTGTATTAGGTAATTGTAAATACTTATATACTGATGGATGTTTGTAGTAAAAAGTTTGTATATATTTCTTTCTTATGTCAGAGTAACATTTACGTACACAAATAAAATGATATTCATCTTCAATGTCTTGAGTATTGCAACATAAACAATGTCTTTCATCACGTACTATTCTGTTTTGGCCATATCTTCCCGTTTGTATTCTGAGTGGTAGTCCACTCACTCTAAGCTTACAAAAATAAGGTTTTAAGGATCTTGGTAATATATCTAGGTAATTTTCATAATCTAAAGTGTTTTTAACATGTCTATAGATCTATAACACAGAGCTATTTTCCAAATTTGCATACCATTCTTGTTTAAAAGAATCGAAAATTCTACTTTTAAATTCATTTATAAACAATTCTGTATTGACAATTTGAATGTTTTCAAAAACATATGAAAAACCAAAATCATTTAATAACTGTCTAACATTCGAGACCCAATTTTTACAGCCATTGTAACTATCTCTAACAGAGCACGGCTCAAATACAATTCACGAGATAATCCGAATAGCTGATTGTCTATGTCTTGATAAAACTGCTGCTGTCGGGGGGCTTGCGACATTTCACCTTCGTCATAATCGTCATCCAAATAGTCAGCTTGTGACGCACATTCTTCCTTTATCTTCCGTAAGCTTTCGTTCACGGCAATTTGTGACTGCTTAGTACCCTTTTTGCTTGGTGTTGCCATTACGCAGTCATTACATGCATAATAGATAATATAAATCCAATTATCGCATTATAATGCGGTGATATATAAGAACAGAACAGAACAGAGAGTTTATTAAGACTTGCACGTAGTACATCGTCTTCGTTATGGAAAAAAACAAAACATGCACAATAAAGATCACGTGATAACAGGTTACTGACGTATAATGGTTAATAACCATCACATAACATATACATGCAAATAATAATAGTTTAAATCAATTGACATAAAGTATAGGAAATACAAATAGTGAGGATGACGCATAAGAGTGAATTACCATTACATAACATATATATGCAAATAATTCTAGTTTAAATCAATTGATATAAAGTACAGAGATATAAATAGTGGGGATGAAAAGAATATCTTATTGTGATCCCTCAACAGCGTTCTAAATTGATTGTCTAACACAAAGAGCTTCCTTAATAAATAATGAAAGTTTGATAAGCTCTTCCCTTTTACAGGATTTCATGAGTTCTAAAAATTTAAATACCGATGGACTTGAGTAATATTTTGATTTTATGTATTTTTTTCTTATAGCAGTAAAACAGTTACAGATGAGTATAAAATGATACTCGTCTTCTATGTCACGTTTATCGCAGCACAAACAATACCTTTCTTCTCGTAAAATGCGATTTCTACCAAACCTACCAGTTTGGATTCTTAAAGGATGCACTGAGAGTCTAAGTCTAGAAAAATTAAATCTTAAACTTCTAGGTAGGATGTCTAAATACATTTCATATTCAAAATTAAGTTTATATTCTTTATACAACAAAAGAACAGGACTTTGTAATGACCTTACCCATTCCTGTATAAAACAATCAATTACTCTATTTTTAAACTCACTAAGAAAAGATTTTTCATGGACACAGTTATAGTTTTCGAAAACATATGTAAAACCGTAGTCATTCAAAAGTGTCTTTATGTTTGATACCCAGTTTTTATATCCCTTTTGACAATCGTTGAATGCCTCTTTGTAAACTGTATGTAAAATTATGTTATCACTGTGTACAACCTTAAACCAATACTTCAATATTCTTACGTATCTTTGAATAAATAATGGGAATCTACCGAGTTCGCCATAAACTCCGGCTGTACATGTGTTACTTCTAACACGCAATACACGCTTACAGAACTTTAGATGAATTCGTTCGATTTCCTTTGACTGTGTATATCCCCAGATTTCACAAGAATAATTAAGAATAGGCGACACAAACGAATCAAATAACTGACACATGAGTTTAGGTTTAAAGTCAAACTGACTGCATTTACACAACAATACATTTAAAGCTTTTAAAGATTTACCTATAAGATGCTCAATATTTATATTGAAGTTTCCGGTATAACTAAAAACACAACCCAAATAATTAAATTCATTTACAACTTCGACGGATTGGCCATTGTAGGTCCAAGATTCCGTGGGAAGCACTCCCCCGCGCTTACGAAACACCATAATCTTAGTTTTGGTAGTATTAACAGCTAACCCCCAAGTATTACAATATGTGTGTAAGCAATCCAAATGAGTTTGTATTTCTTCCGGGGTCTTACCTACAATAGCCATATCATCAGCAAACAACAACAATATCAGTACAATATTATCAATATTCAAGCCAGACTGTATGTCGTTTTGAAGATATATTTCGAGGTCTTCAACAAAAAGTGAAAACAGCAGAGGCGACATTACCTCCCCTTGACGCAGACCTACTGCGTAATTAAAATAATCTGAGTAGTTAGAACATGATTTTACACATGATTTAACTTTTTGGTACATGTCTCTAATAATTCTTAGCATTTTGCCGTCGATACCGTGTTTATACAATTTCAACCAAAGTGCCTTTCTTACTATGGAATCAAAGCATTTCATCATATCGACGTATATAACATATAATTTTTTATTTTCATTTAAAAATTTATTGATTAAGGAATGAAGAATAAATATGGCGTCTACAGTGGAGCGCCCTTTTTGGAATCCGAACTGCGCGTCCGAAATAGTGTTACAGTTGGCGCAATAATTTTCAAGTCGTTTGTTAAGTACCGTAGTAAATAATTTCGACATACAGCTGACTAGTGTAATTCCACGATCATTGTTTACATCGTCTGTGTTACCCTTTTTATGAAGGGGAATTATAACACCTTCCGTCCATTTCTCTGGGTAGCAACCAGAATTTAAAATACCATTAAAAATATCACACAAATGAGACGCTAATATATCAACACATTCAATAAAATATTCGTTTAACAAACAGTCACTACCAGGTGATTTGTTACGCTTCAACGATTTAACAGCATAACGTATTTCACTGACAGTGATAGGCTGATCAAGTTCCGAACAGATACTGTTCAAATTATCAAAATCGTGAGTACTACAAAATTCGTCTGCTTCTGAATTATTGCTTTCAAATAAGCCTTGACTTAGATTGGAAAAATATTCTTTAAATTCTTCTAAAGAAATATTATTACTTAATGGTATCGATTTTGTTTTAAAATATTTCCAAAATTCCTTCGGTTTACGTTTCTTTAAGTTTTCAATCTCTAGCATTTTCGCTTTATAGCACTTGTTTTTATGTTTCTTTACAATAGTTTTATAGGATGATTTACACTGTAATAACAGTGCTCTATTTTCAGCAGATTTATCACAATTGAAAATATTAAGTGCTTGCAAATACGTTTTACGAGCAACAGCACACACATTATTAAACCATTCTTTATTCGACATTATAGTTTTATTTGCAAAGAATGGGGTTTTATTCACATGACATAATTTGTTAAATAGTGGGTCCGCCACTGACCGTACTATATCGGTAAATTTATCAACAACGTTATTAATATCTTGCCTACATTGGATATTAATATTATTTACAATATTATTAAACTGCGGTAAACAACCGATAATTTTCCGTCGAAAACGATCCCTGTATTCATCGTTCCACTTTACTTTATAATTACTGTGGGCGGGATTTTCGCGGTCTGGCGTAGAGCATACCAACGTAAAGTGCAACGGCGCGTGATCGCTCCATTCATTAAACGGACAGATAGTAAAATTGTTGATTAATGAAAAATTGCACTCGAGCGAAAGTAGATAATCTATGACTGAGCAACCATTGTGTGAAACGTAAGTGTGATTACATGTATCTGCAAATCGGCCGTTAACAATGCGCATACATGTAGATTTACACATGTCTAATAACTTAATACCATGGCTATTGTGTACAGGATCATCAGAGGCCCGTATTGGCGTACTGTCCGGGATATAGTCGGTGTCGTCAAAAAAGGTGTTAATAGTATCGCAATGAATCAAGTCGTTTTTATTGCCTACCCTACTGTTAAGATCACCACAAATAAAAACCGCACCAGAAGTGCTATAAGTGAATACATCTGTTTCAAGAATATCAAATAAGTCAACATTTAAAATATTACAAGTTAGCGAATCATCGCCCCAAATGTATGTTCCACATAAATATATATCTTGCTCAGTGTGAAAAAATGTATGATTGAGTTTAAGCCATATAATAGTGTCATGATGATTTTTTACAATAGAAATGCCATCTTTTACAACTTCTTTATACAATAACACAATGCCACCGCTACAACGACGGGCGATACGGTGTTGAAATTTCCTGTAAAAATTATGTGTTATATATCCATTTAGTGATATGTTACTAGAAGATTTTGTCCAAGTTTCGTATAAAAAGCAAATGTCAGAATTAGCAATTATATTTACAAAGTCTTGAGATTGTTGTTTTTCCTGCGATAGTCCGTTCACATTCCAGGAAAGAACTGACATTTCACCCTCCACGTGGCCCTAGTCCTTCACCGGCTTGCCGTCAACGTAGAGCGTATCATATACTAACCAGGCACGTTTGCCTTTGTCTCGGGCCTCCTTCATTTTTCCGACTAATTTCCGACGCTTATCGGCTACCTCTTTCGGGAATTGTTCGAACATGTAAAAGTTTGTTCCTCTAAGCGCTTTCCACTCCTTCCTTACACGTTCACGATCTTGGAAAAATGTGAACTTCGCCACAATGTTACGCGTTTTCCCGGGTGTTGGGTGGCCAGGTGCCCTGTGCACTCTGTCAAACCTTATAGAGTCGACAGTCTCTTTCGTAAGCTTCAGTGCCGTTTCTAGATGTTGCCTCAGCTTCCTCTCTGATACTTCTGATGTTTCACTACCGGAAGTGTTGTCCTCCGGTATGTTTGTAAACACGAGGTTGTTGCGCATCGACTGAGATTGAAGATAAACAACTTCCTCGCGTAATTCTTCGCGCTGTTTCTCAAGGTCAGCGACCCTGGAAGAGAGTAGTGCTGAGCCCATATCTACCAGCTCCACCTTGTCTTCTAGGGTGTTCACACGTTCGTCCGTGCGTTTGGCTCGCTCGTCTAATGCAAGCCACATCTTTTTAAGTTCCTTTTCAAAATCGGAGACTTTCTTATCAAGAAGTTCAATAGTACCTAATTTTTTCTCAATGGTGCAAAGACGCTCGTTTATGGACATAATCGAGTTCATTATGCCTTTGTTAGAGTCCATTATATCCTTGATAGTGAATTCACGGTCAGCTGTCGCCATATTGACTGAGGAAATTTCCGCTAAACTAGAGCTTTCATTCACAAAAACACTTTCGCTATTGTAAGTGTCATCTGATTGACTTAAATCTGCCCCATTGTCAAACAATACAGAGTTAGCTTGATTTAAAATGTCACTTACTGGGATATTCGGATCGTCCGACGGGCCTCTTTGTTTACACTGCTTTGTTTTGATCTCAACTCCGCCACTGTTACCACTACCACTACTATTTCTCTCTTTTCTCTTACTTCCTTTACTTTTTGGCATTATAGTTCCACTCAAACATAATCCACATTGGCATCACTGATTAAATCAACACTTAAAAATACATTGGTACACTTTATTCCTTTAAATTTTCAAATTTTTTCAGTGCTCGAAAAACGCGCCTTCTCCATGTAAATCACGTGACCGTAACGGTTTTTACTTTCTAAGTCGTAATCACTAGAGCGTAACGAGTTTTTTGGCGATGCCCTGGGGGTTCCTTTGTCATAAAATCAAATATCCCCCCCCCCCATTCTTTCCACCATGTAATCAAACAAATGTCAATAATCACAGAATACCGAAAGTTTTTTTTTAGCTGATCGTTATAATGTACCTTAGCCTCCTGTTTTATCCATATACATTTCGAAATCACAATTTACATAGCACTAGAAAAATTAATTCAAATGAGAGCAGATTTTCACTCAACAAGGGAGTTAACCTACTTTGATATATAAGCATAGCAATTGATAACATAGTGCATGACAAAAGGCAATGAATTGGAGAAAATAAGTGATTATCAAACACAAATAATGAGACATGAATCAGTAGGAACAACTGAAGAATGACATTTATGTGGTCGAGATTAAAATTCAGTCTATTCAGATAGCATTGTAGCATTACATCAGCTTAATATACGTTGTGCACGTTTAAGTGAGCGTTATGTGAGCGAGTAAGCATCTTTACATACGTAATTTGACAAGGTGTTCATGAACTGCAAGAAATAATCACCATACTACAAGCGATCTTCTTATTGAATTATTGTTAGGACGAAATGAGGTGAAATAAAGCAATACAATTAAGAAGCAGCGCCGTGATGGAGCGGTTCAAGTTTCAGTTCAAATTTAGCTGATTATAATTATGTTACAAAAGAAAATGAAAGGCAACATAATTTACACAGAAATGTTACATTCAACGAATATTTTCAAATAAATACATACATACAACACTGGTTTAAAATAACGAACAGCAGGAAATGAGAATATCGGCAAATATAATCAGGGTACATAAATCCTAAATGTCTACTTGTTCTGTATATAATACCTTTTTTTTGGAAAGAGTATATTTTGAAGCTCAACACATACTGCAGAGAGGTGTTACATAAACTTAATATCTACGATAGCTCTGCACAGAATGGTCTCATGGGTTTAGAGGTAGAGTCTGCGTATAAATTCTGCAGACAAGGAGAGGAATGTCGGATAGATTTCGACATTCATTACAGAAGTCATCTTTGAGTCAATGTTTCCAAGAAAAAATGACACAAGCGTCTTTTTGTCAACGGACGTCAGGAGGTCATGAATGCATGGACCTAGGTTTCTTACGTCGTCGATAAATTTTGCCCATTTCATTGACAGATTGTTGGCCATGCAGCAAAGCATATCATGATCGAGTTTATCTGAATAAATCACTTGACACTTGTCGCACGTTACTGGTTCCCTGGGTTCGGTCGAGCATAGGATCCTTGCTAAGAATTTCATGGCTGACAGAGTGTGGGGCTGGAGCCGGGCCACGCGCCACAAGTTACACGTAGTAAGACAGGAGTGTGCAGACCGGAAGCGGGAGAAGTCGTCCGACGCGACGATCCGGGCCGCCCAAGCGGACTCTTCTTCTCGTGTTGTTGCTTCTTGTACGATGCGTTTCCATTCATGATGCTGGTGCAAGTGGCCCGTTGTAGTGAATTATGTGAGGAACATATCGAGATTATACTTGGATAGAATGACCTGTATATCGTTGATAAAACCAAATGATTGTCGCGTCACCGAATTTCTATAATGAAACAGGCGCCGGATGAACACTTTCCGGGCTAGATCCGTAGATTTCAGACTGCACAGGGTTCCATGGAAAACCATTTCAACTTTTCTATGGTTACTTTTTATACCTGCGTTACAATACTTCTCGTATATTCACCGTATAAAACAGTACAAGAACAGATATTCATTTCATATTATATGAAAACAATTCTTGGTCTATGAGCGAAAGTCCACTAAAATATGTGTTTTAATTCCATTGGTCATTCTTGATATCACTGTATAGTTTAAAGAGCTGATTCCATCGCTCGAAAACCTTGTTTTGGCTGTGTTCACTAGGTTGAATCTGAAGAAACAAATTTAAGTCCATCACACCTTTGTGTAACGATGAGGATCAAAATACATCATATAGCTAGCAACTCGAGAGTGCCAAGACAGCTTATTGCGCACCGTTGTTGTTAAATATATGCATTATACCGAATTATGCTGCAATTTCCCCTATATCCTTGTAATAAGAATTGTTTCAAATATGTCACGGTGACCGCAAATTATATATAGAGGATAGCAGATTACTGCCTGGTCTTGTGTAACATATCAGGTGAGGTTAAGAATAATATAACGTGCCGTTAATTTATTCGAGCCGAACCTGATATATTACACAAGACCAAGCAGCAATCAGTTTTTCTATTTATCATACGACGGTTTTCTTAAAATTACACCAAACGAGCTGATTTTGATATATTTAAAAACTAAGAGCAGCGCTGATTTTGGGGAGCCGGCTTTTACACGTCCACGTACATGTTGTTATGGATTTCTAAAAGTTGACTGGATAAGACCTTATTATTAACATTTCGTAATGATCAACTATTTGTTTTCACAACGAATAAATAGATTACACACACGTCTGTCGTATAGTATTGGAAATGCAAACTAAAATGGATTGCAACGATACATTTCATCTGAGAACACGCATCGACGAATTGTTTGGAGTGTCATTCTGGAGTTGTGTATTGAAATTGACATTTTCAAGATCGTGTCAATATTGACTACATCGTGTTCAATTTATGTTTAAAATGTTTGAGGCTCAACGAAAACTGATCCTGTGTAGTGACCTTCAGTGAATTTATTTGAAATGTATTGAAATAATTTTGTATGGATGATCTATTGTTGCATTGATGGCGTCATACTACTACCAAAGTGCGGTTTATGTGAATGTTTAAAAAAAATAACGTTTCTGAGATTTATGACGAGTAAACGAGTAAAAATAATAAAATATATACGTTCTTGGCATCAAATTGATTGTTTTTATTGAATCTGATTCAGTTTTGCTGAACATGTTGACTTTAGAGTTCATTCCGAATATTATGACATACATCCATTCATTGACTGATATAAACGCTAGTGACCTGATATAAAAATTTATCATACCACTATGATATCGACCTGATACAAAGGTGCCTGATATATTTTTTTTATAACAGGTCAGTAGCGTTTATATCAGTCAATGTTTGGTGGTACGTCATATTAGTCGGAAACTATAAAGTCAACAGTTTCAGTAAAAATATATCAGATTCAACAAAACAAACAATTTGATACCAAGAACGTTTATAGTTTATTATTTTTAATCGTCATAAATTACAAAAACGTTATTTTTTAAATATTCACATAAACCCGCACTTTGGTAGTGATATGACGTCATCTATGGAACACAATAAATCATCCATACAAATTTATTTCAATACATTCATAATAAATGCACTAAAAGTCACTACAATGCATCAGTTTATGTTGAACCAAAAACATTATTACCAAAAATTGAACACACTATAGTCAAATACTGTCAATATTGACACGATCTTGGAAATGTCAATTTCAATACACAACTCCAAAATGGCGTCTTCAAACAATTCGGCGTTGTGTGTTCTCCGATAAAGTTGATCATTGCAATCCATGTCAGTTCGCATTTTCAGTATTTTATGAATGAGCATGCGTGTAATCTATGTATTCGTAGTGAAAACAGTTCACTTATCATTACGAAATGTTAATAAGGTATTATTCAGTCAACTTTTAGAAATCCATAACTACATGTACGTGAACGTGTAAAAGTCGGCTCAGCAAAATCAGCGCCGCCCTTAGTTTTTAAATATACAAAAATCAGCTCGTTTGGTGATATTTTACGAAAAATGTGGTATGATAAATAGAAAAAACAGGTTACTGCCTGGTCTTGTGTAATATATCAGGTTCGGCACGAATAAAATAACGGCTCGGCAAGCCTCGTCGTTATATTATTCTAAGCCTCATCTGATATATTACACAAGACCAGGCAGTAACCTGTTATTCTCTATATATCAGGCACCATTGTATCAGGCCGATTTTAGCGTAGTGGTATGAAAAAATAATTTATTCAATGGCCCATTTCTAAACTTTGTGGATTTTTTTAATTCTAATCCGTTCATAAGATTTTTTTTTAAAATTGCCAACAAACAGACAACAGGCAAACCAACACCAGCAAATAACAACCTCCTTGGCGTAAACAATAAAATACAATAATCAAAGTTTAATATGCTTAAGCAAATCAAATAACGTTGATAGTAACTGTCTTCATTTTAGTATGTAACAGTTTATATATTTGATCGATTAGTACTGTTTGTGCCTCTAGACACATCCCAATATCTAGATCAACTAACGTTGATAGTAACTGCCTTCATTTTAGTATGTAACAGTTTATATATTTGATCGATTAGTACTGTTTGTGCCTCTAGACACATCCCAATATCTAAATCAAATAACGTTGATAGTAACTGCCTTCATTTTAGTATGTAACAGTTTATATATTTGATCGATTAGTACTGTTTGCGCCTCTAGACACATCCCAATATCTAAATCAAATAACGTTGATAGTAACTGTCTTCATTTTAGTATGTAACAGTTTATATATTTGATCGATTAGTACTGTTTGTGCCTCTAGACACATCCCAATATCTAAATCAAATAACGTTGATAGTAACTGTCTTCATTTTAGTATGTAACAGTTTATATATTTGATCGATTAGTACTGTTTGCGCCTCTAGACACATCCCAATATCTAAATCAAATAACGTTGATAGTAACTGTCTTCATTTTAGTATGCAACAGTTTATATATTTGATCGATTAGTACTGTTTGCGCCTCTAGACACATTCCAATCTCTAGCATTGTAATAAATAGTATGAGCCCCAAAATATATCTAATATAATATCTACTGATGGAATTGCAGAACCTAATGCAACATTCAACATAGCGAGGAGCATTGCAGTACACACCTGTGTTGGGCACGTTTAATAAAACATGTTTCCAACTAATTCCTATATTTGGTATATATGATTCACAATTTATATTTTTCATCGAAACTCATGTCGAATTTCCAATTGTTAACCCTTAATTTTCAATTATATCGATTTACCTGTTTTCCGATGGTATTTCTTGTTTATGTTGTAACGCTTTGTATCGCCCAACAGTAACGGATGGCCGTGTAATCGTCAGACCAACCGATTTTATTCTGAAATTAAGTAGAACTGATCATTGTGATATAATCTGTACTTATGTTTAATTATGTATTTGGCGTATTGTTATGAATTTGTTTAAATCAATCCTAACATCATATTAGATAAAGAACGACGCCGAATGTACCAAAATGCGTACGTGTAGCAACAGTATTAAACTGACCTCATTAACATGTCATCGTCCTCCCCTCCCCAACCAAAGTAGACGTTCGAAAAGCCGTTCACCTTTAGGAAATTCTCCTTGGTCATCGCTAACACCCCTCCTGCGTAGTCCGCATACGGTAATCTGGGAAAAGTGTGTGTGTGTTGTTTTCACATCAGATCGTTAAATCAATTTAGAACTAGAAAGCACTGGCAGAATGCAGATCGCCGCCAAGGCAGGGCATTCCTCCATGTATTGTGCAACTAATGAGTTTTACCCAATCATCACACCTGCACTGACCAAATTACACCCCCGTTGAATACAGCAGAGAAGCGCATTATAATGACGTCAGGTTTTTTGAGACGTCATTTAATGTTTTCCGAGCAATTTAGTGATTTTATATTGTTTATTTTCAAAATAAAGACAGAAAATGATGGGATAAATAGAATACCAGGTAAGTGTTAAATACAGATACGTCTATTTGCTCGGTACGAAAACTTAAACCACTCGCCAAGGCTTGTGGTTTAGGTTTTCTAAGCCTCGCTAAAAATAAACTTTTCTGTATTCAACACTAGGGCCTAAATTAGAATTAAGTTTGTTTGTCCTTTACCGACCGACCCACAAAAAAACCGCCGACTCAAAAAAAATTATTTCAAAATCTGCGGTAATTATTTTTTTATTTAGTTATTTTTTCTTGCTTTAAATTTCGTATTTTTGTTTCGCTCACAACTTTTTCATAAATTACAATTTTGATCATTAAGGCGCTTGAACAAAAGAGTATCATGCATTTGAGTGTGAAAACAAGCGCCTATGGACCGGATACTAGTAAACAAGATGTGTTGCATGTTTTGTCGTGTACACACCGGTCGACGTATGACGTCATCATCTGTGTATAGAATTACATTTTGTTTCAAGGTTAGACACCAGTAAAAAGTAGGGTGGTCCCCTTGAAAGTTGTCCGAATATAATTAGTTCGTTTTTTTCTTCTGTCAAAAGAAAGACACATTTCGCATGACACCGAATTACTTGAAATTTGAACATTCAGCAGTTTATGTATAGGAAGCATACATCTGCTTTTGTCGAAATCGCGAGTGTTTCTTACGGGTGACTACAATCAAAGGAAATACATTTGCTTAGAAGTAGCATGACATATCTTTTTTTTATTTTAAATTTTGAAAGCAGAGAGAACCATCTTTCCAAAGAGATCAGACTCCAATATCTGAATTAAAGAAAAGTGGCGACCGATGCCAGGAGATTTTGCTGTTTTACAATGAGACCCCGTGGAGATTTGATTAACCTGTTTCTAACCTTCAGCGTGTTTGTTGAAATCAATAAATAAATACAAAATTCATAAAGTTGAAACAAGTAAAGCTTGTGATGACGTATTGTATAATCAATCTATTGTGCGTGGTAGACGAGAACAAGAAAATTACCGACAAAGTTTCGATTTCAATTAGCAAATCAACAAGTGGCAGTGCAGAAAAGTTTTACACTGATATAAACAAATCAAAACGCTCACCGCGTAGAAAGACTATTGGCGACAAAAGAAACTAAAAGCATGAGTGCATTTCTGCTCAAAAGGAAACATTTGTTTTTGAATGAAGTTCAAATTACCAACTATAAACTTGACACTATGGAATCTTATTCAATAGTATACATCATAACAAACATTTATTTGTAAGTAACGAACAAATATTGTTCAAGTTAATTATCAAATGCAAACGGAATTATATACGTAGATGCCAGTTAACACGCCAATCTGCAACGAGCCATGCAGAATAAACAATAGAGCGTGGTAGTTAGGAGCATCGATTGTTAGTGATTCGTAGCCTATTGAGTCAAAACGTCAAAGTAGGTCTTTCGATGCGAGCTCTCGATTTTCCATACTACAGTTTAAAATTAATACATTGCCGTGATTTGTTGTCAAAATATTCAGGATAAGAATCGGTAACAAGAAATAGCACTTTCTGAACGAGTCAAAAATAACGGATGTAGTGCATTAATTTAGTGGTACCATTCCAGGACACTCACGGTTACATTCAAGTAAATAGCGAGAATAGGGGTGTCAATAATTTGACGTTACATTTTTAATAAATAGACTTTTTAGAAACTATGATTGTAATAAATCACACGATCCACAGAGTATGATACACATGACATACATTATCTTAAATAATTAAAAGGTAATAAAAAACATTCGTGATGTTTGCTGTTTTGAAGAAGAACTTTTCAGGTTTCGATTTACTGACTCGTAGCCTGCAAAGAAAAGAAGTAGTTTTCCGCGACAGCTGGGGTTAAAAAAATGTATTGGCAAAATAGGCGGAATCTACTAAATGACGCTGTAAGCGATAATTTGGGCCAGGAGTATTAATACTCGTATGTGGCTACAAATAATTAACTTCAGCTAAACCCCGACTCTACATAATAATTGTAAAATAAGCGTGTGTTTCATGAAATTTATTTCATATTGACGTAATCGACAATGAAGTATTGACACAGCCGAGAAAGTACCCCTTACCGCCATCCCCACTCTTGTTTTTACTGAATGTTTGGCATATTTAAATTGTTCATCTCTGGAAAAAAATGCATAGGCACGTGCCTATAGTGCCGAAAGAAAGCTACGCCCCTGCGAGATACTTGTTTGGGAAATTACCCTCTCAAAAGACCGTTGGCTTCCGCCAACAGTCTAAAAAGTGTATGTCAATACTGGCTTTGTTAGGGAATAATATTTTAATCAGTACTAGTAACTGTCTGTTAAATTGTTATTTATAAAAACGCAATTTATATTTGAGAGAAACAACATTTCTGATTTTCTTATTGACATTTTAATCAAATTATTTTTAATTTTCAATTTATTGATTTTAAATTTTTCTAGTGAAACAGTATGTATTTGTACTGTAATAATGCGATTGGATGGTCTAGTCAGTTCAGCCATTGATAATAATAATGACGACATTCATGTATGACAAAGATTAAATTTTCGGAATATAATAAAATATTTTTCATACCTACCGACCCGCCTCTAAAATTTCGGGTCGGTAAAGGGCAAACAATTTTTTTTAATTATGGCCTAACCTAGTATTCTTTATATACAGTATAATGTGGCAAGTTGCCCTATCACCCAATAATAATGAATTGTTTAAAAAAAAGTCCTTGATCCAAACGGTGATCCGGAATTCTACGTTATCAACTATTATAGAACCATGTCCGATACTACAAGAAAATTTCATGAAAATACGTTCATAACTGTTTGCGTAAAGTTGGTGACTATCAGACAACCAACAACTCAGGCAAAACCATATCCTCCTTGGCGGAGTTAAATAAAAAATATATTGCCTGATCGTCATTAGTTTATAGTGTAAGCTCGAACTACGTTTGAGATTCAGATATTTCGTAGTCGTGGAGACTAACATTAAGAATGATTTTTTTTTATTGTCTTGCAGGACATTCGTGTTAATTAGTACATGAAGGAAGAATAAGCTTACTGGAAGTTAAATTTCTCATTGCCGACTGCCATGTGTTTAGGGTTACGTTCGCAGCCATAGTAGTTGTCAGGTGATGTAGGGATAAGATCGACGTCGTGAAAGATGTAGCAGCTAAAGTTACACACGAATTGAGACTCGTTGTAACCAATGTTGAACAGCTTCGCTCGATTAAACGCGGCGTGTGGGCTCTGAACAACATGTATAGGCACTTGTTAATTATATATTTAAACACGCTCGTCAAACCGTATGTTATGATTATTCATGAAGCTTATTTAAAAAATACATTTTACATTATCATACTGTACCCATTGTCGGGAGGTGCAATGCAATGCAAAACAATGAATTTCAACGTGTAACCCATTCGTGTTTTATTAATGGCGAAAAATTAAAACGTATATTATTCTTTAAAACATTACTGTTAATTATATTTCCGGAATCGAATACATACCTGTTCTATTATAAAAATATGAAAAGAAATATTCTGGTGCCGAATGAAGGGCACTATTTCTGCCATAAAAACTGCCAGATGTTCTTTCCTGTCCCTGTATGGAACCAGTATCGCTACGCCATCTCTTGAAACGCAGCTTGAATTATCTGTAAAAATCAAAATCAAACATGGAGTGTAAAGACTGAACTAAATATATTTGCATGTTTTGCTAACCATGAGCGAAGGCCAAATAATATTTTCAAATTGTATGTGCAAATTTTTCTTTGAATGTTGTTTTTATGAATGTATATAGTGTTATAAATTTTTGTTGAGTGTTCACTGTTCCAGGGGGTTTGTACGCGACACACAAAAGACTCATTGACACTTTACAGTTTATTTTCACTCTACGATTATACTCTTAACATCGTCAACAAACTAGTGAATACAGATCTCACATTCCGAAATGAACAATAGCAGTTTTTCACTTTACATTTTAGATCCAAGAAAACTTCAGAATCTCTAGACCCCCACCCCCCAGAAACTCCCTCATAAACTCTCTCTCAAAACCCTTCAGCAACCCCCCCCCCCCCCCGAATGACCCTAGATCGCTCTATTTATACGGAAATAGGAACTACGGATATAAATCAATGGTTCAACCAAACCAACCTGCACAACATGTTTAAACCTGCTGCTCTGTTGTTGTTGCGCGGTGAAACAACATGTTCTGCACAGGCTCAACAACAACCAAAAACCATATATCACACCTAAACCAACTGACCTGAGCGCAAGGGGTCAAAGACTGTGTATTCTAAAATTAGAAGCGCAAACTCTATTCTAAAAATTACAACAATAGCCACAATGTTGTCATGTGGAAAAGTGGGTAGTTTTAAGTAGTAAACGAATGAAGTTACTATTTAAAAAAGAAGTCCCCATCAACCGAGAGTGAAATTAGAAAATGTTATCACACGATCCGCCATTAAGTGATAGGCCTATAATTTCTTCGAATTTATACAGCCTTTTTAACCATGTGTTGAAATATACTATGGGCTTTATATAACATCTTATATTAATGACCTGCTACCTGTTGTATGCATTTGATTGCACGAGGTTTTTACCTTCTTTCTTCAGAATTTTTATTGTCCATTTCGCAGTAATGCAAATTAGCTGTGGAAGGATAAATATTCAAATACAAGTTCCACTGCCAGCGCGAATGTAACAGTCTATTCACTGTTCCAGAATCAATATTTGGTTATAAAAATTATCATCAAATAGATTGTATATATACTTTTTGAGAAATTTATTTTAAACGTGAAACTAAAGGAAATCCTTCATCTTCTACTCCAATATCCTACTCAACCTGTAATGTTTGAACGCAGTATCTGTGAAAATCATCGTTAATGAGCAGAAAACAGCCGGAGTCTTTACACGGACTTCATGAATACAAATACCGGTCATAACCAGATATCTCAATTAAATCAAACATGTTTTGCTTTTGCTTTATGGTACCTATCAAATTACCTGCATGGCCGTTTGCTCAATGGTAGTCCTTTTTGTTGATTAACATTGGTAGGGTGTCACGATCGATATAACCATAAACCGGTATACTGCGGTATTACATTCTGTGACGAATGTTTTGGATGAGAAATTTCATTCCGGTATTTTGAATTATTTATGTGGTATTGTGTGTTATACAATGTTACTACATTGATTCCACAAATTCTTAATGATTTCAACTATCTAAATGTCAGTGGTAAAGTATAGTTACTATTGTTTGTATATTTTTTATAAATGATAAAATATTTATGCTAAATAATGTATTAAAACCGATATGTAATTGTCTGTTAACAACAACAACAACTACTACTATACTACTGATACTACAATGACTACCACCACCGCTACTACAACAACCGAAACAACAAATACAATTGCTCAATGTGAAAATAAAATATATGTATGTTATATTAATTGATAATTTTAAGGGTATGAAAATGTACTGTTACCTTTTCCACTGGTAACATTAAATCCTGGCCGAGCATTATCTTTGCCATTTTTGCTGAATACATTACTCAGTTTAGTTTGCGGTCTTGCCGTAGTTTCGTTTGTATTATTTCCACTTTCTACTGAAATATTTTTTGTAACAGTAGTCCGGCTTAATTTCAAAAACGGAATATTTCGCATTAAAATCAATCCACTTGTTGTTATTATATCATTACTATCAAACAGCATTTGCCAATAAATCAATGAAATAGAAATAATCACACACAAAGCAATGAAAACTGGTTTATAGTCCTTAATGTTCATGGTTTATAGTCCTTAATGTTCATGGTTTATAGTCCTTAATGTTCATGGTTTATAGTCCTTAATGTTCATGATTTATCGCAATCCGTGCATTGCATTCAACGAACTATCTTTACACACGTCTTCCGAATGAGTCCGTTTTAAAATGGCGCTGTCAATTACTCGTTTACTACATCATCATGCGTATGCGCTACCGCCGGAATCCGGTTGAAAAAAATAAACAAAGACATATAAACATTCAAAATATATTGCAGTGACATTATTCCAAAGACATTATAAACAAAACCAGTGCGTCTTGATCGACGAAGCCACCAGCGACCATCGCCAGCCATTACAGACGTAATTCCAGCGGTATTCGGATAATTCCCCCCCCCCCCCCCACACACACACACACGTCCAGTTCAAAATTTTGTGTCCGGACCATTTCGTCGGAATAAATACTCTAATTATATTTGAACGTTTTAGGCCGCTATTTGGTTTCTAAAGATCATACATGAACCACACGTGTTTACCTTTTAGGCCTTTACACCAAATAGCAGTAGTTTATGCCAGTTATAGGCAATATTTACGGTAGTCAGGTTGTTTACAGGTACGGTGCCAAACCCTTAGTGCCTTACCCCACCGACTATTTTTACATGTGTATTTTATTAGCAACATCTCACGCTAGTTTCTGTGCTAAATACAAGCCGTGAGCTTCTATTAATTTACATTGTGTCCACCACCGGTTTTGTAGAACTTTTTTCTTTCTTTTTTTTCTAGAACCTTTGTCTTCTTTTTGCAGTCTTTTACCCGTTTTATAGTTTTTTAGGCTTATTGCCAGTCTTTCCAATCTTAAAATTTTATTTTTTTCCCTATTACTCAAGGACGGTAGGTGGCAATAGTGATTCCCGTACCCAGGGCGGTAGTGAAAACCTATCACCCTTACTGGGGGAGGCTTTGAGTATGCAGGATCAGCACCATGTATCGCATAACACTATGCAATTCAAGTGCCTCCTACAGTCATTCGGCCAGGCAGGGAAACTAGCCTCCCTATTCACCATTTTCCAGTTAGCGTCACACCTGGCTAAGGCCCTGCCCGGCCTGGTCCAGAAGACCATTCCACTGGCATCGGGGAGTATCCTGCTCCAACTCAAATCTGCTCAAGGTCTTCAATCGGTACTTAGCAAAAACATCGTTAAACTTGGTAATGTATCCGTCCGTGCCACTCTTCCCAGAAATCTAAGGACTGTTTATGCCACCTTGGCAGGCATACCAGAAAATTAAGACCTTGCTCAACTTCGTAACTCCCTTGTTTTTGAACCCCATTTTAATTGCGAAATTTTATCTCTTGATAGACTTAACCCCTACTACACCCCCTCCTAAAGGCTTTCCACGTCTTGTCCGTGTTACCTTTGCTACTGCCGGTTCGATACCCAAATTCCTTGCAGTAGCAGATACAAACATAGTC
Organism: Congeria kusceri; assembly: GCA_027627225.1. NCBI lineage: Eukaryota > Metazoa > Mollusca > Bivalvia > Myida > Dreissenidae > Congeria > Congeria kusceri. The sequence continues at coordinate 72,595,433 of CM051025.1, forward strand.
ATTGGAGTCAGGCCCATGCCAGTTACCCCCCCCCCCCCCACGTTGTTTTCAATGTCAGTCCTTTGGACATAGATCTAGTCGCGGTGGCTGTAAAAATAAACAACGGTGTAGTCGGTGTGCTGGTTCCCACGGGCCAGAGAATGCCGTAAAAACTACCGCTGTTGTGCAAACTGTGGCAATCTGCACTCAGCAGCCTACCAGGGATGCCCCTCTTACCTACGGGCCCAAATGGGGGCCACTTTAGTCAAAACGGAGGGGATAACCTGGTTTGAAGCTGAGAAGCGGATACTAGCACGGTCACAGAAACCCATGGTAGAGAACCCCCCCTCAGAAGCAGACACTGGTACAGGGTCATCCCCCGCTAGGGCTACCAAACAGGTATCGGCCCCTGAAGGTAGCCCTAGTTGTTTAATCGTTGACTCCCCGGGGATCTTAGGTAGGCTCCAGTCAACGCCCCCCACCCCTAGTTACCACAAGCCAGTCAGCTTTTCATTGAGGTAAGTCCCGACCACCCTATTTCTCCTATTTCGGAGAATAGGACACCCAGCCCCAGGGTCTCTCTGTCTCGGGGATATTGGGAAATAACCCCAGTGTCAGCGAGCTCGGAAAGTTTGACCACCGTCTCGGACAGGTCTGAATTCAATGTCACCGGGCACGACTCCATTGTGTCCGTCCATGATAGCATTTATGCTACCATGTCCATCTCCTGTGTCTGTGGCATAGAGGAGGAGGCGGTTGTTAGCGCCCTCACTAAGTTCCAGAGAACGGTTGACACCCAGACCTCCCCATTGGCTGCCCCCTACATGAAAACCATGAAAACCATAAGATCTAAAGGGGACCCATTATTCCACGTTAAGGATCCGCCACACAAAGGTCTCCAGCTGCGCCCCATTCACGTCAGTTAATTGGTGGATCTTATGGCGGAGGTGATCAAAGATCGCCGACGTCCAACTGGGTGTCATGTAAAGCCCTACGTAATTAAAAAGGTGGAGGACAGGTTTAAGAAGACACCTGCCCCCCCTCCCAAAGTCATGGCCACACCCCCTGAACCCCAAGAAGACAGCCATTCAAAGGCAGCCACTCCTCCTCCCGTGCCCCAGCCCGGGGGTATCTCTGGCGTCGGGGGAGCCGGCACAGCGTGCGGTTCCCGGCCCGGGCCCAGTCGGCCATTGCACTCAACCGGCCGGCTAAAAACACCCAGGTCATGCCGGAAACTGTATGCTGAAACCCCACGCTCATCCCATCTCCCCCAAATATCATCCATTAAGCGCAGGTTGTAAGCCCCACCATGGATAGACAGCTGAATATAATTTCTCATAATATAGGTGGCTTATCTAGCCACAAATTTGTTGAAATTAAACATTTTCTTGACCTAAATAATTTTATTGGCATTCTGGCTATCCAGGAAACAAAATTTTCTGATAATAATGTTAAGAAAATCCCCAGCTACAGAACAGATTTCAAAAACCATACTAATCTTATCTAATATTGCCGGAGGATAAGCTTTTTTTATTAAGGATAATATAAACTATGAGCTAATGGGAGTGGATAACCCATTAAAGGTTGATGGTAGTACGGCCATTGAGGTGCTGGCAATTAAAGTTTACCATAATAAGAACCGTCCACTAATATTGGTCAACATTTACTCAAGAGGGTGTGCACTTGAGTATCTTAATAGCATCAGTCAATAACTTAGGACCGTTAAAGGACCGTGTGATATTATTTACACAGGGGACTTTAACGCACAGCACCCCGCATGGGGCTCCACACATACCACCATGGAAGGTCAAGCTGTGATTGACTGGTTGGAAGAGCAAGACCTTGTTTTGCTTAATGACGGTTCGCCAACCAGGTTTCACTCTACTGGGGTTACTTCATGTTTAGACCTTACCGTAGCCAGCCCCTCCTTGGCCAGTACTTCTGTATGGGAAACTGTCAATGATAACTTGGGGTCTGACCACTTCCCGCAATTGGTCACCCTGTGTGACACTGTTACGCAGGAGGCCAGCACCCACACCTCCCATGAGATCAAATTTTTTCTCAAGGAGGCTGATTGGGACCGGTTTGGGAAGTTATGCTCAGACCTCTCCCTTACAGATGTCCACTCCCTGGATGTTCAACAGTTTTGTCATAATTTAACAGTGGCTACTCTATCCATGGTGGAGCTTAGCATCCCTGTCTCCTCTGGTAAGCATAAAACAAAGAAGTCGGTACCCTGGTGGAGTTCCGAATGTGCTAAAGCGGTACAGGAAAGGAAAAAAGCACTAAAACAACTAAGGAAAAATCCTGCCGAGCACACTATTCAAAACTGTAGGTCTCTTGAAAATAAAGCAAAGCAGGTTATTTTGGCAGCTAAAAGAGAAAATTGGAAACAGTTCTGTGAAACAACAGTAGTAAATAAACATAACACTAGGGACTTTTGGCAAAAAATTCACAGACTGAAAGGAATTTCAAGAAAACCTGTATCGCTCCTTAAACATCAAGGCGAAATTGCAACTAACCCCAGAGACAAGGCTCAATTTTTGGTTAAGCACTATGCTTCCATTTCTAGTGACTCAAATTTACCCTCAGAAACTTTGGATTACCAAAAACAGTTTGAGTCACATAACAAACACATTTTGAATGAGCCTGGGGATAATAGTACTCCATTAACATTCCATTCACACTTTCGGAACTTAAAAATGCAATTTTTACCAGGAAGGACTCCGCCAGACTAAACATCTGGCTAAAATTGTTTAATATGGTTTACAGCGCGGGGACCATACCACAGGAATGGAAGCAGCCACCGTGATACCAATTCCAAAACCAAATAAGGACCAAAATGATACAAATTCTTATCGTCCAATAAGTTTAACATCCCATGCAGGCAAATTACTAGAAGTAATGGTTAAAAACAGATTAGAACACTTATTGGAGTCGAAACATATTTTGAACCCCTTCCAGTCTGGCTTCAGGAAAGGGCGTTCCACTATAGATCAGCTAGCATGTCTTCAACATGACATTAGTTTTGCCAAAAATCGAAGGAAATCAGTATTAGCAATATTTTTAGATTTTACCGCTGCCTTCGATTTAACCTGGAATTTTGGAATACTTAAAAAGCTAGCTGATTATGGTATCACGGGAAACTGTTTCCGTTATATAAGGGCTTTTCTGGAAGGTCAAAAGATACAGGTCAAGGTGGATGGAGAACTCTCTGATGAGGCCATAACTCAACGAGGCACCCCCCAAGGGTCTGTTATCTCCCCCTGTTCTCCATCATCGTAAATGACCTGCCGGATACCGTGAAAACTGGCATGGTCATATCTCAATTTGCAGATGACTCTGCCACATGGTTAACGGGTTCCAACCTGTCAACCCTGCAAAAGAAGGCACAAGCACGGCTGGACTCCATTTGGAAATGGGCCATCGAATGGGGGTTTGAAATTTCACAGGCTAAAACTATAGGTGTACTGTTTGGCAACCAAAGTCATCACAGTTTGGACGTATATTTAGGTGGCACCAAAATTGTTTTTGAAAAAGTGGTGAAATTCTTAGGAATGTGGTTAGATGAGAGACTTACCTTCGCTCACCACTTAAATATTTGGCAGAAACGTGCGAGAGGGACCTAAATTTAATGAGAATGCTAAGAGGCACAGGTTATGGGTCAGATAAAAACAGCCTCTTGCTTCTCTATAAGTCCCTCATACGTCCAAAAATAGATTATGGCGCCGAAATCTATAACTGTGCCACGCCAAACGCCCTTAGGATCCTTGACACCATCCAGAATAAGGCCCTTAGAGTAGCCCTGATAGCCCCGCCCTGTACCCCAATTAGCATGCACGAGGAGGAGGCAGGGATCCTGCCCCTCAAGCTGCGCCGACAGCAGCAGACCATTCTGTACTGGGCCAGGGCCCAGACCAGGCGCGGCTCAAACACAGTAAATAAGCTTATCAGGGCTGGCACCCATATCAAATCCAGGATGCTGGGCAACAAGCATGTTCAGTACCCATTTGGTGCTAGCACCAAGGACCTGCTGAGGAGTGCCGGCCTAGATAAGGTCTCAGTGGCAGATTTTAGGCCCTCTCTGACGCCCCCCTGGACCCTTCATCCGGTCAGTGTCGACACTTCATTATCTAACAAGCTAACGAAAGCTGACCCTCCGCACCTCGTGAGGGCAGAAACGGAATTTTTTATTAACACAAAGTTTGCTGAGCATCTAGAAATTTACACGGACGGCTCAAAAGACCCTAACTCTGGAAAAGTAGCCTCCGCATTTGTTATTCCTTCTAAAAACATCAAAAGAGTACAGTAGGCTCAGCAACAATTTATCAATCTATTCGGCCGAACTTTTGGCAATTAAGTACTCTTTGTGCTGGATCTTGGTTAATAAACCAGCTAAAACTGCTATTCTCTCCGACTCATTATCATCTCTTGAGTCTTTGAAATTAGGAAATAGCAGATCTAGGCCTGATCTTTTACAAGAAATTTTGGCTCTACATTCACAGTGCCTAGAAAAGTCATTAGATGTCACTTTAGCTTGGTGTCCAGCACATGTCGACATTGCCGGCAATGATATGGCGGACAGGGAGGCAAAGCGGGGCCTCAATAGACCGGTAGTGGATGTAGGAGTACCACTAGCACCCTCGGAGGTCTATTCACTGGCCAGAGCATTTGTACTTGGGGAGTGGCACAAGCTGACACCCAGTGCATCTGCGTATGGCCATACATTTGATAGATCCTCGAAGGTTCTCAGGCGCCCAGATGTTTATTCCACCAGTATTGTACTGGATAGGTGCATAACACGCCTGTGCAACACTCTTTCCGGGTAATTTGGCAAGTATGTTTTGGGACTTGATCCCAATTGCATCCAGTGCGGGAAACCCTTCAATGCTGGTCATCTGCAACAAATGTCCCCAGTTTGACAGTCCAGGAGCCACGTTTAAACAGCATTTTACTGAAAATGCTGTTCCTTTTAACTTAACTTTAACTTAAACACTATTTTGAACCCTGGTGGGCCAAACAGGGGTCTCTATTACAGAGCCCTTGCCACCTATCTCTTGGACTGTCAGATCACTGACAAAATTTAATTATCTATGGGCAGCCTGTTGTGTTACCCCAATTTGTACTTTTTTTGCATATATATTGAAATTTAATTAACATTTTGGCAGTATTTTGCCCTGTTTATTCCATCTGCACATTTATTCAACGAGCAATTAGTTAAACTGGGTAAATAACATCATTTTTACCCTAAAATACCTTTTTTTCCCTGAAATTAGGGATAATATTAAATTTACAACTAAATTTGCAGTTAAAGGGAAATAACCCTAAAAGGTTTAATTTACCTGCTTTTACTTAAAACAACTCTTTTATAGTACAAGGGAGACCACTCCTGCCCTTGTACATTTTGTATGCATGTCAATATTCCATTTTATCCCCTATACCATCCAAGGGAGACTAGTACAGCAAACACCCCGTGTCCCCTATCTAGGACACACAGGTTGCCCATAGTCTACACCCACTGAGCCGCGATGGTTGGGGGGGATGCCATCACTCCTATGTATTGCTCCTCTCCTTTAATCCATGCGGTGAAATGCCCCGGCCTTTCCGACCAAAGCCAACCTGGTTGACTTTGGTTACCTTATTTTAAGAACATTTTTTTCCAATAAACACATTAGTGTACTTATACAACTTTCAGAGTTTTAATTAAACCCGGTCTTAAAGAAGTTTTTAAAGTATATGAAAGGACGGGCCAATTCACTGTTTTAACTATAATATAATCTGTTTGTGAGCAGAACAGTTTTAAATGTACAAATCTTGTTTCTTAATAGCTACATACATATATTGTGTATTTGACACAATATTTTATTCTTAATTACTAATGTGCCTTGATTATAGTGCACTAAATTAGTGTGGGCCTTATCCCATAGAACCACTACTACACCCAGACCTGGTTCTTTATTTTATTTCAGTTTTTACTGTATTAATTACGTTATTGTTTTCCGTTCTCCCTTTTATCTCTATGGCATCCCCTCAAAACCCTGGTCCCTACAGCCGCCGTGCCAGCATGCGTCCCTCTACACTCTTCAAATCCGCCTACCATCCTATATTCTTATCCGCCATTTAAGTTGTTTTACCCCACCCGATGGCTAAGTACATCTTTTATTATGTCAGTATAAATACTTTGTACATATTTATGGTGTAAATATGTTGTTTTGTTATTTTTAACAGTTTCATACCTTTTATTGTGGCTCTAAAAAGGTGTCTGTAGCGCATAATACCTTATACTACTGTTATTTTTAACAGCCACCGAGGTGGGGAACCAGAACTCTTAAAAATCTCATTGGATATTGTTAGTAAAAGCTGCCTAGAACTTTTATGCATACTTCAACCGACAGGGTCTCAAGTTGGAGCATTGAAGGCTATAATCCATGTCCGCATGTGTGAACAAATGTCAAAATCTTTAAATTTTCTCCTCTGTTATTGTATAACACCAATATTGTGCAGTACACATGTACATATTAGTATTATTCATATTGGATATATTGCGACATATCTAAGTTTTAACTATTATTTGCTTTTTTAATCAGAGAATTATAAATTCTCTACTCATGTCTTTACATGCACCATTTCAATAAAACCTACATCTACATCATGTAATATTGAAATTTGTTTCTTAGTGTACTGTAGCCTATCTCATAGGCATAAGATTACTTCTATAAGTTCCATACAAACTACATGGAACAAAATTTGACAATTCAAAGACCTATTCTCTCTGGGCATTGTTCACTGCATAGGTATCAGAACCTTATTTTTGCATATAAAACACTATACATTTATTTTATTAAATACCACTTTGACCCAGTGGTTAAATTTTTCTAACACACCTTTTTAGATAATTAAAATAGCCTTATACCACTATTTAAGGCATTGTTCCATATACCTATGTCTAAAGACTCCAACAAACTCTATGAATTTTCAATAGATTCATAGGGTTTAATAACTTGATGAAGAACCCTGCATACACTACCCCTATGCAGGCCACTTATTAAGTTATTTATTCGTCTAGGCAGCAAACAATCATTATAAATAATAGAAATACTTTAAAAAATTAATATTTCCATGTAAAAGTGTATTTGTTTAATGAATTTTCGGTGAACCACACCCATTTCTATAGTACATAACACATTATACATGTGCTGTGACCTTCAGAAACATGCCTGTTTCTGATTGGTCAACAGTCACTAACTCCCAATTGAAGTAGGTCAATCCGTTTTTGGTAAATTTGTCGTATTTTTCGACTTTAAACTGCTATTTCCATCGTCTAGCATATTCCTAGTACCTTGAATCCTCCCAACTTGATTATTTTAGGTATTTACTACCTATACAAGGTGTTGGTTCACCAAAATACGCTATATGATAATAATTATTAAAACCCAAACTTGGACACTTTTTGTAAAAAGTCACCGCGTGACCGGTTTTCAATTCTCAATGACTTTACCACATAAAGTTAACATCCTAGCACTCTCCAAACCCATTCATGTTTTAATATGCTATAGTATGACCCCTGTGGCATATGATAATTACAATTCGAAGTAAAAAAGTTATCTAATAACTATTATTTTAACACAAAAAATCATTAAAGTTTTGATAAACGTTCACACGATAGCAATACCTTGACTGTGACGTCATGCGCACACCCCCAATTTCGATTGGCGGACCGATTTTCCGTTGCCTCTCTAAATAGGTCAATCCGTTTTTTACGGGGTTTTTTTGCACAGAAACTCAGCTGTTTTATTGCTACTTTGTACTCTTATATACATACTTGTTCAACACATAGAATTTAGTAATCATAATAAATAGTGAATATTCTACAAAGTGACATACAAAATAATGTCAACATATATCGTTGTGTCATAAATATAATACAGAGTACCATTTAAATGGTGGGTTATTTTAACACTTGTGTGTATTATATATACTGTGATTTTTATCCCCACATAGATTTTTAAAATTATGGCACCGTATCCACACTGCAATCTTTATATGCGTTGTGAATTCCCATAGTGGAATAGTTATAATAACTATGATACCATGTTAAGCAGTGTGCTCGGGCAATGGTTTATAACCGAAGTCCCGAGGGTAAACAACCTAACATCGTCGTCGACTCGTTCACTATTGGCAGCATAGAGAGAATCGATCAAAACGTTATACGGTAAGTCAATGACATGGACGTGTTAAAGGTTATAAATATAGCTTAAAAAATAACTAAAATAGTTTTATAAAACAAACAACTCAACAACAACAACAACAACAATAATAATATCAAAACGTTATGGTTACCCATGTGCAAATAAATTCCTTCATTGTTACATATAAAATATTCAATGTTTGATCTCAATTTTCACCATGACCAAGCGACTTCCCAATATATCACCATAGATTGTTGGAAAGATAAGGCCATAACCTTTTGAAAAAAACAGCATGTCAAACATTTCTATACGTTGTAACTCAAAATATTTACCTTAGAATAAACACACCGGTTTCGACAGGCATGGGGGCTGCCATTTTGTGCATGAAAACATGGGCCAAAAGGTTATGAAGCTGGGAACCATTTAAGATAAAGTAATCCCTAAAACTGTATTTTTTTCTTATTTCATATATACCTTTAAATTTATACCAAAACATATCATTTAAACTGTATTTTAAAAATCATATGCATTATACACTGAACCCTATGTGTTTATTAGCTAACTGACACCCTGAGGATGTGACTTCCGCTTTGGTGTAATTTGACCTTTAAGCGAACCCAACCCTTTCAAATTTGAATAAAAACCACATTTTTCATAAATCTGATCTATTTCGAGAAAGAACATGAAGTCCTATGTATGTAACAATGAAGGAGTTTATTTGCGCATGTGTTACCTTATTGATTATAAGGCGGGATACGCGTACTGATATTTACCGAAACACATACAATATATTAAATTTTGATTTTCAATCTTAAAACTGTGTTGATGTCGTAAAAATAAATTTACAAATATCAACATTCGTATATTCATCATGTACTTTATTTATCAATTTCATTAAATTATTATGTTGATTTTTAACAATATTGTCTACTCTTTGAAGATTGACAAACAAACTGTACATAGTACGTTTAACGGTCATTATGCAATAAAACACAAAAATAGCGATTTCAGTATCTAAACAACCTATGCCTTCATCCTGACAGTGTAATAAATGTGCATTATTAAATAAAATAAAGAAATTCAGCTGTTTTTAGTATAATGATTTTGTTAAGTATCTCTAAGCTAACATTCTTCTGGCGACTAAAATTACGAAAATAAGGTATCATCGCAGAAGGTTTGAGCGTAATTCCGATGTTTTTAACAGCAATTTCTTATTTGAATTCCATACTTATTTGTGTTTAATTTTAAAGCCTTTTTCGTTGCAGATATTCTTGTTGTGTGCTAAATATTATACGATGCTTGAACATGCTTCGCTTTAATCTTGAAATATAATGTAACTAAACAACTATCTTTTTAATAACTGTTAACATAATATGACAATAACTAAAGATGATGTCACTCCTATTAAATGTTATAACTGATGTTGTATTAAAGAGATAAAGTAAGTAATTTGTTTATTATTGTGTCATGAATGTTCATGATAACTTCATATAATCAATGAAACAAATAACACCCGACCCAATGGGTCTATATGTCACCAGGAAATAGATATTATGTACATAATAGGGTGAGTATCTATAATAAAACAGACAAAGAAAAAGGTTTACACGATTCAGAGTAAGTAAGTAACTAAGCCAACAGAAGAGTCTAATATACGTTTGAATAAATAGTTTATACTTGTTGAGTCTGTTTGATCAAGTATTTAGTTTTCTTTATGTATATAACTCTAACTGAGATTATTTCTTTATTTCTGTCGGAATCGTGGTAAACAAACAACATTTTATTCTCGCAGCAGCTGATTTCCGTATGTTTTAGAAAAAAACTAAACACGATGAGCTCTTAAATGTTCACCACCTTTCTTCAGAATTGAAAATTAAATGCGGTGCTATATTATTTCACTCTTCAATTTAAACCAATTTATTAATTCGAAACAGTGTTTAATGCTTTTAATTATGTTCTGTTCTGTTCAATAAGGTGGCGAAATTTCATAGGGTGATATGCAAAGAACAACAACTGAGACAACAACATTTTAAAATGTGATATAACTTTACTTTGAGACGCAAACAATGGAGACGAAGTGTGACATGTTAGTTGTCTCTGCATGTAGATCTTTATCATCAATTCATTACGCAATTGCACGGATTAGCGGTATTGTTCTAAGGGCAATTTGATAAGATCCCCGTGGTTTGTGGCTTTGGTATTTTTATGACCCCCTCTTCAGACATATAACTAAGTATCCATTGAGAGAACATGTGTTCATTCGTGGTACATGTGGCCTTAGTAATGAGTTTAAAACGATACTACATTTAGTTCTAATAATTTATTTTTGGTAATATATATCCTCTATGAGTTTTTTTTATAATATTTAATCAACAACATATGGTTTTAAAAATTTCCATCGTACGAGTATATCAAATATACTGTTGAAATAATTGTATTCAGGAACCAGTCTTAACTAGTCTAAATTATGTACCAATAAATTCTGCTTATTCACAGTTGTTGTTTAAATCTACCGGTTGCATTTGAAATATATTGTTATGCCAAATAGTGCCAATTAACAATTCAGGTATCTGCCCCTACTCAACACGATAAGTGTGACAAACAGGCTCCAGTTTTATCACACCTTATCACACGTTACACGAATGTTTGAAGGTGTTCAAGACAATCGTATAAGGTTTTTGGTTCAAGAACAAACAACAAAATCATAATTTGCATCTTTTATTGCATAAATTACAGGTCAATAATATACGAGATGGTAATTTTTGAACTCGGTCGACGAAAATGCAGTCTGCGTAATTTTCTGTAAAACAAAATCATGCATATGAAATGTTTTAAAATTCATTGCAAACATCGCTAAAAATAATAATACTATGACGTCGCGCAAGCTAACCCGGCACAACGTAAAAATAAGAATACCCCATATACAAATTGCTGATTTGTAAAATTAATGTCACTAATAATGGTAAAGTACTATACATCGATTTGTTCGTAATGAAATGCGGATTAATGTCGTATAAACAGGGTTGGCACGAATCACCCACCCCCGGGTTTTCCCAGCGGGTTTTCCCGCCACAGTCAATACCCTGAAAGTGGGGCAATACTGGGGAATACTGGGCAATACTATTTTTTCTTCAGTCAATATGCAGTTTTAATTTTTTTTTTAAATCTAAATACTATGTTAAATGATATTATAAGGAAAATGACTTATTTTTGATTTTGCAGATCCAATATATGCGTATTTACAGTATTGTCTTGTGTCAGCACATATCCACTGGTTCATTTGTTGATTTGTTGCTTATCATTAAATATTTTCTATGTTGTTTGCGAAATGATTCCACTTGATAATGAAATATGTCTACATTTATGAATCCTTCTTTATTTCTTGGATTAAATTGTTCTTTTTTGTTATCTGTACAACTTAGGGAGACCCTCTCTAGATGAGAGTTTGCAAAAGACCCCTTAGAATTGACATGGGCCTTTGCCAGTGGCCCCTCATTGAGATCTACATTAGACCTGTTGGTCTATTATGTTTATTCAAAGGGTTGAGGTTGTTTTTTGAGAAATTGCATCAGCCAATTTAATCAATGTTTGTGTTTGTTTAAGAGTGTGTACATATTATATGTGGGTGGGTCATAAATGATATCACAATATTGTGTCATCAATTAATACACAGCATGGGGCTGCAAGGTTGTCTTGTTGTAACATGACATCATCTAAATATTTTATAACATAAAGAGACGTTAGAATTGTCTGATTTCTCTTATACATTTCCTCTTTTTCTTTCATAAACATAATTTTGTTACATATGCAACTATATACTGAGAAAAATATTATGAAAGTGAGTAAATACACAGATGCCTAGTAATACTCAGTATTGTCCAGACTGACCAAAAATCCAACTTAAATTTTGTGAAAAAGAAAAGCAATTATCAATATGTTTCCACATAAAATTATATTAAAATAAATAAACAATGTAACTTAAGTAAATAATTGATAATAGATATGTGTTTATATGTAGAAACTCATTATTAGTATGCAATGTAAACATAATTGTGAAATATCTTTTTCCCCAGTATTGCCCACTATTGCCCTGTAAAACCCTGTAAACCCCGGTTTTTCCCAGTATTACCCGCCCGGGCCGGTCAATACTATAAAACCCGGGTTTTATGCCAAGCCTGATTTTTTGGGGTCTAATTGCCATAGAACCGAGCATTTTTTTCTAAATCCCCTCAATGGGAGATGCTAAATTGGTGTATCAAATGACCCGGGGGCCAATAATACCGGGATCTAAAACCCGAACAAAGTATATTTCCCGGGACCAGGAATCATTCGGCGTGTCAAATTCCCGCCTGTCAGGAATTACTTTCAGTCTAAAGTCCCGTATATGCCCGCCACTCCCCCCCCCCCCGGGGGAAAATATTGATAGGTGCATAACCGGGAAAGGACCATTTCTGTGGTGGAAAATGATCCTTCTTTGTCTATATTGTTTCGACAGGATTTTTATTACAACTTTCGTGTCCAGAAATTAGATGTGAACGGATTGCAATAAATGTTATATACCTGGGCAGATAAACCATTCCTAATTAATGTCCCATAAATATTTGTATAATGACACTTTCATTTTGGATGCATGAACAATTTAAACCAACACACCTTTGCATTTTTAAACAAATCTCAATAACGGCCGCTGGGTAATCAGTGTGATCGATTTTATCGATAAATCTGCTAACTCAGGGCATTGCGTCATTTCTATTGGTCATTTGATTCAATTTAATAAAGTTGAAGTTGTACACAAGGCAAAATAATGGGTTTTCCCGGCGGGTTTTAGCGGGTTTTCCTGCCCCGGTCAATACTCTGAAAGCGGGTAATACTGGCAATATTCTGGGCAATAAGAATTTTTCTTCAGTTAAGATGCAGTTTTAATTGTTATTATAAATCTAAATGCTCAGTTAACTTTTGTCTTCAAGAAAATTACTTATTTTTAGTATTGAAGATCCAATATATGCATAGTTAAAGTATTTTTTAAGTGCCAGCACATATCCACTGGTTCATTCATTCATGTTTTGATGGCATTGCTTTTCATGAAATATTTTTTATGTTGTTTGTGAAATTATTCCACTTGATAATCAAATACGCCTACAATTATTCATCCTTCTTTATTTCTTGCATTGAACTGTTCTTACTTGTGATAAATAAAACTTACGGAGGCCTTCTCTGGATAATAATTCCAGTCCGGTCCATTTTATTATAATCTTGTATTGGGCAATACTGGGGATTACTGGACAAATCACTTTTATCTTCTATTTTCATCACTTTAATACTTTCTAATGTTTATTCAAGGTGACCAGTTTAATTGCTTTTTGAGCAATTCCACCTGCCAATTCAATCATGTGTGTGTTTGTTTAAGATGGTGTACATATCCCAATATTGTGTCATTAATTCATACAAAGCATGGGGCTGCAAGGTTGTCTTGCTGCAACATGAAATCAACTAAAATATTTTATAACATAAAAATATGTTAGAATTTTCAGATTTCACTTATACATTTTCTTTTTTTTATTTCATAAACATTATTCTGTTACATAATATACTGAGAAGAATTGAATGAAAGTAATAATTGCCCACTATTGCCCAGTAAAACCCTGTAAAACCCGGTTTTTCCCAGTATAACCCGTCCGGGCCAGTCACTACTATAAAACCCGGGTTTTATGCCAACCCTGGATCCGTGGTCTAGTGGTAACGCACTGGTTTCACAACTCAGGGGTCGCAGGTTCGAGCCCCCGCTACACCCTAACCTACTAACTCGTCTTTCGCATGAGACGTTAACCGAGGTGCAGTGTACTAGGTGCTTCACACCCGGCACTAAAAGACCCAGGGTCGTTTCTGGAACGGGGCGTCTCCTGTATCTTGCACTATCCCTCGTAACCCAACTAACAAGTCTTATGGGGGCGATGGCCATATGGGAGAGAATCCCTGTGCACTCGATAAAAATGTACCACACACACACGCACACGCACACGCACGCACACACACACACACACACACACACACACCGTATAAATTGTATGAACTTGTTGTAAATAACGGCGTGGTATTTAAGAAGCACGCGCAATCATTAATCGATACTATCCCCGTATATTCGGCAAAAAACGTTATACGCCGGACACATCCGAACGTAATTGCAATTTTGTCATAGCGTCTATACATTTTTGGACACCTGTAATTTGGGAATATTTGTGTGTATCAAAATTTTCGGACACGAAATTTTTTTTAATTATTTTTAAGTGTACGAAAAAATAGAGCTTTTACGGTAATGATGCAAACGTCGACAGAAATGATTGTTTATTGTTGATAGTTTAGTGTGCTCCTCATTATTTTGTGTTACACTATATAATCTCATTTAATGTGCTATTCTCACACGTTGATTTAACAAATTAATTTATAAAAATCTATGTCAACCCATCCACGCAAGCTAGGCAAATTTCTTGTACACGCATTTTTTTACGATCGAAACGTGCTATGTACAGGTAATTTAAATCATTAAAAAGAATCATTCCCTTTTTAAATAATGATCTCTGAATATTGTTATTATGAGGTAGACTCACTAAACTCACTTCACTATAAGGCGTAAAAAAAATATGTTTGTTTCAGGTAACCCGACCTACCCTTAAAAAATGCCCCGACCCTAGAACATTTGATTGGGTTTGTCATCTATGTTTGGTGACTAATAGGCCCATAAGGCGGGGTGTTATTTTGTTGTATTTTACAGTTTAATCGTTTCCATTATATGTATATACACATGGCACAATAATAAACAATGTACTTACTAACTTTAAGTGACATTATTATTGCGTGCATAGCTTCACGGTATACAAGGGCGTTTATTTCAAAGAAGTACTGATTTTGCTCAATTCTCATAATCCATACTATTATTTTGCGGGTTTTGTAGTTAAGTGTTGAATTAAATTATAATTAATGTTTGCCGTATATGCTCATAAAATGATTATGAATTATTATCATTGAAATTCTGTAATGATACACGGCCATACCTTGGAGCAGAAAAGCAGACATTCACCTTACTGAATTGCACAGTAATTCGATACGTCGCGAATTGTTAATAAGTACAACTAGCTTCATCTGGTAACGATCCATTGAGATTCGGTTACAACGTAAATAGTTTTATTTTATTGTTCGCCTTGTAATAATACACGCGTCATTTGAAATACATTCACGGCGACATAATTCAAAATAGCTTGGATGTAACCAGTTCGTGCTGGATATAATACTTTGTGTATTTTTGCTGGGTGTAATACGCCTTCGTAGATTAAGATTATGATTTTACTAACTATTGGTAAACTGTTGTATTTAACGAAAACGTATTTTATGCCAAGCTGTACATGGAATTATGCTTTTGTAAGAAGTAATCACCAGTTAAAATTCGCGGCGTAATTAGGAATACTGACAATATGCTCTTTGATCTTTTTGGAACGTGGCTTTCTATGGTATTTAAACGCACATAAGGCATGCAATTCATGGGTAAACAGAAGTTAAATACATGCAAATAAATGCATTGAAGCCATGCCGCTATTTTTAAGGATAAGAGCGTCTTGTTTAAGTATATTGTAAGAAAATTACGTAAAATCAGACCATTGAGTATATATTTTATGGGGAATTAGCCTGACAGTTATTGGATCAACTTTCAGTTTATATCAATTAAAATATACCAACATTTCATTCTGTAGCAATAGACAAATAAGAAGCAACAACATCACCCGCAAACGAATATTTTCAATAAATTGCCATTAAGGAACACTCCCCACTACCGCTGCTTCCCTGCACTGAAGAAATCACTCTGGGAAGTTTGGCAAATTTAAATAAACTAAAATGTAGGTTCACTTTTAAATGTTTGTTTATATTCTGTATACAATTAATTACACGAGTCGTTTTCACCATACACACGTTTTACGTACGTATACATGTATGGTGTTTACTTTATATACATAGTAATACTGCATTAAGCTATATTTCTAATTATTATCCAATCATTTCTTATGTGTATGCTTTTGTATGATAGCGGGACTTTTCCTGAGTTGTGAAGTCACCAGTCCAACGTTGTATTATATATATAATGAATGATTGGAATTGTTTACGCTCGGGACATCGCTTGAAAACCATTGCCCGAGCACACTGCTTAACATAAATACTTTGCATGAAATAATTAACTATACAATTCCCTTAATATGTCGGGAACGTTACATATATAAAACTGTGCAGTGTGGGTGCGATGCTAATAATAACAATCTATGCTTAAAAATAGCGAAATATGTAAAACTGTTCAATAACTTTACTAAAACACAATACACTAATGTAAAGAACTGAATTGTGTTATAAAACTTTATACAAACAAATACTCGGCCTATTTAACACTTTAGAATATAATGATACATGTATAATAATATGTAATAATAATATTTAGGGATTTCCTACATTTCACATAAAAGCACACTGTTCTTGTATAAGGAAACAAATACCAAGGTAAACACAGTTTAAAGGAGAGCAATTCTGCAATAACCTTTAATTTGTCAACAGGAGTCGCCTCCCCTATACTATTATAGAATTACACTGTAAAAAAGCCAGCAAACCAAGATTTAATCGCGTTGTCTGCCTTTACTTGTATAAAGTATATCACGAGAGACATAACAGTAGAAATATATATTATGAGAATGTGTAATAGACTATTCTATTTGTAAATATAAGCATGTCATGCAATTGTAACATCCATCATTAAAATAAATATAACAATAATAAAGAAAAAATATTTTGTACTTGAATTTTATAATGAATTAAGGTTAGAAATCATACTTTAATATATTTTCTATATGTTCATATGTAAAGACATGCAAATTATACAGATATTGTAAAACAATGCTGAACCACTTAGTGATCTGGAAATAATCAACGTTGTTTATAGTCGATATTGTAAATACCGCCACATGTGTATTCGCACATTGTTTTTTAAATTAAATACGACATATAGTATATGGTAATTGTTACCAAAATTTACCCAGATCTTTAAGTAAGCAAGACTCCAACAACCCCGTTGCAGCATGTGCTGCATAACAGGTATAGACAAAAATTGTGATACACATAAAATTTTGTGTTCCCTCTATTTAACACTATTTCTTCCAATCTCCACTTTCCCATGTTAGTATAGGTTAAACTCAGTCTTTTCCTTTATGTTTTCCCCTGTTACAAAGAAAGCTATACTTATTCAGTCCTATTGCCTACATTTATAGCATTTTTACAAATATAATAGTCTATTACACATTCTCATAATATATATTTATACTGTTATGTCTCTTATGATATACTTTATACAAGTAAAGGGAGACAACGCGTTTAAATCTTGGTTCGCTGGCTGTTTTACAGTGTATTCTATAATAGTATAAGGGAGGTAACTCCTGTTGAAAAATAAAAGGTTGCTCCCCTTTAAACTGTGTTGACCTTGGTATTTGTTTCCTTATACAAGAACAGTGTGCTTTTATGTGAAATGTAGGAAATCCCTCAATATTATTATCACATATTATTATATTATTATATTTTAAAGTGTTAAATAGGCCGAGTATTTGTTTGTATAAAGTTTTATAACACAATTCAGTTCTTTACACTAGTATATTGTGTTTTAGGAAAGTTATTGAACAGTTTTACAAATTTTGCTATTTTTAAGCATAGATTGTTATTATTAGCACCGCACCCACACTGCCAAGTTTTATATATGTTGCTTTCCCATTATTAAGGGAACTGTATAGTTAAATATAAGCAAAGTATTTGTGTTAAGCAGTGTTCTCGGGCAATGGTTTTCAACCAAAGCCCCGAGGGTCAACAACTCCAATCGTTCACATAATATCATTTTTGCAAGTAAAGGGAGACAATCTGATTAAACACTTGTTTGCTTGGCTGTTTTACAGTGTAGTTCAATAATAGTATTAGGGAGGCAACTCCTGTTGACTAATAAAAGGTAATTGCAGAATTACTCCTCTTTAAACTGTGTATACCTTGATATTTGATTTTTTGTATAAGAACACTGTGCTATTTAGTGAAATGTAAGAAATTCTCAATATTATTATTATATATTATGGTATTATTATGCTCTCTAGTGATGAATATGCAGAGTATTTGTTTGTATAATGTATTATAACACAATGCAGTTTTATACAATAGTATATTGTGCTTTATGAAATTATTGAACAGTTTTACAAATTTTGCTAATTTTAAAGCATAGATTTTTATTAAAGGGACTTGTTCACAGATTTTCGTATTTTTGAAAAATGTCATTAAATGAATTTACTTACAAAACTGTCATATCTGGAATAGTTTTAAATAACTATAATAACAAGGAAAAAGATATAAAAAAAAAATTTGCCTGCCCTGGGGTTCGAACCCGGGACCCCTAGAAGCAAAAGCTAACGCGCTACCACTACATCACGCAGGCTTTTGAATTTGGACGGCAGTTTAAACGCTATGTCGGTAATACACGTTTTTGCTAAATTATCTATGAAAAGCGTTACAAACGCTTTATTATTTTTCCAATTTCGATTGACGATTATAAATAAACGAACATATCTTTTTAACATTTTTCTTAGTCAGGAGTGTTATTTTGCTTGTGTGAATATAATGCATACATTCTTTTTTGAATCTATGACAATGTTTTTGAAAATTGTCATTTTGCCAAACTGTGAACAAGTCCCTTTAATAGCACCCACTCACACTGCAAAGTTTTACATATATTGCTTTCCCGCCATACTAAGGGAATTGTATAGTTTATTATATTTATGCAAAGTCTGTATGTTAAGCAGTGTGCTCGGGCAATGGTTTTCAACCCGAAGTCCCGAGGGTAAACAACCCCAATCATTCACATAAAGCAGACCGGCAGCAAACTCCAATGTAAAAACATCACGTATATAAAATGTTTGCTACAGCAGGGTCCTAATAGGGTTGTCACCTGTATATATCTCTAAACGAATGCCAGGCCTGAAGGGTTCGATTTGTGACGCACTATGACGACATAACAACGCCAAATGGGAGGGGAAATAACCAGTCAAATTAAATCATGAAATAAATCCACTATTACCTCCATTAAATTCACATTTCATGTATCTAAGTAAAAAACAAAATATACATGTACAATGATAAAACTATTTATTATTCAATTTTATTTGAGTAAATCTTGTATTTATTAAGCTATGAGCTTATGTTATATGAAAGTTTAGAAAGCGAAACTGCATGTTTAAGCGGCAAAAATAACGAAATACGGTTGTAATTATAGTATTAGAACCCAATTAAGACTGATTTATTCAGTTACCATCACTAATCATATGGGTATTGGGGAACTCAGTAATCCTATCAGAACATGCTGTCATCATTTACCAACATAAATATGCAGAAGCTGGTCTGTTATATTGCTCCGCTGGGTCTATTTTGATAAAATATCGACATTTATCCTCATAGATATTTATAGTCAGGGGTAACTCCATGTCTGGCAGGATAAATAACTCAACAGTTGTCCTCATAAATACTAATTAAAAGGTAACTCCATATTTGGCAGGATACATCACTTAACAGTTATCACCATAAATACTAATTAAAAGGTAACTCCATATTTGGCAGGATACATCACTTAACAGTTATCACCATAAATACTAATTAAAAGGTAACTCCATATTTGGCAGGATACATCACTTAACAGTTATCACCATAAATACTAATTAAAAGGTAACTCCATATTTGGCAGGATACATCACTTAACAGTTATCACCATAAATACTAATTAAAAGGTAACTCCATATTTGGCAGGATACATCACTTAACAGTTATCACCATAAATACTAATTAAAAGGTAACTCCATATTTGGCAGGATACATCACTTAACAGTTATCACCATAAATACTAATTAAAAGGTAACTCCATATTTGGCAGGATACATCACTTAACAGTTATCACCATAAATACTAATTAAAAGGTAACTCCATATTTGGCAGGATACATCACTTAACAGTTATCACCATAAATACTAATTAAAAGGTAACTCCATATTTGGCAGGATACATCACTTAACAGTTATCACCATAAATACTAATTAAAAGGTGACTCCATATTTGGCAGGATACATCACTTAACAGTTATCACCATAAATACTAATTAAAAGGTAACTCCATATTTGGCAGGATACATCACTTAACAGTTATCACCATAAATACTAATTAAAAGGTAACTCCATATTTGGCAGGATACATCACTTAACAGTTATCACCATAAATACTAATTAAAAGGTAACTCCATATTTGGCAGGATACATCACTTAACAGTTATCACCATAAATACTAATTAAAAGGTAACTCCATATTTGGCAGGATACATCACTTAACAGTTATCACCATAAATACTAATTAAAAGGTAACTCCATATTTGGCAGGATACATCACTTAACAGTTATCACCATAAATACTAATTAAAAGGTAACTCCATATTTGGCAGGATACATCACTTAACAGTTATCACCATAAATACTAATTAAAAGGTAACTCCATATTTGGCAGGATACATCACTTAACAGTTATCACCCCCATAAATTTTAGGGACTACTGTATTTACCCTATGTATTGGAACACCCCTATTTTTCGGAAAAATACATCTTTTTTGAGTCCCTTTATTTTCTGAATTACAGGAGGGCCTGCAAGAATCACTTAGTAATCTAGAAATATATTGTAATAAGTGGAATTTGACAGTTAATATTGATAAAACCAAAGTATCGGTATTTCGAAAAGGGGGGACACTTAGCGAAACATTAAAATGGACATATAAAGGTCAAGAATGAGACATTGTAAATAATTTTAATTATCTTGGAATAGTCATGTCTAGTGGTGGATCATTTTTTCCAGCCACAAATACACTGTATGGCAAAGCTATAAGAGCAATGCATTCCTTGTTCACTCTAACAAAAGATATGAATGTACCAATAAGTATCATGTTTAATTTATTTAACGCATATGTATTGTCCATCCTGAACTATAATTGCGAGGTTTGGGGGTTTATACCAACGGATACTATTAAGCGCGTCCATCGAACAGTTTGCAAAATACTTCTGAATGTAAAAATGTCAACAAATTCATTATGGCTCTATGCCGAAGTTGGTCGATTCCCTCTATGGACAGATATGTAAAGATCGTTAAATACCTTTTGAAACTATATACCGTTAAACAAGGAAATTGTATTCTTAAACATGTTGCTTTCTTACAGAGATTAAAAATCGATTGTAAAAATCAAACTGTAAATTTGTCATCGAAAGTACGTAACATTCTAAACTAAACCGGTTTTACCGATGTATGGCTATTTCCTGATTCAGTGAATATCGAACAATTTATCCCACTACTTAAAAATCGATTACGAGACCAGTACATCACAAACTGGCATAATAGTGCCTCAGCATCTAGTTCAATGGTTTTATTTAAAGAACTAAAACCGGTATTCCAAAAATCTTTGTATCTTGATATTGTTGAAAATAAAAAGCATAGGGATATACTCGCTAAATTGCGTTTGTCATCGCACAAATTATTTATTGAGACAGGAAGACATCAGAACATAGACAGAGATCAACGTAAATGTGTGTTATGCAATCTTAATGACATCGGAGATGAATACCACTTTGTATTAAAATGTCCATACTACTCAGAGTGCCGAAAAAAACTTATTCCAAACTATTATAGGTCCCGTCCAAATATGTTCAAGTTTATCGAGCTTTTAAATAGTAGAAACAAAATAGTCCTTAGAAAACTAGCCATTTTGTTTATTTAAAATGCTTTAAAATAAGAGAACAGTCGTAAATATTTAGGATAAATTATTTTTTTACAAATCAAAACAAATATATGATATATTATTATATTGTAATTGTTCAAATATGTATATGATGTTGTCATTTTGATAATGCAAATGTTAACCTCCATCCATGTGGCACTCTCACGCCAAACATGTATACTTATTTTTATTTTTTACTTGTTATTGAACTGATGTATATGTTTGTATTATATACGCATGTTTTTTATATACTCATGTTAATGACGATGTGCTTTTCTATGCTTAAGTCGAAATAAACTATTCTGTTCTGTTCTGTATATTTTGGATACATTTTAGGGAATTATTTTTTATGACCCTTCATATTGGGACAAGAAAAATTGTAATTATTTTTAAGTGTCCCAATGCATAGGGTAAATACGGTAGTTTGGTAAATTAACACTATGGTAACCCCCAAATATTGGAGGGTAAGTCTTTTCATATAAAAGCTAGGAACAATTCGGGACAAGGGGTCTTAGGATTTTTCTTGAAAGTTTCACTGTTGTAAATATATGAAGAAATCTAAAATGGAACGTATAAAATTGCTTTTGTTCATTTCGGATTGTGAGAGTTAATAGTGGTGTAAATATTTACTGTGAAAACAAACTGTGAAGTGTTCATGACTCTTGTCGTGACATAATGGACAATAGACCCCTGAAACGTTTGATTCACCTGTGTTTAACAGTATAAATGGTGATTTATTTGATATTTTAGAAAATGATTTGTTTTTGTATGATAGCCTAGGTAGTGTATTTATTTGTGGTGATTTAAACAGTAGTCGGTCAAAACAGTGATTATGTAATATATGACAAATATAATGATAGTTGTGATAGTCATGATTATGTTGTAGATTGTACTTGTGTAAGGGCCTCCATTGATAGTTCACATAACAACCATTAATTGTTAGATCACTGTAAAGGTTCATGTAACCGCATTGTTAACGGTCGTATAGGTAATAGTGATAAATACAAACTTTTGTCGAATAATGGATGCTCAGATATTGACTATGTATTGACAAAAGAATGCAATTTTTTCCCAGATTAAAGAATTTACAATTAACTTGTTCAATGAATTGAGTGATAACGCACCACTGCAGTTTCCAATAAATTGTAACAACTGGTTTAACTGGTTTATTTGGCAAATCGGCATGAGCAATGCCACTGGCCATTGACAAAACACATAATGAAAGATGGCCATTAGCAACAGTACAAGTTCAAAATACATTATTCCAATTATACACAGCAGGCTTTATAAAAATATTGTACAAAAACATGTCTATCTATAAAGTGAATTGATTAACTCATTTCATAAGTAGGTTAAGAAGCAACGCTATCTAGGGTTTGGGAACGTCGTAACATCGCACAGTACGCCAATTTTGAAAGTCGTCTTAATAAACCGATTTTTTAGATGACATGAGATTAAAAAATTTATTAATAGTACTAAAAGCATGATACAGGGGTCAGCAGAGTACAAAGTGGAATTCTGACTCAACAACATTGTAATTGCATAGTTCACATAGTCTATTAATTCTATCCACATTATTGTATCTAACTGTTTCAATCTCAATAGAATGTGAACATTATCGTAACCTAGTCAATGCAATTCTATACTTATCATGGTCAATAGCATCTAAATAGGTTTCATACCTAAAAACAGTTTTATTTTTTTTTATAATACTCTAATTTGTTTTGAGAATTCACAGTTTCCGACCATATCTGTACATATTGGTCACGCAACCTTTGCTTTAACATGGGTATATAGCAACAGTTAATATCAAAAATATACCATAAGTAGCCATATCCAAGCTTATCTAATGCATTATTAACCGCCTTTCCTCAGCTATTTTTGAAATTAAATGCATTAAAACTGTTATCTAAAAAATGTTCTATAAATATTTTGCCTGGAAGTGATTCCGGATTTTTCATAATTTTACACCAATATTTTAAGGCTCTTTCCCTGCTAATGACCGAAAGTGGGAATCTACCTAATTCGCCAAGGACGGCAACTGTGGATGTTTGAGTACGCACGCCCAGACTATGCTTACAAAATTTGATATGGATTTTGTCTACTTCCTTGAAGTCATATATGCCCCAAATCTCACTACCATACAAAATAATAGATGAAACAGTCGAATCAAACAGTAACAATTTTGTTTTAATATCTAAAGATACTCTAGTAAACAGTGATATAAGGCCATCATATGCCTTCAGAGCCTGTTCATTGAGTGCTTTTACAGCATTAGCAAGACTTCCGGTATAATAATATTTCATACCAAGGTAACAGAAACTATCAAAAACCTCAAGATTAATATTGTTTATACTCCATGCAAAATTATTTCTAGATTTTTTGCGTTCAAATATACATATTTTTCTGTTTTAGCTAAATTTATTTGGAAGAATATTGGTTTACACAATCTAGCTGGGCCTGCAAACTTTTGGGATCAGTCGTAAACAGAGCAATATCATCTGCAAATAGTAACATATATAGTGATAACTTGTCAATACCATTTACAGACATTTTAGACACATCAATATAATCCTTGATATCATTTATAAATAATATAAACAGTAGTGAGATAGAGGCTCTCCTTGTTTGACACAAAGTGTTGTTCCAAACAGTTCAGAATACGGCATGCGTTCAGAATTTTTAACACAAGCTTTAACATTTGAATATACAGATTTAAGCATTTTTAACATTTTACAACTTACATGGGAATTAGCTAATTTTATCCACAATGAATCGTGTATAACGGTGTCAAAAGCCTTTTCATAATCAATAAATACACAGTATAGTTTTAAATTATTAGCAAGAACTTTCTGTATTTGGGTATGCAGGATGAATATACTATCAACAGTACTACGATTATCGCGAAAACCAAATTGAGCATCGTTTAACTTCTGCTCAGTTGCACAATTTATTCATCCTATTTCTTAGCACAAGTGAGAATATTTTAGCGATTATATTTATTAATGTTATTCCTCTACAATTCGAGTGATTTGATTTACAACCCTTCTTATATGTAGGTACAATTACACCTTTAGTCCATTCGACCGGATAAATACCACTATCAAATATATGATTAAAAATAGTCGTTACATAGGGAGCAATAAAATCTTTGGCATCAATAAAGAAATCCGCAACATTGCCAGACATATCACAACTTTTATATCTGGACATGTTACCAATAGTTTTACAAACCTCTTCTACACTAAATTGGCAGTCTAAACTATCAATATTTATATTCTCATGTATACACATCATAATTGTTTGCATTATCATCTCTATTTTGCTATTATTTGGATTACTTCACACATTACGAAAATTATTGGCAAATTCTTCAAGAGAAATGTCAGGTGATCCAGACTTTTTATTACTTTATTAACATGTTTCCAAAATTTGCGTGAACCACTTTTACTTAACACAGACAATTTCTGTTTTTTACCCCTGTAAAAAGATTGTTTAGCCTTACGTTTGATACATTTAAAAGCACTCCTTGCATTCAAAAAACTCAGTCTATTTACATTACTAGAATTAGTTTTAAATATGCGTTTACTTTGATTAAAAGTCGACTTAGCATTTCTGCAGTCAATATTAAAACAAGGGTATTTCTTACCACTATTTCGATTGTTATTGACTGTAGTGCGAAATGTTTTACCTTAAACCTTAAATGACAGATCAAAAATAGTACTTGACAAACTATTCACGTGTGTATTAATATCTGTTAAACCACCTAAAAAACTTTTCAGCAATTCATCATAAACTTGTTTATTATCATACAACACGTTTTGACATTTTTCATTTTTAATTGAACTATCGTCCCACAATAATTTTTCAACACTAGCAGTATTAATAATAGATGCATTATTGACGCAATTTAATTGGAACTCAATTGGGCAATGATCCGAGAATCCAGTAATGTCATGTACACACATACCGTTAAATCGACCGAATATTACATAATCACATATAACATAATTGACTACACTAGCAGCACATCTATTTCTGTTAAAATTATAACACGTGAAATTACCCGGCTCTAATCGCCCATTGACTAAACATAAATTATTCTCTTTACTCAATGACAATAATTTATTGCCATAAGTATTGGCAATTTCGTCAAAAGAACATCGTAACGGCAGTTTATCTACATCAGATGTTATTGTAGGCATACTAACATATCTATCAAGGTTAATATTTTCAACCAAATCTGATCTCTGACCAATGCGTGCATTTAGGTCACCGATCACCACCTAGTAAAGAAGAGCGAAGTAAATCATTTGAGATATTTTCAAAGAAATCAAATTCAAACAAAGGTGAACTTCTACATGTGTATACTTGTGAATCTTCTGGCGGAATGTAACAATGTATAAAGTAAAGGTGTACCAAAAAATGTCTTGCATAGCTTAATACACAAATAACCGTTAAGATTGATGTCCACTAATTCAATTTTGCCAGCGTACTTTTTATTAAAATAGACAATCCACCACTATTACGTTTAGCTTTCTTGTTAGTTAAAGGTCTTGGGCACGAAAAGCTATCAAAATTCTTTAAATTAACATTTGATCAATTTGAGTGCCAAGTTTCACAAAACAATAATACATCAAATTCATTAATATAATTTGTAAACTCGTTATCATTCAATTTTGAGATAAGTCCTTGAACGTTCCCATAACAAGAAACGTAGTTGCTTCATCGGGAGCTCCTATTCAGCAGTACCAGTGTCGGTGGTGCGGCTCTGATGATCCGTCGGAGGGTTAAATGGTACAGACGGGACGCTGTTTTCAGGCCCGCGTTGCTGGATTGGCGCTGGTCAGCTTCCGTTTAGGGAGTTCGACCCGCCGCGAGGCGACAAATCCGATGTAACTCTATTGGAGGGTTCCATGGTGCAGACGGGGCGGCAGATCCGGGGGAGGACCAGGTGGAAGGCTGTCGGGGTATTGAGTTTCCTGTCGATATACAGCTTATCAACGCTCAGGGAAGCCTGCTTGTTTTGAGAACGCGCCTGCACTAGATACGGAATTAACTTCCGCCGACGTTCCTGAACCTCACGAGGATATTGGTCAGGCACGTGATATGCAGAGTGTTTCAACTTATCATAGGCGTTTTGCTTCACTGTCAGCTTATCCTGATGGAAGTTGAATTTGGCGACGATAGGTCTTTTCGAACCTTGTTCGAACCGTCCAACACGATGAGCACGGTCGATCTTGATTACCCACGCATTATTCATGCCAAGTTCATTTTCGCAGAAAGAAAGAACTTTTGACATACAATCTTCATTTCTCCTATCATCAAACGAACTTTCATCAGCGAAATTTAAAAAAGGAGATTGTCGCGCATAGAATGTGCTTTCAGCTGGACAACATCATCGGCTAATGTGGAATTTAACTGCTTCAAGTCTATTAAATCTCTCGACAAAGCATCAGACTTAGATTTTTCAGAGTTCAAAGATTTTTCAGAATGTTTACGACGCAAATCATAGCATTCACTACTATCGAAAGCCCGGCTAGTTTCAAGTACAAGAAGTCGTGTTGTAACCTCAGAATACTTCGTGTCAATGTCATTCATTCGGGCCTCCACAAGCGTTACATTTTTCGCTATTTTGGATACATCCATCAAAATACGATCAAGTTTGGTGAGCCTGTTATCGATGCTTGACAACCTAGCAAATATCGCCTGTATTGAACCCTGGTCCTACGTGGCCCTATGCACAGCTGCTGGTTGCGCTAATGGATGCTGGCGGGGGATGGAGGCTGCTGGAACATATATTGCAGATGGGGCGGAAAATATTGTCCGAACATCTGTTGATTCGGTGTGAGCATGACAGGGGAGTTTCCGGGGACGCTGTTGAGAGGCGTGCACGGCATCCCTTGTCCTGCGGGAACTGCTGGTGGGGTCTTCTCGGACATGATTCGGATTTTATTAGGCTGATCGCTAGATGAACCTGGTGATGCTTGTTCTTTTGTGCGCTTGTTTGTACGCTTGTTATTACTTTTGGTCATGATACATATCGAGGGTCAGCAACATTAGACTTGATCGTTGATCGGTGATCGAACTTAATCACAAGACAGTTCTTTACACAATATCTTGCGAAACCGGTTTTGTTACGGTTTGTTATGGAATAATACAGTTCGAGGTATAATTGGCGAATTATATGACTGGTCGCTTTTTATACTAATCCAATTAGGCGAACAATAGAAAAAACAAGATTCGTTTGACAAGTGTTCAGTAAATCCCTGTGCAATTTTCAGTCCCGAAACGCGAAAATTTATAATACCTTTTACATTTCATAGAGAAAAACACGTTTCCTCATTAAATTTCTAAATAAAAATCCACCAAAATCACAGATTAGCTATAGAATACTGTCTTATCACTTATAATCCAATGTTCATGAAGAAATAACATTTTTGAAACTATATAAATCGAACTTTTCCTCAGAGCCCTGAAATATACGTCTCACACTCTTGACCACCACAAACAACATTGATCGTAGCAGTGCAAATTAATCAGAGATTATGTATAAATGGGATGTCACATTTCGAGAGCAGTTTCGCTCACAGATTATTTCACAATTATCTTGGTTTATCAATATTGTTAATACTACAGATTGTTTAAGTAGGGATTCTATTAATAACATGTTATTATCGTTTACAAACACTATTCAAGAAATAGCTGACCCATTATTTTGCAAAGAGTGTATTTATAAAGAGGATGTTTATTTTGAAACTTATCAAAGTAGAAATAAGCACTGGTTTGACCAGGATTGTAAAGATGCCCGTAATTTGCACATGGATGCTCTTAGATTTTTTAATGCAGTTAAATCGAACGTGAACAGATTATTGCTATGTGAAAGGAAAAAGTATTACAAAAATATTGTAAAAAAAAAGAAATGTAGGGATTATAAACGAAGAATGGATAATATTACAAATTTAAGAAAAAGAAAACCTAGGGAGTTTGGGAAATATTTTAAGTCAACAACCACTAGATCTGATAATATACCATTAACAGAATTTACGGATTCTTTCGAGAGGATTAGCTCGAACAATTTTGGTTCCATTAATTTTGAAGCGGAAGATGTTAATTGTTTCAATGATTTTAATCTACTTTATAATCTTTATCCTGACTTAGACGAAGTTATATATAACTGCAGGGAAGCGAAAAGATTGTATAAAGATGCCTTGTATATCTATAATAATTCACATCGTGATACTGATAGAATAGAAATGTGTCGATTGAAAAGAAATTATAAATTAATTTCAAAAAAGAAGCGTAAGGCATTTAATTTTAAACGCTGTAAACAGTTTGAAGATCTTACACGAAATAAACCAAAATACTTTTGGAGGTACTTTAGATCCCAAAATACAACAAGTAATAATAGCCATGTGCCACTTGGTGATTTTAAGAATCATTTTGAGCAAATGTTTTCTGATATTAATTATACAACAAATGCTGATGCAGAAGATTTTAATTTGAATCACGAATTGGATAATTTCACCAATGTATTGGGGGATCTAGATAACCAAATAACATCTAATGAAGTTATTAAAGCTATTGCTCTTCTAAAGAAATATAAATCGCCAGGAGAAGATGAATTGTTAAATGAATACTTAGTAGAAGCTTGTGATATTTTGGCTGAGTATATCACAACGATTTTCAATATAATCTTTAACACTGGGAATTTCCCTGTATGTTGGACCAAAGGAATTATAACCCCCCCTACATAAGAAGGGTGACAAATCAGACGTTTGTAATTATAGAGGTATCACATTGTTACGCAATTTAGCAAAGTTATTTACATGTGTACTAAA
This sequence comes from Congeria kusceri, assembly GCA_027627225.1. Taxonomy (NCBI): domain Eukaryota; kingdom Metazoa; phylum Mollusca; class Bivalvia; order Myida; family Dreissenidae; genus Congeria; species Congeria kusceri. Next base: position 72,625,294 of record CM051025.1, read on the forward strand.
CCAAAGAATATCAATATGGTGCGAAAGTAATGATGTTATTTCTGACGCTCAGTTTGGTTTTAGAAAAGGCAGATCAACTATATACGCAGTTTTTATCCTTCATTCAATTATTCAAAAATATGTAAATATGAATAAACGTTTGTATTGCTGTTTTATTGATATGAAATGTTGCTTCGATTCTATATATTTAAACGCACTATGGTTGAAGTTATACAAGTCTAATTGGGATGGTAAAATGTTACGTATTATACGCAGCATGTATCAATCTGTCAAATCACGTGTAAAGCATTGAAATGCTTATTCAGATTACTTTAATATAGCAGTAGGTTTAAGACAGGGGGAGATAATGTCACCGATACTATTTTCACTTTTCGTAGATGATTTATAAATGTTTCTGCAAAATAGACATAGGGTCGCGGTGGCGCAGTTGATATGGTGTCCGCCTAGCGATCGGGAGGTCCCGGGTTCAATCCCCACTCTGGGAGCGTTCTCAAGATCTCCCCCAAAGACACCAAGTACTGGTTCTACCCAGGAAACGGACTCGAGAGTGTCTTTATAAGCCTTAGGCTTTGGATGCAATCGAGCTAAAATAAATAGGTTTAAACTAAAATAGACATAGTGCTGGAATTAATCTACAAGATATATGTTTGATTTTATTGCTTTTTGCAGATGACAGACAGACAGACAGACAGACAGACAATTTATTTAGACTTATACATATGTACATCGTCTTAAATACATACAAATTTGAAATAAAGTTATGTGTCACGGATCAATATATTACAATGAATACAATTTAATTATACAAAAACCAAATTTGCGAAAAAATTCTAATTTTCATGGAACTTATAAATTTTAAATAAAGTACTGTCACTTGTCAATATGTTACAATGAAAACAATTTAATTATACAATAACCAATGTTACGAAAAAAAAAAAAAAAAAAAAAGTACAATTTTAAAGGCAGTAAAGATAGACAAAATATTTTTGCGGAAAATAAAATAAAAACAAAATAATTATTAAAATAAATATAGGTATGGTTTAAAAGTTAGAAAAAGTATATTACATTGCATTATTGTTAATAATTTACTGTGGTATTTATAATAGTATTTCGTATAGTTAAAGCTTCTTTTACATATTTACATAAATTAACAATCTCAGATTTACACGTTGATGTCAATAAAATGTGGAACTTAACAACAGATGGCCTGATATAGTAAAAACATTTAATATATTTTTCTCGGGGTGTATGATAACAAGGACATATACAAGTGAAATGGAATTCATCCTCTGTATCTATTTGGTTACAACATAGGCAATAACGTTCGTTACGAGGGATATTGTTACGGGAGTATCTGCCTGTCTGAATTCTCAATGGATGGGCAGACGCTCGTAATCTTACAAAGTAAAAACGTAGGCTCTTGGGTTATAAATCTAAGTAGTCTTCATATTCGAGAGATGTTTTAAACATTCTATACATGTCTAAAACAGAACTATTATTCATATTACCAAACCATTCTTGTGTAAATGTGTCAATAATTCTACATTTGAATTCACATACAAAAGCATGAGTGTTAGAAACACTGGGATTTTCAAATACATAGGAATATCCGTATTGATTTAACAATTTTTTAACATCCGCAACCCAATTGTTGTATCCTTTGTTGCAATCATCCACTGCTTGTTTATACACAGTTTGTATAATAATATTTTTACTGTTAATAATTTTAAACCAATACTTAACAATTCGAGCATATCTATTTACATATAACGGGTATCTACCTAACTCTCCATATACCGTAGCATTACATGTGTTTATTTTTACATTTAACAACCTTTTGCAAAAATTGTAATGGATGCGTTCGATCTCTTTAGATTTATTAAATCCCCATATTTCAGAGGCATAACATAAAATGGAGCCAACAAAAGAATCAAACAATTGACAAAATAATTTAGGCTTAAGATCATATTGCTTACATTTGTAGAGTAAAGTATTGGTAGCCTTAAGGGCTTTTCCAGCCAAATGCTCTTGGTTTAATGTAAAGCTACCAGTGTAATTAATTACAGTGCCGAGATAGTTGAAATTATCGACGACTTCTATTTTTTGACCATTGTAAGTCTATTTCTCATCTTGGCGAATTTTACCCCTTTTGCGAAAGACCATTATTTTGGTTTTTGACGTATTCACATTAAGCCCCCAACAATTACAGTATATGTAAAGTTTATCTAATTGGGATTGTACTTCTTCTGGTGTTTTACCTAAAATGGCCATGTCGTCTGCAAATAGCAACAAAATTAAAATTAGGTCATCTATATTTAAGACAGACAGTGTGTCGTCTTGTAGAAACAGTTCTAAATCTTCTACAAGCAGTGAAAAAAGAATCGGAGACATTACCTCCCCTTGTCTTAGACCAACAGCATAGCTAAAATATTCAGAGTATGTTGTACAAGATTTGACATATGATTTTGCATTCTCATACATATTCTTAATTATTCGTAGTAATTTACTTTGTATTCCAGATTTATACATTTTTAACCATAGTGCACTGCGATATATACTATCAAAACATTTAAGCATATCCACGTACACAACATACAAGCGTTTGTTTTCTATTAAAAAATGCTGTACAACAGACATCAAAATATAAATAGTATCAACAGTCGAACATCCTTTTCTGAATCCGAATTGTGCGTCCGAAATTTTACCATTATTTTCACAAAATGATTCAATACGTTTATTTAAAATGGTTGTAAATAATTTGGAGAAACAGCTTACAAGCGTTATTCCTCTGTAATTATTAACATCAACAACAGAACCTTTTTTATGAAGAGGAATGATAATCCCTTTTGTCCATTGATCTGGAAAATAGCCAGAAGTTAAAATACTATTAAACACATCACACAAATGATTAGATAAAATATCAATACATTCAATGAAATATTCATTTAAAATACAATCAATACCTGCCGCTTTGTGACGTTTTAAGTGTTTAACTGCATTCATGACCTCATTTACTGTTATCGGTTGATCTAGTTCCGGAAAAGTACAATTTTCACCATTAAAGTCGTTATTTAGACAAAAATCTTCTGCCTCAGCATTTTTACTATCTGACGTTTTATTACTCAAATTTTCAAAATAGTCTTTTAATGCGTTTATTGAAATGTTATTGCAATTTATTTTATTTTTCGATTTGAAATATTTCCAAAATTCTTTCGGCTTTTTATTTTTTAAATTTTCAATTTCTGTCATCTTGCGTTTATATGCGTTCTTTTTCTTTTTGTTTGTTAACTCTTTATACAGCCTTTTCTTTACACACAGCTCCATTCTATTGCGATCAGACTTATTCAGATTAAAAAATCTTAAAACGTCATGGTATTGATTTCGTGCGGTCAAACACTCATTATCGAACCAATCGGCGTGGTTTATACAACTGTCAGTATTAAATGTGGGTTTATTACTGTAAGTACATGATTTTGTAAACAACGGATCCGCAACATTGCGAATTGTAGTTGTAAAATTTTCTAGAACCTGGTTAATTGACATTCTACTCGAACAATCTATACTATCGACAATATCATTAAAAATAGGCAATTTTGAAATAATTCCTGAACGAAATTCATCTCGAAATGAACTATTCCATGTATATTTAACATCCGTGAATGTCTCATAACTGGGTGAACAATTGTTACAATATAATGAAAAATGCAACGGAGCATGGTCACTCCATTCATTAAAATCACCAACAGTAAAGTTTGCTAACAATTGAAAATTGCTTTCATTGGTCAACAGGTAATCAATTACAGAGGTCCCGTTATTTGAAACAAATGTATGTTTACAACTATCGCCTATTCTACCGTTGATAATACGGAAAGAAGTTGACTTACATAAATCAAGCAGTTTAGTCCCGGAGCTATTATGTACTTTGTCTGCTGAGGCCCTGATAAAGGAATGATCTGGTGTGTAGTCTATATTATCATAGATTGTGTTAAATGAGTCATGAACAATAAAGTCACATTTATTACTGGTTCGACTATTCAGATCCCCTGTGATAAAAACACTACCAAATTCAGAAAAATATGTAATGTCATTTTCTAAAATATCAAAAAGGTCTACATTAACAGTGTTATACACGGGTGAATCTTCTCCCCAAATATAGCTTCCACATAAATATATATCACTTGCAGTATTAAAAAAATCTCGCTTAAGTTTTAACCAAATAATAGTGTCGTAATGATTTCTTATAATTTCGATGCCATCTTTTATCTGATCTTTAATATAAATAACAATACCACCACTACTTCTTCTGGCGTTCCTATGTTGAAATTTTCTAAAGAAATGTAAAGTTTGATAACCGTTTAAATTAATATTACTAGATAATTTTGTCCACGATTCAATCAAGAAACAAATATCAGCTGAACTTAAAATATTTACAAACTCTGCACTAGACTTTTTACAATCAGTCAATCCATGAACATTCCACGATAATATGGATATCTCACCGCCATCGTGCCCCTACGCTCTGACCGCGGTTCCATCGACGTAAAGGGTGTCGTAGGCAAGGTATGCTCGCTTACCCAGCCGCCTCGCCTCTTTCATCTTTGGTACCAGTTTACGTCGCTTTTCGATGACATCTTGTGGGAATTGCTCGAAAACACGGTGTACAGACCCATCTAGTTCCTTCCAGCGCTTGCGGACCATTTCCCTATCTTTGAAGAATGTGAATTTGGCCACGATATTACGCACTTTGCCAGACATAGGTGATCCCGGTGAACGATGTACCCTCTCAAACTTAACTGAGTCAGCAATATCACTGGCGATCTTGAAGGCGTCTTGGAGATGCTGGCGGAGCTTCCGCTCCGTCGTTTCTGATGGTTCGTTTCCAGTCGAGTTGTCCTCGGCTACCCCGGTGAATATTAGGTTATTTCGCATGGACTGCGACTGCAAATAGGACACGTTGTCACGCAGGGTATCCCTCTCCTTCTCCAGCTCCTGCATCCGTTCTGACAGCTGCGCCGCATGGATGTCCGCACCGTCAAACTTGTCTTCGAGGCGCGTGACGCGATCGTCAACCTTCTGTACCCGGTCCTCCAGAGCCACCTAGAGCTTATTAATGTCCTTTTCTAAGTTGCCCATCCGTCTTGAAATTGAATCTATAGTTTCCATTGACTTCTCCACACTTTCCAGGCGATCACTAACATTTTTCAATAGGGTCATTATATCCCGAATTGTAGGCTCAGCACTACTTTCAGCCATTACAGAGTTTTCACTTAGATTTCCAAAAACACTATAATCTAAAGTATCTTCTCCATATAGAACAGAATTTGTCCAGTTCAAAACTTCACTTACCGAAAGATTAGTATCCCCGGACGGGCCTCTTTGTTTATGCTCTTTCCGGCTATTTGTTTCATTGTCACTACTATTTCTTTCTTTTCTCTTTTTATCTCTCGTTTTAGTCATTGTGTAATATCACATTTTGATAGCACACACATCCACACATAAATTCCAGGTTAAATCTTCGCTAAAATCTTCGCTAAAAAGGTTTTATCAATAAATATTCCAAATTTTATTCTCACTGCAAAATTTTCGACCCTTCGCGTCAATGATCACGTGACAGTCAGATGACATGGTTGAAATTGGTGAAACGCCTGAAGATTTACAAATGTCTCCAAATTGTCTATTTGACTACTGTAGTACATGGGGCTTACAAGTCAATATAGCAAAAACCAAAATTGTTGTTTTCCGTAAACAAGAAGGCACAAAACGTAATGAGATGTGGATGTATGGAAATGAATACCTAGACACGGTTAACGATTTTATCTACCACTGAATTATACTGGAAATTTTAATCTTAATACTAATATTTTACGTGGTAAAGGTTTAAAGGCACTAACAATATTGTTATCAAATTTGAAAACATATGATTGTAAACCGAAGTTAGCTTTGCAGTTATTGGATGCTTTTGTTTCGCCAATTATTACATACTCATGCGAAATATGGGGTTTCTCTAAGTCTAGCGAGTTAGAAAAATTACACCTAAAATTCTGCAAGGCTATTCTTGGTGTCAGAAAATCAACTTCAAATGTTGCCGTATACGGCGAACTTGGTAGATACCCGTTACATGTTAGCAGATATGTACGCATTATCAAATATTGGTTTAAACTTTTTAAAAGTGACAATATAATACCGCGATCAATCATGGAATATAGTCTCACTGATTTAAATAATAACAAGATAAATTGGTTTGGAAAGATTAAGGACCTACTTTCTAGATATAGATTTAATTATGTTCGGGCTGATAACTCACAAATCAATGAAAGTAATGTTTTGTCTTTGTTTAAGCAACGAGTTATTGATGAATACTTAGAGTGGCAACGTGACGTAACTGATAATAGAGTTATGATTGTGTATAAAGCAATAAAAAGAACATTTTCATTTGAATCATATTTAGAAACAATCGTATCAAGAAATTTGAGAACAGCGATTACAAAATTACGTCTTTGTGCACATAATCTGAGAATACAAACTGGTAGATCACTCATTCTCATTTTTTGGGCCGAAAAGCATAACATAAACATGAAATTTATGACCTCATTTCCTTACAAAGTTATGTTTACCATGAAAATGGAACTTATCTGTGTTGAGTTTTAAGTGATGGCCATATTGTGAAAGCCTTATTTTTTGCTGTAGTACGCTGTCAACATATGCATGAGTTTTACTTATGTATTTTACGTGACAGTGATACCAGCCTAATGACAGATACAGAGTATGATAAAAACAAACATAAGAAATGCACTTTTTTGTCTTTATTAAATTAGCAACACAGCAATTTCTATTATTTAACTTCTTGAAAACACTTAACTGATAACATTGTTGAACAATGGACACTTAAAATGGAAAATTGGGCTGAAGAAACAGTAATTTCTTGCATTATTGTCCTTTTTTCATATATTCTCACACCTAAAATAAAGCGTAAATACAGAGTCAAATATAACAGTAGTGCACGCAAAACCTTTATAAACCCTAAAGCAGAAATAATAGAGCTCAACTGATATAAGACCATATTACAGGATTTTATTATAACATGTGCTTTTGTCACGTAAAATTCATTAAACAAGTAACACATTGTACAAGTACGTACTTCAGCAGAAAAAGAGGTTAATCTATCGTAGATGTGGGGAAAATAACTTGCAAATATAAAAATTTGTAGAAAAATAAAGATTATAATTGACATAGAACCATTAAAATGCTAAATCCATACCAATTGTCACGTAAAATTCAATGAACTCAACTGTTCCATTTAACGTACATCACATGTGGTAAAACTATCGCAAACTCTTTTGAAATGACATCCTTATTTTCTGAATAACTAGATTTACCAATATAAATGTGACAGATGATGGATAATTGTAGAGTATTTGACATGTTAATGACATACCTCAGTTCATATTTGTCACGTAAAATTCAACTAACTTTTTCAAGATTTCAGCTATTTTAGCCCTGTCTTTGTAAATATACGCTTGTATTAGTGGACAGAAAAAACTTATTTAAACATAATATTAGTGAAATTAAAACAAACAAAAACAATAAGTTTAACATTTTATGTTTGAAATTTACGTTACATTTATGAATTTTACGTGACATTTTAATCTATGCTCTATATGTGCATCAGACCCTGATAATCAACCATGCGTCATAACAGCATTTGTCTTTAATTATTTCTTAGCATAAGTGCAGTTAAAACACATTATTTCTATCAAGTTATCACGATATATTTGACAAAACAAAACCAAGGGGAGTTCAAATAAGTAACCTAACACAATAGATCATGTGTCATTGATTTCAACTAAATGGCCCTAGAAAAACATTCAATGACGTCATAAATATCACGGCATAAACAGAAAATACCGAACGAATTATTTGGTCGCTGTCTACACCGCGGTAAGCGCACGTTTCATAAAATTGTCACGTAAGTATTCAGTCACGTAAACTTCAAGTTTACCTTTCCAATAACCAAAATCTGTAATATTTTGATAACTCGTCACTCTAGTTGTCATAATGTACAGTTCTCAGTAAGAGATTACATATAACACTGTCAATTTCATAGAGAAAAGTCTGACAAGAGACACACAGTCGTCACGTAAAGCTTCACATAAAAAATTCCCCCATATGAGCTTAGACCATAAATGGCTTAAATCTTGATAAAGTTGATGAAAACTTTGTTTTTTCATAAGAAGTTATTTATATGAAAAACAAGCGTTTATATGTTTGTTTTTTTCTCCATATGATGAAATGTTTTGATACAATTTACAGAAATGCTTCATGGTTGAAAATGTTTAAATGTGGAATTCAAGGGAAAATATTAAGAATTGTGCTTGATATGTACCAAAAAGTTAAATCTTGAGTTGTACTTGCAAAATAATGTTGATTCAGGTTTGCAATTAGATGATAGTGTTTTAATTTTACACGTATTACTATTTGCAGATGATATGGCCATTTTAGGCAAATCACCAGATGAAATTCAAAACCATTTAGATAATTTATTTACTTACTGTAATACTTGGGGATTAATGGTGCGAATTATTGCCCAATGAAAAGTGGACCTACAATGGCCATGATATACAAGCTGTTAATTATACCGGCAGTTTCAATTTAAACCAGGAACACTTAATAGGCAAAGCTCTTAAGGCACTGAATAGATCTACTTTATTTTGTAAATGTCAAGATTACGATTAAAAACCAAAAATCTAATGTCAGCTTTTTGATGCATTTGTTTGGGTCTATTTTAAGTTATTCTGCAGAGGTTTGGGGTTTTACCAAGTCTGAGGAATTAGAAAGAATACATTTAAAGTTTTGTAAGCGGCTTCTAAAAGTTAGACTGAATTCCTGTAATGCATGTGTTTATGGAGAATTAGGAAGACACCCACTATATATACAGAGATTAATACAATTGTGCAATATTGGTTTAAGTGAGCCACATCTGACAATATAATACTGAAAACTGTTTATAATATTGCAGTTCAGACTACATGAGAGGCTGTTGTAATTGGATATACAACGTTAAGAAACTACTAGATGATTATGGATTCATTTATGTCTTCAGCAGCGTTCATAATATTGATGTTAAATTTTTTATACCTATTCTGAAATCTAGAATTGTTGACTCATTTAAGCAAAACTGGTATCGTACATTAGAAAATAGCTCCATTTTAGATGTTTATAGAACCTGTAAGACCAACTTTGAATATGAGATTTATGAAGACTTAGTACCGAAAAGTTTAAGATTTTACTTATGCAGATAAAGATTATCTGTACACCCTCTTCGTATACAAACGTGTCGATATGATAGAAATAATATTGCTAGAAATGAAAGATACTGTCTTTGTTGCAATTCCATGGATATTGAGGACGAATTTCACTTTGTTTGTATTTGTTCATCTTTTAATGAAATACGAAAGAAATACATTAAAAAATATTACTTCATTAAACCATCTGTATTTAAGTATGTTCAACTGCTACAATCGAGCAATGCATCAGAACTTATCAAATTATGTTTATTTGTTAAAGAATCGTTGAGTATTAGATCAAATATGATTAATCGTAGAACATAAACTTACGAATTGTTCATTCTCTGTACTTATATGTTTAACTGGCCTGTACATATAACTGTATTTTGATGCACAGTTATTTTCTGCGTATATACACGTTGACATATTTCATTGTGAACCATATGTGATGTTGACGATGTACATTGTGCCCTGCCTGCCTGTCTGTCTGCCTGCCTGCTGCCTGCCTGCCTGTCTGCCTGCGTGTCTGCTGCCTGCCTGCCTGCCTGCCTGCCTGCCTGCCTGCCTGCCTGCCTGCCTGCCTGTCACGTTCCGATAATTGTTCTGATAATATTTTACTAAATAGAAGAACTCCAAATAAAAGGTAACATTCAGAATGTGTTTCGTCGTGTCTTGATTATTTGTATATAAAATGCTGTTTTATTAACTATTATCATAGCAACACTAAATGCATGTGTAACAAAGTAACCCCCCCCCCCGTCTGCCGCAGTAGAATAACGACCCCAATGTAATTATTCCATATAAAATGAAGTGAGACACATGTCATATTATTTCCGATCACACAATTATAATTATTCCACACGAAGTAGAATGACCCTCCACGAAGAATGCTGACCCCCCATTGAATCACGACCACTGATCTGTGTTCTAGTGATGTCGCGACGGCTATGACGTTTCATCGGTTGGCCCATTTGCGCTTATATACACAAGGCCACACGCAATGATGTGCTGCGTGACTTCCATAAGTATATTGCTAGACAAAAGTCTTATTTTACAGAATAAAATACATTAATATCATCATTATCATTATCGTCATTATTCTAGTCAAAGAATTGGTCCTACAATGCTCAAGGGCACTCATCATAAACTTGCCATGAGAAATATCTCCTGTACCCTCATCATTATTCTAGTAAATAACTTGGTCTTACAATTCTCACGGGCAACTATCATAACCTAGCCATGAGAAATATAAGACACACCCAGCACCATCAGCATCTTCCTTATTCTAGTCATAATATTGGTCTTACAGAAAATTATTGCAACCTTACCGTGAGAAATATAAGACACCACCACTACCATTATCATGCATGTAGTAAAAGTTGATCTTACATTCACACGTGCATTATTATAACCTAACCATGACAAATATAAGACACCACCAAAACCATCATCATTATTGCAGTCATAAAGTTGGTATTAAAATTCCCACGGCCAGTTAGTATAATCTAACCATGAGAAACATAAGAGACCACTACCACCATCATATTTATTCCAGTCATAAAGCACGTCTTACAACTTCCACGGGCAATTATTATAACCTAACCATGAGAAATACAAGATACCACCACAACTATCTTCAAAATATTGTAGTCAATAAGTTGGTATTATACCATATTTCAGAGAATTTTCTTTGATTTCCGATATTCAAAAACTGTAATTTTAGAACGGTTACTGATGGGCGGAGCCTAATATGCAAGATTATCGTGCAATAAGTAGCTTGCAGTATATTAAAGTTTAGTTTTAATTTATACACACGCTACTTATTGCACTGTAAGCTTGTCCATTCCAAACACATCACGTGACCTTGTGACAGCGCTAAATTTGGAAACGACACAGATGTCAAGAATGCCAGACATCACGTGACGTTTAGGAATTGCTAATGGGATCGTCATAGTAGAAAGTTGCGATGCGATTGGTAAATATGGTATAAAACACCTGTAGCACCCTTTGACCTCAATATGTTAATTATTTAACCTCGCCCTGCTGGGTCGTTAAACAACTAACACATGTCAAAGTATGCTACAACTATTACTTACAATTCTCACAAGAATTATTATAACTTAACCATGAGAAATATAAGACACCACCACCAACATCATCATTATTCCAGTCATTAAACATGTCTTACAATTGTTGCGGGCAATTATTACAACCTAACCGTAAGAAATATAAGATACCACCACCACCACCATCATCATTATCAATATTATTGTTGTAGTCAAAGAGTTTGTCTTACAATTCTTACGGGAAAAACAATAACAACCTTACCGTGAGAAAATATAAGACACCACCACCACAAGAACCATCATTATTGTAGTCAATAAGTTGGTCTGGCAATATAAACCTCGCAATTATTACAACCTAACCATTAGAAATATAATACACCTCCACCAACACAACCACCACAATCACCATCATCATCATCATTATTATAGTCAAAGAGTTGGTCTTCCAATCCTCACGGGCTACTGTAGAAGTGTAAGTCACCACCACCACCAGCGCCACCACCATCATCATCATCAGCATAATTATCATCATCATTATCATGATTGAAGTCAACAGTTGGTCTTGCAATCCTCACGGGCAAGTATATATGCCTAACCTTGAGAAATGTACGACACCATCACCAACACCACAATCATTATTGCATTCAGTAAGTTGGTCTTACAATTCTCACGGGCAATTATTATAACCCAACCATGAGATATATAAGACACCACCAACGCCATCACATTATTGTAGTCAATAAGTTGGGCTCACAATTCTCACGGGCAATTATTACAACCTCACCATGACTATTATAAGACACATCATCATCACCAACATCATCATCATTATTGTAGTCAATATGTTGGTCTTACAATTCTCACGGGCAATTATTAAAAACTCAACCATGAGAAATATAAGACACAACCAACACCATCACATTATTGTAGTAAATAAGTTGGTCTTACAGTTCTCACGGGCAATTATTACAACCTAACCATGAGAAATATAAGACACCACCACCAACATTATCGTCATTACTGTAGTCAATAAGTTGGTCTACAATACTCACGGGCTATTATCATAACCTAACCATGAGAAATATAAAACACCACCAACACCATCACAGTATTGTAGTCAATAAATTTGTTTTATAATTCTCATAGGCAATTATTACAACCCAACCATGAGAAATATAAGACACCACCACCAACATCATCGTCATTATTGCAGTCAATAAGTTGGTCTACAATTCTCACGGGCTATTATCATAACACTAACCATGAGAAATATAAAACACCACCAACACCATCACAGTATTGTAGTCAATACATTTGTTTTATAATTCTCATAGGCAATTATTACAACCCAACCATGAGAAATATAAGACACCACCACCAACATCATCGTCATTATTGCAGTCAATAAGTTGGTCTACAATTCTCACGGGCTATTATCATAACACTAACCATGAGAAATATAAAACACCACCAACACCATCACAGTATTGTAGTCAATAAATTTGTTTTATAATTGTCATAGGCAATTATTACAACCTAACCATGAGAAATATAAGACACCACCACCAACATCATCGTCATTATTGCAGTCAATAAGTTGGTCTACAATTCTCACGGGCTATTATCATAACCTAACCATGATAAATATAAAACACCACCAACACCATCACATTATTGTAGTCAATAAATTGGTTTTATAATTCTCATAGGCAATTATTACAACCCAACCATGAGAAATATAAGACACCACCTACACCCAAGTTTATTGTAGTCAATAAGTTGGTCTTACAATTCTCACGGGCAATTATCATAACCTAACCATGAGAAATATAAAACACCACCAACACCATCACATTATTGTAGTCAATACATTTGTATTACAATTCTCACAAGAAATTATTATGACCTAACCATGAGAAATATAAGACACCACCACCAACATTATTATTATTCCAGTCATTAAGGATAACTTACGATTCCTACGGGCAATTATTATAACCTAACCTTGAGAAATATAAGACACCACCAACACAACACCACCACCACCACCATCTTTATTGTGACAGGATTCCCTCTGGCTTTCAATAGTGATGGTGGTGTTCATTCATATGGAGGTTGGACAAGATGCGGGAATGGGAATGGGGGTGTACAACAGTCGATATGATGCCGACGGTCACTGCACAGTATACCGGGGTACACCCATTTGTTCGTTCATTCGTTCGTAAATTCATTCATTCATTCATGTGTTTGTTATAACTAGTAGACGATCATTTTTGAGCATTTTGTCCTTGGGTCAAAAGTCAATGATAAACTGACCAATATTGTAAAAGCTTATCCTGTCAATAACTGGATAATGGTTCGTCCTTCCTTTTTTCCAACTTATAGGTTGGCTAGCAAAGACTACTGACTAGCAGTGGACCTCTATTGAAATTGGATCACAGGGACAAAGGTAAATGTCAAACTGACCAATAGTTTTTAATACTTTGTCCTCGCAATAACTCGACGTGCCTATGATCTTCAAACTCGGAAGGTATGTATGTAGATGATCCCTATTGACTATGTGGGGACGTCAAAGGAGAATGGCGAAGTGAATAAAAATATGAAAAACTTACCACTTTCCGCCTACATTGGATTTATGTCTAGAAGAGACTTCCTCAAAACAGAATATACCGAACAAACGGAAAGTGCCGTCCCGGATTAGCCTGTGTGGATTGCACAGGCTAATCCGGGACGACACTTTACACACATGCATTAAACCCGGTTTTGCTACGACACGCCTCATATGTAGACTGCGCATGACTAGTATAAGACTCCATTGATAATGGGATCACAAGGCTGATGTTCATGGTCAAAATGACCAGTATTTATAAACGAGTTTAGTACAATAACTTTCCAAATGCTTTATCCTACTGTGCACAAAGCAAATGTACTTATGGATTTAGTAATTTGCTTTAGATCCTTTTTTGTAAAACGCGTTACTACTGACGGTAATTGTTCTTCTTGCTTCGATTTCTTTGTACAGCATAACTTACAAATGAAATTGAAGTGCAGATATTAACACTTGGTACAGTACGTTCAATGCTAATAATTTTTATGTACATATCATCATGGATGTTTGCCTCCGTTATTACAATTGTTTTCTGTTTTTCATCTAAAGAATAAATCCATGTTGATGCCCACTCTTTCATGTAGTCACGCGTTTTATTTCAAAACCATATCCATTGAATTAAAAAAGTTATTGAAGGCATAATATGTGCTGTTGAAATGTAGAATTAACATAATTGTTTTCGCCTTTTTAATAGTTTGAAGACAATAGCAGACCATTTTAGAGCCACCGATATGCAGTGTAACCTTACATTAACACAATATCCACGTGTGACACTTCTGGTGCAAGTGTTTTTTGATTCCAGGCTGTAAAAACTTTAAGCCGAACAATATTTCTGTTGATGACTATGCAGAATATAACAACTGGTAATCAGGCATTTACCTTAAACAGCAACCCATTTGATTTTAACACATGTAAGGCAATCAGTTCAAATATATCTACGTCGCCAATCGGTTTGTATATAGATTGTTGAACTCGATACACTGCAGTTCTTTGGTAGTAATTGAACTGAATTTAATTTACTTACAATGAGCAAATTTATCATTATAATAAAGAGAACGAATTTAAAAGGCCATAATTATTTGGCAACTATTTTAATGATATCATATTATTATTGTGTTATAGTTATTAAATTCATTATTTTCAGTATTGGTTAAGCAATCTAGTTACATAAAATAATTGTAACACTTTACCTTTTTCAGTAACCAAATCACTAATGGTTAAACTGTCACTTTCAGTCCATTTGTGGATGACATAGGAAGCTGTTTATTCACTGTTACAGTCCATTGTTATAACGGAATTCATAATGTGCTGCTGGTGATATGTATGGTGGCATAGAACTTCCTTACGATAACGAATTAAGGTTCGAGAAATGTTCGTGTTACCGCTTAAGTTTCGTTTTATTATCTTGTATCTAAAAAGCGTTTGCGTTTTTTGTCGATGTAAGATATTTGTTTGCTTAATGAAAAACAGGCCTGAAACTGCCCAGATCTGATATCAGAATTTTATATAATAACAACTTATGTGGTATCACAAATATTAACTAGTTAAAATTTGCGTTTTAAGATAATTATCATGATAATATTCTTCTTAGTAAACTGGCAACACAAATTGGTTTGCGAATACATAAAAATTAAGTGGTATCGCGAACATTAACTAAATAAAATTTGCGTTGTCAGATAATTATCATGATACTATTCGTGTTAGTAAGATGATGCGAAGACCTCGCGCATAAATGAAGTGGTAACACGAATATTATATCGTTAAGATTAGCGTTGTCAGATAATTATCATGATACTATTCGTGTTATGTAATTAGTTGAAAATTGGTCTGCTTCATATTGTCTTTCCTGATTAATTGTATGGTTGTTTTTAACCTATTGTCTTGCCAGTATATTGGTTTTAACCCAAACATAATTTATCTGCCCTTGGATTAAGTTGGCCGCCTAATTCAGTTGGCAAGCAGGTTTTTCAAGTGATCAGATGTCAGTTGTTCACTGACAGTTTTTTCTTTAATTTGGTGGGCTCAGTTCTAAGGTTGGTATTGATGTATTATTGAATGCATTGTTAAAATGAGTTCTATTTCCTTTATTTGCTGTGTTTTGCAAGTAAACTTTATATTTACTTGTATTTTAAAAATTGTCATGTATTTCGCGTACATCGGAATAGCTTAGCATCCGTCATATTTCTATTATCTATTTTAATCTCACGCTATTTCCTATGTTTTACACAAGCACTTAATTTGCAGTTTAACAGTCACGAGCAAGGGAGAAAGAAAAGAAATAGCAAGCAACCTTTTCCTAAAAGCTAATTGTAATTGTTAGTGTATTGTGTTTTATGTTATGTTATTATTTTAGACTTCCATTGCTATGTTAAGCCACTGGATGATCGTGCAGCCAAAACTCTATAGAGATATTCTTAATATATTTAAAAACGTATAATATGCGTATACTATATGATTGTTAACATGTGCATATTATACTCTTTATTCATTAATTACTATATTAACTATATAACATGATAAGTTGTTATTTGCATTGTTCATGTATCTTTTCAGGTTGTCATCCTTGTAGATTTCGTAGTCCTTGTAGTTCTTGGATTCCTTGTATCTCGTGTGGCTCTTGTCGCCCTCGTAGCCCTTGTGGACATACATGTTAAATGTGATAACACATTAACAGAAAATAAAAGATACTTAGAATAAACTTACTCTAGTCGTCAGTGTTTAATTCTGAAAGAACCCACTACCTTACATTTAACACATATATAGTAACATTATAAAAAGGTACAGGTTACAGTAAGATAATGCGGAAGACCTCGAGCATAAATTAAGTGGTAACACGAATATTATCTAGTTATGATTCGCGTTGTCAGATAACTATTATGATAATATTCGTTTTAGTTTTATAATGAAGACCTCGCGCCTAATTAAGTGGTATCACGAATATTATCTAGTTTAAATTCGCGTGGTTAGATAATTATCATGATAATATTCGTGTTATTAAGATAATGCGGAAGACCTCGCGCACAAATTAAGTGGTGACATGAATATTAACTAGTTGAGATTTACGTTGTCAGATAATTATCATGATAATATTTGTGTTAGTAAGATAATGCGCAAGATCTCGCGCACAAATTAAGTGGTATCGCGAAAATTAACTAGTTAAGATTTGTGTTGTAAGATAATTAGCATGATAATATTCGTGTTAGTAAGATTTTTCGGAAGACCTCGCAACTCCACGAACATGTATCTGATGTCAGTTCCGGGCCCTTAAAGGCCATGTAGTACAATAATAAAATCTTGTAGAAAAATATTCGCACTAAATAATTGGTAACACGAATCTGTACGCGAACGCTATGTAGTTACCACAAATGTTTTCACGAACCTTAAGTGTTTATCGTATGGCAGTTCTATGTCGCCATAGATATGGAATGCAATCTAGTATCAGTTCATGTAAGGCGTAAAAAAATATGTTGTTCCAGGTAACCCGACCTACCCTAAAAAAATGCCCCCACCCTAGAACATTGTATTGGGTTTGTCAGATTGATTTTTGTTTAATTTACCTTTTTCAATAATTAAATGTGTTTTTGGATTAATAAGTGTTTTGTTTTGATAGTATCCACTTATAAACAATGTTTAATGATATTATTGATATGTTTTGAATATTTATTCAGTTTTAGAATCTTCAAGTTGACCATTTACCAAAAAACAAAAAAATCCCGATCTACCTACCCTATTTTGGGGGGGGGGGGGGGGCATGTTACCTTAAACAAACATTTTTTTTACGCCTAACTATGCTCTGCATTATTGTTTTACATATTGACTCTTGAAGTAGTGTAACGACAATGACCCAGTCTCATAGTTTATGTGTGATAATGTTAGGCAATTCAAATCAATAATCCGATGTACATGATCTCCCCACGATTTAATTTCTGGTAATTAGAATGGAATGACCCGGGCAAGTCTATTGAGTCACGTGACCTGCGGTTATATAGTTGGTAGCGCGCAGTGTACTAGGCCGTTCCTACTGCCGAAGAAGACAGTCCTGTGAGTAACTTAATATAATTAATTGAGCTGGTGAGAGGTGATTCTTGATCTTCTACTTGCGACTGCCTCGTACCAAACTTGTTTGGACGTTGGAAAAGCAGAAGAACCTTTACATTAGGAAGACTTGCTATCCATTGCCCGTGGAGTATTATTGCACAAGCATTGCGTTTGATGCGATCTACAAAGCGACAAGGATAGCAAAATCTGCTGTACCACGCTTGGCCCCATACTTTGTTTAAACTGTAAGATACTGTGCTAGCCCATCACATCTAAGGATATCAGTGTTCCATCCGTCCGTCTTGTGCATACGTGATTCCATCCACTGATTTTGGTTCCTCATCCAATTATTTTGGTAGATCACATCCTTGATTTAAAGTTGATTGGGTTTCATTAATAATCATTGTATACAATTTGACTTATCATTAGGCAGGTAGCCCCATGGAAAAATTATATGAAGTGTTTTAGACTCATGTTAATACTTTGCTTGCATTAGACCCCTTGCAAGTTACAGTAGTATCTTAATTATATGTGCGTATTGGAGTACCTATTTTGTGTTGTATTACTATATTACATGTACAATTATGATAATATATAAACAAACAAGTGAATAAAGCCATGTTTCAGTTTTCATCTTTGCAATACTATGACAAATGTGCCTTTTATTACCAGTCCCTTTTATATAAGAAGTGACAGCAATATACACAGAGACCATATACATTTCATTAGCTGTGTGCTTAATTAAATGACACGTAGGACTTCCCGAAAGCCATCAGTCCGACTGACATTTCAGACAAATTTTGAGTCGGACCGTCATACATTTTCCTAGGATCAGTCTGACAGCCTTTTTAGGTGTCAATACATTTCTGAAGAATATATTATTTTGGTCCCGAAAATTGTATTTCATTCCAGCATGTTTAAGTTATTTTTCAGACCAAATTTGTTGAGCTTTCGGGAAGTCTGGACGAGTACCCATCTTGTATGTCTGGTATAGTGCTGATAGTAAAGTTGTATTCAGGTGACCGCGTGCTTATGCTGTTGATGCTTTTGAGTTAGTTGAAAAATGCATTTTATTTCAAACGTTGGGCACAATATCATATAAACATAACATATTTCAATATTGTTTAAGGGAACTTGGTTTCAATGAAGTGAATAAAAGTGATACGGGTAAAATATTGATTTTTTGGGGGGGAGAATTGACCTGAGAATCGTATGGTTAAGTTACAGCATGTACAAAACAAAAAGCATAACTTGGTAATTTCCATATTAATAGCAGTTTATGTACCTACTGTTCGTTGATTACTTTGTATATATACGATATTATGGTTAATTATTTATGTGTGAAGTAAACACAATGGTAATTTTACATGTAGATGCTTCGAAGTAATTCTTAAACAAACGCGATAGAGCACTTGTTATATTCATGGCGATACGCATACATAACTATACATACTATCAAGACGCCATGAAATGTAGGCTTAACTTATACTGGGAAATAAACAGAAGTAATGCAATGAAATTTTTCTGGGCATTTTGCGACCTAAACACGTAAACTTTCCGACCTAAACGCGTGTTAACTTTGCGTGTCGAAGTTATTAACACTATTAACAGCTCAAAAAATGTAAACTGCAGACAAAATTGTTACGAAGTATCGCTTCGCATATTTTAATATATTTCAATACTATATAGAATTAATATGTTATAATTAAACATGCAATGATGGATTGGAAACGAATTTGTGGCTTTTAGAAGATCTGGATTGCAATATAGGACAATTATGATCTCTTATCCAATAGGAGACCTATGAAAGCAACGGTTCTTCAATAATTTTTTTCCTTTGTGTTCTTCATTTATGATTCATATACAGATAAAAGTTTTAATATGCATAAAATGGCTATAAAATACTTACTATTATTATATTATATTAATAAATAATTGTTTGAAACTGAACTATTTTGTTCCATATTTAATTTTTGATGTATCTAAATAAGCGTAGAAAAAACATTCTAATATGCAAACAAATACTTGCTGCCATAATGCATATTGCTATCTATCTGTATTCTAAAGCAATAAATATTTGCCTACAATTAAAAGCATTAATGAATGTACAAGTGTATAAAAAACACATTTATCGGACAGCAAGTTGCAATGATTGCGTTACTCATCGTAACTGGGCAAGCACACGCAAAATGTTAATCAAATCACGTGACTTATTCTCATTCGGCCGCATAGGTATGACAAAATAATTTAACGCACATAATTTATGACGCTTGACGTGAAAAACGCATGAACACATATGTAGGCAGAAGTCATGGGATTAGTGAACAATGTAACAGGGATTATATAAATACAGAACAACATATTTTACACTCAGTACAACAAAACAGGTAGTATAAATATTGAAACTTGTGTAGCTCGCTTTAATAAATATGCGATGTTCTTTCTTGAAAACACACGTATCGCGTCTTAAATAGAATGCGTGTGAAACAAACATATTGTAATGCCGGCCCGTCTGGTGGCCGTCAGACGGTGCCGACACCACGAAACCCTAAACGCAAAATGAAGAATTCAACACGATTCATATTACAACAATGTTTATTTAACAAATGTACATGTCGATTATCAATCTATAACTTTCAAACAGTTTCCAGGTCAAACTTTCCACAGTTATCTACCTAATTATCCATTGTCCGTTTACAACCTTCTCAGTGAGCGACCAAAACAACTGAAGCCAAACGACAGTTCGGCCCTATTTATACTCGTAGTAAGATGACGTCATACGCACTTCTCAATGAATGACGTCATATTGTAGTAAGCATTCAAGATGGAGGACAAAAGAAAATACCGCGAAATATATGAGAGATTATTGTAATATATAATGAAGGTAATCATTATAATACAATGAATTCATTAATAATAAGCTTAGAAAATATCATTATATTAATATATTGATTACTATTTACATGGCAATTAATAATGATGTAATAAACAATTATTTACATTCGTACTCAACGTACATTGTAATAAATTAAATAGAGTGATTATGAACAATAGTCTAGGTCATAGCAATATTCATTTCAGGAAATTCTTAGACCTTACCGTTACCAGACAAAAGGAATCAACATGTTAATGGAAACCATCGATACCAAATACATAATTTCAAATGATACGTTACGCACTTTTGAGCTGCATTCGAATCCATATAAATAACACGATGTTGGCTCAAAATATTTTTATGTCACTTTAGTCCATGCGTTTGCCTGTTTATAAACTCAGAGCAAGAACGGTCCAAACCTGTGTAGCAGAATACTTAAATAACATCTTCCTGCAAACACATCGGTTTAACGCCAACATGTTACTAAGTGAGATTAGAACTAGGTCACACACAATGGCACCAACACTAGTTATGGTAGCTAACAACAATCATCCCCGTCCCACGTACAGCCTTCTATGCAACGAACATAATACGGTCCATAATAGCTTCTCTTATGTTGCTCAATGCGCGTCCCATACGCCCGGTATAACAATATGGAAAGCACCGACTGGTCATACCGATGGCACTCGCCATAGACGTTCCGGAATTCACACGGCAAATGGTTATTTGGTAACTCATCCGGCATCATGCATCCCATTGTCAAACCACACCCCACCCACGGTTTTATAACGTTGTTCACTACAAACTCGGTGCGTTTGAAAATGCCGAAACCAGCTTGTATTTCCGGTAAAGATCGGTAAGCACAGGGCTCTATATTGAAGTATTTAAAGGTGTCTGGTAGGGTTCGGCTCGCCACTCTGCCGTCGCCACCTGTGAGGGTGAAACAGGATCATGAATAAGGGTTCAAATTGCAGAGGAATCCCTAGTACTTTATTTATTTATATAATCAATACTACCGTTTGTTATGTCGGGTAGGTATCACTTTTGGCACCGGTGTATACTAATTATATTTCTTTAATTTTTAGTGTTTACATGTTCACTAATGGGTATAACTCAATAATAAGAGCTGTCGGAGGACAGCGCGCTCAACTTTTCGTGCACCTATCAGAGTTCCTGTCAGTTTTTCTAAAACAAACTGTTTGGAAAGTAGGGACCAATTAAACAAAGTTAATTTTTAGCTCGACTATTTGAAGAATAGGTGAGCTTTCCTACTACCCCCGGTGTCGGCGTCCGCGTCCGCGTCTGAATTTGGTCAAAGTTTTTATTCAAAGGTCTTGTCACTTCAAAACTACGTAATTTATTCACTTGAAACTAAGAATATACCTCTGTCATCAACTCCAGTGTCAGGAGCAACATTCCCCATAACTCTGTTTTGTATTTTGACATAGTTATTCACCGTTTTCACTTAGATTTTCTGGTTAAAGTTTATATTCAAAAGTTTTGTAACTTCAAAACGACATAAGTTATTCGCTTGAAACTTGCTTGAAACTTGGAACTTACCTTTGTCATCAACTTCAGTATCAAGGGCAACATTCCCTATAACTCTGTTTTGTATTTTGACAAAGTTATGCCCCTTTTTCACATAGATTTTTTGGTTAAAGTTCATAGTCAAAAGTTTTTGAACTTCAATACTACAAAAGCTGTTCACTTGAAACTTGGAATATACCTTTTTCATCAACTCCAGTATCAGGGTGAACATTCCCATAGCTCTATTTTGTATTTTGACAGAGTAATGCACCTTTTTTCACATAGTTTTTCTGGTTAAAGTTTCTATTCCAAAGATTTGTAACTTTAAAACTTCATAAGTTATTCACTTGAAACTTGGAACTAACCTTTGTCATCTATTTTGTATTTTGACAGAGTTATGCCCTTTTCAATTAGATTTTCTGGTTAAACTGTTTGTTCCAAAAATGAATAAACTTTACAAGGCTTCCCTTAAAAGTTTTGTATTTTAACAAATTAATGCCCCTTCCACTATTCAAAATATGTACCAACTGAAATACTTTGAATAGTCGAACGCGCTGTCATCTGACAGTTCTTTTTTTCTCGAGTTATCGAGTGGAAAGCATTTTTCTAATTTTTAAAACAATGACCTTGACCTTGACCCCACCCACTGCATATGCAATCTCATGCAATGTCTCGCTATTAGCTTTCTATAAATTGAGTTTCATTAAAATATTTCAATTTGTCTCGAGCTATTGAGCAGAAACTGTTGTTGCTTTTGCTATTTTAGTAACAGTGACCTTGACCTTAACCCCAACCAACCAACCCCAAATGCAATCCCAAGTAAAGTATCGCTCTAATGCATCTATGTATGAAGATTCATTTTCGAGTGTAAAAATGCCCCATTATTTTGACAAATTTCACAATTCGCCTATGGGTTCATTTTAATATAGGGAGTAAGCGTTTTAAGTTTGAATGAAATCCCACAAGCCATTCCTGAGAAACAAGATTACCGAAAAACTTTGACCTATCCAAATGGCTTATAGGTAAAAAATTTAAGTGTAAAAATACCCATTATTTTAGCAAATTTCAAACTAGAGTTGTCAAAATTAGCCTATGGGTTCATTTTAATATATGGAATAAGCGTTTTATGTTTGAATGAAATCCCTCCAGCCATTCCTGAGAAACTTGCTTACCGAAAAACTTTAACCTATAAAAATAGCTCATAATTATGTAATGTTTCTAATTGTAAAAAATGCCCATTATTCTGACAAATTTCAAACTGGACGTTCCGACCTTGGCCTATAGGTTCAATTTAATATGGGGAATAAATGTTTTAAGTTTGAATGAAATCCCTTAAGCCCTTCCTGGAAATCTAGCTTACCGACAAACCTTTACCTTGCCCGGATGCCAACGCCGACATCGACGCCGGGGCGAGTAGAATAGCTTGCCTTTCCTTCTGGAAGTCGAGCTAATTAGATACACTTAAGTATTTAATAATAAATGTTCACCTGTACATATGAGTCCCAGCCGATTGGCATCATCAAATAATTCCATAATCTTTGTCTGCGTGAATCTAATTGAGGAGTCCATCCAGACAACGAGGGGGTGTTCGTTCAACGCCGTCTGAAAAAGAACATCCATATGAGGCGTGTCGTATGAAAATCGGGCTTACTGCATGTACGTAAAGTTTCGTCCAGGATTAGCCTGTGCAATACGCACAGGCTAATCCGGGACGACACCTTCCGCCTACAGTGGTTTTATGTTTAGAAGAGACTTCTTTGAAACAGAAAAAAAAACATAAAAGCGCAGAGTGTCGTCCGGGATTAGACTGTGCGGACTGCACAGGCTTATCCGGAACGACACCGTACGAACATGCATTAAGCGCGGTTTTCCCATGGCACGCATTTATATAACTACATATGAACATCTTGCATGAGTTATTCGAGAAAATGGTTTGCATTGTATATGCATGTAGATCAACACGGCCAAAAGAGGGACATGTACACAAATGCATGGACACAAGCATTCATCAGTTTTATTTCTGAAAATGTTTTGCACTGGCAGATACTTAAATGAATGAATTACGGTTACCTTTATATTCAGTATAAAAAGCATTGTTTTGGATAACAACATATGTATCATATAATCTTGATGCTTGATGCTGATTATTATTAGTTTAGTTGCCCGGTTTGAACCATATTACTGTAGCCACTACTTGTTATATCTTAGACAAATTGAATTTTGTCAACGAACAATATGTAAGATAAAAAACATGCAGTTTTATGTTCAATTCAGTATCAAAATTAAAAAGGGTATCGAACACGCGTTCCGCAAAGTAAGCATTCCGGGGAGGCAAAAATAAATTCGCGATAGATGAAATCGTAGGTTAGGAGCCAGCAATTAGTCTGGAATACTCCGATGGTCGAACGAAGGCCGTATATTAAAACAGTTCGTATTTTCTTCTGTTAAAAGGTAATCATTTGAATTTTATGTATTAGCAACATGTGCTTTAAAGTGTTTACATTTTGCGTATAATTGTTACATATTTTGTTTTTACTATATATCTAAGTTATAGCTCTGTATAATTGTTATTTTATATAATCAATATATAATCGATCACAACTATAGATTTTATTATTATTATACATTTATGGCTAAAAAAAAGTTCATATGTTTCTCAGGCACCGCCGCAACGATTTTTATCGCCTGCCATGAATTTGATTTAGTGCCAAAAAAAATAGTATTTACTATTTGTGGACGATCGCGCCCGGGTTTTAACGGAAAAGTGCAGAAATATGTTAATAAAAATAAAACTTTGTAGAAAGTGTTTCTAATGGGCGTGTTACCGAACAAAATACAAAAACTACGCATTGAAATCTGTGAATTATTAACAATTAGGTAACATGCTATCTTCTATTTTCTGTATGCGATAACTGGTGATAGAGTAAACTGGCATGTACATTATAGTATATTCCGTTCGTACAAAGTGCTTTTGAATAATGCCTTTCGTAAATAAGAAACAGATTTCGGACAAATAAACACCATAGACGTCTTTACGGTGTATTGAATTAAATCCCATGGACAGCGGCTTAAAATTAAACGAATCCGCATTTTAAATTAGCGGAAGAAGACCAACCCGGTAGAGATTTCGGTATTTCAAATAACTTTTTTCCAGTGTCAATTAATTATATAAATCGGATATACACACACTGTGAAATACTGCGTAAATTTAAAAAAAAGAAGTCATATTCAATTGGGAACCTTTATGTATATCGTCTATTTGTTGATTTAAACTTTTGTTTCGTAGATGCTCTTGCTTGTGTAATAGCGTTTGTAAACAAACGAAAATGCCAGCTGCATTGACAAGTGTTGATTTTCTTTTCCACAAATTATTGGTGATGTATTGCAAAAATAAATAATATTTTTGACATTTATAAAAAAAGAATATGAATTACGAAAAGTTAAATTCTATAAATGGAAGTAGTTTAATGCTGACGGTGTATCAATTTGAAGGCACTTGTGTTAATTATGAACATTCAAATTATTTGCCTTTTTACGTCAGCTTGCATAAATGACCGTTTGTGATTAATATATTTAGAATTTAATAAAAAGGGATGCTTATGTAGTTATTTAAACTTATACTTTTCTTAAATCTGTACTTATTTACTTGTTTTAATAAGCCATTACATAGTGCCAATAGAAAAGAGTAGGAGAAAAAAACTTCCAAAAAAATTCGCCCTCCCTCCTGATTTTCTTTGTAAAAAAGTGCCTGAGAAACAATTCATTAATTATTTTTAACCTATTGTATACTGTTATCGTGACTTTGCAAGGTATAATACCAACCTGAATTGCTATTGGTTTAAACACGTATCCTTTTAGGATTTTCACGTGATCGGGATATGTTTCAAACGGGAAATTTCTCATTTCTAAGTCGTCCAGGCTTTTTAACTGAAAAGGAATACTTTGTCAATAAGTAAAAGAGTATTTTATTTAATGCTAAGTAATGCTAAGTAGTAAAATATAGACAAATAACAGTGAGATAGCCTAAATCCCTATATCACTCACAGTGAGGGACTACTTTTTTATATAATTTTATTTGATTTGGACAATATTTAATTGTATATGTTGTCACCATTTGTCATACAGAAGTACCAAAAAGAAAATAGTTAAGTATAATAACAGAAAGTTAGGAATACCTCTCCGATGTATTGAACTGTCTTTCCTCTTATTTTTTCTTGGATTTTCCTAGTCGTATTGAGCCAAGGAGACTAGAACAGACAATGTCTTGCGGGTACAAGTGTTACCCACAAGGCATTGCTGCTGGTCAACTTGGTCCAAACTGAATTTTGGCATCCAAAGTTTTTATTTTATCATTTGCACTTTATTAGGCCTAATTTCCCATACTACACTTGCACTTGTTGTTTACTGTTGCTACGAACAGTAGTCTCCCTTTGTATTGCATGTGTGTATTAAGTCTTTATTATGGTGGAATAGAACAGCCTTACGATAACTACTTAAGGTTCGCGAAAATGTTCGTGTTACCACTTAAGTTTCGTGTGATTTATCATATATCTTAATAGCGTTTGCGATTTTTTTCGACGTAAGATAATTATTTTCTTAAAGAAAAACAGGCCTGAAACTGCCCATAACTGACATTAGAATTTAAGTTAATAAAACTTATATGGTATCACAAATATTAACTAGTTAAATTAGTTATATAAGATAATTATCACGATAATATTCGTGTTAGATAACTGGCAAAACGAATGGGTTTGCAAATACATTTGCGATACACGACAATTAAGTGGTATCGCGAATATTCGTAACTGGTAACTGGCAACGCGAATTTGTGTGCGAATACATTTGCGATACATGAACATTAAATGGTATCACGAAATTTAACGTGTTAAGATTTGCGTTGTAAGATAATTATCGTGATAATATTCGCGTTAGTAAAATAATGCTTAAGACTTCGCGCACCAATGAAGTGGTAACACGAATATTATTTAGTTAAGATTCGCGTTGCCAGTTAATTATCAAGATAATATTCGTGTTAGTAAGATAATACAGACCTCGAGCCAAATTAAGTGGTAACACGAATATTATCTAGTTAAGATTCGCGTTGTCAGATAATTATAATCTTATTATTCGTGTTAGTAATATAATGCGGTAGACCTCGCGCACAAATTAAGTGCTATCGCGAAAATTAACTAATTAAGATTTGCGTTGTAAGCTAATAATCGTGATAATATTCGTGTTAGGTAACGGCCAACACCAACTGCTTTGCGAATACATTTTCGATACATGACAATCAAGTGGTAACACGAATATTAACGTGTTAAGATTTGCGTTGTAAGATAATTATCGTGATAATATTCGGATTAGTAAGATAATAAATACCTCGCGCCGAATTAAGTGGTAACACGAATATTATCTAGTTAAGATTCGCGTTGTCAGATAATTATCATGATAATATTCGTGTAAGTAAGATAATGCGGAATACTTCGCTTACAAATTAAGTGATATCGCGAATATTAACTAGTTAAGATTCGCGTTGTAAGATAATTATCATGATAATATTCGTATTTGTAAGATAATTTGGAAACCTCGCAACCCCAAGATAATGAATACAATGTCAGTTATGGGCACTTAAAGGCCATTTCGTATAATAATAACATATCTTGCAGAAAAATATTCGCAAACGCTGTCTTAACATCCAGATAAATATTATGATAAATAAGTGGTAACACGAATCTGTTCACGAACGCTAAGTAGTTAACACGAATATTTTCGGAAGCCTTAAGTGGTTATCGTAAGGCAGTTCTATGCCACCATACTGTATATCCAGTACTCACGCTTAAGTACGTATTTTAAGTATTCTATGGAAGGCCGGTTATCCATGCTAATTGCTAAATGACAATTGACAATTGATAATTGACAATTGCGATTTGTTAATTGACACATGTCAATTGATAATTGCGAAATGTTAAATGTTTACTGTCAAATATGTACTTACTAAATGCTTAGTAACATACAGTACTTGTATAACGTGTATAATCACAACACAAGTATACTGACTGATTTATTCGCTGTACGATCAACAGGCATTTGGTTAACTATATTATACTATGTATGATCACCTAGTTTAGGATATTATTTTTTTTATATCATATATCTTTTTATTAATTATTAAAGACAGATGACTGGAATTAACACTTTGCCACAAAATAGAATCTAATGTTATAAAATGTGTAACACATTAATATTGTAACAAGCACTCAAGCACTGGTATAACATGATTTCTTTTAATTATTTACTTACAATTGGTTTATTAAAATTGTCTGTTGTTATTTTGTTCAGTGAGCAAACCATCAAAAATCAAACAGCGATTTCAATAAACTGACGATTGGTCTTGAACGCTGTTCACGCACTGAACAGTTCTGTTTTTAAAGCAAAAGCATGGAAGTGACAGACGTGTTATGTAAATTACAAGGACCTTGTACTTCATCTATTAATTTTCAAAGGTGATGTTGTAATGATATTTTAAATAATATAATTATAATATTTATTATGTGAATGCTTAATTTGTATATATTGTATTTGACGTTATATCTCCATGTAAAAAGTGTTTATCTGCTTTACAATATTATAATGATCTACATGTACATGAATCGTAGTATTGGTTCGTTATACATGACATGCTAAAGAAACTGAAGATTGTTTGCCCATTTTCGCAGCGTTTCATAACTTACCAGTTCTATCTCGTCTTCCGTTAGCCCGAGATTATAAAAGATCAGTTTCGCATCGGGAATGGCCTTGCGAACGAATTTCTTGAAGTTGTCCAGCATCTGAATTGCCTCCTTCACGTGATCTGATGACGCTCCGGTAACAAACACTGGTGTAAGCGTCCCGGGTCCCGGTTCTGCAATCGGCGTAGGGAAGAGGTCTAGAGAGAGAATAAGTCTTTACTTGTTATGGTACTTGTGTATTAAATTCCCTTCATAGTATATTGCACGATTAGAAAGAAGTGTGTTTTTTTTCAGACGTGTATAGTGTACATTGCCTTAACATATACACATGAATTGATATTCACAGTATGGTCATAATTATGTAATTATTATAGCAGTGCAACCTGTTATGAAAACAAGAGCTGTCGGAGGACAGCGCGGTCGACTTTTCTTGTGCTTGTCAGAGTTTCTGGCTTTTTTTTAAAACAAACTGTTTGGATAGTAGGGGCCAATAAAACAAAAGTATTTTCACCCTATATGCTATCTAATGCAATGTCTCGCTATACGGTATCTAAAAATAGATTTTCATTAAAATAATTCAATTTGTTCTTGAGTAAATGAGCAAAAACTTTTTTCTAGTAACACTGACCTTGACTTTGAACCCCAACTCAACCCATTCCCAAAAGCAATCCCAATAAAGTATTGCTGTTGGGTATCTATGAAGATTCATTCTTGAGTTAGATAGTGGAAATCAAAAGTTTACGCCGCCACCCCATCCTTGCGAATGTAAAATTTCAAAGTGTAAAAAAACCCATAATTTTGACAAATTTCAAACTACGTTATAGAACAGTTTGGTTCATTTTAATATAAGGAATACGTGTTTAAAGTTTCAATGAAATCCCTCTAGCCACTCCTGAGAAACTAACTTACAAAAAAACTGTAACCTATCCATATTGTTTGTATGTAAAATTACTAAGTTTATAAAAGGCCAATAATGTTTGCAAATTTCAAATTAGAGTAATCAAAATTGGCCTATGAGTTCATTTTAAAATCCCTCAAGCCATTCCTGAGTAACTAGCTTACTGAACAACTTTAACCTGTCTATATATATCTTATATGTAAAATTTACAAGTGTAAAAAGGCCCATAATTTTGACAATTTTCAAATAAGAGTTACCAAACTTGGCCGATAGATTCCTTTCAATATGGGAAATAAATGTTTTAAGTTTGAAGGAAATCCCTTAAGCCATTCCTGAGAAACCAGCTTACCGAAAACAAATAACCTAGACCGGACGCTGACGCCAACGCCGACGCCGGAGCGAGTAGAATAGCGTGCCTTTTGTTCGAAAAGTCGAGCTAAAAGGTAATATTTAGGACAAACTCGTTTATAAAAAATGGTCAAATTCATAATTCTAAAACCATGTTCATGCACACAGACACTCGTTGGAACATTATATTAATTATGTATGCGAAACAGGATAGAAGTCCATGTAGTTCTGTGTTCCGTTCGTGACTTGTAAATAAGGTTTAAGTAAGAAATCAAGAAACTACACGTTTTAAAAGTAAGTGCAATGTAGTTGAAAGAGAAATATTGCTAACATGATCAATGACTCTACATATTTATTTTCGATAACTGAACGAAGGTTTGGCTTGAGTTCAGCTATACTGATAACTGATTATTCCATACGTGATAAATCACTTATACTGATAAGGCCAAATATTAAATCCCTTTGAAAACACCGAGCGCTTTCCGTTCAGCTGTTGGCAAAACTTGAGAATAACACAAGAAGTCAGTAATGCCTCAGTCACACATTCCCGATTATGGCTCCCGACAGCGTCCCGAAAGCGCTACGATACAAAAAAATACAAAAATCGGGAATATCGGGACGCTGTCGGAACGCTGTCGGGAGCTGTCTGGACGCTTTTGGGACGTTGTCCTGAGAATCAGGAATCATCGGGACACGTTCAGCGTGATCGGCCAAGCACTCCCGACAGTTAAGGTTGTCCCTTAACGGAGACTCAGCCGAATGTGTACAGTCGGGACTCTGTCGGGATAAATTCGGCTGTATCGGTTCAAATTCGGTACGGTGTCGGAACGATGTCGGATCAATATTCGGTGGAACGGGAATGATATTACATATTAAACTATTATATACATATATCAATTCTGGTGTATAGCATGTGTTTTGTGCGTGTTTGTTTGTGATTGTCATTAATGGACAGAACATTGACCGGTCCATCACGAATGATTCCCGATTATTGCTCGTGACAGCCTCCCGACAGCGCTAATAATACAAAAGTTTTTTTTTTCTCATTTATTTCTCAATCATTTTTATAATATAATATACATCGACATCTATCGGTAAATGGTACATGAGAATGTATCTGAGAGTATGCACTTTTGTGTACCTTTAACACATAGCAAATGTTTAGCGCATGCGTGAAACATTTTCAAATTATTGAGTTATATATCTTGAGAAAAGGTTAAATAAAAGAAAATACTTTTTTAACTATGTGTACTTTTAATCAAAAACAAGTATTTTATTTTCGTTTGAGATGGATTTTTCATTTAATTGTTTTGCCATAAATGTGTCTATATAGTATAAATGATGGTTCGTAAAATTATAAATCACATAGATGAATGTTTATAGGGTGTTCATAGTATTTATGGCAAAACAATTGTTCTATTAACGCATAATGAGTTTTGTTATTGAGAAAGAAAAAAATCATTTTGGATTGTGGTCTTAAAAAACGTAGATCGTCTGATTTGGTAAAATGCAATATTTACTGGCGCAAAAATTTATTGTTTTACAATTGTTCGAAAAATACACGTGGACTTTTTTAAAGATTATATAAGGAAGTTAAATTTTTTTATGAAATAGAGATAGAGATTCTTGTAGTTAGCAATAAAACAATAAAAGAGAGAAAAAACAACAACAACAACATATTAATTAGACAAAATAAGAGAAAAAAAAAAACAACAACAAGATTGAGCATTGGAACACATTTAAATATCCCTTTGTCCTTGACTAAATACGAAAACAAAAGTGGACAAAGAAATATTATGTGTTATGCTAAAAATTAACATGCCTATCTATACCTATTTTACACTCATTTCTTGTTAAAAGTTTTTGTTTTTTTTTTAGAATTATGCTATAAATTTATCCAAGAAAGGAATGTCTAGGTAATAAAATGTCTAGGTTAAATTTTTATATGAAATAGAGATAGAGATTCTTGTAGTTAACCAAAAAACAATAAAAAGAGAAAAAACAACAACAACAACATACTAATTAGACCAAATAAGAGAAAAAAACAACAACAACA
Organism: Congeria kusceri; assembly: GCA_027627225.1. Classification (NCBI taxonomy): domain Eukaryota; kingdom Metazoa; phylum Mollusca; class Bivalvia; order Myida; family Dreissenidae; genus Congeria; species Congeria kusceri. The sequence continues at coordinate 72,657,722 of CM051025.1, forward strand.
AAAAATGAGCATTGGAACACATTTAAGTATCCCTTTGTCCTTGACAAAATACGAAAACAAAAGCGGACAAAGAAATATAATGTGTTATGCTAAAAATTAACATGCCTATCTATACCTATTTTACACTCATTTCTGTTAAAAGTTTTTATTTTAGAATTATGCTATAAATTTATCCAAGAAAGGAATGTCTAGGTAATAAAAGGTTTAAGCTGACATATAATTTAGATATGTAGCTATTATATTTGATAGTGCACATTACACTTTATGCTATGGGTTAAATTATATCATATAGTTGCATTAATATAAATATAAGGGAAAGGTGTTTAATCGGTTATTCGTATCTGTAAACAATTAATTTACTTAAAATTTATAAAAGTATTTAATTTGTGTTTTCATTTCATATATAATTATTCTGAGTGTTTACAGCTACAGACATATTATCAACATACAGCATCATGTTGTTGTTTTTTCATTGTCTGACATGTGAATATTTTGTTTTAGATAAACTTTATCATCATAATGTTATATTTGTAACCAATTTTATAGCACATTAGATGATTCATTAAATACAACAAGTTGCTAACAATATATATTACATGAAGGTTACACCTCATGTAAAGTATCACATTATATAACAGTATTATGTTATAGCACAATAAGGTTCAGTAGATACAACAGTATGTTGACAATATTGTAAACTGTAAAGGGTTTAAACTACAACAGCTGTACCTCATGTGTAATACCAATTACTATTATTTTGTTTAAAAACTATATGTGTATCCTCTTGCGAAGTTCGGAAGATAACAATAGATTCATTAACCATGTTAAGTGGATATCGCATACACGTTGTAAGCTAAAATGCAAAAATATATCAGCATCAAAGAGGAAACACCAAAATACTATTTTGTTTGAGTTTAATCTTTGTAAACCGTATTTTGAAAATTTGATACATTCTTTTTAAGAACATGTATTAGAGGTATAAAAGCTGTTGCGTTAGTGCTACAGTGAACGGGTATTTGATTTTAATTCAGACATATTTAACATTTCAAAAATATATTGTTGTGATAATGTTTCTAAATTGATATATCTACAACAACAACACCATGTCTATTCGTGTAATACAAACATACAGGCATATTAAATTGTGATCAAATTAAAATCAAGTTGTAAACAGCTTGTTTCTATTTAGTTAAAAGAACAACTTACTACCTGATGGTAAAACATTGATAATATTTCTAATGATTTACTTTCTGCGTGATAGTTTAAAGCACAGTTTAAGATATTTTTACAACATAATTTATGTTTATATAAATGGAGTAAATAAACATTTGTATTTGACCATACCCACCTATTAACAGGTACACATTTATATATACATTAACACATATACACGTTTATATACTCATACCTTTAAGTTGAGTTAGATTTAATAAGTGTTACAATTTTAATTTTTTTTTTTTTTTTTTTTTAAATTATCATGATTTATGTAAACAATATTAATCGAATTCATTTTTATTATATAGATTGACTAAATAAACATTTGTATATGACCATACGCACCTTTTTACAACTTCACATATATCTATAAATGAACAAACATACATGTTTATACAAGTATGCTTTTAAATTGAATTAGATTTAATATTTGTTACATCTTTAATTCATTATTACAATTATCATTATTTTTATAAACAATACAAATCGAAATCATTTTTATTATATAGATCGAGTATATAAACATTTGTATATGACCAAACCAACCTATTAATAACTACGCATATATATATACATGAACACACGTACACGTTTATACACATATGCCTTTAAGTCGAATTAAATATTTGTTACCAGTTTAATTCATTATTACAATTTTATCATGTTTTTTGTAAACAATATTAAAATAATTTTATAGGATATATTATATAATTAAAAATGTTGCTGCAATCGTATATGCGCACTTTTTCGTTAATGTACTTACATGATTCTGTTATGTTCATAAAAGGACGTTCGATTAAAAAAGGTGTACACAAGATTTGTATATACTATGCTGAATGTTTTTCTCTCATAGTACAGCGATATTTCTTCACGCTTGACTTGTGTGTCTGTTCAACGTTCTGCACTGTTGATTTCAGTTCATATGTATACTTCACCACAAAGATTTGGTCCGGTTTACAGGTTTATACCAATTAGGTTTTTATATTCATCAAACTGTATCACTCGTATGTCCCCTCTTGCATTTTTGTGGTGTATTTTTCCGTCCCATGACCAGACAGATTCTTGATCAGATGTAGTCCTCTTTATTGTCATGAGTACTTTCTGATTGATATGCGTCAAATCCTCGTTTAAGAAGATGCCGGTCCCTTTAAATTGCCGTCTGTTTGACATGACGTTGTTCCTTTTCAGCCTCGACACGAATTTTATTATAATAGGACGTGTATGGCCATCTCTGGGTCTTCCTAATCTGTGTGCTATATCAATATCTGATTCTTGCAGGTTCAATTTTGGAATTTTTTCATTCAATATATGTACAATCTTACTGGTGGTTGTTTCAGCCGATTCATTGGAGTTTTTCGCTCCATTCTCTAAACTTTCAGAGATACCAGAAATGCGTATGTTGTTTCTACGCCCGTATTGTTCATGATCGTTTATTTGACCAGATTGTACACGGATGCTCTCTTTCAAGTTTATGATGTTTTGGGCTTCATTTTCTTGGTTTGTCACTATTTGCTTTTCTAGCAGGGTTATTTTACTTTTCAGAGTGTCATTCTCTTTCTCCTTTTCGAAAATTTTGCTTTCAAGAACGTTTATTTTGTGCTCTACAGATTTAAGAATTTCGTCTTTCATATTGGTTATTGTGTCCACAATGATTTGTTTGAGGGATAAGTTTTCTCCCGAACAAAGACTTGTAAGCTTTTCATTTATTGCTGCTAGTTCCTTTCTTATGTCTGTTTCAGCCATGACCGTTTCAATTTCTTCTGTAATAATTTCTTGTGTTTTACCTTTCTTTTTCTTTTGTTTAATTGTTTGTTTTTCTTTATGTTGCTGTATACTGGTGTCTAATTCGCTACCACTTGAATCACTATGCTTTCTTTTGGAGATATCGGACATCTCTACATGTGTCTACATGTGTCTACATTTTTATTTTTGCTCAGTATACCTAAAAAAAACTTGTGCGTGGATTGAGTGTCACGAAGAACTAGAGCATGAATAACTCGTGCACTGCGGATTTTCACTACGAAATGCTGTTTACAATATTTACTATTGGCGACCCGCATACAATCTACGTTTTCTGACCATTGTATAGTTTACGCTAAATATAATGTCATTGCGATAATTGTTTCTTGTATAAAGTAAGCAAAGTATTACCGGTATATTTATTATCCAGTATAATCCAATTTTCACTATTTATGTATCCTATAAACCACTAAATTTTGTATATTTTAATAAGCTGTAATAAACACGACTTCCCACTTTCACGCATGCGCACTCTCTCAATAATACAAAAGTCGCGAATGTCGGGATGCTGTCGGGACACTGTCGGATCGCATTCGGGAGAATCGGGACGCTGTCGTGACTCTGTCGAGACGCTGTCGGGACATATTCGATCTTTTGATAAAAAAATGAATTTCAAGCCCCGAATATCAGAATATTGTCCCGACTTTTGACATATTTGAATCGGGACGCTGTCGGCTCAAGAACGGCAGGACAAATCGGGAATGTGTGACTGAGGCTTAACGCACCGTTGATATAATTCTGAATCGGCGAGTAGTCGAAGTCCACTTTGTTTTTAGTGCCGTAAATCGAGCTGTTGCATGGATCATCGTGATGGATCGGCTTGAAGACTGAAAAATAAACCAAAATAGTTAAACGATTTGCTGGATGTGTGAGTCAGTGCAAGTATATGATACCATGAAAAGCCGTATGCTGTTGCGTGTTAAAGTCTTAAATAAAGCATTAGTTATAGTAGTTTTAAGATACACAGCCTCAATGGATGTGACTCAATGCATGAACATCGCCAAACATAAAATAATATTATTTCATTAGAATATTTAAAATAGATAAATAACAGTCATGCGAGTATGCAAGAAATAAATCTCTTCGTACATGTACAACCTAACAACTGGGCAACAGTTGTTAAAACCTATCATATTGAACAATCGTTGTCAGTATTTCATGTAATAATAATATTGTTTGTAAACATGACGTACAACAAACCAAAAGACAAACACAAATAATATTTTGATCATCCTAATGCGAACCAATAATATTTCCCTAACGGTGAATTGTGTTTTTATTTTATTTTACTTTGTATCTTGCTCAAGAACTAATACATAATAAACATAAAATTATACACAATGGGGAAACGCTAAAGGCAACTGCCGTTCAAACTAGACAACAGGATTAGTCAGATCGGAGGTTTTGTACAGAATAGAGGATTTTGAAAAGATACCAGATCTATAGTTAAGTGCAATACCAGATGAACTGTTCTTTATCAATAAGCAATTTCGTTTACAATCTCACAAAGGTGCGTTTCGTTATTACAAATCCTGAAACGTGATGAGAATTCCTTGTCTGTAGAACGGTAGGCTGACGTAGATTTTCTGAGCATTACTAGCATACATGTATAGTAAAACGTTGTTTATAAAAAATAAGCACTGTGAACATCAGAAGAAAATAACAATACGAATGGCTTTAGTTCTTAAAGGCAAAACTAATACGTTTAGTTGGCGTGATTTATATTAAACCCAAGCAGATTATTTTACGATGTAAAATTTTAAACCGACGCAATCCTACAATTAAAAAGCTTTCATTCCTAGGCAACTAAGTGTTTACAATTTGGTGGAACAAATATTGTCGTTAAAGGTATTTATTCTACGGTTAAATCTGGCAATCAAGTGTTGTTATGAACAAGAACACTTCCTCATTGCTGGCGAGTTGTTGGTGTTTTGCTTGCTTTTAAACTGGGTCCGAGTACAAAAGTTTGATCCCCGATGGTTTTTCAAGTCCATGTCTCAAATTAAGTGCTTTAATATTATTCAGCATCGTAGCACAATAAATACTAATTATAATAATTACTTCGATATAACAAACAATGTATACATATATCGTTTCAAATTTAAAATAGCAATATCACAATACATTCAAATATTTGAAGTATGATTTCTGACAAAAAAATCATACGTAAACGATTTCGTTGATTGTGTTTTAGAAATTATTCCCATGTGTACATCGTTAGACATGTAAATACTTTTTTAAACGTGGTTTAACGTATTCACTTTGATTAAATAATTGTTCCCGAAAACAGTAAAATTTTCGTTACCGTTTTTTTGGCGTATTGACATAATTATGTATGTTCAATATTTTAAATTATGACACATATTTCAATCGTAAATGGTATTAGTTTACCTGGATGAATGATGGATTATTGTAAACGACATGTTAACTGTTTCTTTTTTTAAATAATCTTCGTTTCATATATTGTTTATAAAAGCTCAGTAACGTACGTTTCACGCTAGTTTGAGACACAACAAAAATTAAACATGAAGAAGAAGACTTTATTCAATCAAATATACAATTTGGGCAAGTTCTATTAGCTCTTTCTGTTTTATTCCATCTGCCAGTTTCTATGTTAAGTCTGTGAGATGATAACCTTAGCTTACTCAGAGCTATTCTGTATTTTTCGATATTGACATTAGAAAGGTAAAACTGATATTCAAACTGAAATATACTATTATAAAATAACGCTCTTGGTGAATCATTAAGTCTGCCATTAATATACTGTTTGAAGTTATCAGAAATCCTTTGTTTTAGAAGAACAATAAAAATTTGAAAGTCACCAACCCCTTGTGATAACCAAACATGGTAGAAACCTAGGGAATTCAATATCGCTTTAACTTGTTTTGCCCAGTTATGTTTTAACGGATTTAATTCTAAATCATTTAGCATTAACTTGTAAATAACACTAATGTATTTATGATCTGGTGCGCTTATTACTTTATACCAATATTTAATCATGTTTAATGTACTTAATGTTAACACATCAAATCGGCCCGTTTCAGATAACATGAAATCGTTTTGTGTACTAGTTTTCACACATAAGGTATATTTTAAGAATTGTGTATGTATTCGTTCTATATAAATTCGTTTTTTCGAGCCCCATATTTCTGAGCCATAAAGTAAAATAGGCATAATTAATTTATCAAAAAGTTCAATTTTGTGTCCGGGATTAATATTAACGAATTTGTTCATATATTTTCTTAATTTAAATAACGCTTTTTGTGCTTGACCGGCTAGAGTTTTCGTTGCATGTGTAAATGACCCCCCTGTAGTAAAAACAATCCCTAAATATGTAAAATTGTTTACAATTTCGATGTTCGTACCATCGTATAAAAATTATAAATTTTGTGATATTCTACCACCTTTCTTGAAAATCATTAGCTTAGTTTTAGTTTTATTAACTATTAACTTCCACTGTTTACAATATTCGCTCAGTATATTTAGGCTATTCTGTAATTCAACGGCGGAGTTCGCAAATATGACAATATCATCTGCGTACAAAAGTAGGAAAAATTTCAGCGCTCCTATATCAACCCCTTTTGCCCCTTTAAGAAACAATGTATCTTCTAAGTCGTTTATATAAAGAGAAAACAGTATCGGTGATAGACATTCACCTTGCCTGAGACCTAAATAACTTTCAAAAGCGGGTCCCATATTACTATGAAGTCTTACTCTAGTGTACACGTGAGAATACATAGATTTTATAACCGAAAAAAGTCTACCACGGATACCAAGTTTGTATATTTTCAACCAAAGGTTTTCCCTGACAATATAATCAAAAGCTTTCGTAAAGTCTACGAATAAGCAATATAACTGTTCATTTTGATTAATGAAATGAGTTATTAAACCATGTAGAGCAAATATATTATCTGTAGTACCCATTTTGGCCCTAAATCCTGCCTGTGCTTCTAATAAAATGTGATACGTTTCAGCCCATTCTGACAATCTAGCATTTATTATAGTAGTAAAAAGTTTACCAATTACACTTAACAGAGTAATACCTCTGAAATTGTCTGGGTCACTCAGGATCCCCTTTTTATGAATTGGTACAATATAACCTTCCGTCCACTTATCTGGAAAATATCCAAGGTTCAGGATTTTATTAAAAAGTGTTACTAAAAAAGGTGTGAGCTCAGTTTTGCCGTAGATCAAGAATTCGTTTAAAATTTTATCTGGTCCGGGACTTTTCCCAGCTTTAAGATTTGAGATGTATTTCATTACTTCTTCCTTAGTAAATGGAATATCCAAATCTTCAAACATGCTATTTAATTCAGAGTTTAAAACAGTATTGTTAAAAAGCATGACATCATCATCAACTTGAAAAAACTTATCATCCGGATCGTTAATTGCCTGAAAGTATTTAGTAAATGTATTTAAGCTAATACCTTTAGGACTATTATGCGTAGTACCCTCTTTCAATAGTTTCCAGTATTCCTTTGCATTTTTATATTTAGCTTTGTTAAGTTTAATTGTGTTTTCATTCATCCTTCTAAAATTAAACGTTCTAACACTAGCTTTATATATACTTCTAGCGTTTATCATTTCGCATTTATTCACGTGGGATTTATCTTTTCTGTACTTGTTCAAGCTTTTATAAAAGTTTTTCCTATCCTGAAAACAAGTGGTACTGTATAAAGGGTCATGTTTATAAATAGAATCATCATGTTTTTGAACAGGTTTTCGTGCAAATAACTGTTTACAAACATTATCAATACATGAGAGAAAATTATTTAATGAGTCGTCAATATCACCATTAGAACATGCACTTTCTAAATTTTCAATAATATGCCGAAGGCGCATTTCTATTTCGGGATTAGTCAACGCTTCAGTAAACAAATCTTTCTTTTCACCGTCCCATTTAAACGAATAATTAACTTTATTGGTACGTGTGTTTTCTTCAATATTCAAAAAACTGTTATAATTATTAATTTGTAAATTGCATTTAATGCCGAATTCAATCACACAATGGTCAGACAAAATATTGGGACAATTTACTTTAAAGTGTGAAAATTCAAGCAATAGTTGCTCTTCAACAATGCAGTAATCCACAATGCTTGAACCGTTACTGCCAACAAAGGTAAAAGCGCCCAAAGCCTTATCTTCGCATACGCGACCATTTGCAATCCTTAGACCAGTTTGAATCAAAAAATCTATCAACAAACGTCCATTCTGATTAACAGATACATCTTGCGAATTCCTATGTAAAACAGTGTCCATAATATAATCGTCAGGTAAAAAATCCTGATTTTGCAAATTTAGACTATCGTTTTCGACGTAGTCACTTAACCTACCAACACGTGAATTTAAATCCCCTAATAACATAAAGGAACAGTTTTCATCACCATATTTATCCTTAATTGTTATTATATTTTCTTCAATCACATCAAAAATATTATTTTCAACAACATTAGCTCTGCTAGAATTACTTGGAACAATATAGCATAAACATACAAATAAATCTCTAACCCGATTAGTGACGCTCTTATCGATTCTAATCCAAAGATGCGAATCATTGTGAGATAAAACAAACATATTGTCAGTTACAAATTTTTTCCTGACGTAAATCAATAATCCACCTGAACTCCTTTTTGCCCTAGGTAATTGCTTTCTATTTAGGCAATAACACTCAAAATTATCTACATCATAGCAAAATTTTTCACAGCCCCATGTTTCAGTAAAACAAACGACATCATGAGATTTAAACAACAAAGTTACTTCCGGTGAAACAAGCTTATTATTACATTTTGTTATCAAACCTTGAATATTAAGAAGCGCAAATTTCAGGTCAGTAGAATCTGCACATTCGCTGCTATATATGTCCTATATGTTGGTGTTATGCGCAGGTACCGCTGTGGGCTGCGCGGTATTGGCTGGATTTTTCCCTGGTTTTCGTGGACCTCGTGCGCTAGCAGATCTTGATTTCTTCGTGCTGGTAGCGGGCGTAGATTTCACGGTTTGCCTACCACGGGGTTTTGGGAAGTTTTGCGCGCTTACGGACTGCGGAGGTGTAGACACATCCGACTGCGTGGGTGTAAACACATCACTGTCCAAGTTACGTTGTGTTAGACTGGCACCCAGAGACGGTACATCGCTGACACGGACGCTGGGTTGAGACATGGTTTGTGTGGTAGCGGCTCCTACTACCGCTGCGTAATGTTGACTGGCACCCAGAGACGGTACATCGCTGACACGGACTCTAGGTTGAGACATGGTTTGTATGGTAGCGGCTCCTACTGCCGCTGCGTAATGTTGAGGAGGGTGTACTACTGAGGTAATCGTTTGCTTTGCAGTGCTAGGCTCAATCCATGCGGGCTGACTTGCAGACTGTGGTCCAGTACTATCTCGCTGCATATATGTGTTGGTCGCAGCTCGAGAATCAGATCGCAGTCTATTTGGGCCCCGACTTGTTTGCAGAGGATACAAAATGTCATGCCAGTCCGCGAATTCGTCACGAATTAATCTATCGTTGACGTACAGCGCAGATGGGAATCTTAACTGCACCCTGTTGTTTCTATTCTCCCTGCACTTTTTGTACTGCGGCCAGCATCGCTTCCTAGCGGCTCTTATGTCATCAGGATAGTCCCTGTCTATTGCGTATCGGCTTCCTGCCAAACGTCTAGCGTTGCGCATTGCAAGTTCAACATCAGATTTATACCGGAATGTTACTAGTATCGGTCGTTTTTGAACTGCGTTGGGATACCGAGAGGAGGGACCCAGTCTACACGCACTTTCAATACACAAATTGTCCACATCTAGGTCAAGTTTTGCACTCAAAAACTCACAAGCATCATCAATTACGACAGACTCTCTCGGTTCAACAAGGCCATAAATTAATAAGTTTGTACTTTTGCTTTGAGTTTCGAAGTTAAGAAGCTTATACTCTAGGCATTTGATTTTGTGATCATGTTGGTTAGCACGTACCTTGGTCTCCTCAAACTGTTTATGCGAAGTTGATGACAATAATTGGCTGCGTTCAATGGCTTGCATTTTGCCGAACAACACATTTAACTTAGCATTTACGTCTAGAACTTCATAGCTTTCCATTTCCATTTCAACACTGCCTGTATTTTGTCTCGCACGTTTTCGCTTGTGTTCAACAGATACCCACTTTTCACCTGACTTTTCCCCTGTCTGCATATCTGTGTTTACACTTGGAGCCGCCATGTTTTCCCGTGCACTACAGAACAAATCTTCATTTTCCATTTCTTCAGATCTATTTAATATTTCCGAAAAGGATTCACAATCACAATCACTAACGTTGGCCATAGTATAAACAATGATTCCACTAACGTTACCTTATTTTATATCTAACGAAGCGTATTCCCATTATAAATATAAAACGCGATATTTTGCCTGACTACACTCTACACTCTGTCACGTGCTGTGTTGTCCATTAATAGAATCAGAAAATACGATCTCAAAAAACATTTATTTAGATACATAATGCAACCTTCCGTTAGATTTTTTTTTCTTCGTATTCACCTTGCTAGTTTAATTTAAGCATCATAGCGTATGTTTCTTGCACTATTGGATAAATAATATATTTATCTTTTATATATTACCAATCATCTAGTAGAGGGAGCGTGTTTAAAATTGGTCCACAACACTGAGACCACCTGTGAAAACTCATGTGAAAACTCATAGGGTATTTACAGCTATATAATTCTCGATTTTGTTTTTAAATATAATGATTTTCAAGGTCTTACCTATTTTTCCACTAGTTAAAAATAATCCGTACTTGTTTGTGACAGTAACACAAACGACTATCATAAGAAAAATTATTGCGCACGATTTCAAAACAAAAGTTACGTTATGTCTTCTCAACATCCTCATTTTTATCAGCGGTCGTTATCCGTGTCAGTATCACACACAATAATAACAACCAAAGCGGTTTGAAAAATGCGTCTGCGACAACACGCTCCTTGTCATTCAGATAAATTTTACCGCGTTTGTCACGTTATCTTAATTCAATACGAGAAAAACATAAACTACACGAAATAGAAAAGGAAGTTGTTCTTGTAAATATATTCAGCAGTCCCAATAGTTTCTTTGCGAAAAGAAAATGCTTCCATAGCTTTGAATATCCTTAATATAACGATTTCCCACAGATTACATCATTTTAAACCATTTGCTTTCGTCGTTTTAAACATGTCATCGATGTAAACCAAGTGTTGTCAGTATTAGGTTAATCTTATCGCAGTGTATTGCGCATGCACTAAGCATATGGAAGAAAAACCGCCACTGTGGTGCGCTATTGGAAATCCAATAATCCGCTTAATTGCTTGGGCGATAAGGCTAATCTTATCGTTGCGCTATTGGAAATCCAAAAATCCGCTTAATCGCTTCGGCGATAAGGCTAATCTTATCGTTGCGCTATTGGAAATCCAAAAATCCGCTTAATCGCTTCGGCGATAAGGCTAATCTTATCGCAGTGTTTTGCGCATGCACTTAAGTCGCGATGAATAAATAGTGTGTGCCTTCGTGTCTGGGAACATTTTCATGAACTTTATATTTAAGAAATAATTTTCGAAGTATCGTTGTTTATCGGCCAATTAACAACGATTTGGAGTTCTGATGAGTAGGAATTAAACCACGAGGGCGTTAGTCCGAGTTGTTTAATAGCCATTCATCAGAACGACAAAGAGTTGTTTATTGGCCGATAAGCAACGACAAAGCGAAAATCAGTTCGTTTCTAACATGATTTGACATATATTTTTGCAATTGTAATTGGAACTCCTTTTTACTATGCTCCGCTCAGAATCGGGACTTCTTTTTGCGTTGTTTATTGTGTAGTTTAACAACGGTAATTTGTTCTTTGTGTATAGAAAAATTAGCGAATATAATGTTGGAAGATTTAGTTGAAGAAATAAGCCGTATTTGTCACCGCGGTTTATCAAATAGTATGTGCCTTCGTGTCTGGGCAAATATTCATTAACTTTATATTATTTGGTTGAAGAAACAATACGTGTTTGGCATCACTTGATTATATTTAAAATACAAAAAAGTTCACTCCCAGTGAACGTCACTATGCAGTACATTGTCACTTGAACTATTCATATAGCAGGTAAGACTAGCGACAGCAAACAGTCAGACTCCCCTCGCCCAAGGGACATCGTCATCAAATGAGGCGTATCGTGGGAAAACCGGGCTTAATGCATGTGCATCAAGTGTCGTCCCGGATTAGCCTGTGCAGTCCGCAGGTCTCTCAGTCTGCCGGTCTGTCGGTCTGTTCGTTTTCATGATTTCCGGATGATAACTCAAGAAAGGCTGGACATATTCAAATAATTTTTGGTATACATGTGTAACATCATAGAATACAGGTCAAGTTCGAATTTGATTACAAACCACTAAATTTTCACAGTTATGGCCCCTTTTCGACTTAACTTCCCTAAAAACATGGTTTCCGGATGATAACTCAAGAATGGCTTGACATATTTAGATAATTCTTGGTACACATGTGTAGCATCATAAAATACAGGTCAAGTTTGACTTTGGTTACAAACCACTGAGTTTTGACAGAGTTATAGCCCTATGTTTTACTTAAATTCCATAAAAACATGGTTTCCGGACGATACCTCAAGAATGGCTTGACATATTGAAATAATTATTAGTACACGTGTGTAGCATCATCAAATACAGGTCAAGTTCGACTTTGGTTACAAACCACTAAATTGTGACACAGTAATGGCCCCTATTTGACTTAAATTCTCTAAAAACATGGTTTCCGGACAATAACTCATGAAAGGCTCCACATATTTAAATTAAATTTGGTACATAGCTGTCACATTATGAAATACAGATCAAGTTCAACAAACCACTAAATGTTGACAGAGTTAGGGCTCCTATTGAAATTACATTTTTCCAAATACACTCACATTCACAAATTTAAGCATTCTCTTTGTGTTCATTTCTTTCGAATGGATGCCATAGTATTGTAACAAGGCCATATTGTGGGGGTATATCCGTCACTCATGTGATAATTCTAGTTTCGCATAATCCGAACTCTGAAGAGGTGATTTATGCCAAATTTTCATGAAACAATATTACCTTATAAACGTATACATGTGTATTTGTACACATGTATACCACACTCTCCTTTCAATAGCATTTTATGTTAAAATAGCCGAACCAACTATGTAATTATTTTTTATACACAGTTTTACGTTGCAGATATGTTTTAAGAAAGCCCTGCATTTTACCACAATGTACTTGTAATAACTTCATTAATCCCGAGAGTCTCAATGTTGTGCTCTAATATGTCTAAACCTGATAGCATTCTCTTTTTGTCTTTTCTTCTTACTAGACACGTATTTCAATATTTAAAAAAAGTCTATCAGTATTCTATATCCAGTTAGCAATAGTACGTCTCGAGTTGTGCTCTGTAATTTTAATGGGGCTACTTAAAAGCGCTAATGCACTACAGATATCAGTGTCACTCTTAAGTTGGTCATATTAAAATACGTTTCATGTTTCTTTTGCTGTCTTACTAGAGTTGCTGTGTTTGCCTGTCTAAAAACTATTTATAACTCAATGCAAGATGTCATGGCTTTCTTTCAGGTTCTGCATGTCCTTGAATTTATATCTGACCACAGTTTCCTCTTGAAACTCTTCCGCCAACTCCAGAACTCACTATTTCAGCACTCACCACAATACCCGCGCTGTTTTCATTTCGTTTCTGCGAAAAAGGTGCGTTAAATGGACTCTACTAACCAAGTCTGTCTCCCTTGGTCTAGCTTTCCATACATAATGAGTGTGCTTAACACCGAAAAACATGTGTCTAAACTACCTTTCCGGAAATAAATGAAAGTAGAGCTGCCATGGAAAATAACGACTTCCCTCTAATATAAAGTTACAAAACTATAACTTATAAACAAGCTTATTGGGCACATGGAAGTAAAAAAGAGTTGTAGCACACTTTGACCGAAATATGTTAGTTATTTAACGAACCCGCAGGGCGAGATTAAATAATTAACATATTGAGGTCAAAGGGTGCTAAAGTGTTATATACCATATTTACCAATCACATTGCAACTTTATACGATGCCGATCCCAATGGACAGTTCCTAGATGTCACGTGATGTCTGACATGCTTGACGTGCGTGTCATTTCCAAATTTAGAGCTGTCGTATGACGTCCACTCACTGCAATCGTTCAGTGCAGTAAGTAGCGTGCGTATAAATTACAACTAAATTTCAATATACTGCCCGCTACTTTTTGCACGATAATCTTGCATTTTAGGCTCCGCCCACCAGTTTCTGTTCTAATATCACAGTTATTGAGTACCGCAGAACAAAGGGGATTAAAATATTATTCGTCCGAAATATGTTTCTTATTTACGAAAGTCATTGTTCAAAAGCGCTTGGTACGAACGAAATACTATAATGTACATACTCGTTTACTCCTGAGTCATCACCACTTATCGCATACCGAAAATAGACGACAGCAAGTTACAAAATTTTTAATAATTAACGAATTTCAAATGCGTGGTTTTCGTTTTTTGTTCGGCAACATGCCCATTAGAAACACTTTCTACAAAGTTTTAGTTTTATTAGCATATTTCTGGGCTGCTCCTTTAAAACCCGGGCGCGATCGTCAAAAATAGTAAATAAATATTTTTTGGCATTATATCAAATTCGTGGCGAGCCATAAAAATACGTTGCGGCGCTGCCTGAGAAACAAATCATTAACTTTTTTAGCCTATAAATGATTAACTGACTTCGAAATGTGTATGTATTATGCATAGATAACTTCCAAGATGAAGGTAGGGTGTATTACTTAAGAATAACTATATGCGTCTGATAAAAAATAATTTTCATTCATTCCCGCAGTTATTTTCGTACATTGTTAATTTGGCTGACAAATGTATATAATAATGATGTTTACGTACATTATTTAGGTTATTCATGTATCATTGGTGAAAACATGGGGCGGTATGATCGGTTTATTTACGGTACAAATATTAATAATTATTAAATTAATCACAAATTAATTTTGGGATCCGAGAAGTTTTCTTATGGTGTCCGAAAAATCAGGGGTCCGAGCAGTCTTCTTATATAGGTTTCACTTAGAAGAACATTGTATTTTGTAATTAATTAACGCACTACTGTAGAACTGGTGGGTGGGTGGGTGGATGGATGGATGGATGGATGGATTATATTGCATGGCTAAATTTAGTCCACTAATGCGCGATTTGTACAAACTTACATAAATGTCTCATCGTTTACTCATAAAAATTATATCGACCGCTCAAAACAATTCAAACGCATTTTATTGTTTTATAGATCGTTAATTATAAAAAATTATATGGTGCCAGTTTAAGAAATATGGAAAAAACATGAGTTCCATAATGCCATTATATTTGGTCGAGTATCAAAACAAATGAACTTCACATATTAAACATTGGTACAGATAAATTAATGCATTATGTTTCAGAGTTCGCGATGTTGTTTAGTGAATTGTGAGGAAGCAAGTTCTTTAAACGTCATTGCAATGTAAAATACATTTTATGCAATACTTATGTTTAACAACATTTTGAGATTTCCACAAGAAATCAGTAACATTGCTTACATTTATCATAGCTGAAAACAATTTGTCCATTGATTATGTAAAGAAAAGAAATACTATTGTTGTATATAATCTCTGCTTGTTTGGTAGAGATTGGATGCATAATATTGGCGATCGTAAATTCAACACATGTACAAACTGATCAACTTGTGTCAGCAGACAGCCCACACAATACACATACACACCAAATTCTTGCTGAGCGCATTGATATCAGCTATTTTGTCAAAGATTTCAGGTACTTTTCCCAGATTTGTGTAAGTCCTTATATGTCTCAACGACCATAAATGAAGCATCTGCGCCTATCAATATATATATATATATATAATGATAAAGGAAAAAGTTTCAAAACCATTACAATTTGCCACCAACGAATTGATGTCTAATTGTTAACATGTATTTTTAAGGCTATTATAATTATATACTGTCCCGTGTATACGGCCTTGTCTGTGTTAGGCCGCTTCTTGATATATGTGTACTATTTCTTTCTTGTTAGAATATGTAATTAATTTGATGAAAAAATTGTACATTTGCCAATCTTTGGCATAGGACCCCTTTCGATAAGACAGAAAATAGTAAAGATAGAAATGCGCAATTTTTGGAAATAATTCCGAACACTTAAGACTCTTGACACTGAATATTTTAAAATCTACTAGAAATAATACAACTTGGTGCATATGAAACAGGGTATGTTACTGCGTTTAAACTGTTTAATTTAACTACATATTGGTTGTTTCCCCTTCTGAGAGCAACAAAACAGAGAAGGTTATGCAAGGCGATCAATATAGTAGGTTTTTTTAAGTACTCTGTACCACATGCAGGTATGAGACTTGGCCATATAGTTTAACCAAACATAATGCTAGTCTTTCTACGGCATGTTTTGAACATTTCAGTACTTGTGTTGCTCCAAAAGCACCATTGCTTTGCGAATTATTTAACCTTAATCTTACATATGGAATATATTCTGATTTGGAGCAGTGAATAAATACTTGCTCGAGATTGTGTTGCGTGAAGTGTTGTTGTTGTTGATTGAATGCAGTTCGCAGTCGGCCTTCACGTGCAGCGAGACACTTCCATAAGAGAACAAACATCACAATGTTATATATCAGAATATAAATACTCATAAAAACATAATAAATAAAAGTGCGAGCAATTACTTTGTCTAATTTGCAATCTGACAACCAAAGCGGCAACATGTATCTGAGTGCATTGCGATAGTTTATTCGTGAGGAACGTTGTAGTGGTCACGAGAAAAAGTACACGTTCAGCTTAATATGCCCTTTCACAGATGCAGACTGAGAGGGACTACGTTTTATAGCTGCAACGAACAACCCGCACGACTCATCATCATTATCGTCATCATAATTATTCTCGTCACCATCATTATTATCATTAAAGTTAACGTCATCTGTATTGTCATCACTATAGGAAACTAAGACCCGTTATAGGAGATACCAATGCATGCATGCGCTTAATCGTTAGTCAGTACGTTTGTACGGTCTAATTAGAACGAAATGCATACTCGCGCACATCCATACGAACGTGCACCTTTTTATTGGGATAAATATCCAATGCACGCAACAGAACGTACGTACAAACAAACGTCCTATTTTGGATTATAAAAACCAAAATAACCATGCTCGAACTAGAATATACGTATACACGGACAGTAATATAATTACCTTATTAGACCATCCGCACATGTTGGTACGTACGTTTGGACAGTACAGTAGCGTAGCGTACCGAACCTCCCGTATCGTTGCGTGCCGTACCTATACGTACCGCACCTAACCGTACCGCAGTGACATCGCAAAAGTGACGACAGATTTTCAAGTTTTTCGATTTTTCTGGCGACAGCGTTTTTGTTCCGAATGATTTACTATTGAAATGACGTAAGCGACATTTTAGCCTAAGGTTAGATACCAGTAAATCATTGTGTATCCCTCCGTGTTCCATTCAAAAGTAGTGCTTATTACTAAAAAGTTCCTCTTCTCTTCTGGCATAAAGCCATTTAGGTATCTCAGACATGCCTTTTGTGGTTATTTCTATTATCCTATGCGTGTCTGCAACATTTTGATGCATTTCATTGGAGGCTAACTTGAAAGGTGAACTTTTGGGGGGTGTTTACTGTGGTATGGGGCTTTTGTCGAAATATGACTGCCGAAACCCTGTTTTCTACCGGTGCCTGCATTCAAGTGAGATGCATTTTCTTAGAAGTAACATGACATATCTTTTTTATTGCAAATTTAGGAAGAGAACAGATTGACCTTTAAATTGATAATTGGCTTGCACAATCTGAAATGAAGAAAATGCTAGAAAAAAGCTTGGAAAGTTTGCCGTTTTATAATGGGACACTATGGGATTGGATTTACTGGTTTCTAACCCTAAGCGGTCTTGCTGACTCGGTTAACCTCGACAGTTATCGTGCATGTATTGATTTTTAGTGATGCAAGCGGTGCGATTGTATTAACTGAAGCATGAAACTGAATGCGTATCGATAATGTGATAACATGCGACTGGTTATATGGCCCGAGGCAATTTTAATTGCATGTAGAACAAACAGCTTTTTCTTTAATCGTCGATACCGGCAATTAATAGAAATGTGCCATGTTTGTAACAGATTAAGAACGAGATCAAACGATAATTAGAAATCAAAACATAGTATCCTGCTTACCTATAGATTCAGCCATTCCTATAGATTCGGCCACCCCCAGATAATGGAAATTTACTATCATTTCTTATCAAACTTGTGTTAGTTATCTGTATTGAGACTTTCACATAAATATAGTTTTGGGCTTTAAAAACATGCGAATTATATATTTATTCTGAGAAAATTAACAATTTTAAAAGAAATTCCCCACAATTGTTACACACTTTGTGCATTAGCCAAGAATTTTGTAAACATTCATTTTCAAACAGTATGTTAGTCTAATAAAGAATGCTTCTAATGAATTTTTTCAAAATTGTAACAAAATGTTAGCGTTTTCTTACCAAAATGAAGACTGAACCAAATGATAGGAAACAGCTGACGAATTCATGGATGCTAGGGTACCTTCCTAGAATTGGTCAGTAACTAAGTGAATGGCTGATCTCTACATTATCTGGCCTTTATTTATAATCGGGGAGACCTTAAAGTCATAGGTAAAAGTCTCACTGGTGTAAAAGCTGTGCTCATTTAGGGTATAAAAGCAGTTTAGCTCTTAAGTGGCCGAATATACAGGAAAAGAGGCTAAGTATGCAGTGTTTTCAACACGTTCGTGTTTTGTTTGTTTGTTTGTTTATTTGGATTTTTCGCCGTTTTAACAGTATTTCAGTCATATCACGGCGGTTATCCTAACCACTCTTTTCCTGGGCAAGCTTAGCCGATCTAAGCGGTTTACCAGTACTAAATGCACATACCTATGTTAGTAACTGAAAACTGCCCTACTTGAATCAGAGGTAGGGGGAGAATGGCCGTATAAATAATTTTATGACCAATCCCCACACAAGTTATATGGCCGGGCTGGGATTCGAACTCACGATCCCCGGATTGACAGTCCAGCGCTCTACCAACTGAGCTGTTTAATTAAGCAAAAGTCCGTAATAACACAGTTTGTTACGACAATCGGTATGAAATGTTGAATTTGAAATTGAAAATTCCCTTGTCAAAATGACCAGTTCAGACGTAAATACTCCTTGTAAAAAAGTTTTTAGTTTCTGATGACGTCGCTTCTCCATCTAATATGCTAAAACTTCAAAATTCTTCAGTGAACAAACATTTTGAAGATTATTCGAATTCTTTTGGTCTATGAAAAAAAAGGGGGCCTAAATTAAAATTAAGTTGGTTTTTCCCTTTACCGACCGACCCACAAAAAAGCCGCCGACTGAAAAACATGTATTGCAAAATATGCGGTAATTATTTTTTTTTTCTTGCTATAAATTTCGTATTTTTGTTTCGCTCACAACTTTCATCAGCTACAATTTTGATCATTAAGGCGCCTATTGACCGGATACTAGTAAGCGTGGTGTATTTCACGTTTTGTCGTGTGCACACCGGCCGACGTTTGACGTCATCATCCGTGTATATAATTACGTTTTATTTTAAGGTTTGATACCTGTAACTAGTAGGGTGATCCTTGAAAGTTGTCCGTATATGAAATAACTCGATTTTCTTCTGTCAAAAGAGACATTTCGCATAACGGACACTGGTTTCAATAGTTATTTCCTGAAAACGACATGTCTTTTATGCAGCTGGATGTATCATGACACCGAATTACTTGAAATTTTAATATTGAGCAGTTCATGTATAGGCAGCATGTGCTTTTGTCGAAATCGCGAGTGTTTCTTACGACCGACTACAATAAAGTGAGATGAATTGTCTTAGCATAACATATCGTTTTTAGCTCAACTACCGTATTCCTAGAATAGGTGAGCTATCCTACTACCCCTGGCGTCGGCGTCTGAATTGGTTGAAGTTTTTATTCTAAAGTCTTTTAACTTCAAAACTACATTAGTTATTCACTTGAAACTTGGAATATACCTTTGTCATCAGCAACAGTATCAGGGGCTAAATCCCCCATAACTCTGTTTTGTATTTTGACAGAGTTATGCCTCTTTTTTCACTTAGATTTTCTGGTTGAAGTTTATATTCATAAGTTTTGTAACTTCAAAACTACATAAGCTTTTCACTTGGAACTTGGAACTAACCTTTGTCATCAACTCCAGTATCAGGTGCAACATTTCCCATAACTCTGTTTTGTATTTTGACAGAGTTATGCCCCTTTTTCATATCGATTATCTGATAAAAGTTTATATTCAAAAGTTTTGTAACTTCTATACTACATAAGCTTTTCACTTGGAACTTGAAACTAACCTTTGCCATCAACTCTAGTATCAGGTGCAACATTACCCATAACTCTATTTTGTATTTTGACAGATTTATGTGCCCTTTTCACTTAGGTTTTCGGTTTAAAGTTATTATTCAAAAATGTGGTTAACTTAAAACTACAGTTATTCACCTGAAACTTGCAATTAACCTTTGTCATCAACTCTAGTATCAGGGGCAACATTACCCATAACTCTGTTTTGTATTTTGACAGAGTTATGCCTCTTTTTCACATATATATTTTGGTTGAAGTTTATATTCAAAAGTTTTACAACTTCAAAACTACATCAGTTATTCACTTGAAACTTGGAACTAACCTTTGTCATCAACTCTAGTATCAGGGGCGACATTACCCATAACCCTGTTTTGTATTTTGACAGAGTTATGCACACTTTTTACATATATTTTGTGGTTTCAGTTTTTGTTCCAAAAATGTATAACGGTTTCATTTAAAAGTTGTGTATTTTAACAAATTTATGCCCCTTCCACGATCCAACATATGTACCAACTGAAATAGTCGAATAGTCGAGCGCGCTTTCCTCAAACAGCTCTTGTTTATTTTAAATTTTGAAAGCAGAGAGAACCATCTTTCCAAAAAGATCAGACTCGCAATATCTGAATCGAAGAAAAGTGGCCATGCCAGGAGATTTTGCTGTTTAACAATAGGACCATGTGGAGATTTGGTTTACCTGTTTCTAACCTTCAGCGTGTTTGTTGAAATCAATAAATAAATACAAAATTCATAAAGTTGAAACAAGTAAAAATTGGGATGTATTGTATAATACATTGTGCGTGGTAGACGAGAACAAGAAAATTACCGACAAAGTTTCGATTTCAATTAGCAAATCAACAAGTGGTAGTGCAGAAAAGTTTTACCCTGATATTAACAAAAAAGTGTATGTCAGTACTGGCTTTGTAAAGGAATAATTATTCTATCAGTACTAGTAAGTGGTCTTTGTTAAATTGTCATTAACAAAAACACAGTTTATATTTGAGAGGACAGAGACATCCGAGTTAACAACATTTCTGATTTTCTTATTTGTGACATTTTAATCAAATTATTTTTAATTTTTAATTCACTGATTTGACATTTTTCTAGTCAACCAGAATGTATTTGTACCGTCTTAGTATGATTGTCTAGTCAGTTAGCCATTGATAATAATACAAATGTTTTCTTGTCAGACAGTATCTATCTATGCTGTAATAATTACCATGTCTGTCTACTCAATTCAGACATTGGTATTAAATATAATACATGTACTTCACAAATTGTTTTTAAAGCATTGCGTATTCTATTTATGTCTATTATTAAAACCAGTTTTCCCATGTATAATTTTGGTTGTATCAATCAAGATGAAGAAAGTAATTGTGATTTTCAAACAAAGATACAATTATAATGTATTGCTAAATGACGATTTGTAGTTATGACAAAGATTTAATTCTCGTAATAAAATAAAATATTCTTCCTACCTACCAACCCGCCTCTAAAATTTCGGATCGGTAAAGGGAAAAACAAAAGATTTTTTAATTTAGGCCCAACTAGCAAACTGAAGAGCACATCATTTGTATTATTGTACAACTACCAAACTGAAGAGCAAATCATATGTATATATGTGTTATGTGAACAACTAGCAAACTGAAGAGCACATCCTATGTATATATGTGTTATGTGAACAACTAGCAAACTGAAGAGCACATCCTATGTATATATGTGTTATGTGAACAACTAGCAAACTGAAGAGCACATCATATGTATATATGTGTTATGTGAACAACTAGCAAACTGAAGAGCACATCATATGTATATATGTGTTATGTGAACAAATAGCAAACTGAAGAAAACATCATATGTATTATTGTACAACTAGCAAACTGAAGAGCACATCATATGTATTATAGTACAACTAGCAAACTGAAGAGCACATCATATGTATTATTGTACAACTAGCAAACTGAAGAGCACATCATTTGTATTATACTACAACTAGCAAACTGAAGAGCACATCATATGTATTATTGTACAACTAGCAAACTGAAGAGCACATCATATGTATTATTGTACAACTAGCAAACTGAAGAGCACATCATATGTATTATTGTACAACTAGCAAACTGAAGAGCACATCATATGTATTATTGTACAACTAGCAAACTGAAGAGCACATCATTTGTATTATAGTACAACTAGCAAACTGAAGAGCACATCCTATGTATATATGTGTTATGTGAACAACTAGCAAACTGAAGAGCACATCATATGTATTATTGTACAACTAACACACTGAAGAGCACATCATATGTATTATAGTACAACTAGCAAACTGAAGAGCACATCCTATGTATTATAGTACAACTAGCAAACTGAAGAGCACATCATATGTATTATGGTACAACTAGCAAACTGAAGAGCACATCATATGTATTATAGTACAACTAGCAAACTGAAGAGCACATCATATGTATTATAGTACAACTAGCAAACTGAAGAGCAAATCATATGTATTATAGTACAACTAGCAAACTGAAGAGCAAATCATATGTATATATGTGTTATGTGAACAACTAGCAAACTGAAGAGCACATCATATGTATTATAGTACAACTAGCAAACTGAAGAGCACATCATATGTATTATTGTACAACTAGCAAACTGAAGTGCACACCATATGTATTATAGTACAACTAGCAAACTGAAGAGCACATCATATGTATTATTGTACAACTAGCAAACTGAAGAGCACATCATATGTATTATAGTACAACTAGCAAACTGAAGAGCACATCATATGTATTATAGTACAACTAGCAAACTGAAGAGCAAATCCGATGTATTATAGTACAACTAGCAAACTGAAGAGCCCATCATATGTATTATAGTACAACTAGCAAACTGAAGAGCACATCATATGTATTATAGTACAACTAGCAAACTGAAGAGCACATCATATGTATTATTGTACAACTAGCAAACTGAAGAGCACATCATATGTATTATAGTACAACTAGCAAACTGAGGAGCAAATCCTATGTATTATAGTACAACTGGCAAACAGAAGAGCACATCATATGTATTATAGTACAACTAGCAAACTGAAGAGCAAATCATTTGTATTATAGTACAACTAGCAAACTGAAGAGCACATCATATGTATTATAGTACAACTAGCAAACTGAAGAGCACATCATAGGTATTATAGTACAACTACCAAACCGAAGAGCAAATCATATGTATTATAGTACAACTAGCAAACTGAAGAGCACATCATATGTATTATAGTACAACTAGCAAACTGAAGAGCACATCATATGTATTATAGTACAACTAGCAAACTGAATAGCAAATCATATGTATTATAGTACAACTAGCAAACTGAAGAGCACATCCTATGTATTATAGTACAACTAGCAAACTGAAGAGCACATCCTATGTATTATAGTACAACTAGCAAACTGAAGAGCACATCATATGTATTATAGTACAACTAGCAAACTGAAGAGCACATCATATGTATTATAGTACAACTAGCAAACTGAAGAGCACATCATATGTATTATTGTACAACTACCAAACTGAAGAGCACATCACATGTATTATAGTACAACTAGTAAACTGAAGAGCACATGATATGTATTATGGTACAACTAGCAAACTGAAGAACACATCATTTGTATTATAGTACAACTACCAAACTGAAGAGCAAATCATATGTATTATAGTACAACTAGCAAACTGAAGAGCACATCATATGTATATTTGTGTTATGTGAACAACTAGCAAACTGAAGAGCACATCCTATGTATATATGTGTTATGTGAACAACTAGCAAACTGAAGAGCACATCATATGTATATATGTGTTATGTGATCATCTAGCAAACTGAAGAGCACATCATATGTATATATGTGTTATGTGTACAACTAGCAAACTGAAGAGCACATCATATGTATTATAGTACAACTAGCAAACTGAAGAGCAAATCATATGTATTGTAGTACAACTAGCAAACTGAAGAGCAAATCATATGTATATATGTGTTATGTGAACAACTAGCAAACTGAAGAGCACATCATATGTATTATAGTACAACTAGCAAACTGAAGAGCACATCATATGTATTATTGTACAACTAGCAAACTGAAGAGCACATCATATGTATTATAGTACAACTAGCAAACTGAAGAGCACATCATATGTATTATTGTACAACTAGCAAACTAAAGAGCACATCATATGTATTATAGTACAACTAGCAAACTGAAGAGCACATCATATGTATTATAGTACAACTAGCAAACTGAAGAGCAAATCCTATGTATTATAGTACAACTAGCAAACTGAAGAGCACATCATATGTATTATAGTACAACTAGCAAACTGAAGAGCACATCATATGTATTATAGGACAACTAGCAAACTGAAGAGCACATCATATGTATTATTGTACAACTAGCAAACTGAAGAGCACATCATATGTATTATTGTACAACTAGCAAACTGAAGAGCACATCATATGTATTATAGTACAACTAGCAAACTGAAGAGCACATCATATGTATTATAGTACAACTAGCAAACTGAAGAGCAAATCATTTGTATTATAGTACAACTAGCAAACTGAAGAGCACATCATATGTATTATAGTACAACTAGCATACTGAAGAGCACATCATATGTATTATAGTACAACTACCAAACTGAAGAGCAAATCATATGTATTATAGTACAACTAGCAAACTGAAGAGCACATCATATGTATTATTGTACAACTACCAAACTGAAGAGCACATCATATGTATTATAATACAACTAGCAAACTGAAGAGCACATCATATGTATAATAGTACAACTAGCACACTGAAGAGCAAATTATATGTATTATAGTACAACTAGCAAACTGAAGAGCACATCATATGTATTATAGTACAACTAGCAAACTGAAGAGCACATCCTATGTATTATAGTACAACTAGCAAACTGAAGAGCACATCATATGTATTATAGTAAAACTAGCAAACTGAAGAGCACATCATATGTATTATAGTACAACTAGCAAACTGAAGAGCACATCATATGTATTATTGTACAACTACCAAACTGAAGAGCACATCATATGTATTATAGTACAACTAGCAAACTGAAGAGCACATCATATGTATTATAGTACAACTACCAAACTGAAGAGCACATCATATGTATTATAGTACAACTATCAAACTGAAGAGCAAATCATATGTATTATAGTACAACTAGCAAACTGAAGAGCACATCATTTGTATTATTGTACAACTACCAAACTGAAGAGCAAATCATATGTATTATAGTACAACTAGCAAACTGAAGAGCACATCATTTGTATTATTGTACAACTACTAAACTGAAGAGCAAATCATATGTATTATAGTACAACTAGCAAACTGAAGAGCAAATCATATGTATTATAGTACAACTAGCAAACTGAAGAGCACATCATATGTATATATGTGTTATGTGAACAACTAGCAAACTGAAGAGCACATCCTATGTATATATGTGTTATGTGAACAACTAGCAAACTGAAGAGCACATCCTATGTATATATGTGTTATGTGAACAACTAGCAAACTGAAGAGCACATCATTTGTATATATGTGTTATGTGAACATCTAGCAAACTGAAGAGCACATCATATGTATATATGTGTTATGTGTACAACTAGCAAACTGAAGAGCACATCATATGTATACTTGAGCATAGTTCAAAACCACATGCAAAATGTTCAGCAAACAAATAAATACTGATAAATTATATCCAAATCATGTTAAAAGTTGAAATACATAAATACTGCAAAATCAAACGCACATGTAAAGTGCGTCAAATTCTCCGATCAAGTAACTTGCCGTTAAATAGAAAATTGAATTGAATTATGGTCCATTAAAATTCGCATTACTTGTGACTGACGCTACCTTACGTGCCAAACTAATTATAATAATTTCAAAGCATTATAAAGGCTAAGCTATATTACACACTAAATATGGAATCATCACAATTTTTTTGGCACAAATACAAATATATCAGGTTTGTATTAATCAGATCACACCTCTCCTTCCCACGTGCACCCGCGTATACATCGAACATAATAAGGACCCTAAAAACTTCTCTTATGTTGCTCAATACGTGTCCCATACGTCCGGTATAACAAGATGGCAAGGACCGATTGGTCAAACCTGTGGCACTCGCCGTAGACGTTTCCCACCTGGCCGCATGCCAAATATTTCTTGGGTGTAGTATCCGGCATCATGCATCCCATCGTCAAACCACACGCCACCCAAGGCTTTAAAATTGTGTTCACTATAACCTCTGTTCGCTTAAGAATGACGAAACCACCTTGTATTTCCGGTAACGATCGGAACGCGCACGGCTCTATGTTGAAATACCGGAATGTGCTCGCCAAAGTCCTCCTGGCCACGCTGCCGTCGCCTCCTGTGAAGACATGTCAGTCTCATAAAATGCGAAATTAATTTAGATTTGACTGACAACTGGAGAAACATCTTTTACGATTGTAAATCTGGTCATTTTGCAGTTTACCCCCACTTGAATGAGACTATGTTTTTCCAGTGTTTCACCATGAAAGCAACGGCTAATTCAGTATTGATACATTGTAAATGATAACTCTAAAAATATGTAAAATTCTTATACAAAACAAGTGCATTTTTCGTTGTTCTGCATTAAAGTTAAAAGATGACGTGTTTTATAAATTACTGTACTAGATCTACTTATTTGTTCGTGTTAATAAAAGATAGGAGAAAATCGTGTTTGTGCTATGCAGTGAAAGAATTGATAATACCAGTCAGTGAATTAAGAAATAATTTTTGTTTTACCGTTGTTTATCGGCAAATAGACGACGATTTGGAGTTCTGATGCGTAGGAATTAAACCACGAGGGCGTTGGCCCGAGGTGTATAATAGCCGCGCATCAAAACGTCAAATAGTATAACAGTATAACGTTTTAAGCAATGGTGCATGTTTATTATCCCCTTTGATGCAATATCATGATTGACATATTAAGGTCCACATTATTCACCTGTACAGATGAGGTCCAGGCGATTGGCATCATCGAATAACTCCACGAGATTGTTCTGCGTGAACCGAATTGAGGAGTCCAGCCAGACCACGAGGGGATGTTCGTTTAACACGGTCTAAAACCGAATACAATTATCTATGGGTTTTAGACGCTGTAGCGCTGATCGTTTCAACATAGATGTAGATTTAATATTTTCAACATAAAGAATCGTCAGACATGAGGTAGTTATTATATGTCCTTTTTTGAAATTTCCAGATATATTGTAGCTTTCACCTTTAGAACATAGAGGATTGTCAGACATGTATCATGATGTACCTCTAATCTGTTATCTTTTAGAAATTGCCAGACATTCTGTAGCTTCATCTTTTGAACATAAAGAATTGTCAGACATGATGAAGCTCTATAGGTCAGTTCACTTTATGAAACTGCCAGACATTTTGTCGCTTTCATCTTTTGATTAGAAAAAAATGTCTGATATGACGGATATCTAATCTGTTAAACTTAAAACTATTGCCACTCACAAAGTAACGTTTATTTACGGTGTCCTGTTATCGCCATCGTAGTTTCGCGACTTCGACCTGTGCTTATGAAAGAGCGCCGACGCGCCGACGCGATCCGCCGACGCGCCGACACGATACGCCGAAGCACCGAGACGATGCGCCGAAGTGCCGACACGATACGCCGAAGCGATATAAACGTCTCGATCTAGTGTGGTTTTTTCGTATGTGGCTATACAATTGGGCGAAGATACGACGAGACGACGTTTATATCGCTTCGGCACATCGTGTCGGCGCTTCGGCGTATCTTGTCGGCGCTTCGGTGTATCGTGTCGGCGCTTCAGCGTATCGTGTCGGCGCTTCAGCGTATCGTCTCGGCGCGTCGGCGTATCGTCTCGGAGCGTCGGCGCCCTAATATTTCTGAAGTCGAAATCGCGCCGAGACGATACGCCGATGCGCCAAGACGATACGCCGACGCGCTAAGTCGATACGCCGACGCGCCGACACGATGCACCGAAGCGCCAATACGATACGCCGAAGCGCCGACACGATGCGCCGAAGCGATATAAACGTCGCAATCTCGTGTGTTTTTTCATATGTGGCTGTAATATGTACATTAAATAATGTTATGAAAACACAATTGTTTACTTGTTTAATTTACTTATTGATATACGTATTTAATATTAACATTGACGTATTTTACATTTAAAATGAAAACAATGCTTGCAATAAGACTGTCTGCTTAATTTTGGTTTGGGTCAGAAAATATACCTACGGTTACAATTTTAGTCCGGGTATAAATTTATATCGGTACAAAAGTATGCCTGTAGGTACAATTTTGTACCTGTAGGTCCATCTATTTATTACGGTTGTACGGAGGTGACCTACACTACTCTTTTTGATCTCGTTCCAACGAGATTTTAACTTGTGGGAACGAGATACATACTCTTGTGAACAAGATACTAAATCGTGGGAACAAGATACTAACTCGTGAGAACGAGATACTGTGTCGAGGGAACGAGATACTAAGTCGAGGTAACGAGTTACTAAGTCGGGGGAACGAGTTAGATAACCAATCAAATGTTTCCATCTATATGTTTTTATAACAACCATGGCCGAAAAACGATCATGTTGTAAGATGGAACTAAGTCGTTCGCTCGAGTTAGTATCACGTTCCCACGAAATAGTAAGTCGTTCCCACGACATAGTTATTTCGTTCTCATGAGTTAATATCTCGTGGGAAAGAGAAAAAAAGAGTAGTGCATGTCACAGCTGTGCCACAGTAATTTATAGCTGTTGTGTTTACATTTACTTTTGACTCAAACGGTACTGCATACTTTTATAGCCACATATGAAAAAAACACACGAGATTGCGACGTTTATATCGCTTCGGCGTATCGTGTCGGCGCTTCGGCGTATCGTCTCGGCGCTTCGGCGTATTGCGCCGACACGAAGCGCCGACACGATGCGCCGAAGCGATATAAACGTCGTCTCGTAGTATCTTCGCCCAA
The DNA here is from genome assembly GCA_027627225.1 of Congeria kusceri. Lineage (NCBI taxonomy): Eukaryota > Metazoa > Mollusca > Bivalvia > Myida > Dreissenidae > Congeria > Congeria kusceri. Next base: position 72,687,272 of record CM051025.1, read on the forward strand.
TTTTACAGGCACATTAAAAAACCACACGAGATTGCGACGATTATATCGTGTCGGCGCTTCGGCGTATCGTGTCGTCGCTTCGGCGTATCGTCTCGGCGCTTCGGCGTATTGCGCCGACACGAAGCGCCGATGTGTGATAAACTAAGAACACACGATGAACTTCTGTTAGTTTCGTGGAGTTTAAAATGTAAACATTAAATTGAAATGAAAGCTAAGCAAATTCCATTTATTTTAAGAAAATATCAAATAGTTTTTGGTCAATACTATTATTTTCTGTGTTTGTAGAATCTTTTTTTTTAAAATGATGGATGTATTTATTTGCAGCAGTGTTGCCTTTAATAAAATGCGAATACAAGTACATCTGTAAAAAAAGCAAACAAACTGAATTGCATTAATAACCTTACCCCAGGTCACGTTCGCATAATAAAGAATTTTGACATTAAGAATTATGTTTTCCGGAACGCTAATTTGCAACGAAATGTCTTAATACATGTATATAAAGATTTGACTATTAAACGAATGCTATTTGTAAACAATGGGATATCTTTGGTAATGCCCAGGTAAAAAAATCATTGTTATCCTCTCTGACCTGAATCGCTATTGGTTTAAATCCGTAACCATATAGAAGTTTCACGTGGTCAGGATATCTTTCAAACGGGAAATCTCTCATCTCCAACTGGCACACGCTTTTTAACTAAAATGAAAAACAAAAGACTTACAATACAGCATAGGGCACATAGCCTATAGTCCCTATTGTTTAATGTTTATTAATATTGCCTCTAAACTTTTCAATGTGAAATATAGCATGAGTAATTGCAATGTGGCGAATAGTGGTTTGCGATTGTATGCGAAAGAAGTAACGTTATAACGGTTGCATGTGGGAACTATCTCCTAGTATTGTTTTTCAAAGGGGGTAATGGCAGTAGAATATGCTTTGTTTTAGATGTATATATGCAGTAGTGACATGAAGTTGTGTATGGTTTGTACAGTAGTGACATGAAGTTGTGTATGGTTTGTACGGTAGTGACATGAAGTTGTGTATGGTTTGTACAGTAGTGACATGAAGTTGTGTATGGTTTGTACGGTAGTGACATGAAGTTGTGTATGGTTTGTACGGTAGTGACATGAAGTTGTGTATGGTTTGTACGGTAGTGACATGAAGTTGTGTATGGTTTGTACGGTAGTGACATGAACTATACTATAAAAAGGTCTATACGTAAATGACATTGTTACTGTGTCATAAAGGAGTGAACAGGTAGTGATTTAAACTGTGTTATAAAAGGCTGTATACGGCAGTAACATGAACAGTTTTTAGCTCTGCGCGCAAGTCCTCAAATGTGAGCTATTCTGGTCAGTCACCGACGTGCGTCCGTCGTCAACAATTTACTTCACAAATGTTCTCCTCTGAAACAATTATTTTGATTCGTTAAAAAGCATGGCTGCCTGGGCGGACCATTTTCCATTTTATGGCTATATTAAAAACTGTGGAAATCTTATTGTCAGAAAGCACTGGTTGGATATTATAAAGTGTTCCTTGGACGGTCCTCTACCAAAATACTTTAAATTATTTTGATTCAATAAAAACATGGCTGCCTGGGAGCGGGGCGTTTTACATTATGTGGCTTAATAGAAAATTTGAAAATATCCCTGTAAGAAACCACTGGTTGGATTTTGAAGTAATTTTACACAAATATTTCTTGAGTGGTTTGCTACCCAAATACTTGAAATGATTTTTATCTGTTACGAAAAAACATGGCTGCCAGCGGGTGTGGCATTTTTCTTCTTTATGTGGTTGTATTGAAAACATAGAAATTCTATTTGTCTGCACCGACTTGCTAGATTTTAATATAACTTCACAGAAATGGCCCTTGTGTTACCCTCCACCAGATTCCTTCGAATTATGTTGATTTGTTAAAAAAAAACATGGCTGTCAGTGATCTATCGTAGTTGTCTGTTGTCAACGTTTCACTTCAACTAGCCTTTTTTATTCATTAAACTTAGGTGAGCGACCAAGGTCATTTTGGTCATCTTGTACAGAAAGGTGTGTATGGTAGCGGGCATGTTAAATGTTCTGTAATATGTCATTTACCTGACAGCTAAAATAAATCAACTAAAACACAATATTCATCCCGCGAACATAGCGGATAAATGATCATTCTCATAGCATGTGTGGGGTGAAATGTTTATGAACATGGCGACAATGAACATAACTCCTTGTATACAAACTTGAATGATGAAAGTAACGTTTTGTATTTCGTAAATATCAGAGCGCAATAATGACACTAACAGGATGAATATGGGAATTGTTGATAATCACATAAAACTTTACGGGAAATAGTTTTCAAGCAAGAATGTCTACACTACCAGTATATTAAGGCAGAGAAGTAATATTAATGTTATATTTCAAAAACAAATTGAGGCGTGTCGTGGGAAACCCGGGATTAATGCATTTGCGTAAAGTGTCGTCCCGGATTAGCCTGTGCAGTTCGGATTTATGTTTAGAAGAGACTTCCTTGAAACAGAAACTACCATAAAAGCGGAAAGTGTGGTCTTGAAAAGTGTCGCACAGGCTAATCCGGGACGACACTTTACGCATATGCATCAAGGCCGGGTTTCCTACGACACGTCTCAGTTAATCGCACTCGTGTTCATCAAAACAGTGCGAATTTGATCCGTGACTGATCTATACTATTACTTCGCGGGCTTAACTTGGTCCCATTGTTATTGGTAATAAATAAGTTCTTTGATTATTTTGATGGCTAAAACCACTATTCTATACACAGAGGATGACGTCACACGTATAACCACTGTACTTCACCGCATTATTTCGCTAGGAGAAGCGAAATGTGCTTACCCATGAAGTAATAACGCGTATGAAAGTTGTTTCATGAAATAACTTTATTGATACCATTAACCAGTCTAATATTAACGTAATGCTGATAGTAGAATATATTTTTTTGTTAAATAAAATACCAGTAGTTTGTGTTTAACGATGTTTAGCGTGTTTATTATAATCAAAACGCTGACAGCGTAGAAAGACTGTTGGCGACTAAAAGAAACTAAAAGCATGTGAATTATGAGTGCATTTTTGCTAAAAAGGAAACATGTGTTCGAATGAAGTTCAATTTCCCACCTTTATACTTTATAATGTGGCTTCTTGTTCAATAGTATATGACATCATAATGAAAACTAATTTGTAATTTATTAAAAAAACATTTTGTTCAAGCTAATTATCTCCTGCAAACGATGCAAACGGAATTATATACATGCCAGTTAACAAGTCAATCTGCAACGGGACAGAATAACCGATGAAGCGTAGTTGTTTGAAGCACCGATTGTTAGTGCTTCGTAGCCAAAGATCTCTAAATAAACATGTTTATTTATAGATCTTTGTTCGTAACCAACTGAGTCAAAATAGATCAAACGATGCAAGCTCTCGATTTGTCCACAGTACAGTTTAAAATTAATAAATTGCAGTAATTAGTTGTCAAACTATTCAAAATGAGAATTGGTAACAAACAAACACTTTCGCAACGAGTCAAAAATAACCGATGTAGCGCATTAATTTGGTGGTCTTATTCCAGGACACGCAGGTCAATATTTCGGTTACATACAAGTAAATAGAAAAAAGTAGAGGTGTCATTAGTTTAAAGTTACATTGTTTATATAATAAACTTTTTTACATACTGCAATTGTAATAAATCACATGATACACACATTATAATATATATTACATACATGTACATTATCTTAAATAATTTAAATGTAAGAAAACGGGTGTAAATTTTGCTGTTTTGAAGAAGGACCCTTTCTGGTTTTGATTTACTGACTAAAAGCCTGCAAAGAAAAGAAGTAGTTTTCCGCGATACCTGTTTTGGAAATTTCCATCTTAAAAGACCGTTGGCTTCCGCCAACAGTCTAAAAAGCTACTTTTACATTCGTTTAGGGTAAAAATACAAGGTTAGATACCAGTAAATCCAACTCCCATAGGGTCCCATTATGAAACGGCAAACTTCAGATTTCAGATTGTGCAAGCTTGGTATCAGTCTAAAGATGAATTTTTCCTCTTCCAAAAATTGAAATAAAAAGATATGGCATGTTATATCTAAGAAATGGCATCTCACTTGAATGCAGACACCGGTAGAAAATAGGGTTTCGTCGGTCATATTCCGACAAAAGTCCCATGCCACAGTAAACACACCCCAAAAACTCATCTATAAAGTTAGCCTCCAAAGAAATGCACAAAAATGTTTTCTAAACACACAGAGTCTATAAGAAACAATGAAATCAGTAAAACCGATGGATGCTCCCCAATGCGCTTTGTCAAGCAATATTAATGTAATGAGAAGGGCAGAAATATTTAAATGACTAAAAATCACCAGAACTGCAAGACCACATCAAAACTGTATGTGAGCATACCATACAAATACAATATAAACATGCATATGAAGTAAAATTGTAAAAACTAAAATAAAAACAAAATAAAATTAATTAAAGTACCCGTTAATTGATCATTAAATCAAAGTACCCGGTAATGGATCATTACTGTTATACTGGTATGGTTATTTCAATTCCGATTAATTTAGTTTTACATCAAGCATCATTGACTTTCATATAGCAGTTATTGAGAAATAGATATGATACAATTAAAGTCTTCAAAGTAACTTCAAGAAAAATCATTGAAGCGAAACGCCCTGGTAAGACACAATGTAGCTTCCCATAAAGTTTTATTGAAATCTGCCCAGTAGTTGCTGAGAAAAGGGCTCAAAACGCCCGTACAAGAATTGTGCACTATAAACTTAGTTCAAAAATCTTCAAAGTACCATAATTTTAAAACAAAATCAGTGAAGTGGAACATCCTGGTAATATGCACAACTCCTCTTGCTAATGAAGAGTTCCATTAAGTTTCAATGCAATCTGTCCAGTAGTTGCCGATAAAAAGCCCGGACAAGAATTGAAGCGGATCATCCTGGTAATAGGCATACCACCTCTTGATAATTAAGCTTCGCATGAAGTTTCGTTGAATTCCGGCTATTAGTTGCTGAGAAATAGCCCGGACACGAAAAAGGGACGGAAGGATGGACGGAATACGGACGGACAAGGCGGCGACTATATGCTCCCCCAAAAATTTTCGGGGAGCATAATAACCACAATAGGCATGTCTGACATTGCTAAATGCTTTTTTATACCAGAAGAAAACATGAACTTAATAGTAATAGGCAATATTTCGAATGCACCACGGAGGGAAACACACAGATGTACTGGTATCTAACCTCAATGCGATGTTCAAGCTCCTTGCAGCGGTTACCTCCCTTAGTGATGAACAGTAACCACTGCCATCACAAGTAAAATCATTCCTGATCTGGAAGGATTTCGTTAGCGATTTTCTACAATACTAGGCGAATTAAGTAATGATAGATCATTTAGGGTCAATAGTGAAACACAAGAAAAGAAAAATCTAGTTTAAAGCATAAATAATAAGTAGAAGATCTTAATCGATCATCATTACGTGGTTTGGTATGACAGCAGGGATTTGATTTGAGCTATGCTCGGAACCAGTCAAATCTCTGCGCGGAGGTTGTGCAATTTTAAATCAACAATTGCGAGTCATGTTGGAGGTTAGATACCAGTAATTCCAATTTCCATAGGGTCCCATTATAAAACGGCAAACTTTCCAAGCATTTTTCTAGCATTTTCTTTATTTCAGATTGTGTGAGCCTGTTATCAGTTTAAAGATCAATCTGTCCTCTTCCAAAATCAACAATAAAAAAGATACGTCATGTTACTTCTAAGGAATGCATCTCACTTGAATGCAGACACCTGTAGAAAACAGGGTTTCGGCAGTCATATTTCGACAAAAGCCCCATACCACAGTTAACAAACCCAAAATGTTCACCTTTCAAGTTAGTCTCCAATCAAATGCACCAAAATGTTGCAGACACACATAGGATATTAGAAATAACCAGAAAAAGCATGTCTGATATTGCTAAATGGCCTTTATACCAGAAGAGAAGAGGAACTCTTTAGTAATAAGCACTACTATCCAATGGACCACGGAGGGATACTCGATGATTTACTGGTATCTAACCTTGGAATGTAGCGCATACCCAGGTCACAACACACTAAATAAATAAGTCATGTAGGGCTGTACTCTCTAAATAAATCAACAAGTTTAACTCGAAGACATGTTTTATGTTTAGACACTTGCTTTGATATTCTTTTGTGGAGATGTTGGTAGGATAAGCATTGGTATGTACAAATAAATCACTGATATGTTTTAAGATTGGAGATTACAGTATGACACTTGCGCTGAGGCGGGTTACATTCAACTAGAAAGTTGCCGCTAAAAAGATGGTGATAAAACAGTCAACTTTGTTTAGTGTCGAGTTCTTTCTTACATAATACATGACATACCCTTTTTATTGCTTAAATCAATTCAGCTTAGAATGCATTTTAAGAAAAGGTATGGTTATGAGGGTCCCTATGTGCAAAATGTTGCATTTATTTTTGGTTAAAGTTATCGCTTTTACATTAAATTACATAAGGATTGCAATTAGTATATAGTAACCTAAACTCAAAACAGGGAGCGGCACTAAAGGGGCAATGTGTACATAAAATCACCATGTTACTGTGTGGTTTTATTCGCTGTAATAAGTTTTATGGAAAACATGCGATAAATATCATGATCTTAATGTGCATTACGAATTTTACAGCGAAAACGGCTTTTTCAGGTAAAAAAAAAAGATAAAAAGTACGGAAACCCGTCTTGTGAATCTTGCAGCACACTAAATCATGCCAAAACCAAAAATGAACACGTTTTATACAATATTTATTTCTACTGCATTAAATTATGTAAACATATGCTAGTAGTTTGACTGATTTCTATGAATTATGTACACAATTTGACTCAGGCACCCCATATAATCAAAGCACTGAAAATGCAAGCCAGACTGCTTATCACGGATCATTCTCAAATGCGTTTTCAAGCATTTCTACTTTGTGGATCGGTCTGAAATTGTGCATGCCCATTAGAAATATGTTAATACTGATGTAGAATTGGTTTTTGTTCGCGATATCAAAACTTTAAGTTGTCTTCTAGGTCACAACACACTAAATAAATAAGTCATGTAGGGCTGTACTCTATAAATAAATCAACAAGTTTAACTCGAAGACATGTTTTTTATGTTTAGACACTTGCTTTGATATTCTTTTGTGGAGATGTTGGTAGGATAAGCATTGGTATGCACAAATAAATCACTGATATGTTTTACGATTGGAGACTACAGTATGACACTTGCGCTGAGGCGGGTTACATTCAACTAGAAAGTAGCCGCTAAAAAGATGGCTATAAAACAGTCAACTTTGTTTAGTGTCGAGTTCTTTCTTACATAACACATGACATACACTTTTTATTGCTTAAATCAATTCAGCTTAGAATGCTCTTTAAGAAAAGGTATGGTTATGAGGGTCCCCTATGTGCAAAATGTTGCATTTATTTTTGGTTAAAGTTATCGCTTTTACATTAAATTACATAAGGATTGGAATTAGTATATTGTAACCATAATGCTTAAAGTGTGAGTACACGGGTCAATCAGACCGGTGTAGACACAACGCTAAAACTACCATTCGTTGTCAATAGAAGATACCCATCAAATCATAAGATAAAAAATGAATACCTCGGGGACATAACACGTGCGGGTCTGTTTTTATCCGTGAACACTAATGGCGATCCACAACATACTAAATGGATATGCTTTTCATGATCTTTAGTAAAATCCGGCTATAAATGTCCCGTGATTGATATAGATCGACATGTGATATGCACTCGTGTTCATCAGAACAGTGCGAATTTGATCCGTGACCGATTATTTACTATTACTTCAAGGGCTTTACTTGGTCCCATTGTCATTAAGTAATTAAACAATTGGTATTAATACTGAACAAGTTCTTTTTATTATTGATGGCTAAAACCACCATTCGTTGTCAATGGAAGATACCCATCAAATCATCAGATAATAAATGAATACCTCGGGGACATAACACTCGCGAGCATTATTTTCTCTGTGAAAACTTACACAATAACTCATCCTTGTTAATCGTTTTACATGGCAGGACAAAGCTCTGAAAAATTTCAAGCGCACATTATTTCAAATGGCGAGCATCAAGATACTATGTGGCTATGCTTGTCATGATCTGCAGTCAAACCCGACCTTAAATTACCCGTGATTGATATAGACCGACATATAGATTATGTATTTTGTTATGTCATGAATGGTAAAAAATGTAAATTTCTTTAAATCATACGATTACTTCAGTTGTTTTGTTTCATATCAGGTTAATTTTATATTAAGTTATTAACCGATTGTGTTCATGTAAAAAGCCACAGCTGTTTCTTAGTTTACCATACAGCAAATATAAAATCAACTTTTACATAGAAAATTTTATTTAAAAATACCATTTAAATATAAATCAGATTTAAGATTGTCTTAGGAAGCTTATGGATACGGCCCCATGGCTAGTATTTAAAAATTACGAAATACTTAAGAGAAAATTTCAGTCTTTGCCATATGAAAATCCTACAAGCAAATTTCGCTATACATACATGGAGGATATTTGTTTGTTTTCGGTGTGATAACGCGTGATATCATCACCGGAAAGGGAGACAATTCATATTTTCACGAGCGCTTGCGCGAGTGAAAACATGTAAATTGTCTCCCTTGTCGGTGATGATATCACGCCTTATCACACCGAAAACAAACAACTTTTCTGTTTATTTTATGCTTTATTAACCTTTTTTTTATATTTTAATGGAAAATATCGCGGGAATCATAACGTCATGACGTCAAAATAATGACTATTTCATAGTTCTGAGCCCGTCATCGATGACGGTCCGTTTCATTTACTGTATTTAATCGGGACCCAAAAAAGTAGTCCCTCGCTGTGAGTGATATAGGGATATATCTCACTGATATTTTTCTATATTTCACTTCTTAGCAGTAAATAAAGGAGTTTTATTATATTACGAAATGAACTTAAACTTTCACTAAGAAGCTTTTTGAAAACCTAGCCTGTGAAATACCAAGCCGGATCCGGCTAGCTCACTTGGTAGAGCGTTAGACTGTCAATCCGGGGGTCGTGAGTTCGAACCCCAGCCCGGCCACATAACTTGTGTGGGGATTGGTCATGAAATTATTTTAATGGCCATTCTCCCCCTACCTCTGATTCGAGTATGGCTGTTGTCGGTTACTGGCATTGGTATGTGCACTTAGTACTGATAAACCGCTTAGATCGACTAAACTTGCCCAGGAAAAGTGTCAGTAGGTTAACTGAACGCCGTGATATGACTGTTAAAAACGGCGAAAACCCCCAACAAAACAAACAAACAAAACTCATCGTATCAGGACCCTTAGCTTTTGGGCTCACATTTTTTACCTATATTATTATTTTTATTCCGTTCAGGATATATTGTATCAGACATTAGGACGACCGACAATGTTCCAAATGCTATTTGTATGACATCGATTCTAGGCGTATTTGACAGACATATATTATTTGAAAGAACTGGTATCAGTGCGGTTTGGAAATTGTAAAACAATTACAAAGATAGAGAAGTTAACTGGAACAACTACTGGACTACAATGCACAGCTAGGTGGCATAATTATGCTTATTTTACTATAATTAGTAAAGGTTAGAAAAATGTTAATTTCTGAAAATGATAATTATCTAGAAAATAACGTGATTGAGTATTATTTAATACGGATATTTTGGTAATAGTTACAAATTTACATACTAGCTGTACTTCCTTTTTGGAGAGACCAAGGTTGTAGAAGATCAATTTCGCGCTGGGAATCACCCTGCGAACGACGCGTTTAAAGTTGTCCAGCATCTGCATAGACTCCCGGAAGTGATTTGATGACGTTCCGGTAACAAACACTGGGGTAAGCTTCTCGGGTACAGGTTCAACAATCCGCACAGGGAAGAGGTCTAGAGAAAGATATATGTTATGTTTAAATGTATAGCAGTAACATATGCATGTACAGCCAATACAATAACAAAATTGCATTTCCACTGGCAATGACAACAATTGACGAACGCCGCGGTGCTATTTTTATTGTTTTAATATATTGACTCTTAAGGGGTCTTAGAGGAAGTTTAAAGCCCTTACTTTCTATTTGAATTACCATTAGTGTGTGTGAATTACCGTGACAGACAAAACCCCGGTGTGCCCCCCCCCCCCAAAAAAAAAAAAAAAAACAACAACTGGGGTACGTGTGGTCATGAGATGTTTGATAAACCACTAATATGCTAACGCAATCCAGAATAATATTGAGTGCAGTCAATGTGCTTGTGCTTGTGCTTTTTATTAATAAGCAATAAACCATATTTGTGACGTCAATATTCGAAATCTAAATTCCTACTTAAATGCTGTTCAGAATTGTTTGTAAAAAGGAGTGGGAGATTTAATGGCTTCTAATATGGAAACATATAGCTTTCTGTTGATTCGCAACGAGGACCTTTACCGACTCTATCTCAAAAAGGTTTAATTAGGAAATAATTGTCCATTTAGAGTTGTTTATCGGCTTATAAACAACGATTAGGAGTATGATCCGATAACGCCGTTTTCCACTGTACTCGAGTAAAGCTACCGCGGCTTGATAAGGCAAACAGCGGTTCACAGATTATGGGAAGAAAAGACACCAAGCATATAAATTTGATATTTAAACATATATATATATTGCCGAGACAGTTATATAGCGAGAACATGTGACCTCACTTTGCCGTTTTGTTTGGAAAGCTATCACCATGTTTGACAAAGTTTTTTGTTTGTTTGTTTGGATTTTCAACAGTATTGCCGTCATCTAACGGCGGTCAGTTAACCTACTCACACTTTTCCCTGGTAAGCTGGTTTACTGAGTGCACATACTTAATGCCAGTAACTGACAACTGCCCTACTTGAATCAGAGGTAGGGGCAAAATGGCCGTAGAAATAATTTCATGACCAATCCCCACACAAGTTAGGTGGCCGGGCTGGGAATCGAACCCGCGATCCTCGGATTTGTAGTCCAGCGCTCTACCAACTGAGCTAGCCGGTCCGGCGACAAAGTTATGTGGATTTTTGTAACGGATTATGAAAAATATTTATCAAGCGTCCTTATTATTATGGTCTGGTAATATTTCTGATGTTCTGTTCGCGAAAAGAGGCCATTTAAGTATGAATAGATTATTACACTACCCAATTCAGCTTTGTTTGTCTACAATTAATGATGTATGAACTCTATATCGGATACTTTCTGAAGGTGGGGTATGGTAAAATGAATAAGGTCTACAGCGGCCATTGACAAGTACGAATGCAAAAATCACAATCAAGTTGTTTGTATAATATGGGTATCATGACATTCACTGTGAGGTTTTCAGTAAAGAACATCACTGTTTATTGCTGAGTGTAGATACAAAATGTAATCGTCAACATAATGTAATACAACGACATTTTCATGATAGGCTGAAACACATTCACCGCATGTATTCGCTTATTACTCCTAGTTATTTAACAAACTTTCATTGACTACTGATGCATTAAAAGAAAATAAAAATAAACATAATATCAAATATTGTCGACCCATACATGCATATGTATATTTCAGTACAGTTTATTTGGAATATTGTCTGCAGTATGGTTTGTTTGTTTTATTTGTTTGGACCAACAGTATTTCAGTCAAATAACGGCGGTCAGTAAACCTACTCTCACTTTTCCTGTGCAAGCTTAGCCGATTTAAGCGGTTTACCAGTACCAAGTGTATAATTGCTGTTCTTTTCGTCACGCTTCAGTAAGCATTCGGTATTTCCCTTTGCACGAGTTTTTCGTTCGATTTGGCGGGTAGAGTCATTCGACGTTCGCTTACACCGGAGTTAACACGTGGTTCAGCAAATTAAAAAACATAAGGGAACGAGGAGATAAAATTTATATTCAAATATATGTATGTTTGTTTTCAGTTCATTTGTTATTGTTTTTCATAACGTTAGTATGTATATTAATATAGGTTTGTTCATTTTGTTCATTCTGTTTAATTATGTAGACAAATTTATTATATTGCAATGTAACTAGTTTCCTCGATGTATAAGATTATTCGTGAAGATTGTTATTGTTAGTATGGGTGAGGCCCGACACTCTACGATGTGACATTTGACAATTGGGCACAGGTTTCCAGAGCTTTTCCCAAATGCAGTTTAAAGGGTTTTATCTCTGGTTTTTCCTGGGCGAGTCACGTTGCACTTTACATTAATTATTTAAAGAATTACATATAATTGGTAGTTTACTATGTTATTTTTGTGCGTTTATTAGTGTGTGTAGTTCTTTTAGGGATTTGGTTTTGTTACTCTTTTTGTGCGAAGCAACTTAGTTTATTTGCGTGAACGATATGCAGACTAATTTTATACTAATGTATTATATATTTGTACAGTAAAACGGTGTTATAGACAAATAAAAGAAAAGCGGACCGCCTCCTAAGAACTATGTATTTGTCTTTTATGGTTGTAAAGGTGCTTTGTTTGTTTTAATTAAGGACATAATTTATTAATTTTCGGACGAACGCAGTGAGGGAGAAAATAATACTGACTACTCAATACTACATGTGTAGGCTACTGCTTATATGAATATGTTCCTCAAATAAACTTACGCAACTTAAAACGCTAGGAATTAAAGAACTTTCATCAATTTATATGAAGGATAAGTGAGTACGATCATTTTGACTTCCAAATACTTACAAGACAGGACATGAATATAAATTTGGAATTGCTTTAAATGCACTAAACACAGAAAAAAACGCTGTTTACCTTACCTTCCCTTGCTGTTAACCTTACCATCATATTTGTCAGACCGCTGTAGACCTTATTAATTTTACCATACCCCAACTTCATAAAGTATACGATATTATGTTCATAAATCATTAATTGTAGACAAACAAAGTAGAATTGGGTAGTGTAATGAATAATCCATACTCAAATGGCCTTCTTTCGCGAACAGAACATCAGAAATGTCCTTCGACAATAAGAATTTTGACGATTAATACATATTTCTAATAATCCCGATAAAGACATTCACATAACTTCGTCAGACTCGGTGATAGCTAACCAAACAAAACGGCAAAGTGAGGACACATGTTCTCGCCATAAAACTGGTTCAAAGTTTGGTATCTTTCGGCTCTTTATATATGTCTTACTATCTAATATATTAGCTTGGTGTATTTTCTTCCCATAATGTATGCACCGCTGTGGACCTTATTTAACCGCTGTAGCTTTATTCGAGTACAGAGGGTGTTTTCTGTTATTCAACAAACCTATTATTTTTATTGTACAATCCAAATACAAGTTATTTCCATTGAATAGCATGCCCGGGCCCGTATTCAAAAAGCTCCATAGTACAACTTAAGTAAATTTATGAAAACCGTATACAGGCGGTTGTAAGTGTTTCATGTATAAAGGCTTTTTACATTAAAATGTTTTGAATTACCGCCAACACTAGTGAACAAGTGTTTCTAATTGTAGTTTTTCTGAACATGAATTATTGTACTTCAAGTAGGAAAAGTTTAATTTTTAAAGGGACCTGTTCACAGATTTGCGAATTGACCATTTTTAAACTTTTTGTCACAGATTCGAAAAATAAAAGGGCAGTGTATATAAAGGAGTGCATAACACCACTGACCTAAAAATATGCTATAAATACCGTTTTGCTAATGAGTAATCATCTGTAAAAATGGATCGAATTATGAAGCGTTTGTAACGCTAAACGATGGAAAAATGAGGAGTGTTTCTGTAGTTTTCGTTGAAATTGCTAAACATGCGTGAATCACTTTCATAAAGTAAAAAAATACAATATAAAGTACGAATGTTGGAATAGCCGAGAGGTAACGAGTTATACTTGTGATCCGGTGGTCTGTGGTTCGAACCCCGGTTGGAATAACTATTTTTTGTTAAAGTAGGTCTTTTATTTGAGATACTTTAATTTGACAATTAAAGACGTTTTATGGCATATTTCAAAAATACAAAATCTGTGAACAAGTCCCTTTAAGGTTTTTCAATTAAGAATACAGCACCCATCTTAAGTTAAATCGATTGATTGAATGCAAGCAAACACCCGTGAGATTTTGTTATATCGATAAGGGCCCTTCGTGGTTTCGATTTACTGACTCGTTGCCCGCATAGTTAAAGTAATTTTTGTGACGAGTGCACTTTCTAGATTACTAGTTACAGAATGTTGGCTTCCGCCAACAGTCTAAACGATAGTGTTGCAAGAGAAACTAGAAAGCACTCTTCGAGCAAAGAACTCTACCAAGGCAGATCGCAGCCCATGCGTTGTGCAACTAATGAGTTATACCGCACAGTGTGTTATTTTGCCCTATCTGCCAATAATATAGAATCGTTTCAAAAATCATGGATTCAAACAATGATCCGGATCGCCACCAAGCATACATAATAAGTAACATGTAGTCATGTGTTCATTGCCCCATTTCCAACTACAGACAGACAGACAAACCATGCACCGCCCAAAAATGATGACCTACTTGGCGGAGGTAATAATATAACCCACCGTCGATATACTTCTGAATCGGCGAGTAGTCGAAGTCCACTTTGTTTTTAGTGTCGTATATCGAGCTGTTGCATGGATCATCGTGATGGATCGGTTTGAAGTCTGTAAAAAAAAATAAGATAATTAAACGATTCGCTGGATGAGTGAGTCCGTGCAAGTACGATACCATACAGGGTGAATGGTAAAAAATCAGTATACCGGTAAAATCGGGACAGAGGTATACCATAAATGGCAAAATCTATATCAAGACCCAAGTGTCCATGAAAATAAGCATTATTGAGCAACGGCAATGATAAAGCAATGTGGCTTAAAGGAAATGAACATGAGGGTCTGCTATGCAAGATTGGTGTTCAAATAATCTGACTCTTTTTATTTAAACGTCTATTTCTTTCTGTTCGTCTTTCGTCAGTTGTTTATGATTTACTTTGCTATTATATGTGAATTGATACGATTTCAATAGCCAGTGTTCGTCTTTCATCTGGCTATTCAAAACAGTTGTGTAACGTGTAGCGGCAGTTACGGAGCAATTAAGGACAATTCTGTAACGTGTAGCGGCAGTTACGGAGCAATTAAGTTGACTGAAAATGTCAACAGCTCGATCATTACGTTCTATTCAAGTTCTCTTTCAAACAAGGCGTTTAAAGGTCTAGTTTTACCATTCTTTATTTGACACCCAAGCCAAATATGGAGTAATGTACGCATGTGCATTGACATCCTACTGTAGCGTCCCTGACTATCGAAGATTATACACTGCTTTAGTAATTTGATAACTGTGATTGACTGCATTTAAAGATATTATAATTCACTGTTATGCATTGAGAAAAATTTAAAACAATATTGCATAATTGCGTCTTTATTCGGGTGGACTAAAATATGTAACAAAGATAAAATTGAACAATTTGAAAAATAACTACTCATTACTAATTTACTGTTGTTAAAAATGTACTAGCATCATGAATAAATTGTAGCATTTGCCTTCTTATTCAATTATTAGTTACAATCATTACAATGAAATTGTATTACCACTCTTAAAACAACGATACTGCTTTGATATGTTAACACTGTGAAAGTGTCACCCTTATAGCCCATTTTCATAGTTTAATTAACAGCAAATTATGACATGTCAAATGTTACTTTATCCTCTTGCTGTTTTAGAACAACTTATCCCGTGTTACTTACTGTTAACGTGGGTTTCAAGAAGGTTATACAACAGGTGAGATAATTTTATAGTTTGGTGTAATAAAATAATAAGACACGTCTTTTCATGGGTCTTAGCGTTATATCACTAACACTCTCGTAATACATGTCATTTGCACAGGCATCACGCGAAAAACACGATATATCACGTGTTCTTACTGATCCGTCACGGGTGCTAAGAACTTGGTTGATTTTTCAGTTCACTTTTACGGGCGAGAAATAAAGATCATCTCTGTCCTCTCGGTTAACAGTTTCCGATCCCAGGGAACAATAAACATATAATAACATACACTGATCTCACTAAATGTGTCCGTAAACAGCGTCAAAATTCCAAACGTTACACTTTTCCTCTTAACAGATTGTTGTAAAATAATACTTTATTATGGTTGAGTCAGTTTAATATTTTACGAATCGAATCTAACGAAAAACACTATTATTGAAATCATTTTTTGTGAAATTCACCTATTTACTTACATATTTTGCAGTATACCGATTTTGCGCAATTATTTTTAACAAACTTTTTTTTGTGAAACGTTACAATTTTCCTCCACACGCGTTTTAAGGATTTTTATAAAAACTACTACGAGAAATTCTATAAAATTCGCTGTACATTCAAAGGAGCAAAACACTATTATATATTTCAATCTGTATGAGGATAGGATACCAAATAGTATATAAAAAGCGCTTAGCTTCCGTAGATTGTTCTTGTTTTTGTTGTGTTTTTTTTTTCAATCTTACATGTTCATCAATTATCTTTCAACCGCCAATACCGAGATCTGTTTCAACGTTCGAATATTTAAAATGATGTCATTTCCGTAATGTCGTGCAGTGTTTTCATGTGAAAAATATTACATGGAACGATTTTAGCCTGGGTACAAAAAGAAATATAGTACATCTATCTGTTACATCTTACACGACGTTTTCTGTATGTTTTGTGTTTCTTTTCACGTTGTATTTGATATTCTATTAACAACAAGAACATTCAATTTATACGACATCAATCTGCATTTCATAACGAAAAAAATTGGTGTATAGTACTTTACCATTATTAGTTACCTTAATTTGACAAATCAACGATATGTATATGGGGTAGGCTTATTTTTACATTGTACCGGGTTAGCTTGCGCGACGTCAATTTATTTGCTTTAAAGGAAACATTTGTTTGAATGACGTTGAATTTCTGTAATGCACATGTAATGGTATAACCTGGAATGGTATTTGATATCGTTCAAGATCCGGGCCACTGTAAAGACCAGTTTGTAAGATCACCTGACCTCATGATTATCTTTTGCAAGTTAAAATTAATGTCGCGCGCGGGTAATTTAGGCAGCTTCTAATTCGATAGTATAACACTTTTCCGCAAGCAGCCATAATATCCGATAGACCGTATTCATTTTGTGGTTTTATTCACACATGTGAGTTTTCGGTTACATGCAAGTAAATAGCGAAAAGTGGAGTTTGATCAGCGTTTTAAGTAACAATTTTAATACATTTTCAGTTTCAGGAACTGTAATTGTAACAAATAACCTTTAGAATACACATGATCGACAATATCTTAAATACAAAAGGCATGAGCGTTTGCTGTTTAGAAGAAAGACATTTCGTTGTTTCGATTTACTGACTGTTTGCCGCAAAGAAAAAATAAGTAGTTCACTTAAGACAGATTTTCAAATAGCCCTTCTAAATCCTGTTGGCTTGCACCAACAATATTAAAATAAGAATTTACATCTAAATATCTGTGATATTCTTATATATTGTGATTGTACAAGACAATCACTATTTTGACGCCGAACTTGATTGCAAACAAGAAGAGCTAAACAAACACGACCTTACTCATAATTATAATGAATATTGGTCACATCATGCGTACAACCTTTTCCTTTTATACAAACCTTATTTTAACCATTTATCCACGTAAATGCGAATATTAAAATCTTAATTTCAGGTTCTTCTCGACGTTGCCCTATCCAGACCCTTTTTGTAGACATAATCTGTATAGTCAAATCGTAACAAACATTGCATCGCTTATTTCTAATTATGTAGCAACCTATGTCAAGACAGAATTAAAACACCCCTTCACATAAATGTGATAAATGTTGAGTGTTTATATATAATTATCTGTTTGGACCCACATTTTAACCTACATTTTGATCCAATGAAATGGCTGGATTGCACATATGAAGCGAAGCATCGTGTACTTAACGGATGTTTTTTTCTGGCTTTTGATTGGCTACTTGGAGTCTCGCGTTCGCAGAATATGTAGTAAGCATTACCATATATGGATATCTACTGTGCACGGGTTCCAATGATGTGCGTGTGCACGACGAATTAAAATGTATGTTATATTCTAAATAAGTTAGAACATATTAAGTAAGATCTAAATGGCTAAGATGGGGCACGCTTCGTTGCGTGGGAAACAATCAAAACGCGGGTATCAATTACACAGCGTTATAATACACGATTATATTTGACTGGCCTAGTGGTTAGCAAGAAATATTTTGGATCCCGGAGGTCGTAGATTTGAGCCCCGGCGGAGGCAAAACGTGTGGAATTTGTTCTTGATATAATTTTTGGGGGGGTTAGTTCTGATACTTTTGTTTTTTGCAATAATGATGTTTAATGACATTTTTTAAGCAAAAGTAAATCTGTGAATTCAAAAGCTCAAGAGCTACTGAATTAAGAAACAAAATAATGAAAGAAGAAGCAACTGAAGAGAAAAAAAGAAGCAAACACTTCACGGAAAACTGCTTCAGTTCCAGGTGACCGATACATATATATAAGCATGGAATGGTTGTCGTTTGAAACCCGATATTGTTGAAATTGCATAAGAAACGCAGTTTATACTAATTAATAAGTTATAAATAGAACGAGGCATGGTTATTATATCACTTTATTCTCGTTATTAAATGCCATGCATGCATGCCATTGGATGTATTATTAAACATATTATTAGATCTATGTGTAAAAAATAATATGCGTCGCTGTTACGTTTTACGAACGTGTTAATTATTTTTTTTTAATGGCGATTCGTTCAGAAATACATTCGCAAGTGTTTGGAATAAGATGCATATGGTCGGCAAAACAGGCAGAACTTTGGGGTTTGCAGACTTCGAAAAACCTTTAAACTAGCTGTCAGACACCATGATTTGTATCATGTACATCACATGTTCAAAACATGATATACACTGTTAAATAATGCATTATTAGTCAAGTATTTGGTATAACATGATGCATACAGCTACTTGTTGCTATAATAATTTCTTTATTTAAAAACAACTCCAAGATAGCATAAAAATATGTAAAGGGTGTTACAAAATTTGTCAGACATACACATTTTTTGGCAGACATGGCAAACTGTCTAACAGGTTTCGCGTTGTCTGGTTTTGCATTTTAGAATGACGGACCTCGCTATAAAATACGTAGGTCTATTTATATATAAGCTATGTAGGATCATATCTTTCACAATTCATATTTTCCATACGCCTGTGAAGAGCAGGATCTCATTTGTCACATTCATAAGTGTGAAGAATGTGATTGGCCAAAAGGGGGTATGCGTACAAATCACATTTTTCACATATTTTATGGTGAAATTGTATCGCGACAATCGATGAAATCATTGTTTGGAGCATAATTATACAGTAATCATCGTCATCATCAGCAGCAGCATCATCGTCAACAACAACAACAACATCACCGTCGTCACCATTGTCATCAAAATTATTATCGTCATCATCATTATTATCATTCTAGTGAACGTCATCATGAGTATTGTCAACACTGAAAAACTAAGCCCTATTTAGGAGCTACTTATATAGCTAGGCAATACGTTTGTACGGTCTAATTAGGAGATAGAAATGCATAATCACGTTCGTCCATACGAACGTACACATTTTTATTGGAATATTAACCAATGCACGCATCCGAATGTACGTACAAACAAATGTCCTATTTTGGATAAATAAAACCTAAATAATCATGCATAATGACATGTCCGCCCGAACTAGTATATACGTATACACAGACGGTAATATAATGACCTTATTAGAACCTCCGCACATATGGGTACGTGCGTTTGGACAGCACAGTAGCGTAGCGTACCGTACCTCCCTATCGTATCGTACCGCATTGTTTTGTACCGTACCGTACCGTACATTTCCATACCATAGCATTACAATGTTACAATATACTAATTCCAATCCTTATGTAATTTAATGTAAAAGCGATAACTTTGACCAAAAATAAATGCAACATTGTGCACATAGGGACCCTCATAACCATACCTTTTCTTAAAGAGCATTCTAAGCTGAATTGATTTAAGCAATAAAAAGGGTATGTCATGTGTTATGTAAGAAAGAACTCGACGCTAAACAAAGTTGACTGTTTTATCAACATCTTTTTAGCGGCTACTTTCTAGTTGAATGTAACCCGCCTCATCGCAAGTGTCATACTGTAGTCTCCAATCTGAAAACATGTCAGTGATTTATTTGTTCATACCAATGCTTACCCTACCAACATCTCCAAAAAAGAATATCAAAGCAAGTGTCGTAACCTTAAAACATGTCTTCGAGTTAAACTTGTTGATTTATTTAGAGAGTACAGCCCTACATCTCTCATTTATTTAGTGTATTGTGACCACAAACCATACCATTCATGTCATGCCATGCCTTACCATTACAAACCGTACAGTACTTAACCTCCGGTACCGTGCCGTACCATACTATGCATACCGTACCGTACCGTAAATCACCCCGTTTTTTTCGGAAACATAAAATGTGAAAAATAGGAATATGATGTAACAAATTGACTTTTTTGAAAATTTGAACAATTTTTGTATGTGTGAAGAATACGATTTTAGTGAATATCAAAAACTGGACTCGATCACAAATTTCACAGAAAAAATGTGAAGAATGAGATTGCAATGTGTGAAGAATGAGATCCTTTTTTTATCTGTGAAAAATGAGATCCTATTTTTCACACGTGTGAAAAATATGATTTGTGAAATATATGGTTCTACAAAGCTTCTACAGCATTAAACCGTTAGATAATGGCAACTTTACGTATCAAGTTGTACAGAATAATATACAAAATATTGTATATTGAATAGTATTCGGAAATAGTCAATCGGAACAACAGGCAATGCCTTTTTAAAAGGACCTATTCACATATAAGAAAATTGACAATTTCCCCAATTGTTGGCCACAGATTCAAAACAAAAAGTAAATTGTACAATTATTCTTGATCAGGTGAGCTAATAAAAGAAAACAATTTACTGTATATAAAGGAGAGAAATAGCCCTAATGACATGGAAATATATTGAAAATAACGCTTCGTTGAAGAAAACCGGGTAATCGTCAGTTCAAATTGACAAAAGTATAAAGCGTTTGTAACGCGAAACAACTGAATATTTTGGACTACTTCTGTTCAGTTCGTTGAAATTGTTGAAAACGCGTGAATCACTTTTGCACAGCAGACAGGGTCTGAGCGGCGTACCAGAGGATGAATCTGGGATACGATCACGCTAATTGCCTTTGAAAAGGGCAGGGTGGCGGATTAATAAAGGGGCGTGGCGCGGCGCCTCTCTGATTAGGCTTGGATAAAACACTATTCAGATAGTAGAAATTTGATCTTCTAATATGGTTTCTAAATACCACCACGACATAGCAGGGCCAACATTAAAAAAAGTTGTTGAACTTTTAACATTTCCACATCACCCGTTAATGTTTCATTAAACATAAATTTTGTAAGTTTTATTTTTTTGCTTTTTCAGCCAAATGGACGCATCGCTTGTACAAGTGCTTTTCTAACAAAGAATAATCAGAATAAATTTTTTTTTAATTGTTAATTTTGCTATATCGTTAGATGTTTACATCTGGTTGTGGTGCCATTTTACAATTGAACTGGGAGTTAGTTCTGATTTTAAAAGTGTGTCAGACTGAGTCCTTTGTGAATGGAATCAGACTGAAATCTGACAGTAAAGAAGGTCTGACGGAAAACATGACCTCATCACACGCACAAGAAAAAACCCATTCGGGATCAAAATATATATTTATGAAAATATTTCACGCACGAATTCGTTTTTGGCGGTTATAAATTTACAGGCAGATATAAACAATGTTCTTAAAGTTTCAGTCATTTCACAACGAGACAACCAAGAATGCAACATGTTGAGACAGGCAAAAGAAACCAGCTCATTCGTGAGTGCCTGAAGAGGGAAAATAAAACTCGCGAATTGTTAAAGACACTAGATCTAATTAGCTGTATCTTTAGAACCAACAATAGAAAATAATATAACTGTACTTATTGTTTGAAAATTTATCGTAATTCTTACCAATTTGTTTTCCTGACAGTAGTCCGTACTTGTGTGTGAACACCACAATAAAGGCAACCACAAAAACAGCTATAACACAATATTTATTTAAAAGAACAGACAGGTTTTGTCGTCGTATAATCTTCATTTCTAACACAGAGCTAGTTAATCCCACATATCAATCACGATAAAAAACAATTTCCGTTATTTATAAGGCGTCTCGTCTGCCTACCCGCTTTACGATCACACGTAGCATAACGGATTTGTAATTTGTTTAACGCACAATAGAGCGCAGAGGTGAAGAGGGTTGGCTGTCAATTAACCAGATGAGTATAAGATAAAAGAAAAATATATTGATGATGATGATGATGATGATGATGATGATGACAATAATAATAAGAAGAAGAAGAAAAGGAAGAAGAAGAACAAAAACAACACAAACTGACTATTGACAAATAAAACGGTCGGGCAAATGCATTTAACACCCGGACAAACTGAATTGCAGTTGAATTAGAATTCGGACGGGCGGACATATAGCGGCGACTATATGTCCTCTTACCTTTTTTGCGATAAATTACAAATATGACAACTTTTTGCTTTATAGCCTGATACTATTTTCAGGAAAGCGGCCACAAAATTTCGGCAAAGGTTTTTATGTTTCGTATGTAAAATATCCATGAAAAAGAACAGGGTTTCTTTTGCAAAAGTATGCCACCATAATGATCAAAACATTGATTTTCCCCACGCGTTTGTTTGCTCTATGATTAAAGTATTTCGAAATTAAGCAAGTAGTTTTCAATCTAGCCATTTGAGAAAAACTGCTCTATCCAGCCACATTGTTTTCCATATAACACTGAGTGAAATGATCAAATATCGTCATTTCAATCGACCCGCAGTGAAATGAAAGGGGTATCAGTTACGGTTTTCTCCACTCATCAACTGCATTGCATGAATTAAATGGCACAATTTATTCTCTTTAATATATTGTTGTTGTTGTTGTTGTTGTTGTTAATGATGATGATGATGAAGATGATGATTATGATGATGATGATAATGCTGATGCTTTTGTTGTTATAGTTGTCGATGATGATGATGATGATGATGATGATGATGATGATGATGATGATGATAATTATTATTATTATTATTATTATTATTATTATTACTATTAAGTGGGTCAGATTTTTTTGTTTATTTTACTTTTATCCAATAATTTTGGATAATAAGTGTTTTGTTTTGATAGCATCCACTTCAAAACAATGTTTTATGATATTAGAGACATGTTTTGCATATTCATTCAGTTTTAGAATCTTCAAGTTGACCATTTACCAAATAAAAAATAATTATTATAAACCTACCTACCCTATTTATTTCTTTTTGGGGGGGCATGTAATCTAAAACAAACATGTTTTTTACGCCTTATTGTCCTTAACAATAACAATACACAGATCAATCGGTCCCGTGTTGTTTTTTTTAGCAGTGAATAGCCTTAATTTAATAAGTCTCTTCTATGTCCTACAGTATGTTACCCTAAAAGTTTATCCAATCGATACAAAATTACCTATTCCATATTAAATATTTTAACAAATGAATTCTGCCAGATAATAAATGAGGACGTCATGTTTTGATAACATAACCATACAACTTTATTAGACAAGGGCGATTTGTAAACGGTTTTATTGGGAAAAGTATGTCTGAAGAGTTTCTGATTATATTATTTTAGCATACATTGCAGTTATGCTACGCACATAAAATAAAAGTAAAAAGAAGAAAATTCCGACGTAAACATCGTTCTCCATAGTCTATTTAAAGAAAAACAAATCGTTTATTTATATATTGCATAACTCTCTACATGAGACTTTGCTGTACTTCGTAATAATTCCAACAAAACATTGTCTGACGAGTGCTGCTTATAGAGTGCGATATTTCAATGGGCCATTTCCCCAAGGACATTTTATGTCAAGCGCTGCAGGCTACGAAAACGTTTGCTGCCATTTTGATTTTCGGCAATTAATTGTTCGCATTTTCGCCGCTGCTCGTTGTTAATGTTAATGCAATGTTTTAAGTTACTTTCGTGTTTAAAATACTTTTAGATAAATACAAAATGCATGTTATTGAAATAAACCGTTTTAAACTACTGTTCTCCCATATGTTTTCATCGTGGCTAAATGTAAATGACATCAAGTTATGAGTTGTACCATTTATGGTTTATGCGGTGTATTGCATTCATAACAGTCATTCATTCGGAACTACTGCCCTACTTTTATTATACAATTTGATTAGTTAATTTGCAATGTCAAAAGTTGGCTTAAGACAGCTACGCCGACAAATTATGACGATTCTCCGGAAACATTCTGAACACCCCTTGTATACGCATACTAGTAAACAATCCAATCTGCAAAGGGCCAAATACAGGGGGGAGGGGCGAACTGGACCTCCCTTTTTGTTCCTACTATCACTTACATAAAATTTCATAATGATTGCACAAAACTTCTCAAGTTATTGTTTGCACATGCCTTATTTGAACATACTTTTTAAAATCGGACCCGACCTTCTTTTTATGCCGCACAAAAACTTCTCACGTTATTGTCTGCACAAGCCTTATTTGAATTTTTTTTTAAAGGGCATAACTCAAATACGATAATAGCAATTATGCCGAAAACCGAAACTAACCTTTCTTTTATGCATACTAACACTTTTCTACAGTTTCAAAATGATTGCACAAGAACTTAACAAAAAGTTATTGTCTGCACAAACTGAATATGACGCCACCGACGCAAATAAGGCCGCCGCCGACGCCGCCAACAGTAACTCCTATAAGGACTTTATTCAGGATATACACTTCATTTCTCATCCAATCTTCACCAATCTTGCAATTTTAGCAAGATGGGAACAGAAAAATCAAAGTTATTGCCCCTTCTGTGTGGAAAAAAACGGCCATATTGCATCAACAGTTGGCTTGCGCACACAATAGAGGCTTATTTTTCAATCTTTAACAAACTTGACAGTTAATGTGTGACCATAAGATTCCAGCAGAAGCCAATGTGGACTAGATCGTGCCACATACATCAAGGTTATTGCCCCTGTTTTGAAACAAATGCAAACATGGACTTATAGCAGGATAGAGACTTCATTTTTCATCCAATCATAACCAAACCTCCCAGTTCCATATGGTCTGGGCAGAAGCCAAACATCGGACCACAAACACCAGAGTAACTGCCTCATCTGAGTCCAAGGAAAACAAATAATATTGTATGCAGGATAGAGACTTCGTGTTTCATCCAGTCTTGACAACAAACCGGTAATCATCATGCATGCAGTGTTTTGTTCGTTCAAAATGAGTGACTTTATTCAAGTTGATAGTTGAAACAAACCAGATACTATCACGAAGTTTTGCATTTACATTTCAGAGCCAACTGAAGACTTAAATTTGCTTATTTGGTTGAAAACGGATGAAATGGAAATTCCAACACTAGGCCGTTTACCAGGTTTCGATATAAATATTTGAAAAATACAGGATTTTTTTGTTAACATTGAAAATTTCTTACTCACTAACTTCATAGTAGCACTGTTATACCTAGCATATATTTGTACAATTACATGTAATTCGTGGGGTCGAATTTGTTACAGAAATACTATACTTAATAATGAAACATTATATTGTCAACATTTAGTGTTTAGTCTAAAAGGGCAGTGGGGCATGGCGCTTGACTTGGGAAAGGAGCATTTTGTGCGCGGTGATACTGTTAAAAGGGAACATTAGGTTTTTGTTTTTTTCTGAAGTATGACTGACTGATTCCTTTTATCTGTTTGATGATTTTTTAAGTCAAACTATTAACAAATTTTAATTTTCCAATATTATTCCTTCTAATTAAGTCATTATTGAACAGATCAGAACAAATATATATTTATTATTCATAAGTATTTCCGATGGTTAATCAAACATGACAACTGTCAAACTAAAACCGTTTATGGGCATCATGCTTATTAATGGTAAAATATATATACCCTGGTATTATTTTTATTTTTCATGTTTTTTGATTGTAGAAAATATTTTTATTTTCACCATTATGATTTATATGTTGTTGCTGCTGATCATGACATTGCTACTTATACTTTGACTAATGATAAAAAGCTAGTCAAGATTAAAAAATCAGAAAACAAACATTGAAATTCGGTTTGAAATGATTTATCCGAATATATTTGTCCGAAATTATAGCTCGTTGTGCAATTCGTTTTTTTTTCATGGATTATGGTTTATGTCTGGAAGAATTATTGTATACATATGCATTTTGTTTAATAATTATTGATTAAAGAACACATTGAGTCTACATGTATATGCGTTCTGCCCTTTGTTATCACGTTTACTATAAAAATTGACGAAACAAAATCATTGCATATGAAAACGAGGCTGTTTAAAGCAGGCAATTTACGCTCATTTTATTCTATTGACACAAACTCGTAATCTGACTGCACCTGCAGCTGATCGTATCAGTTGGTCACAGGTTTATATACCATGCCAACACAAAAGGCTCTCGTTAAGAGAAATATAGTCGATATTTAAGGGGGAACGAGTCGCTAATTGCCTTTGAAAAAGGCAGGGTGGCGGATCAATAAAGGGTCGTGGCGCGGTGCCGCGCTGATTAGGTCTGGATAAAACACTAAACTTTTAACATGAACTTAGACTTTAGGCAGATACAGTTATTATGCTAGGCAGAATTGAACAACATGGATTCAAGACTCATGGTTCTCGACGGGCTAGAAAAGAAAGTAGAAAATTTTGACACAGAACTCAAAAGGTTGTGGATTCACATAGACACTATTGCCAAGGAAAACCGTGAAAAAATTGACAGGGCTGAACATAGCATCGAATCTGTAAGCAATCGATCTAGAAGGGGCTAGGAAAAGGATATCCGACTTAGAAAGAGACAATGATAAATTGAAAGACGATATGAACTATGTTCAATCCCACAGCATGCGAAACAATTTGATATTTGGTAACATTCCGGAAGAACCTGATGAATCGCCGACAAAATGCGAGCAAACGGTTAGAGACTTCATGGTGGAAAAACTAAAACTAACAAAGGAAACGGTGTCGGCCATGAGATTCGAACGAGTACACAGGATGGGCCAGAAAAATACGAACGGACGCGGAACTACCGGAAACGGCGGCGAAGGGAGACACCGTAGCATCGTGTGCAAGTTTTCGTTTTTTAATTACCGGGAACAGGTCCATGGAAGTAGCAGGAACCTCAGGGGCACTCCGTTCTAAGTGACAGAACAATTGCCACCGGAAGTCGCAGCAAAAAGGAGGCGTCTCTTTAAAAAGGTCAAAGAGGAAAAGCAGGCGGGAAAAAGGGCGTGGGTGTCATACGACACCTTATACATTGACGGCAGGCCAGTGAAGGACGCGCAGGAGGGATAGGATGGACTTAAGTGTTTAGTCTGGAACTGCAATAGGTTAAGTGCAGCAAAACGAGAAGACCCAGATTTTATCTTTTTCATCTTACAATATGATTTGATTACTCTGTTTGAAACATGGACTTGTAAATCAAGCAAAATTGAACTTTCTGGCTATGATTGTCATAACTTTTATAGGAAATATAGACATAGGCAAGCAAAGCGCAATGGTGGAGGTATAGTAATATACAAGCGCAAAAGCATTAGCAGTGGAATATCTATTGTTAAAAATACACATGATACTATCATATGGCTTAAAATAGATAAACATTACTTTAGCAATAATGAAGACATATACCTTGCAGCCGTATATATGTGGGGTAGTTCTTCGCCGATTGCTAACTTGATAGATACGGACCTGTTTGAATCACTTGGTAACGATATAAATCATTACTAGGCTGTTGGCAATGTTCTTTTAGCTGGTGATTTTAATGCTAGAACAGCTTGTAAAGTGATACTATTATTTGTGATTCATATATACGTGATATTGATAACGCGTTACCAAGATATTAAATGGACAAGGGAAGTAACTCTCAATGAAATAAATTACTAGATTTATGTAAGGCTGCGGCATTGAGAATCGCAAACGGGAGATTGGGTTCAGACTTCAGTATTGGTAAATATACATGCTGTAATACAAATGGCGCAAGCATAGTTGATTACTTGGTACTCAGCGAACATTCTTTTAATGCCGTAGAAAATTTTACTGTAGAAGATTTTAATAATTTTAGTGATCATGCCCCGCTGTCTTTCAATATGATATGTAACAGGCGGGTTATTATACAAGAGCCATATATATAAGTGAGTACGTAAAATGGAGTGATGATGAAAAGCAACATTTTCGTGATGGTTTAGTTAGTAGGGCCTTTGCTTTTAACAGTTTATTTCTAAATTATACTGAGCAAAGGGAAACAAAAATAATGCCACAAATATTGTAAGAGATATTGCTGATCCCTTATTTATCAAACGTGTTAAAAAATATCCACAATTCGAAAAACATATTATTTCAGACAGCGATAAATGGCTTGACCAAGAATGTAGGGAAGCGAAAAGATTTATTAAGATGCCTTGTATATCTATAATAATTCACATCGTGATACTGATAGAATAGAAATGTGTCGATTGAAAAGAAATTATAAATTAATTTCAAAAAAGAAGCGTAAGGCATTCAATTTTAAACGCTGTAAACAGTTTGAAGATCTTAAACGAAATAAACCAAAAGACTTTTGGAGGTACTTCAGATCCCAAAATACAACATGTAATAATAGCCATGTGCCACTTGATGATTTTAAGAATCATTTTGAGCAAATGTTTTCTGATATTAATTATACAACAAATGCTGATGCAGAAGATTTTAATTTAAATCACGAATTTGATAATTTCACCAATGTATTAGGAGATCTAGAAAACCAAATAACATGTAATGAAGTTATTAAAGCCATTGCTCTTCTAAAGAAATGTAAATCGCCAGGAGAAGATAAATTGTTAAATGAATACTTTATAGAAGCTTGTGATATTTTGGCTGGGTATATCACAACGATTTTCAATATAATCTTTAACACTGGGAATTTCCCTGTATGCTTGACCAAAGGAATTATAATCCCCCTACACAAGAAGGATGACAAATCAGACGTTAGTAATTATAGAGGTATCACATTGTTAAGCAATTTTGCAATGTTATTTACATGTGTACTAAACCAAAGAATATCAATATGGTGCGAAAGTAATGATGTTATTTCTGACGCTCAGTTTGGTTTTAGAAAAGGCATATCAACAATAGATGCAGTTTTTATCCTTCATTCAGTTATTCAAAAATATGTAAATATGAAAAAACGTTTGTATTGCTGTTTTATTGATATGAAACGTCGCTTCGATTCTATATATTTAAACGCACTATGGTTGAAGTTATACAAGTCCAATTTGGATGGTAAAATGTTACGTATTATACGCAGCATGTATCAATCTGTCAAATCATGTGTAAAGCATTGTAATACCTATTCAGATTACGTTAATATAACAGTAGGTTTAAGACAAGGGGATATAATGTCACCGATACTATTTTCACTTTTCGTAGATGATTTAGAAATGTTTCTGCAAAATAGACATAGTGCTGGAATTAATCAACAAGATATATGTTTGATTTTATTGCTTTGTAGATGACATGGTTGTAGTTGGTGAAACGCCTGAAGATTTACAAATGTCTCTAAATTGTCTATATGACTACTGTAGTACATGGGGCTTACAATTCAATATAGCAAAAACCAAAATTGTTGTTTTCCGTAAAAAAGGAGGCACAAAACGTAATGAAAAGTGGATGTATGGAATGAATACCTAGACATGGTTAACGATTTTATCTACCTAGGCGTAACACTAAATTAGACTGGAAAGTTTAATCTTAATACTAATACTTTACGTGGTAAAGGTTTAAAGGCACTAAACACATTGTTATCAAATTTGAAAAAATATGATTGTAAACCAAAGTTAGCTTTTCAGTTATTCGATGCTTTTGTTTCGCCAATTATTACATACTCATGCGAAATATGGGGTTTCTCTAAGTCTAGCGAGTTAGAAAAATTACACGTAAAATTCTGCAAGGCTATTCTTGGTGTCAGAAAATCAACTTCAAATGTTGCCGTATACGGCGAACTTGGTAGATACCCGTTATATGTTAGCAGATATGTACGCATTATCAAATATTGGTTTAAACTTATTAAAAGTGACAATATAATACCGCGATCAATCATGGAAGATAGTCTGACTGATTTAAATAATAACAAGATAAATTGGTTTGGAAAGATTAAGGACCTACTTTCTAGATATAGATTTAATTATGTTTGGGCTTATAACTCACAAATCAATGAAAGTAATGTTTTGTCTTTGTTTAAGCAACGAGTTATTGATGAATACTTAGAGTGGCAACGTGACGTAACTGATAATAGAGTTATGATTGTGTATAAAGCAATAAAAAGAACATTTTCATTTGAATCATATTTAGAAACAATCGTATCAAGAAATTTGAGAACAGCGATTACAAAATTACGTCTTTGTGCACATAATCTGAGAATACAAACTGGTAGATCACTCATTCTCATTTTTTGGGCCGAAAAGCATAACATAAACATGAAATTTATGACCTCATTTCCTTACAAAGTTATGTTTACCATGAAAATGGAACTTATCTGTGTTGAGTTTTAAGTGATGGCCATATTGTGAAAGCCTTATTTTTTGCTGTAGTACGCTGTCAACATATGCATGAGTTTTACTTATGTATTTTACGTGACAGTGATACCAGCCTAATGACAGATACAGAGTATGATCAAAACAAACATAAGAAATGCACTTTTTTGTCTTTATTAAATTAGCAACACAGCAATTTCTATTATTTAACTTCTTGAAAACACTTAACTGATAACATTGTCGAACAATGGACACTTAAAATGGAAAATTGGGCTGAAGAAACAGTAATTTCTTGCATTATTGTCCTTTTTTCATATATTCTCACACCTAAAATAAAGCGTAAATACAGAGTCAAATATAATAGTAGTGCACGCAAAACCTTTATAAACCCTAAAGCAGAAATAATAGAGCTCAACTGATATAAGACCATTTTACAGGATTTTTTTATAACATGTGCTTTTGTCACGTAAAATTCATTAAACAAGTAACACATTGTACAAGTACGTACTTCAGCAGAAAAAGAGGTTAATCTATCGTAGATGTGGGGAAAATAACTTGCAAATATAAAAATTTGTAGAAAAATAAAGATTATAATTGACATAGAACCATTAAAATGCTAAATCCATACTAATTGTCACGTAAAATTCAATGAACTCAACTGTTCCATTTAACGTACATCACATGTGGTAAAACTATCGCAAACTCTTTTGCTGTGACATCCTTATTTTCCGAATAACTATATTTACCAATATAAATGTGATAGATGATGGGTAATTGTAGAGTATTTGACATGTTAATGACATAACTCAGTTCATATTTGTCACGTAAAATTCAACTAACTTTTTCAAGATTTCAGCTATTTTAGCCCTGTCTTTGTAAATATACGCTTGTATTAGTGGACAACAAAAAAACTTATTTAAACATAATATTAGTGAAATTAAAACAAACAAAAACAATAAGTTCAACATTTTATGTTTGAATTTTACGTTACATTTATGAATTTTACGTGACATTTTAATCTATGCTCTATATGTGAATCAGACCCTGATAATCAACCATGCGTCATAACAGCATTTGTCTTTAATTATTTCTTAGCATAAGTGCAGTTAAAACACATTCTTTCTATCAAGTTATCACGATATATTTGACAAAACAAAAACAAGGGGAGTTCAAACAAGTAACCTAACACAATAGATCATGTGTCATTGATTTCAACTAACTGGCCCTAGAAAAACATTCAATGACGTCATAAATATCACGGCATAAACCGAAAATACCGAACGAATTATTTGGTCGCTGTCTACACCGCGGTAAGCGCACGTTTCATAAAATTGTCACGTAAGTATTCAGTCACGTAAACTTCAAGTTTACCTTTCCAATAACCAAAATCGGTAATATTTTTGATAACTCGTCACTCTAGTTGTCATAATGTACAGTTCTCAGTAAGAGATTACATATAACACTGTCAATTTCATACAGAAAAGTCTGACAAGAGACAAACAGTCGTCACGTAAAGCTTCACAGAAAAAAATCCCCCATATGAGCTTAGACCATTAATGGCTTAAATCTTGATAAAGTTGATGAAAACTTTGTTTTTTCATAAGAAGTTATTTATATGAAAAACAATCGTTTGTATGTTGTTTTTTTTCGATATGATGAAATGTTTTGATACAATTTACAGAAATGCTTCATGGTTGAAAATGTTTAAATGTGGAATTCAAGGGAAAATATTAAGAATTGTGCTTGATATGTACCAAAAAGTTAAATTTTGTTTGAAGTCATTATCTTCATTTTCACATTACTTTAGCTATGCTGTTGGTTTACGACAAGGTCAAGTTATGTCCCCTTTGATATTTTCTTTATTTGTAGAAGATCTTGAGTTGTACTTGCAAAATAATGTTGATTCAGGTTTGCAATTAGATGATAGTGTTTTAATTTTACACGTATTACTATTTGCAGATGATATGGCCATTGTAGGCAAATCACCAGATGAAATTCAAAACCATTTAGATAATTTATTTACTTACTGTAATACTTGGGGATTAAAGGTTAATACGGATAAAAAAAATTAATGATGTTCCGAAAAAGAGGCCGATTATTGCCCAATGAAAAGTGGACCTACAATGGCCATGATGTACAAGCTGTTAATTATACCGGCAGTTTCAATTTAAACCAAGAACACTTAATAGGCAAAGCTCTTAAGGCAATGAATACTTTATTTTGTAAATGTCAAGATTACGATTAAAAACCAAAAATCTAATGTCAGCTTTTTGATGCATTTGTTTGGGTCTATTTTAAGTTATTCAGCAGAGGTTTGGGGTTTTACCAAGTCTGAGGAATAAGAAAGAATACATTTAAAGTTTTGTAAGCGGCTTCTAAAAGTTAGACAGAATTCCTGTAATGCATGTGTTTATGGAGAATTAGGAAGACACCCACTATATATACAGAGATTAATACAATTGTACAATATTGGTTTAAGTGAGCCACATCTGACAATATAATACTTAAAACTGTTTATAATATTGAAGTTCAGACTACATGAGAGGCTGTTGTAATTGGATATACAACGTTAAGAAACTACTAGATGATTATGGATTCATTTCTGTCTTCAGCATCGTTCATAATATTGATGTTAAATTTTTTATACCTATTCTGAAATCTAGAATTGTTGACTCATTTAAGCAAAACTGGTATCGTACATTAGAAAATAGCTCCATTTTAGATGTTTATAGAACCTTTAAGACCAACTTTGAATATGAGATTTATGAAGACTTAGTACCGAAAAGTTTAAGATTTTACTTATGCAGATTAAGATTATCTGTACACCCTCTTCGTATACAAACGTGTCGACATGATAGAAATAATATTGCTAGAAATGAAAGATACTGTCTTTGTTGCAATTCCATGGATATTGAGGACGAATTTCACTTTGTTTGTATTTGTTCGTCTTTTAATGAAATACGAAAGAAATACATTAAAAAATATTACTTCATTAAACCATCTGTATTTAAGTATGTTCAACTGCTACAATCGAGCAATGGATCAGAACTTATAAAATTATGTTTATTTGTTAAAGAATCGTTGAGTATTAGATCAAATATGATTAATCGTAGAACATAAACTTACCAGTTGTTCATTCTCTGTACTTATATGTTTAACTGGCCTGTACATATAACTGTATTTTGATGCACTGTTATTTTCTGCGTATATACACGTTGACATATTTCATTGTGAACCATATGTGATATTGACGATGTACATTGTGCAAGTCAAATAAAGTGTATGTCTGTCTGTCTGTCTGTCTGCCTGCCTGCCCTGCCTGCCTGCCTGCCTGCCTGCCTGCCTGCCTGCCTGTCTGCCTGCGTGTCTGCTGGCTGCCTGCCTGCCTGCCTGCCTGTGCCTGCCTGTGCCTGCCTGCCTGCCTGCCTGCCTGCCTGCCTGCTTGCCTGCCTGCCTGCCTGCCTGCCTGCCTGCCTGCCTGCTTGCCTGCCTGCCTGCCTGCCTGCCTGCCTGCCTGCCTGCCTGCCTGCCTGCCTGCCTGCCTGCCTGCCTGTCTGCCTGCGTGTCTGCTGGCTGCCTGCCTGCCTGCCTGCCTGTGCCTGCCTGTGCCTGCCTGCCTGCCTGCCTGCCTGCTTGCCTGCCTGCCTGCCTGCCTGCCTGCCTGCCTGCCTGCCTGCCTGCCTGCCTGCCTGTCTGTCACGTTCCATCGATGTACTCTGAGAAAAAATTTCCAACAAGACTAATTGTTCTGATTGATAATATTTTACTAAATAGAACAACTCCAAATAAAAGGTAACATTCAGAATGTGTTTCGTCGTGTCTTGATTATTTGTATATAAAATGCTGTTTTATGAACTATACACTAAATGCATGTGTAATGAAGTAAAGCCCCTCCCCCCCCCCCCCTCTGCCGCAGTAGAATAACGACCCCAATGTAATTATTCCATATAAAATGAAGTGAGATACATGTCATATTATTTCCGATAACACAATTATAATTAGTCCACACGAAGTAGACTGACCCCCCACGCAGAATGCTGACCCCCATTGAATCACGACCACTGATCTGTGTTCTAGTGAAGTCGCGACGGCTATGACGTTTCATCGGTTGGCCGATTTGCGCTTATATACACAAGGCCGCACGCAATGATGTGCTGCGTGACTTCCATAAGTATATTGCTAGACAAAAGTCTTATTTTACAGAATAAAATACATTAATATCATCACTATCATTATCGTCATTATTCTAGTCAAAGAATTGGTCCTACAATGCTCAAGGGCATTCATCATAAACTTGCCATGAGAAATATCTCCAGTACCCTCATCATTATTCTAGTAAATAAGTTGGTCTTACAATTCTCACGGGCAACTATCATAACCTAGCCATGAGAAATATAAGACACAACCAGCACCATCAGCATATCTTCCTTATTCTAGTCATAATATTGGTCTTACAGAAAATTATTACAACCGTACCGTGAGAAATATAAGACACCACCACTACCATTATCATGCATGTAGTAAAAGTTGATCTTACATTTAACACGTGCATTATTATAACTTAACCATGACAAATATAAGACACCACCAAAACCATCATCATTATTGCAGTCATAAAGTTGGTATTAAAATTCCCACGGCCAGTTAGTATAATCTAACCATGAGAAACATAAGAGACCACTAACTACCACCATCATCTTTATTCCCGTCTTACAACTCCCACGGGCAATTATTATAACCTAACCATGAGAAATACAATATACCACCACAACTATCTTCAAAATATTGTAGTCAATAAGTTGGTATTATACCATATTTCAGATAATTTTCTTTGATTTCCGATATTCAAAAACTGTAATTTTAGAACGGTTACTGATGGGCGGAGCCTAATATGCAAGGTTATCGTGCAGTAAGTAGCTTGCAGTATATTAAAGTTTAGTTTTAATTTATACACACGCTACTTATTGCACTGTAAGCTTGCCCATTCCAAACACATCACGTGACCTTGTGACAGCGCTAACTTTGGAAACGACACAGATGTCAAGAATGCCAGACATCACGTGACGTTTAGGAATTACTAATGGGATCGTCATAGTAGAAAGTTGCGATGCGATTGGTAAATAAGGTATAAAACACCTGCAGCACCCTTTGACCTCAATATGTTAATTATTTAACCTCGCCCTGCTGGCTCGTTAAACAACTAACACATTTCGGTCAAAGTATGCAACAACTATTACTTACAATTCTCACAAGAATTATTATAACTTAACCATGAGAAATATAAGACACCACCACCAACATCATCATTATTCCAGTCATTATTAAACATGTCTTACAATTGTCGCGGGCAATTATTACAACCTAACCGTAAGAAATATAAGATACCACCACCACCACCATCATCATAATCAATATTATTGTTGTAGTCAAAGAGTTGGTCTTACAATTCTTACGGGAAAAATAATAACAACCTTACCGTGAGAAAATATAAGACACCGCCACCACAACAACCATCATTATTGTAGTCAATACCAACCACCACCATCACCACCACCACCATCATCATCATCATTATTATAGTCAAAGAGTTGGTCTTCCAATCCTCACGGGCTACTGTAGTAGTGTAAGACACCACCACCACCAGCGCCGTCACCACCACCATCATCATCAGCAGCATAATTATCATCATCATTATCATGATTAACGTCAAGAGTAGTCTTGCAATCCTCAGAGGGCAACTATATATGCCTAACCTTGAGAAATGTACGACACCATCACCAACAGCACAATCATTACTGCATTCAGTAAGTTGGTCTTACAATTCTCACGGGCAATTTTTACAACCCAACCATGAGAAATATAAGACACCACCAACGCCATCACATTATTGTAGTCAATAAGTTGGTCTCACAATTCTCACGGGCAATTATTACAAACTCACTATGACTATTATAAGACACATCATCGTCACCAACATCATCATCATTATTGTAGTCAATATGTTGGTCTTACACTTCTCATGGGCAATTATTAAAACTCAACCATGAGAAATATAAACACAACCAACACCATCACATTATTGTAGTAAATAAGTTGGTCTTACAATTCTCACGGGCAATTATTACAACCTAACCATGAGAAATATAAGACACCACCACCAACATCATCGTCATTATTGCAGTCAATAAGTTGGTCTACAATTCTCACGGGCTATTATCATAACCTAACCATGAGAAATATAAAACACCACCAACACCATCACAGTATTGTAGTCAATAAATTGGTTTTATAATTCTCATAGGCAATTATTACAACCCAACCATGAGAAATATAAGACACCACCTACACCCAAGTTTATTGTAGTCAATAAGTTGGTCTTACAATTCTCACGGGCAATTATCATAACCTAACCATGAGAAATATAAAACACCACCAACACCATCACATTATTGTAGTCAATAAATTTGTATTACAATTCTCACAAGAAATTATTATGACCTAACCATGAGAAATATAAGACACCACCACCAAAATTATTATTATTCCAGTCATAAAGGATAACTTACGATTCCTACGGGCAATTATTATAACCTAACCTTGAGAAATATAAGACACCACCAACACAACACCACCACCACCACCATCTTTATTGTGACAGGATTCCCTCTGGCTTTCAATAATGATGGTGGTGTTCATTCATATGGAGGTTGGACAAGATGCGGGAATGGGAATGGGGGTGTAAAATAGTCGGTATGATGCCGACGGTCACTGCACAGTATACCGTGGTACACCCATTTCTTCGTTCATTCGTTCGTAAATTCATTCATTCATTCATTCATTCATTCATTCATTCATTCATGTGTTTGTTATAACTGGTAGACGATCGTTTTTGAGCATTTTGTCCTTGGGTCAAAAGTCAATGACAAACTGACCAATATTGTAAAAGCTTGTCCTGTCAATAAATGGATAATGGCTAGCAAAGACTACTGACTAGCAGTGGACCTCTATTGAAAACTGGATCACAGGTCCAAAGGTAAATGTCAAACTGACCAATAGTTTTAATACTTTGTCCTCACAATAACTCGACGTGCCTATGATCTTCAAACTCGGAAGGTAGGTATGTAGATGATCCCTTTGACTATGTGGGGACGTCAAAGGAGAATGGCGAAGTGAATAAAAATATGAAAAACTTACCATGCCAATTACATGACTTTAAACTTGATATGAGGCATGTCGTGGGAAAACCGGGTTTTATGGACAGGCTAATGCGGGACGAAACTTTCCGCCTACATTGAATTTATGTCTAGAAGAGACTTCCTCAAAACATAATATACCGACCAAACGGAAAGTGCCGTCCCGGATTAGCCTGTGTGGATTGCACAGGCTAATCCGGGACGACACTTTACGCACATGCATTTAGCCCGGTTTTGCTACGACACGCCTCATATGTAGACTGCGCATGACTAGTATAAGACTCCATTGATAATGGGATCACAAGGCTGATGTTCATGGTCAAAATGACCAGTATTTATAAATGATTTTAGTACAATAACTTGCCAAATGCTTTATCCTACTGTGCACGAAGCAAATGTACTTATGGATTTAGTAATTTGCTTTAGATCCTTTTTTTTGTAAAACGCGTTACTACTGACGGTAATTGTTCTTCTTGCTTCGATTTCCTTGTAGAGCATAACTTACAAATG
Source organism: Congeria kusceri (assembly GCA_027627225.1). Classification (NCBI taxonomy): domain Eukaryota; kingdom Metazoa; phylum Mollusca; class Bivalvia; order Myida; family Dreissenidae; genus Congeria; species Congeria kusceri. Next base: position 72,725,701 of record CM051025.1, read on the forward strand.
AAATTGAAGTGCAGATATTAACACTTGGTACAGTACGTTCAATGCTAATAATTTTTATGTACATATGATGATGGATGTTTACCTCCGTTATTACAATTGTTTTCTGTTTTTCATCTAAAGAATAGCCCCATGTTGATGCCCACTCTTTCATGTAGTCACGCGTTTTATTTCAAAACCATACCCATTGAATTAAAAAAGTTATTGAAGGCATAATATGTGCTGTTGAAATGTAGAATTAACATAACTGTTTTCTCCTTTTTAATAGTTTGAAGACAACAGCAGACCATTTTAGAGCAACCGATATGCAGTGTAACCTTACATTAACACAATATCCACGTGTGACACTTCTGGTGCAAGTGTTTTTTGATTCCAGGCTGCAAAAACTTTAAGCCGAACAATATTTCTGTTGATGACTATGCAGAATATAACAACTGGTAATCAGGCATTTACCTTAAACAGCAACCCATTTGATTTTAACACATGTAAGGCAATCAGTTCAAATATATCTACGTCGCCAATCGGTTTGTATATAGATTGTTGAACTCGATACACTGCAGTTCTTTGGTAGTAATTGAACTGAATTTAATTTACTTACAATGAGCAAATTTATCATTATAATAAAGAGAATGAATTTAAAAGGCCATAATTATTTGGCAACTATTTTAATGATATCATATTATTATTGTGTTCTAGTTATTAAATTCATTATTTTCAGTATTGGTTAAGTAATCTAGTTACATTAAATAATTGTAACACTTTACCTTTTTCAGTAACCAAATCACTAATGGTTAAACTGTCACTTTCAGTCCATTTGTGGATGACATAGGAAGCTGTTTATTCACTGTTACAGTCCATTGTTATAACGGAAGTCATAATGTGCTGCTGATGATATGTATGGTGGCATAGAACTTCCTTAAGATAACGAATTAAGGTTCGCGAAATGTTCGTGTTACCGCTTAAGTTTCGTTTTATTATCTTGTATCTAAAAAGCGTTTGCGTTTTTTGTCGATGTAAGATATTTGTTTGCTTTAATTTGGTGGGCTCAGTTCTAAGGTTGGTATTGATGTATTATTTAATGCATTGTTAAAATGAGTTCTATTTCCTTTATTTGCTGTGTTTTGCAAGTAAACTTTATATTTACTTGTATTTTAAAAATTGTCATGTGTTTCGCGTACATCGGAAATAGCTTAGCATCCGTCATATTTCTATTATCTATTTTAATCTCACGCTATTTCCTATGTTTTACACAAGCACTTAAGTTGCAGTTTAACAGTCACGAGCAAGGGAGAAAGAAAAGAAATAGCAAGCAACCTTTCCCTAAAAGCTAATTGTAATTGTTAGTGTATTGTGTTTTATGTTATGTTATTATTTTAGACTTCCATTGCTATGTTAAGCCACTGGATGATCGTGCAGCCAAAACTCTATAGAGATATTCTTAATATATTTAAAAACGTATAATATGCGTATACTATATGATTGTTAACATGTGCATATTATACTCTTTATTCATTAATTACTATATTAACTATATAACATGATAAGTTGTTATTTGCATTGTTCATGTATCTGTTCAGGTTGTCATCCTTGTAGATTTCGTAGTCCTTGTAGTTCTTGGAGTCCTTGTATCTCGTGTGGCTCTTGTCGCCCTCGTAGCCCTTGTGGACATACATGTTAAATGTGATAACACATTAACAGAAAATAAAATATACTTAGAATAAACTTACTCTAGTCGTCAGTGTTTAATTCTGAAAGAACCCACTACCTTACCTTTAACACATATATAGTAACATTATAAAAAGGTACAGGTTACAGTAAGATAATGCGGAAGACCTCGAGCATAAATTAAGTGGTAACACGAATATTATCTAGTTATGATTCGCGTTGTCAGATAACTATTATGATAATATTCGTTTTAGTTTTATAATGAAGACCTCGCGCCTAATTAAGTGGTATCACGAATATTATCTAGTTTAAATTCGCGTGGTTAGATAATTATCATGATAATATTCGTGTTATTAAGATAATGCGGAAGACCTCGCGCACAAATTAAGTGGTGACATGAATATTAACTAGTTGAGATTTACGTTGTCAGATAATTATCATGATAATATTTGTGTTAGTAAGATAATGCGCAAGACCTCGCGCACAAATTAAGATGTATCGCGAAAATTAACTAGTTAAGATTTGTGTTGTAAGATAATTAGCATGATAATATTCGTGTTAGTAAGATTTTTCGGAAGACCTCGCAACCCCACGAACATGTATCTGATGTCAGTTCCGGGCCCTTAAAGGCCATGTAGTACAATAATAAAATCTTGTAGAAAAATATTACCACTAAATAATTGGTAACACGAATCTGTACGCGAACGCTATGTAGTTACCACAAATGTTTTCACGAACCTTAAGTGTTTATCGTATGGCAGTTCTATGTCGCCATAGATATGGAATGCAATCTAGTATCAGTTCATGTAAGGCGTAAAAAAGTATGTTGTTCCAGGTAACCCGACCTACCCTAAAAAAATGCCCCGACCCTAGAACATTGTATTGGGTTTGTCAGATTGATTTTTGTTTAATTTACCTTTTTCAATAATTAAATGTGTTTTTGGGATTAATAAGTGTTTTGTTTTGATAGTATCCACTTATAAACAATGTTTAAGGATATTACTGATATGTTTTTAATATTTATTCAGTTTTAGAATCTTCAAGTTGACCATTTACCAAAAAAAAAATAAAAATCCCGACCTACCTACCTTATTTTGGGGGGGCATGTTACCTGAAACAAACATTTTTTTTTACGCCTAACTATGCTCTGCATTATTGCTTTACATATTGACTCTTGAAGTAGTGTAACGACAATGACCCAGTCTCATAGTTTATGTGTGAGAATGTACATGTAAGCCTGGCGGGGATGTCAGCTAGACATATAAACAACAAATGTTGATAATGTACATTTAATTATTAGAAAATCGCGTGGTTAGTAAAACATTGTGTTTAAAACACTATTGCACATAAAAACACCAAGAAGCGCAGATCTTAGGCAATTCAAATCAATAATCCGATGTACATGATCTCCCCACGATTTAATTTGTGGTAATTAGAATGGAATGACCCGGGCAAGTCTATTGAGTCACTTTGTTTAAACTGTAAGATACTGTGCTAGCCCATCACATCTAAGGATATCAGTGTTCCATCCGTCCTTCTTGTGCATACGTGATTCCATCCACTGATTTTGGTTCCTCATCCAATTATTTTGGTAGATCACATCTTTGATTTAAAGTTGATTTGGTTTCTTTAATAATCATTGTATACAATTTGACTTATCATTAGGCAGGTAGCCCCATGGAAAAATTATATGAAGTGTTTTAGACTCATGTTAATACTTTGCTTGCATTAGACCCCCTGCAAGTTACAGTAGTATCTTAATTATATGTGCGTATTGTATTACCTATTTTGTGTTGTATTACTATATTACATGTACAATTATGATAATATATAAATAAACAAGTGAATAAAGCCATGTTTCAGTTTTCATCTTTGCAATACTATGACAAATGTGCCTTTTATTACCAGTCCCTTTTATATAAGAAGTGACAGCAATATACACAGAGACCATATACATTTGATTAGCTGTGTGCTTAATTAAATGACACGTAGGACTTCCCGAAAGCCATCAGTCCGACTGACATTTCAGACAAATTTTAAGTCGGACCGTCATACATTTTCCTAGGATCAGTCTGACAGCCTTTTTAGGTGTCAATACATTTCTGAAGAATATATTATTTTGGTCCCGAAAATTGTATTTCATTCCAGCATGTTTAAGTTATTTTTCAGACCAAATTTGTTGAGCTTTCGGGAAGTCTGGACGAGTACCCATCTTGTATGTCTGGTATAGTGCTGATAGTAAAGTTGTATTCAGGTGACCGCGTGCTTATGCTGTTGATGCTTTTGAGTTAGTTGAAAAATGCATTTTATTTCAAACGTTGGGCACAATATCATATAAACATAACATATTTCAATATTGTTTAAGGGAACTTGGTTTCAATGAAGTGAATAAAAGTGATACGGGTAAAATATTGATTTTTTGGGGGGAGAAATGACCTTAGAATCGTATGGTTAAGTTACAGCATGTACAAAACAAAAAGCATAACTTGGTAATTTCCATATTAATAGCAATTTACGTACCTACTGTTCGTTGATTACTTTGTTTATATACGATATTATGGTTAATTATTTATGTGTGAAGTAAACACAATGGTAATTTTACATGTAGATGCTTCGAAGTAATTCTTAAACAAAAGCGATAGAGCACTTGTTATATTCATGGCGATACGCATACATAACTATACATACTATCAAGACGCCATGAAATGTAGGCTTAACTTATACTGGGAAATAAACAGAAGTAATGCAATGAAATTTTTCTGGGCATTTTGCGACCTAAACACGTAAACTTTCCGACCTAAACGCGTGTTAACTTTGCGTGTCGAAGTTATTAACACTATTAACAGCTCAAAAAATGTAAACTGCAGACAAAATTGTTACGAATTAACGCTTCGCATATTTTAATATATTTCAATACTATATAGAATTAATATGTTATAATTAAACATGCAATGATGGATTGGAAACGAATTTGTGGCTTTTAGAAGATCTGGATTGCAATATAGGACAATTATGATCTCTTATCCAATAGGAGACCTATGAAAGCAACGGTTCTTCAATAATTTTTTTCCTTTGTGTTCTTCATTTATGATTCATATACAGATAAAAGTTTTAATATGCATAAAATGGCTATAAAATACTTACTATTATTATATTATATTAATAAATAATTGTTTGAAACTGAACTATTTTGTTCCATATTTAATTTTTGATGTATCTAAATAAGCGTAGAAAAAACATTCTAATATGCAAACAAATACTTGCTGCCATAATGCATATTGCTATCTATCTGTATTCTAAAGCAATAAATATTTGCCTACAATTAAAAGCATTAATGAATGCACATGTGTATAAAAAAACACATTTATCGGACAGCAAGTTGCAATGATTGCATTACTCATCGTAACTGGGTAAGCACACGCAAATTTTTTCTGGGCATTTTGCGACCTAAACACGTAAACTTTCCGACCTAAACGCGTGTTAACTTTGCGTGTCGAAGTTATTAACACTATTAACAGCTCAAAAAATGTAAACTGCAGACAAAATTGTTACGAAGTAACGCTTCGCATATTTTAATATATTTCAATACTATATATAATTAATATGTTATAATTAAACATGCAATGATGGATTGGAAACGAATTTGTGGCTTTTAGAAGATCTGGATTGCAATATAGGACAATTATGATCTCTTATCCAATAGGAGACCTATGAAAGCAACGGTTCTTCAATAATTTATTTCCTTTGTGTTCTTCATTTATGATTCATATACAGATAAAAGTTTTAATATGCATAAAATGGCTATAAAATACTTACTATTATTATATTATATTAATAAATAATTGTTTGAAACTGAACTATTTTGTTCCATATTTAATTTTTGATGTATCTAAATAAGCGTAGAAAAAACATTCTAATATGCAAACAAATACTTGCTGCCATAATGCATATTGCTATCTATCTGTATTCTAAAGCAATAAATATTTGCCTACAATTAAAAGCATTAATGAATGTACATGTGTATAAAAAAACACATTTATCGGACAGCAAGTTGCAATGATTGCGTTACTCATCGTAACTGGGTAAGCACACGCAAAATGTTAATCAAATCACGTGACTTATTCTCATTCGGCCGCATAGATATGACAAAATAACTTAACGCACATAATTTATGACGCTTGACGTGAAAAACGCATGAACACATATGCAGGCAGAAGTCAGGGGATTAGTGAACAATGTAACAGGGATTATATAAATACAGAACAACATATTTTACACTCAGTACAACAAAACAGGTAGTATAAATATTGAAACTTGTGTAGCTCGCTTTAATAAATATGCGATGTTCTTTCTTGAAAACACACGTATCGCGTCTTAAATAGAATGCGTGTGAAACAAACATATTGTAATGCCGGCCCGTCTGGTGGCCGTCAGACGGTGCCGACACCACGAAACCCTAAACGCAAAATGAAGAATTCAACACGATTCATATTACAACAATGTTTATTTAACAAATGTACATGTCGATTATCAATCTATAACTTTCAAACAGTTTCCAGGTCAAACTTTCAACAGTTATCTACCTGATTATCCATTGTCCGTTTAGAACCTTCTCAGTGAGCGACCAAAAGGCAACTGAAGCCAAACGACAGTTCGGCCCTATTTATACTCGTAGTAAGATGACGTCATACGCACTTATCAATGAATGACGTCATATTGTAGTAAGCATTCAAGATGGCGGACAGAAGAAAATACCGCGAAATATATGAGAGATTATTGTAATTTATAATGAAGGTAATCATTATAATACAATGAATTCATTAATAATAAGCTTAGAAAATATCATTATATTAATATATTGATTACTATTTACATGGCAATTAATAATGATGTAATAAACAATGATTTACATTCGTATTCAACGTACATTGTAATAAATTAAATAGAGTGATTATGAACAATAGTCTAGGTAATAGCAATATTCATTTCAGGAAATTCTTAGACCTTACCATTACCAGACAAAAGGAATCAACATGTGAATGGAAACCATCGATACCAAATACATAATTTCAAATGATACGTTACGCACTTTTGAGCTGCATTCGAATCCATATATTTTAACACGATGTTGGCTCGAAATATTTATGTCACTTTAGTCCATGCGTTTGCCTGTTTATAAACTCAGAGCAAGAACGGTCCAAACCTGTGTAGCAGAATACTTAAATAACATCTTCATGCAAACACATCGGTTTAACGCCAACATGTTACTAAGTGAGATTAGAACTAGGTCACACACAATGGCACCAACACTAGTTGTGGTAGCTAACAACAATCATCCCCGTCCCACGTACAGCCTTCTATGCAACGAACATAATACGGTCCATAATAGCTTCTCTTATGTTGCTCAATGCGCGTCCCATACGCCCGGTATAACAATATGGAAAGCACCGACTGGTCATACCGATGGCACTCGCCATAGACGTTCCGGAATTCACACGGCAAATGGTTATTTGGTAACTCATCCGGCATCATGCATCCCATTGTCAAACCACACCCCACCCACGGTTTTATAACGTTGTTCACTACAAACTCGGTGCGTTTGAAAATGCCGAAACCAGCTTGTATTTCGGTAAAGATCGGTAAGCACAGGGCTCTATATTGAAGTATTTAAAGGTGTCTGGTAGGGTTCGGCTCGCCACTCTGCCGTCGCCACCTGTGAGGGTGAAACAGGATCATGAATAAGGGTTCAAATTGCAGAGGAATCCCTAGTACTTTATTTATTTATATAATCAATACTACCGTTTGTTATGTCGGGTAGGTATCACTTTTGGCACCGGTGTATACTAATAATATTTCTTTAATTTTTAGTGTTTACATGTTCACTAATGGGTATAACTCAATAATAAGAGCTGTCGGAGGACAGCGCGCTCAACTTTTCGTGCACCTATCAGAGTTCCTGGCAGTTTTTCTAAAACAAACTGTTTGGAAAGTAGGGACCAATTAAACAAAGTTAATTTTTAGGTCGACTATTTGAAGAATAGGTGAGCTTTCCTACTACCCCCGGTGTCGGCGTCCGCGTCCGCGTCTGAATTTGGTCAAAGTTTTTATTCAAAAGTCTTGTCACTTCAAAACTAAGTAATTTATTCACTTGAAACTAAGAATATACCTTTGTCATTAACTCCGGTGTCAGGGGCAACATTCCCCATAACTCTGTTTTGTATTTTGACATAGTTATGCACCGTTTTCACTTAGATTTTCTGGTTAAAGTTTATATTCAAAAGTTTTGTAACTGCAAAACGACATAAGTTATTCGCTTGAAACTTGGTTGAAACTTGGAACTTACCTTTGTCATCAACTTCAGTATCAAGGGCAACATTCCCTATAACTCTGTTTTGTATTTTGACAAAGTTATGCCCCTTTTTCACATAGATTTTTTGGTTAAAGTTCATATTCAAACGTTTTTGAACTTCAATACTACAAAAGCTGTTCACTTGAAACTTGGAATATACCTTTTTCATCAACTCCAGTATCAGGGTGAACATTCCCATAGCTCTATTTTGTATTTTGACAGAGTAATGCCCCTTTTTTCACATAGATTTTCTGGTTAAAGTTTCCACTCCAAAGATTTGTAACTTTAAAACTTCATAAGTTATTCACTTGAAACTTGGAACTAACCTTTGTCATCAACTCTAGTATCAGGACAACATTTCCCATAACTCTATTTTGTATTTTGACAGAGTTATGCCCCCTTTTCACTAAGATTTTCTGGTTAAACTGTTTCTTCAAAAAATGAATAAACTATTCAAGGCTTCTCTTAAAAGTTTTGTATTTTAACAAATTAATGCCCCTTCCACTATTCAAAATATGTACCAACTGAAATACTTTGAATAGTTGAACGCGCTGTCATCTGACAGCTCTTTATTTCTCGAGTTATCGAGTGGAAAGCATTTATCTAATTTTTAAAACAATGACCTTGACCTTGACCCCACCCACTCCATATGCAATCTCATGCAATGTCTCGCTATTAGCTTTCTATGAGTTGAGTTTCATTAAAATATTTCAATTTGTCTCGAGCTATTGAGCAGAAACTGTTGTTGTTTTTGCTATTTTAGTAACAGTGACCTTGACCTTAACCCCACCCAACCAACCCCAAATGCAATCCCAAGTAAAGTAAATCCCACAAGCCATTCCTGAGAAACAAGATTACCGAAAAACTTTGTCCTATCCAAATGGCTTATAGGTAAAAATTTTAAGTGTAAAAAGACCCATTATTTTAGCAAATTTCAAACTAGAGTTGTCAAAATTAGCCTATGGGTTCATTTTAATATATGGAATAAGCGTTTTATGTTTGAATGAAATCCCTCCAGCCATTCCTGAGAAACTTGCTTACCGAAAAACCTATCAAAATAGCTCATAATTATGTAATGTTTCTAATTGTAAAAAATGCCCATTATTCTGACAAATTTCAAACTGGACGTACCAACCTTGGCTTATAGGTTCAATTTAATATGGGGAATAAATGTTTTAAGTTTGAATGAAATCCCTTAAGCCCTTCCTGGAAATCTAGCTTACCGACAAACCTTTACCTTGCCCGGATGCCAACGCCGACATCGACGCCGGGGCGAGTAGAATAGCTTGCCTTTCCTTCTGGAAGTCGAGCTAATTAGATACACTTAAGTATTTAATAATAAATGTTCACCTGTACACATGAGTCCCAGCTGATTGGCATCATCAAATAATTCCATAATCTTTGTCTGCGTGAATCTAATTGAGGAGTCCATCCAGACAACGAGGGGGTGTTCGTTCAACGCGGTCTGAAAAAGAACATCCATATGAGGCGTGTCGTATGAAAATCGGGCTTACTGCATGTACGTAAAGTTTCGTCCAGGATTAGCCTGTGCAATACGCACAGGCTAATCCGGGACGACACTTTGCGCCTACAATGGTTTTATGTTTAGAAGAGACATCTTTGAAACAGAAAAATAAACATAAAAGCGCAGAGTGTCGTCCGGGATTAGACTGTGCGGACTGCACAGGCTTATCCGGAACGACACTTTACGAACATGCATTTTCCCACGGCACGCATTTATATAACTACATATGAACATCTTGCATGAGTTATTCGAGAAAATGGTTTGCATTGTATATGCATGTAGATCAGCACGGCCAAAAGAGGGACATGTACACAAATGCATGGACACAAGCATTCATCAGTTTTATTTCTCAAAATGATTTGCACTGGCAGATACTTAAATGAATGAATTACGGTTATCTTTATATTCAGTATAAAAAGCATTGTTTTGGATAACAACATATGTATCATATAATCTTGATGCTTGATGCTGATTATTATTAGTTTAGTTGCCCGGTTTGAACCATATTACTGTAGCCACTACTTGTTAAATCTTAGACAAATTGAATTTTGTCAACGAACAATATGTAAGATATAAAAAAAAACATGCAGTTTTATGTTGAATTCAGTATCAAAATTACAAAGGGTATCGAACACGCGTTCCGCAAAGTAAGCATTCCGGGGAGGCAAAAATAAATTCGCGATAGATGAAATCGTAGGTTAGGAGCCAGCAATTAGTCTGGAATACTCCGATGGTCGAACGAAGGCCGTATATTAAAACAGTTCGTATTTTCTTCTGTTAAAAGGTAATCATTTGAATTTTGAATTTTATGTATTAGCAACATGTGCTTTAAAGTGTTTACATTTTGCGTATAATTGTTACATATTTGTTTTTAATATATATCTAAGTTATAGCTCTGTATAATTGTTATTTTATATAATCAATATATAATCGATCACAAGTATAGATTTTATTATTATTATACATTTATGGCTAAAAAAAAGTTAATATGTTTCTCAGGCAGCGCCGCAACGATTTTTATCGCCTGCCATGAATTTGATTTAGTGCCAAAAAAATAGAATTTACTATTTGTTGACGATCGCGCCCGGGTTTTAAAGGAAAAGTCCAGAAATATGTTAATAAAAATAAAACTTTGTAGAAAGTGTTTCTAATGGGCATGTTACCGAACAAAATACAAAAACTACGCATTGAAATCTGTGAATTATTAACATTTTGGTAACATGCTATCTTCTATTTTCTGTATGCGATAACTGGTGATAGAGTAAACTGGCATGTACATTATAGTATATTCCGTTCGTACAAAGTGCTTTTGAATAATGCCTTTCGTAAATAAGAAACAGATTTCGGACGAATAAACACCATAGACGTATTTACGGTGTATTGAATTAAATCCCATGGACAGCGGCTTAAAATTAAACGAATCCGCATTTTAAATTAGCGGAAGAAGACTACCCGGTAGAGATTTCGGTATTTCCAGTAACTTTTTTCCAGTGTGAATTAATTATATAAATTGGATATACACACACTGTGAAATACTGCGTAAATTAAAAAAAAAAAAGACATATTCGATTGGGAACCTTTATATATATCGTCTATTTGTTGATTTTAACTTTTGTTTCGTAGATGCTCTTGCTTGTGTAATAGCGTTTGGAAACAAACGAAAACGCCAGCTGCATTGACAAGTGTTGATTTTCTTTTCCACAAATTATTGGTGATGTATTGCAAAAATAAATAATATTTTTGACATTTATAAAAAAAAAAGGAATTACGAAAAAGTTAAATTCTATAAATGGAAGTAGTTTAATGCTGACGGTATATCAATTTGAAGGCACTTGTGTTAATTATGAACATTCAAATTATTTGCCTTTTTACGTCAGCTTGCATAAATGACCGTTTGTGATTAATATATTTAGAATTTTATAAAAAGGGATGCTTATGTAGTTATTTAAACTTATACTTTTCTTAAATCTGTACTTATTTACTTGTTTTAATAAGCCATTACATAGTGCCAATAGAAAAGAGTAGGAGAAAAAAACTTCCAAAAAAATTCGCCCTCCCTCCTGATTTTCTTTGTAAAAAAGTGCCTGGGAAACAATTCATTACTCATTTTTAACCTATTGTATACTGTTATCGTGACTTTGCAAGGTATAATACCAACCTGAATTGCTATTGGTTTAAACACGTATCCTTTTAGGATTTTCACGTGATCGGGATATGTTTCAAACGGGAAATTTCTCATTTCTAAGTCGTCCAGGCTTTTTAACTGAAAAGGAATACTTTGCCAATAAGTAAAAGAGTATTTTATTTAACACTAAGTAATGCTAAGTAGTAAAATATAGACAAATAACGGTGAGATAGCCTAAATCCCTATATCACTCACAGTGAGGGACTACTTTTTTTATAATTTTATTTGATTTGGACAATATTTAATTGTAGACGTTGTCACCATTTATCATACAGAATTACCAAAAAGAAAATAGTTAAGTATAATAACAGCAAAAGTTAGGAATACCTCTCCGATGTATTGAACTGTCTTCCTCTTATTTTTTCTGGGATTTTCCTAGTCGTATTGAGCCAAGGAGACTAGAACAGACAATGTCTTGCGGGTACAAGTGTTACCCACAAGGCATTGCTGCTGGTCAACTTTGTCCAAACTGAATTTTGGCATCCAAAGTTTTTATTTTATCATTTGCACTTTATTAGGCCTAATTTCCCATACTACACTTGCACTTGTTGTTTACTGTTGCTATGAACAGTAGTCTCCCTTTGTATTGCATGTTCTCCAAAATCCAACAAGAATCCTACGTACCCTTAAGTAATAACCTGTGTTCATTAAGCAAGCACATATTTATATATTAGTTTGTGTGTATTAAGTCTTTATTATGGTGGAATAGAACAGCCTTACGATAACTACTTAAGGTTCGCGAAAATGTTCGTGTTACCACTTAAGTTTCGTGTTATTTATCTTATATCTTAATAGCGTTTGCGATTTTTTTCGACGTAAGATAATTATTTTCTTAAAGAAAAACAGGCCTGAAACTGCCCATCACTGACATTAGAATTTAAGTTAATAAAACTTATATGGTATCACAAATATTATCTAGTTAAATTAGTTATGTAAGATAATTATCACGATAATATTCGTGTTAGATAACTGGCAACACGAATGGGTTTGCAAATACATTTGCGATACACGACAATTAAGTGGTATCGCGAATATTAGCTAGAAAAGATATGCGTTGTAAAATAATTATCATGATAATATTCGTAACGGGTAACTGGCAACACGAATTTGTGTGCGAATACATTTGCGATACATGAACATTAAATGGTATCACGAAATTTAACGTGTTAAGATTTGCGTTATAAGATAAATATCGTGATAATATTCGCGTTAGTAAAATAATGCTTCAGACTTCGCGCACCAATGAAGTGGTAACACGAATATTATTTAGTTAAGATTCGCGTTGCCAGTTAATTATCATGATAATATTCGTGTTAGTAAGATAATGCAGACATCGAGCCAAATTAAGTGGTAACACGATTATTATCTAGTTAAGATTCGCGTTGTCAGGTAATTATAATCATATTATTCGTGTTAGTAATATAATGCGGAAGACCTCGCGCACAAATTAAGTGCTATCGCGAAAATTAACTACTTAAGATTTGCGTTGTAAGCTAATAATCGTGATAATATTCGTGTTAGGTAACGGCCAACACCAACTGGTTTGCGAATACATTTTCGATACATGACAATCAAGTGGTAACACGAATATTAACGTGTTAAGATTTGCGTTGTAAGATAATTATCGTGATAATATTCGGATTAGTAAGATAATGAATACCTCGCGCCGAATTAAGTGGTAACACGAATATTATCTAGTTAAGATTCGCGTTGTCAGATAATTATCATGATAATATTCGTGTATTTATAATGCGGAATACTTCGCTTGCAAATTAAGTGATATCGCGAATATTAACTAGTTAAGATTCGCGTTGTAATATAATTATCATTATAATATTCGTGTTTGTAAGATAATTCGGAAACCTCGCAACCCCAAGATAATGAATACAATGTCAGTTATGGGCACTTAAAGGCCATTTCGTATAATAATAACATATCTTGCAGAAAAATATTTGCAAACGCTGTCTTAACATCCAGATAAATATTATGATAAATAACTGATAACACGAATCTGTTCACGAACGCTAAGTAGTTAACACGAATATTTTCGGAAGCCTTAAGTGGTTATCGTAAGTTAGTTCTATGCCACCATACTGTATATCCAGTACTCACGCTTAAGTACGTATTTATGTATTCTATGGAAGGCCGGTTATCCATGCTAATTGTTAAATGACACTTGCCAATTGCTAATTGACAATTGCGATTTGTTAATTGACACATGTCAATTGATAATTGCGAAATGCTGAATGTTTACTGTCAAATATGTACTTACTAAATGCTTAGTAACATACAGTACTTGTATAACGTGTATAATTACAACACAAGTATACTGACTGATTTATTCGCTGTACGATCAATAGGCATTTGGTTAACTATATTATACTATGTATGGTCACCTAGATTAGGATATTTATTTTTTTTGATATCATATATCTTTTTATTAATTATTAAAGACAGATGACTGGAATTAACACTTTGCCACAAAATAGAATCTAATGTTATAAAATGTGTAACACATTAATATTGTAACAAGCACTCAAGCACTGGTATAACATGATTTCTTTTAATTATTTACTTACAATTGGTTTATTAAAATTGTCTGTTGTTATTTTGTTCAGTGAGCAAACCATCAAAAATCAAACAGCGATTTCAATAAACTGACTATTGGTCTTGAACGCTGTTCACGCACTGAACAGTTCTGTTTTTAAAGCAAAAGCATGGAAGTGACAGACGTGTTATGTAAATTACAAGGACCTTGTACTTCATCTATTAATTTTCAAAGGTGATGTTGTAACGATATTTTAAATAATATAATTATAATATTTATTATGTGAATGCTTAATTTGTATATATTGTATTTGACGTTATATCTCCATGTAAAAAGTGTTTATCTGCCTTACAAATTATAATGATCTACATGTACATGAATCGTAGTATTGGTTCGTTATACATGACATGCTAAAGAAACTGAAGATTGTTTGCCCATTTTCGCAGCGTTTCATAACTTACCAGTTCTATCTCGTCTACGGTTAGCCCGAGATTATAAATAAAAAGATCAGTTTCGCATCGGGAATGGCCTTGCGAACGAATTTCTTGAAGTTGTCCAGCATCTGAATTGCCTCCTTCACGTGATCTGATGACGCTCCGGTAACAAACACTGGTGTAAGCGTCCCGGGTCCCGGTTCTGCAATCGGCGTAGGGAAGAGGTCTAGAGAGAGAATAAGTCTTTACTTGTTATGGTACTTGTGTATTAAATTCCCTTCATAGTATATTGCACGATTAGAAAGAAGTGTGTTTTTTTTCAGACGTGTATAGTGCACATTGCCTTAACATATACACATGAATTGATATTCACAGAATGGTCATAATTATTATAGCAGTGCAACCTGTTATGAAAACAAGAGCTGTCGGAGGACAGCGCGGTCGACTTTTCTTGTGCTTGTCAGAGTTTCTGGCTTTTTTTTAAAACAAACTGTTTGGATAGTAGGGGCCAATAAAACAAAAGTATTTTCACCCTATATGCTATCTAATGCAATGTCTCGCTATACGGTATCTAAAAATAGATTTTCATTAAAATAATTCAATTTGTTCTTGAGTAAATGAGCAAAAACTTTTTTCTAGTAACATTGACCTTGACTTTGAACCCCAACTCAACCCATTCCCAAAAGCAATCCCAATAAAGTATTGCTGTTGGGTATCTATGTATGAAGATTCATTCTTGAGTTAGATAGTGGAAATCAAAAGTTTACGCCGCCACCCCATCCTTGCGAATGTAAAATTTCAAAGTGTAAAAAAACCCATAATTTTGACAAATTTAAAACTACGTTATAGAACAGTTTGGTTCATTTTAATATAAGGAATAGGTGTTTAAAGTTTCAATGCAATCCCTCTAGCCACTCCTGAGAAACTAACTTACAAAAAAACTGTAACCTATCCATATTGTTTGTATGTAAAATTACTAAGTTTAAAAAGGCCAATAATGTTTGCAAATTTCAAATTAGAGTAATCAAAATTGGCCTATGAGTTCATTTTAAAATCCCTCAAGCCATTCCTGAGTAACTAGCTTACTGAAAAACTTTAACCTGTCTATATATATCTTATATGTAAAATTTACAAGTGTAAAAAGGCCCATAATTTTGACAATTTTCAAATAAGAGTTACCAAACTTGGCCGATAGATTCCTTTCAATATGGGAAATAAATGTTTTAAGTTTGAAGGAAATCCCTTAAGCCATTCCTGAGAAACCAGCTTACCGAAAAAAAATAACCTAGACCGGACGCTGACGCCAACGCCGACGCCGGAGCGAGTAGAATAGCAAGCCTTTTCTTCGAAAAGTCGAGCTAAAAGGTAATATTTAGGACAAACTCGTTTATAAAAAATGGTCAAATTCATAATTCTAAAACCATGTTCATGCACACAGACACTCGTTGGAAGATTATATTAATTATGTATGCGAAACAGGATAGAAGTCCATGTAGTTCTGTGTTCCGTTCGTGACTTGTAAATAAAGTTTAAGTAAGAAATCAAGAAACTACACGTTTTAAAAGTAAGTGCAATGTAGTTGAAAGAGAAATATTGCTAACATGATCAATGACTCTACATATTTATTTTCGATAACTGAACGAAGGTTTGGCTTGAGTTCAGCTATACTGATAACTGATTATTCCATACGTGATAAATCACTTATACTGATAAGGCCAAATATTAAATCCCTTTGAAAACACCGAGCGCTTTCCGTTCAGCTGTTGGCAAAACTTGAGAATAACACAAGAAGTCAGTAATGCCTCAGTCACACATTCCCGATTATGGCTCCCGACAGCGTCCCGAAAGCGCCACGATACAAAAAAATACAAAAATCGAGAATATCGGGACGCTGTCGGAACGCTGTCGGGAGCTGTCTGGACGCTTTTGGGACGTTGTCCTGAGAATCAGGAATCATCGGGACACGTTCAGCGTGATCGGCCAAGCACTCCCGACAGTTAAGGTTGTCCCTTAACGGAGACTCAGCCGAATGTGTACAGTCGGGACTCTGTCGGGATAAATTCGGCTGTATCGGTTCAAATTCGGTACGGTGTCGGGACGGTGTCGGAACGATGTCGGGTCAATATTCGGTGGAACGGGAATGATATTACATATTAAACTATTATATACATATATCAATTCTGGTGTATAGCATGTGTTTTGTTTGTGATTGTCATTAATGGACAGAACATTGACCGGTCCATCACGAATGATTCCCGATTATTGCTCGTGACAGCCTCCCGACAGCGCTAATAATACAAAAGTCGCGAATGTCGGGATGCTGTCGGGACACTGTCGGGACACTGTCGGATCGCATTCGGGAGAATCGGGACGCTGTCGTGACTCTGTCGAGACGCTGTCGGGACATATTCGATCTTTTGATAAAAAAATGAATTTCAAGCCCCGAATATCAGAATATTGTCCCGACTTTTGACATATTTGAATCGGGACGCTGTCGGCTCAAGAACGGCAGGACAAATCGGGAATGTGTGACTGAGGCTTAACCCACCGTTGATATACTTCTGAATCGGCGAGTAGTCGAAGTCCACTTTGTTTTTAGTGCCGTAAATCGAGCTGTTGCATGGATCATCGTGATGGATCGGCTTGAAGTCTGAAAAAGAAACCAAAATAGTTAAACGATTTGCTGGATGTGTGAGTCAGTGCAAGTATATGATACCATGAAAAGCCGTATGCTGTTGCGTGTTAAAGTCTGAAATAAAGCATTAGTTATAGTAGTTTTAAGATACACAGCCTCAATGGATGTGACTCAATGCATGAACATCGCCAAACATAAAATAATATTATTTCATTAGAATATTTAAAATAGATAAATAACAGTCATGCGAGTATGCAAGAAATAAATCTCTTCGTACATGTACAACCTAACAACTGGGCAACAGTTGTTAAAACCTATCATATTGAACAATCGTTGTCAGTATTTCATGTTATAATAATATTGTTTGTAAACATGACGTACAACAAACCAAAAGACAAACACAAATAATATTTTGATCATCCTAATGCGAACCAATAATATTTCCCTAACGGTGAATTGTGTTTTTATTTTATTTTACTTTGTATCTTGCTCAAGAACTAATACATAATAAACATAAAATTATACACAATGGGGAAACGCTAAAGGCAACTGCCGTTCAAACTAGGAAACAGGATTTGTCAGATCGGAGGTTTTGTACAGAATAGAGGATTTTGAAAAGATACCAGATCAATAGTTAAGTGCAATACCAGATGAACTGTTCTTTATCAATAAACAATTTCGTTTACAATCTCACAAAGGTGCGTTTCGTTATTACAAATCCTGAAACGTGATGAGAATTCCTTGTCTGTAGAACGGTAGGCTGACGTAGATTTTCTGAGCATTACTAGCATACATGTATAGTAAA
This sequence comes from Congeria kusceri, assembly GCA_027627225.1. Lineage (NCBI taxonomy): Eukaryota > Metazoa > Mollusca > Bivalvia > Myida > Dreissenidae > Congeria > Congeria kusceri. The sequence continues at coordinate 72,743,844 of CM051025.1, forward strand.
ACGTTGTTTATAAAAAATAAGCACTGTGAACATCAGAAGAAAATAACAATACGAATGGCTTTAGTTCTTAAAGGCAAAACTAATACGTTTAGTTGGCGTGATTTATATTAAACCCAAGCAGATTATTTTACGATGTAAAATTTTACACCGACGCAATCCTACAATTAAAAAGCTTTCATTCCTAGGCAACTAAGTGTTTACAATTTGGTGGAACAATATTGTCGTTAAAGGTATTTATTCTACGGTTAAATCTGGCAATCAAGTGTTGTTATGAACAAGAACACTTCCTCATTGCTGGCGAGTTGTTGGTGTTTTGCTTGCTTTTAAACTGGGTCCGAGTACAAAAGTTTGATCCCCGATGGTTTTTCAAGTCCATGTCTCAAATTAAGTGCTTTAATATTATTCAGCATCGTAGCACAATAAATACTAATTATAATAATTACTTCGATATAACAAACAATGTATACATATATCGTTTCAAATTTAAAATAGCAATATCACAATACATTCAAATATTTGAAGTATGATTTCTGACAAAAAAATCATACGTAAACGATTTCATTGATTGTAAGTGTTTTAGAAATTATTCCCATGTGTACATCGTTAGACATGTAAATACTTTTTTAAACGTGGTTTAACGTATTCACTTTAATTAAATAATTGTTCCCGAAAACAGTAAAATTTTCGTTACCGTTTTTTTTGCATATTGACATAATTATGTATGTTCAATATTTTAAATTATGACACATATTTCAATCGTAAATGGTATTAGTTTACCTGGATGAATGATGGATTATTGTAAACGACATGTTAACTGTTTCTTTTTTTAAATAATCTTCGTTTTGCACTATTGGATAAATAATATATTTATCTTTTATATATTACAAATCATCTAGTAGAGGGAGCGTGTTTAAAATTGGTCCACAACACTGAGACCACCTGTGAAAACTCATGTGAAAACTCATAGGGTATTTACAGCTATATAATTCTCGATTTTGTTTTTAAATATAATGATTTTCAAGGTCTTACCTATTTTTCCACTAGTTAAAAATAATCCGTACTTGTTTGAGACAGTAACACAAACGACTATCATAAGAAAAATTATTGCGCACGATTTCAAAACAAAAGTTACGTTATGTCTTCTCAACATCCTCATTTTTATCAGCGGTCGTTATCCGTGTCAGTATCACACACAATAATAACAACCAAAGCGGTTTGAAAAATGCGTCTGCGACAACACGCTCCTTGTCATCCAGATAAATTTTACCGCGTTTGTCACGTTATCTTAATTCAATACGAGAAAAACATAAACTACACGAAATAGAAAAGGAAGTTGTTCTTGTAAATATATTCAGCAGTCCCAATAGTTTCTTTGCGAAAAGAAAATGCTTCCATAGCTTTGAATATCCTTAATATAACGATTTCCCACAGATTACATCATTTTAAACCATTTGCTTTCGTCGTTTTAAACATGTCATCGATGTAAACCAAGTGTTGTCAGTATTAGGTTAATCTTATCGCAGTGTATTGCGCATGCACTAAGCATATGGAAGAAAAACCGCCACTGTGGTGCGCTATTGGAAATCCAATAATCCGCTTAATCGCTTCGGCGATAAGGCTAATCTTATCGTTGCGCTATTGGAAATCCAAAAATCCGCTTAATCGCTTCGGCGATAAGGCTAATCTTATCGTTGCGCTATTGGAAATCCAAAAATCCGCTTAATCGCTTCGGCGATAAGGCTAATCTTATCGCAGTGTTTTGCGCATGCACTTAAGTCGCGATGAATAAATAGTGTGTGCCTTCGTGTCTGGGAACATTTTCATGAACTTTATATTTAACAAATAATTTTCGAAGTATCGTTGTTTATCGGCCAATTAACAACGATTTGGAGTTCTGATGAGTAGGAATTAAACCACGAGGGCGTTAGTCCGAGTTGTTTAATAGCCATTCATCAGAACGACAAAGAGTTGTTTATTGGCCGATAAGCAACGACAAAGCGAAAATCAGTTCGTTTCTAACAGGATTTGACATATATTTTTGCAATTGTAATTGGAACTCCTTTTTACTATGCTCCGCTCAGAATCGGGACTTCTTTTTGCGTTGTTTATTGTGTAGTTTAACAACGGTAATTTGTTCTTTGTGTATAGAAAAATTAGCGAATATAATGTTGGAAGATTTAGTTGAAGAAATAAACCGTATTTGTCACCGCGGTTTATCAATAGTATGTGCCTTCGTGTCTGAGCAAAAATTCATTAACTTTATATTATTTGGTTGAAGAAACAATATGTGTTTGGCATCACTTGATTATATTTAAAACACAAAAAAAGTTCACTCCCAGTGAACGTCACTATGCAGTACATTGTCACTTGAACTATTCATATAGCAGGTAAGACTAGCGACAGCAAACAGTCAGACTCCCCTCGCCCAAGGGACATCATCATCAAATGAGGCGTGTCGTGGGAAAACCGGGCTTAATGCATGTGCATCAAGTGTCGTCCCGGATTAGCCTGTGCAGTCCGCAGGTCTCTCAGTCTGCCGGTCTGTAGGTCTGTTCGTTTTCATGGTTTCCGGATGATAACTCAAGAAAGGCTGGACATATTCAAATAATTTTTGGTATACATGTGTAACATCATAGAATACAGGTCAAGTTCGACTTTGATTACAAACCACTAAATTTTCACAGTTATGGCCCCTTTTCGACTTAACTTCCCTAAAAACATGGTTTCCGGATGATAACTCAAGAATGGCTTGACATATTTAGATAATTCTTGGTACACATGTGTAGCATCATAAAATACAGGTCAAGTTTGAATTTGGTTACAAACCACTGAGTTTTGACAGAGTTATAGCCCTATGTTTTACTTAAATTCCATAAAAACATGGTTTCCGGACGATACCTCAAGAATGGCTTGACATATTGAAATAATTATTAGTACACGTGTGTAGCATCATCAAATACAGGTCAAGTTCGACTTTGGTTACAAACCACTAAATTGTGACACAGTAATGGCCCCTATTTGACTTAAATTCCCTAAAAACATGGTTTCCGGACAATAACTCATGAAAGGCTCCACATATTTAAATTAAATTTGGTACATAGCTGTCACATCATGAAATACAGATCAAGTTCAACAAACCACTAAATGTTCACAGAGTTAGGGCTCCAATTGAAATTACATTTTTCCAAATACACTTACATTCACAAATTTAAGCATTCTCTTTGTGTTCATTTCTTTTGAATGGATGCCATAGTATTGTAACAAGGCCATATTGTGGGGGTATATCCGTCACTCATGTGATAATTCTAGTTTCGCATAATCCGAACTCTGAAGAGATGATTTATGCCAAATTTTCATGAAACAATATTACCTTATAAACGTATACATGTGTATTTGTACACATGTATACCACACTCTCCTTTCAATAGCATTTTATGTTAAAATAGCCGAACCAACTATGTAATTATTTTTTCTACACAGTTTTACGTTGCAGATATGTTTTAAGAAAGCCCAACATTTTACCACAATGTACTTGTAATAACTTCATTAATCCCGAGAGTCTCAATGTTGTGCTCTAACATGTCTAAACCTGATAGCATTCTCTTCTTGTCTTTTCTTCTTACTAGACACGTATTTCAATATTTTAAAAAAGTCTATCAGTATTCTATATCCAGTTAGCAATAGTACGTCTCGAGTTGTGCTCTGTACTTTTAATGGGGCTACTTAAAAGCGCTAATGCACTACAGATATCAGTGTCACTCTTAAGTTGGTCATATTAAAATACGTTTCATGTTTCTTTTGCTGTCTTACTAGAGTTGCTGTGTTTGCCTGTCTAAAAACTATTTATAACTCAATGCGAGATGTCATGGCTTTCTTTCAGGTTCTGCATGTCCTTGAATTTATATCTGACCACAGTTTCCTCTTGAAACTCTTCCGCCAACCCCCGAACTCACTATTTCAGCACTCACCACAATACCCGCGCTATTTTCATTTCGTTTCTGCGAAAAAGGTGCGTTAAATGGACTCTACTAACCAAGTCTGTCTCCCTTGGTCTAGCTTTCCATAAATAATGAGTGTGCTTAACACCGAAAAACATGTGTCTAAACTACCTTTCTGGAAATAAATGAAAGTAGAGCTGCCATGGAAAATAACGACTTCCCTCTAATATAAAGTTACAAAACTATGACTTATAAACAAGCTTATTGGGCACATGGAAGTAAAAAAGAGTTGTAGCACACTTTGACCGAAATTTGTTAGTTATTTAACGAACCCGCAGGCCGAGATTAAATAATTAACATATTGAGGTCAAAGGGTGCTAAAGTGTTATATACCATATTTACCAATCACATTGCAACTTTATACGATGCCGATCCCAATGGACAGTTCCTAGATGTCACGTGATGTCTGACATGCTTGACGTGCGTGTCATTTCCAAATTTAGAGCTGTCGTATGACGTCCACTCACTGCAATCGTTCAGTGCAGTAAGTAGCGTGCGTATAAATTACAACTAAATTTCAATATACTGCACGCTACTTTTTGCACGATAATCTTGCATTTTAGGCTCCGCCCACCAGTTTCTGTTCTAATATCACAGTTATTGAGTACCGCAGAACAAAGGGGATTAAAATATTATTCGTCCGAAATATGTTTCTTATTTACGAAAGTCATTGTTCAAAAGCGCTTGGTACGAACGAAATACTATAATGTACATACTCGTTTACTCCTGAGTCATCACCAGTTATCGCATACCGAAAATAGACGACAGCAAGTTACCAAAATTTTAATAATTAACGAATTTCAAATGCGTGGTTTTCGTTTTATGTTCGGCAACATGCCCATTAGAAACACTTTCTACAAACTTTTAGTTTTATTAGCATATTTCTGGGCTGCTCCTTTAAAACCCGGGCGCGATCGTCAAAAATAGTAAATAAATATTTTTTGGCATTATATCAAATTCGTGGCGAGCCATAAAAATACGTTGCGGCGCTGCCTGACAAACAAATCATTAACTTTTTTATACTATAAATGATTAACTGACTTCGAAATGTGTATGTATTATGCATAGATAACTTCCAAGATGAAGGTAGGGTGTATTACTTAAGAATAACTATACGCGTCTGATAAAAAATAATTTTCATTCATTCCCGCAGTTATTTTCGTACATTGTTAATTTGGCTGACAAATGTATATAATAATGATGTTTACGTACATTATTTAGGTTATTCATGTATCATTGGTGAAAACATGGGGCGGTATGATCGGTTTATTTACGGTACAAATATTAATAATTATTAAATTAATCACAAATTAATTTTGGGATCCGAGAAGTTTTCTTATGGTGTCCGAAAAATCAGGGGTCCGAGCAGTCTTCTTATATAGGTTTCACTTAGAAGAACATTGTATTTTGTAATTAATTAACGCACTACTGTAGAACTGGTGGGTGGGTGGGTGGGTGTGTGGATGGATGGATGGATGGATGGATTATATTGCATGGCTAAATTTAGTCCACTAATGCGCGATTTGTACAAACTTACATAAATGTCTCATCGTTTACTCATAAAAATTATATCGACCGCTCAAAACAATTCAAACGCATTTTATTGTTTTATAGATCGTTAATTATAAAAAATTATATGGTGCCAGTTTAAGAAATATGGAAAAAACATGAGTTCCATAATGCCATTATATTTGGTCGAGTATCAAAACAAATGAACTTCACATATTAAACATTGGTACAGATAAATTAATGCATTATGTTTCAGAGTTCGCGATGTTGTTTAGTGAATTGTGAGGAAGCAAGTTCTTTAAACGTCATTGCAATGTAAAATACATTTTATGCAATACTTATGTTTAACAACATTTTAAGATTTCCACAAGAAATCAGTAACATTGCTTACATTTATCATAGCTGAAAACAATTTGTCCATTGATTATGTAAAGAAAAGAAATACTATTGTTGTATATAATCTCTGCTTGTTTGGTAGAGATTGGATGCATAATATTGGCGATCGTAAATTCAACACATGTACAAACTGATCAACTTGTGTCAGCAGACAGCCCACACAATACACATACACACCAAATTCTTGCTGAGCGCATTGATATCAGCTATTTTGTCAAAGATTTCAGGTACTTTTCCCAGATTTGTGTAAGTCCTTATATGTCTCAACGACCATAAATGAAGCATCTGCGCCTATCAATATATATATATATATATAATGATAAAGAAAAAAGTTTCAAAACCATTACAATTTGCCACCAACGAATTGATGTCTAATTGTTAACATGTATTTTTAAGGCTATTATAATTATATACTGTCCCGTGTATACGGCCTTGTCTGTGTTAGGCCGCTTCTTGATATATGTGTACTATTTCTTTCTTTTTAGAATATATAATTAATTTGATGAAAAAATTGTACATTTGCCAATCTTTGGCATAGGACCCCTTTCGATAAGACAGAAAATAGTAAAGATAGAAATGCACAATTTTTGGAAATAATTCCGAACACTTAAGACTCTTGACACTGAATATTTTAAAATCTACTAGAAATAATACAACTTGGTGCATATGAAACAGGGTATGTTACTGCGTTTAAACTGTTTAAATTTAAATACATATTGGTTGTTTCCCCTTCTGAGAGCAACAAAACAGAGAAGGTTATGCAAGGCGATCAATATAGTAGGTTTTTTTAAGTACTCTGTACCACATGCAGGTATGAGACTTGGCCATATAGTTTAACCAAACATAATGCTAGTCTTTCTACGGCATGTTTTGAACATTTCAGTACTTGTGTTGCTCCAAAAGCACCATTGCTTTGCGAATTATTTAACCTTAATCTTACATATGGAATATACTCTGATTTGGAGCAGTGAATAAATACTTGCTCGAGATTGTGTTGCGTGAAGTGTTGTTGTTGTTGATTGAATGCAGTTCGCAGTCGGCCTTCACGTGCAGCGAGACACTTCCATAAGAGAACAAACATCACAATGTTATATATCAGAATATAAATACTCATAAAAACATAATAAATAAAAGTGCGAGCAATTACTTTGTCTAATTTGCAATCTGACAACCAAAGCGGCAACATGTATCTGAGTGCATTGCGATAGTTTATTCGTGAGGAACGTTGTAGTGGTCACGAGAAAAAGTACACGTTCAGCGTAATATGCCCTTTCACAGATGCAGACTGAGAGGGACTACGTTTTATAGCTGCAACGAACAACCCGCACGACTCATCATCATCATCGTCATCATAATTATTCTCGTCACCATCATTATTATCATTACAGTTAACGTCATCTGTATTGTCATCACTATAGGAAACTAAGACCCGTTATAGGAGATACCAATGCATGCATGCGCTTAATCGTTAGTCAATACGTTTGTACGGTCTAATTAGAACGAAATGCATACTCGCGCACATCCATACGAACGTGCACCTTTTTATTGGGATAAATATCCAATGCACGCAACAGAACGTACGTACAAACAAACGTCCTATTTTGGATTATTAAAACCAAAATAACCATGCACATTCCCGCTCGAACTAGAATATACGTATACACGGACAGTAATATAATTACCTTATTAGACCATCCGCACATGTTGGTATGTACGTTTGGACAGTACAGTAGCGTAGTGTACCGAACCTCCCGTATCGTAGCGTGCCGTACCTAAACGTACCGCACCTAACCGTACCGCAGTGACATCGCAAAAGTGGCGACAGATTTTCAAGTTTTTCGATTTTTCTGGCGACAGCGTTTTTGTTCCGAATGATTTACTATTGAAATGACGTAAGCGACATTTTAGCCTAAGGTTAGATACCAGTAAATCATTGTGTATCCCTCCGTGGTCCATTCAAAAGTAGTGCCTATTACTAAAAAGTTCCTCTTCTCTTCTGGCATAAAAGCCATTTAGGTATCTCAGACATGCCTTTTGTGGTTATTTCTATTATCCTATGCGTGTCTGCAACATTTTGATGCATTTCATTGGAGGCTAACTTGAAAGGTGAACTTTTGGGGGGTGTTTACTGTGGTATGGGGCTTTTGTCGAAATATGACTGCCGAAACCCTGTTTTCTACCGGTGCCTGCATTCAAGTGAGATGCATTTTCTTAGAAGTAACATGACATATCTTTTTTATTGCAAATTTAGGAAGAGAACAGATTGATCTTTAAATTGATAATTGGCTTGCACAATCTGAAATGAAGAAAATGCTAGAAAAATGCTTGGAAAGTTTGCCGTTTTATAATGGGACACTATGGGATTGGATTTACTGGTTTCTAACCCTAAGCGGTTTTGCTGACTCGGTTAACCTCGACAGTTATCGTGCATGTATTGATTTTTAGTGATGCAAGCGGTGCGATTGTATTAACTGAAGCATGAAACTGAATGCGTATCGATAATGTGATAACATGCGACTGGTTATATGGCCCGAGGCAATTTTAATTGCATGTAGAACAAAGACCTTTTTCTTTAATCGTCGATACCGGCAATTAATAGAAATGTGCCATGTTTGTAACAGATTAAGAACGAGATCAAACGATAATTAGAAATCAAAACATAGTATCCTGCTTACCTATAGATTCAGCCATTCCTATAGATTCGGCCACCCCCAGATAATGGAAATTTACTATAATGCTTATCAAACTTGTGTTAGTTATCTGTATTGAGACTTTCACATAAATATAGTTTTGGGCTTTAAAAAAATGCGAATTATATATTTATTCTGAGAAAATTAACAATTTTAAAAGAAATTCCCCACAATTGTTACACACTTTGTGCATTAGCCAAGAATTTTGTAAACATTCATTTTCAAACAGTATGTTAGTCTAATAAAGAATGCTTCTAATGAATTTTTTCAAAATTGTAACAAAATGTTAGCGTTTTCTTACCAAAATGAAGACTGAACCAAATGATAGGAAACATCTGACGAATTCATGGATGCTAGTGTACCTTCCTAGAATTGGTCAGTAACTAAGTGAATGGCTGATCTCTACATTATCTGGCCTTTATTTATAATCGGGGAGACCTTAAAGTCATAGGTAAAAGTCTCACTGGTGTAAAAGCTGTGCTCATTTAGGGTATAAAAGCAGTTTAGCTCTTAAGTGGCCGAATATACAGGAAAAGAGGCTAAGTATGCAGTGTTTTCAACACGTTCGTGTTTTGTTTGTTTGTTTGTTTATTTGGATTTTTCGCCGTTTTAACGGTATTTCAGTCATATCACGGCGGTTAACCTAACCACTCTTTTCCTGGGCAAGCTTAGCCGATCTAAGCGGTTTACCAGTACTGAATGCACATACCTATGTTAGTAACTGAAAACTGCCCTACTTGAATCAGAGGTAGGGGGAGAATGGCCGTATAAATAATTTTATGACCAATCCCCACGCAAGTTATATGGCCGGGCTGGGATTCGAACTCACGATCCCCGGATTGACAGTCCAGCGCTCTACCAACTGAGCTGTTTAATTAAGCAAAAGTCCGTAATAACACAGTTTGTTACGACAATCGGTATGAAATGTTGAATTTGAAATTGAAAATTCCCTTGTCAAAATGACCAGTTCAGACGTAAATACTCCTTGTAAAAAAGTTTTTAGTTTCTGATGACGTCGCTTCTCCATCTAATATGCTAAAACTTCAAAATTCTTCAGTGAACAGACATTTTGAAGATTATTGGAATTCTTTTGGTCTATGAAAAAAAAAGGGGGCCTAAATTAAAATTAAGTTGGTTTTTCCCTTTACCGACCGACCCACAATAAAGCCGCCGACTGAAAAACATGTATTGCAAAATATGCGGTAATTATTTTTTTTTTCTTGCTATAAATTTCGTATTTTTGTTTCGCTCACAACTTTCATCAGCTACAATTTTGATCATTAAGGCGCCTATTGACCGGATACTAGTAAACGTGGTGTATTTCACGTTTTGTCGTGTGCACACCGACGTCATACGTCGGTATGACGTCATCATCCGTGTATATAATTACGTTTTATTTTAAGGTTCGATACCTGTAACTAGTAGGGTGATCCTTGAAAGTTGTCCGTATATGAAATAACTCGATTTTCTTCTGTCAAAAGAGACATTTCGCATAACGGACACTGGTTTCAATAGTTATTTCCTGAAAACGACATGTCTTTTATGCAGCTTGATGTATCATGACACAGAATTACTTGAAATTTTAATATTGAGCAGTTCATGTATAGGCAGCATGTGCTTTTGTCGAAATCGCGAGTGTTTCTTACGACCGACTACAATAAAGTGAGATGAATTGTCTTAGCATAACATATCGTTTTTAGCTCGACTACCGTATTCCTAGAATAGGTGAGCTATCCTACTACCCCTGGCGTCGGCGTCTGAATTGGTTGAAGTTTTTATTCAAAAGTCTTTTAACTTCAAAACTACATTAGTTATTCACTTGAAACTTGGAATATACCTTTGTCATCAGCAACAGTATTAGGGGCTAAATCCCCCATAACTCTGTTTTGTATTTTGACAGAGTTATGCCTCTTTTTTCACTTAGATTTTCTGGTTGAAGTTTATATTCATAAGTTTTGTAACTTCAAAACTACATAAGCTTTTCACTTGGAACTTGGAACTAACCTTTGTCATCAACTCCAGTATCAGGTGCAACATTTTCCATAACTCTGCTTTGTATTTTGACAGAGTTATGCCCCTTTTTCACATCGATTTTCTGATAAAAGTTTATATTCAAAAGTTTTGTAACTTCTATACTACATAAGCTTTTCACTTGGAACTAGAAACTAACCTTTGTCATCAACTCTAGTATCAGGTGCAACATTACCCATAACTCTATTTTGTATTTTGACAGATTTATGTGCCCTTTTCACTTAGGTTTTCGGTTTAAAGTTATTATTCAAAAATGTGGTAAACTTAAAATTACAGTTATTCACCTGAAACTTGCAATTTTTAACCTTTGTCATCAACTCTAGTATCAGGGGCAACATTACCCATAACTCTGTTTTGTATTTTGACAGAGTTATGCCTCTTTTTCACATATATTTTTTGGTTGAAGTTTATATTCAAAAGTTTTACAACTTCAAAACTACATCAGTTATTCACTTGAAACTTGGAACTAACCTTTGTCATCAACTCTAGTATCAGGGGCGACATTACCCATAACCCTGTTTTGTATTTTGACAGAGTTATGCACACTTTTTACATACATTTTGTGGTTTCAGTTTTTGTTCCAAAAATGTATAACGGTTTCATTTAAAAGTTGTGTATTTTAACAAATTTATGCCCCTTCCACTATTCAACATATGTACCAACTGAAATACTTCGAATAGTCGAGCGCGCTTTCCTCAAACAGCTCTTGTTTATTTTAAATTTTGAAAGCAGAGAGAACCATCTTTCCAAAAAGATCAGACTCGCAATATCTGAATCGAAGAAAAGTGGCCATGCCAGGAGATTTTGCTGTTTAACAATGGGACCATGTGGAGATTTGGTTTACCTGTTTCTAACCTTCAGCGTGTTTGTTGAAATCAATAAATAAATACAAAATTCATAAAGTTGAAACAAGTAAAAATTGGGATGTATTGTATAATACATTGTGCGTGGTAGACGAGAACAAGAAAATTACCGACAAAGTTTCGATTTCAATTAGCAAATCAACAAGTGGTAGTGCAGAAAAGTTTTACCCTGATATTAACAAAAAAGTGTATGTCAGTACTGGCTTTGTAAAGGAATAATTATTCTATCAGTACTAGTAAGTGGTCTTTGTTAAATTGTCATTAACAAAAACACAGTTTATATTTGAGAGGACAGAGACATCCGAGTTAACAACATTTCTGATTTTCTTATTTGTGACATTTTAATCAAATTATTTTTAATTTTCAATTCACTGATTTGACATTTCTCTAGTCCACCAGAATGTATTTGTACCGTATTAGTTTGATTGGGACTGTCTAGTCAGTTAGCCATCGATAACAATACACATGTTTTCTTGTCAGACAGTATGTATCTATGCTGTAATAATTACTATATCTGTCTACTCAATTCAGACATTGGTATTAAATAGAATACATGTACTTCACAAATTGTTTTTAAAGCATTGCGTATTCTATTTATGTCTATTATTAAAACAAGTTTTACCATGTATAATTTTGGTTGTATCAATCAAGATGAAGAAAGCAATTGTGATTTTCAAACAAAGATACAATTATAATGTATTGCTAAATGACGATTTGTAGTTATGACAAAGATTAAATTCTCGTAATAAAATAAAATATTCTTCCTACCTACCGACCCGCCTCTAAAATTTCGGATCGGTAAAGGGGAAAACAAAAGATTTTTTAATTTAGGCCCAACTAGCAAACTGAAGAGCACATCATATGTATTATTGTACAACTAGCAAACTGAAGAGCACATCATATGTATTATTGTACAACTAGCAAACTGAAGAGCACATCATATGTATTATTGTACAACTAGCAAACCGAAGAGCAAATCATATGTATTATTGTACAACTAGCAAACTGAAGAGCACATCATATGTATTATTGTACAACTAGCAAACTGAAGAGCACATCCTATGTATATATGTGTTATGTATACAACTAGCAAACTGAAGAGCACATCATATGTATATATGTGTTATGTATACAACTAGCAAACTGAAGAGCACATCCTATGTATATATGTGTTATGTATACAACTAGCAAACTGAAGAGCATATCCTATGTATATATGTGTTATGTATACAACTAGCAAACTGAAGAGCACATCCTATGTATATATGTGTTATGTATACAACTAGCAAACTGAAGAGCACATCCTATGTATATATGTGTTATGTATACAACTAGCAAACTGAAGAGCACATCATATGTATATATGTGTTATGTGAACAACTAGCAAACTGAAGAGCACATCCTATGTATATATGTGTTATGTATACAACTAGCAAACTGAAGAGCACATCATATGTATACTTGAGCATAGTTCAAAACCACATGCAAAATGTTCAGCAAACAAATAAATACTGATAAATTATATCCAAATCATGTTAAAAGTTTAAATACATAAATACTGCAAAATCAAACGCACATGTAAAGTGCGTCAAATTCTCCGATCAAGTAACTTGCCATTAAATAGAAAATTGAATTGAATTATGGTCCATTAAAATTCGCATTACTTGTGACTGACGCTACCTTACCTGCCAAACTAATTATAATAATTTCAAAGCATTATAAAGGCTAAGCTATATTACACACTAAATATAGAATCATCACAATTTTTTTGGCACAAATACAAATATATCAGGTTTGTATTAATCAGCTCAAACCTCTCCTTCCCACGTGCACCCGTGTATACATCGAACATAATAAGGACCATAAAAACTTCTCTTATGTTGCTCAATACGTGTCCCATACGTCCGGTATAACAAGATGGCTAGGACCGATTGGTCAAACCTGTGGCACTCGCCGTAGACGTTTCCCACCTGCTCGCATGCCAAATATTTCGTGGGTGTAGTATCCGGCATCATGCATCCCATCGTCAAACCACACGCCACCCAAGGCTTTAAAATCGTGTTCACTATAACCTCTGTTCGCTTAAGAATGACGAATCCACCTTGTATTTCCGGTAACGATCGGAACGCGCACGGCTCTATGTTGAAATACCGGAATGTGCTCGCCAAAGTCCTCCTGGCCACGCTGCCGTCGCCTCCTGTGAAGACATGTCAGTCTCATAAAATGCGCAATTAATTTAGATTTGACTGACAACTGGAGAAACATCTTTTACGATTGAAAATCTGGTCATTTTGCAGTTTACCCCCACTTGAATGAGACTATGTTTTTCCAGTGTTTCACCATGAAAGCAACGGCTAATTCAGTATTTATACATTGTAAATGATAACTCTAAAAATATGTAAAAATTTTATACAAAACAAGTGCATTTTTCGTTGTTTTGCATTAAAGTTAAAAGATGACGTGTTTTATAAAATACTGTACTAGATCTACTTATTTGTTCTTGTTAATAAAAGATAGGAGAAAATCGTGTTTGTGCTATGCAGTGAAAGAATTGATAATACCAGTCAGTGAATCAAGAAATAATTTTTGTTTTACCGTTGTTTATTGGCAAATAGACGACGATTTGGAGTTCTGATGCGTAGGAATTAAACCACGAGGGCGTTGGCCCGTGGTGTATAATAGCCGCGCATCAAAACGTCAAATAGTATAATAGTATAACGTTTTAAGCAATGGTGCATGTTTATTATCCCCTTTGATGCAATATCATGATTGACATATTAAGGTCCACATTATTCACCTGTACAGATGAGGTCCAGGCGATTGGCATCATCGAATAACTCCACGAGATTGTTCTGCGTGAACCGAATTGAGGAGTCCAGCCAGACCACGAGGGGATGTTCGTTTAACACGGTCTAAAAACGAATACAATTATCTATGGGTTTTAGACGCTGTAGCGTTGATCGTTTCAACATAGATGTAGATTTAATCTTTTCAACATAAAGAATCGTCAGACATGAGGTAGTTATTATATGTCCTTTTTTGAAATTTCCAGACATATTGTAGCTTTCACCTTTTGAACATAGAGGATTGTCAGACATGTATCATGATGTAGCTCTAATCTGTTATCTTTTAGAAATTGCCAGACATTCTGTAGCTTTCATCTTTTGAACATAAAGAATTGTCAGACATGATGAAGCTCTATAGATCAGTTCACTTTATGAAACTGCCAGACATTTTGTCGCTTTCATCTTTTGATCAGTAAAACTATCTGATATGATGTAGCTCTAATCTGTTTAATTTATGAAGCCGCCAGAAATGATGTCGCTTTCATCTTTTGATTAGAAAAAAATGTCTGATATGATGGATATCTAATCTGTTAAACTTAAAACTATTGCCACTCACAAAGCAACGTTTATTTACGGTGTCCTGTTATCGCCATCGTAGTTTCGCGACTTCGACCTGTGCTTATGAAAGCGCGCCGACGCGCCGACGCGATACGCCGTCGCGCCGACACGATACACCGAAGCACCGAGACGATGCGCCGAAGCGCCGACACGATATGCCGAAGCGATATAAACGTCTCAATCTAGTGTGTTTTTTTCGTATGTGGCTATAAAATTGGGCGAAGATACGACGAGACGACGTTTATATCGCTTCGGCACAGCGTGTCGGCGCTTCGGCGTATCGCGTCGGCGCTTCGGTGTATCGCGTCGGCGCTTCAGCGTATCGTGTCGGCGCTTCAGCGTATCGTCTCGGCGCGTCGGCGTATCGTCTCGGCGCGTCGGCGTATCGTCTCGGAGCGTCGGCGCCCTAATATTTCTGAAGTCGAAATCGCGCCGATACGATATGCAGATGCGCCGAGACGATACGCCGACGCGCTAAGACGATGCGCCGACGCGCCGACACGATGCACCGCAGCGCCAACACGATACGCCGTCGCGCCGACACGATGCGCCGAAGCGATATAAACATCGCAATCTCGTGTGTTTTTTCATATGTGGCTGTAATATGTACATTAAACAATGTTATGAAAACACAATTGTTTACTTGTTTAATTTACTTATTGATATACGTATTTAATAGTCTGAAGTATTTTACATTTAAAATAAAAACAATGCTTGCAATAAGACTGTCTGCTTAATTTTGGTTTGGGTCAGAAAATATACCTACATGTACAATTTTAGTCCGGGTATAAATTTATATAGGTACAAAAGTATGCCTGTAGGTACAATTTTGTACCTGTAGGTCCATTTATTTATTACGGTTGTACGGAGGTGACCTACACTACTCTTTTTTTATCTCGTTCCAACGAGATTTTAACTTGTGGGAACGAGATACATACTCTTGTGAACAAGATCATAACTCGTGGGAACAAGATACTAACTCGTGAGAACGAGATACTGTGTCGAGGGAACGAGATACTAAGTCGAGGTAACGAGTTACTAAGTCGGGGGAACGAGTTAGTGTCTCGTTCCACGAGTTAGTATTTTGTTCTCACGAGTTAGATAACCAATCAAATGTTTCCATCTATATGTTTTTATAACAACCGTGGCCGAAAAACGATCATGTTGTAAGATGGAACTAAGTCGTTCGCTCGAGTTAGTATCTCGTTCCCACGAAAGAGTAAGTCGTTCCCACGACATAGTTATTTCGTTCTCATGAGTTAATATCTCGTGGGAAAGAGAAAAAAAGAGTAGTGCATGTCACAGCTGTGCCACAGTAATGTATAGCTGTTGTGTTTACATTTACTTTTGACTCAAACGGTACTGCATACTTTTATAGCCACATATGAAAAAACCACACGAGATTGCGACGTTTATATCGCTTCGGCGAATCGTGTCGGCGCTTCGGCGTATCGTCTCGGCGCTTCGGCGTATCGTCTCGGCGCTTCGGCGTATTGCGCCGACACGAAACTTCGTCTCGTAGTATCTTCTCCCAATTTTATAGCTACATATGAAAAAACCACACGAGATTGCGACTATTATATCGTGTCGGCGCTTCGGCGTATGGTGTCGTTGCTTCGGCGTATCGTCTAGGCGCTTCGGCGTATTGCGCCGACACGAAGCGCCGATGTGTGATAAACTAAGAACACAGGAGGAACTTCTGTTAGTTTCGTGGAGTTTAAAATGTAAACATTAAATTGAAATTAAAGCTAGGCAACTTCCATTTATTTTAAGAAAATGTCAAATAGTTTTTGGTCAATACGATTATTTTCTGTGTTTGTAGAATCTTTATTAAAAAAATGATGGATGTATTTATTTGCAGCACCGTGTTGCCTTTAATAAAACGCGAATACAAGTACATCTGTAAAAAATCAAACAAACTGATTTGCATTAATAACCTTACCCCAGGTCAAGTTCGCATAATAAAGAATTTTGACATTAAGAATTATGTTTTCCGGACTGCTAATTTGCAACGAAATGTCTTAATACATGTATATAAAGATTTGACAATTAAACGAATGCTATGTGTAAACAATGGGATATCTTTGGTAATGCCCAGGTAAAAAAATCATTGTTATCCTCTCTTACCTGAATCGCTATTGGTTTAAATCCGTAACCATATAGAAGTTTCACGTGGTCAGGATATCTTTCAAACGGGAAATCTCTCATCTCCAACTGGCACACGCTTTTTAACTAAAATGAAAAACAAAAGACTTACAATACAGCATAGGGCACATAGCCTATAGTCCCTATTGTTTAATGTTTATTAATATTGCCTCTAAACTTTTCAATGTGAAATATAGCATGAGTAATTGCAATGTGGCGAATAGTGGTTTGCGATTGTATGCGAAAGAAGTAACGTTATAAGGGTTGCATGTGGGAACTATCTCCTAGTATTGTTTTTCAAAGGGGGTAATGGCGGTAGAATATGCTTTGTTTTAAGTGTGTATATGCAGTAGTGACATTAAGTTGTGTATGGTTTGTACAGTAGTGACATGAAGTTGTGTATGGTTTGTACAGTAGTGACATGAAGTTGTGTATGGTTTGTACAGTAGTGACATGAAGTTGTGTATGGTTTGTACAGTAGTGACATGAAGTTGTGTATGGTTTGTACAGTAGTGACATGAAGTTGTGTATGGTTTGTACAGTAGTGACATGAAGTTGTGTATGGTTTCAACAGTAGTGACATGAAGTTGTGTATGGTTTGTACAGTAGTGACATGAAGTTGTGTATGGTTTGTACAGTAGTGACATGAAGTTGTGTGTGGTTTGTACGGTAGTGACATGAAGTTGTGTATGGTTTGTACGGTAGTGACACGAAGTTGTGTATGGTTTGTACGGTAGTGACATGAAGTTGTGTATGGTTTGTACAGTAGTGACATGAAGTTGTGTGTGGTTTGTACAGTAGTGACATGAAGTTGTGTGTGGTTTGTACGGTAGTGACATGAAGTTGTGTATGGTTTGTACGGTAGTGACATGAAGTTGTGTATGGTTTGTACGGTAGTGACATGAAGTTGTGTATGGTTTGTACGGTAGTGACATGAAGTTGTGTATGGTTTGTACGGTAGTGACATGAAGTTGTGTATGGTTTGTACGGTAGTGACATGAAGTTGTGTATGGTTTGTACAGTAGTGACATGAAGTTGTGTATGGTTTCAACAGTAGTGACATGAAGTTGTGTATGGTTTGTACAGTAGTGACATGAAGTTGTGTGTGGTTTGTACGGTAGTGACATGAAGTTGTGTATGGTTTGTACGGTAGTGACACGAAGTTGTGTATGGTTTGTACGGTAGTGACATGAAGTTGTGTATGGTTTGTACGGTAGTGACATGAAGTTGTGTATGGTTTGTACGGTAGTGACATGAAGTTGTGTATAGTTTCAACAGTAGTGACATGAAGTTGTGTATGGTTTGTACAGTAGTGACATGAAGTTGTGTGTGGTTTGTACGGTAGTGACATGAAGTTGTGTATGGTTTGTACGGTAGTGACACGAAGTTGTGTATGGTTTGTACGGTAGTGACATGAAGTTGTGTATGGTTTGTACGGTAGTGACACGAAGTTGTGTATGGTTTGTACGGTAGTGACATGAAGTTGTGTATGGTTTGTACGGTAGTGACATGAAGTTGTGTATGGTTTGTACGGTAGTGACATGAAGTTGTGTATGGTTTGTACGGTAGTGACATGAAGTTGTGTATGGTTTGTACGGTAGTGACATGAAGTTGTGTATGGTTTGTACGGTAGTGACATGAAGTTGTGTATGGTTTGTACGGTAGTGACATGAAGTTGTGTATGGTTTGTGCGGTAGTGACATGAAGTTGTGTATGGTTTGTACGGTAGTGACATGAAGTTGTGTATGGTTTGTACGGTAGTGACATGAAGTTGTGTATGGTTTGTACGGTAGTGACATGAAGTTGTGTATGGTTTGTACGGTAGTGACATGAACTATACTATAAAAGGTCTATACGTAAATGACATTGTTACTGTGTCATAAAGGAGTGAACAGGTAGTGATTTAAACTGTGTTATAAAAGGCTGTAAACGGCAGTAACATGAACAGTTTTTAGCTCTTAGCGCATGTCCTCAAATGTGAGCTATTCTGGTCAGTCACCGACATGCGTCCGTCGTCAACAATTTACTTCAAAAATGTTCTCCTCTGAAACAATTTGATGGAAATTTACCAAACTTAGTTCCTTGGGTGGTCCTCTACCAAAATATTTCAAATTATTTTGATTTGTTAAAAAACATGGCTGCCTGGGCGGGACCATTTTTCATTTTATGGCTATATTAAAAACTGTGGAAATCTTATTGTCAGAAAGCACTGGTTGGATATTATAAAATGTTCCTTGGACGTTCCTCTACCAAAATACTTTAAAATTAAAAATTATTTTGATTATATAAAACATGGCTGCCAGGGAGCGGGGCGTTTTACATTATATGGCTGAATAGAAAACTTTGAAAATATTCCTGTAAGAAACCACTGGTTGGATTTTGAAGTAATTTTACACAAATATTTCTTGAGTGGGTTGCTACCCAAATACTTGAAATGATTTTTATCTGTTACGAAAAAAACATGGCTGCCAGCGGGTGTGGCATTTTTCTTCTTTATGTGGATGTATTGAAAACATAGACATTTATATTTGTCTGCACCGACTTGCTAGATTTTAATATAACTTCACAGAAATAGCCCTTGTGTTACCCTCCACCAGATTCCTTCGAATTATGTTGATTTGTTAAAGAAAACAACATGGCTGTCAGTGATCTATCGTAGTTGTCTGTTGTCAACGTTTTACTTCAACTAGCCTTTTTTATTCATTAAACTTAGGTGAGCGACCAAGGTCATTTTGGTCATCTTGTACAGAAAGGTGTGTATGGTAGCGGGCATGTTAAATGTTCTGTAATATGTCATTTACCTGACAGCTAAAATAAATCAACTAAAACACAATATTCATCCCGCGAACATAGCGGATAAATGATCATTCTCATAGCATGTGTGGGGTGAAATGTTTATGAACATGGCGACAATGAACATAACTCCTTGTATACAAACTTGAATGATGAAAGTTTGTATTTCGTAAATATCAGAGCGCAATAATGACACTAACAGGATGAATATGGGAATTGTTGATAATCACATAAAACTTTACGGGAAATAGTTTTCAAGCAAGAATGTCTACACTACCAGTATATTAAGGCAGAGAAGTAATATTAATGTTATATTTCAAAAACAAATTGAGGCGTGTCGTGGGAAACCCGGGCTTAATGCATTTGCGTAAAGTGTCGTCCCGGATTAGCCTGTGCAGTTCGGATTTATGTTTAGAAGAGACTTCCTTGAAACAGAAACTACCATAAAAGCGGAAAGTGTGGTCTTGAAAAGTGTCGCACAGGCTAATCCGGGACGACACTTTATGCATATGCATCAAGGCCGGGTTTCCTACGACACGTCTCAGTTAATCGCACTCGTGTTCATCAAAACAGTGCGAATTTGATCCGTGACTGATCTATACTATTACTTCGCGGGCTTAACTTGGTCCCATTGTTATTGGTAATAAATAAGTTCTTTGATTATTTTGATGGCTAAAACCACTATTCTATACACAGAGGATGACGTCACACGTATAACCACTGTACTTCACCGCATTATTTCGCTAGGAGAAGCGAAATGTGCTTACCCATGAAGTAATCCCGCGTATGAAAGTTGTTTCATGAAATAACTTTCTTGATACCATTAACCAGTCTAATATTAACGTAATGCTGATAGTAGAATATATTTTTTTGTTAAATAAAATACCAGTAGTTTGTGTTTAACGATGTTTAGCGTGTTTATTATAATCAAAACGCTGACAGCGTAGAAAGACTGTTGGCGACTAAAAGAAACTAAAAGCACGTGAATTATGAGTGCATTTTTGCTAAAAAGGAAACATGTGTTCGAATGAAGTTCAATTTCCCACCTTTATACTTTATAATGTGGCTTCTTGTTCAATAGTATATGACATCATAATGAAAACTAATTTGTAAGTTATTAAAAAAACATTTTGTTCAAGCTAATTTTTTATCTCCTGCAAACGATGCAAACGGAATTATATACATGCCAGTTAACAAGTCAATCTGCAACGGGACAGAATAACCGATGAAGCGTAGTTGTTTGAAGCACCGATTGTTAGTGCTTCGTAGCCAAAGATCTCTAAATAAACATGTTTATTTATAGATCTTTGTTCGTAACCAACTGAGTCAAAATAGATCAAACGATGCAAGCTCTCGATTTGTCCACAGTACAGTTTAAAATTAATAAATTGCAGTAATTAGTTGTCAAACTATTCAAAATGAGAATTGGTAACAAACAAACACTTTCGCAACGAGTCAAAAATAACCGATGTAGCGCATTAATTTGGTGGTCTTATTCCAGGACACGCAGGTCAATATTTCGGTTACATACAAGTAAATAGAAAAAAGTAGAGGTGTCATTAGTTTAAAGTTACATTGTTTATATAATAAACTTTTTTACATACTGCAATTGTAATAAATCACATGATACACACATTATAATATATATTACATACATG
This sequence comes from Congeria kusceri, assembly GCA_027627225.1. Classification (NCBI taxonomy): domain Eukaryota; kingdom Metazoa; phylum Mollusca; class Bivalvia; order Myida; family Dreissenidae; genus Congeria; species Congeria kusceri. The sequence goes on from CM051025.1 coordinate 72,765,331, forward strand.
TACATTATCTTAAATAATTTAAATGTAAGAAAACGGGTGTAAATTTTGCTGTTTTGAAGAAGGACCCTTTCTGGTTTTGATTTACTGACTAAAAGCCTGCAAAGAAAAGAAGTAGATTTCCGCGATACCTGTTTTGGAAATTTCCCTCTTAAAAGACCGTTGGCTTCCGCCAACAGTCTAAAAAGCTACTTTTACATTCGTTTAGGGTAAAAATACAAGGTTAGATACCAGTAAATCCAACTCCCATAGGGTCCCATTATGAAACGGCAAACTTCAGATTTCAGATTGTGCAAGCTTGGTATCAGTCTAAAGATGAATTTTTCCTCTTCCAAAAATTGAAATAAAAAGATATGGCATGTTATATCTAAGAAATGGCATCTCACTTGAATGCAGACACCGGTAGAAAATAGGGTTTCGTCGGTCATATTCCGACAAAAGTCCCATGCCACAGTAAACACACCCCAAAAACTCATCTATAAAGTTAGCCTCCAAAGAAATGCACAAAAATGTTTTCTAAACACACAGAGTCTATAAGAAACAATGAAATCAGTAAAACCGATGGATGCTCCCCAATGCGCTTTGTCAAGCAATATTAATGTAATGAGAAGGGCAGAAATATTTAAATGACTAAAAATCACCAGAACTGCAAGACCACATCAAAACTGTATGTGAGCATACCATACAAATACAATATAAACATGCATATGAAATAAAATTGTAAAAACTAAAATAAAAACAAAATAAAATTAATTAAAGTACCCGTTAATTGATCATTAAATCAAAGTACCCGGTAATGGATCATTACTGTTATACTGGTATGGTTATTTCAATTCCGATTAATTTAGTTTTACATCAAGCATCATTGACTTTCATATAGCAGTTAGTGAGAAATAGATATGATACAATTAAAGTCTTCAAAGTAACTTCAAGAAAAATCATTGAAGCGAAACGCCCTGGTAAGACACAATGTAGCTTCCCATAAAGTTTTATTGAAATCTGCCCAGTAGTTGCTGAGAAAAGGGCTCAAAACGCCCGTACAAGAATTGTGCACTATAAACTTAGTTCAAAAATCTTCAAAGTACCATAATTTTAAAACAAAATCAGTGAAGTGGAACATCCTGGTAATATGCACAACTCCTCTTGCTAATGAAGAGTTCCATTAAGTTTCAATGCAATCTGTCCAGTAGTTGCCGATAAAAAGCCCGGACAAGAATTGAAGCGGATCATCCTGGTAATAGGCATACCACCTCTTGATAATTAAGCTTCGCATGAAGTTTCGTTGAATTCCGGCTATTAGTTGCTGAGAAATAGCCCGGACACGAAAAAGGGACGGAAGGATGGACGGAATACGGACGGACAAGGCGGCGACTATATGCTCCCCCAAAAATTTTCGGGGAGCATAATAACCACAATAGGCATGTCTGACATTGCTAAATGCTTTTTTATACCAGAAGAAAACATGAACTTAATAGTAATAGGCAATATTTCGAATGCACCACGGAGGGAAACACACAGATGTACTGGTATCTAACCTCAATGCGATGTTCAAGCTCCTTGCAGCGGTTACCTCCCTTAGTGATGAACAGTAACCACTGCCATCACAAGTAAAATCATTCCTGATCTGGAAGGATTTCGTTAGCGATTTTCTACAATACTAGGCGAATTAAGTAATGATAGATCATTTAGGGTCAATAGTGAAACACAAGAAAAGAAAAATCTAGTTTAAAGCATAAATAATAAGTAGAAGATCTTAATCGATCATCATTACGTGGTTTGGTATGACAGCAGGGATTTGATTTGAGCTATGCTCGGAACCAGTCAAATCTCTGCGCGGAGGTTGTGCAATTTTAAATCAACAATTGCGAGTCATGTTGGAGGTTAGATACCAGTAATTCCAATTTCCATAGGGTCCCATTATAAAACGGCAAACTTTCCAAGCATTTTTCTAGCATTTTCTTTATTTCAGATTGTGTGAGCCTGTTATCAGTGTAAAGATCAATCTGTCCTCTTCCAAAATCAACAATAAAAAAGATACGTCATGTTACTTCTAAGGAATGCATCTCACTTGAATGCAGACACCTGTAGAAAACAGGGTTTCGGCAGTCATATTTCGACAAAAGCCCCATACCACAGTAAACACACCCAAATTGTTCACCTTTCAAGTTAGTCTCCAATCAAATGCACCAAAATGTTGCAGACACATATAGGATATTAGAAATAACCAGAAAAAGCATGTCTGATATTGCTAAATGGCCTTTATACCAGAAGAGAAGAGGAACTCTTTAGTAATAAGCACTACTATCCAATGGACCACGGAGGGATACTCGATGATTTACTGGTATCTAACCTTGGAATGTAGCGCATACCCAGGTCACAACACACTAAATAAATAAGTCATGTAGGGCTGTACTCTCTAAATAAATCAACAAGTTTAACTCGAAGACATGTTTTATGTTTAGACACTTGCTTTGATATTCTTTTGTGGAGATGTTGGTAGGATAAGCATTGGTATGTACAAATAAATCACTGATATGTTTTAAGATTGGAGATTACAGTATGACACTTGCGCTGAGGCGGGTTACATTCAACTAGAAAGTTGCCGCTAAAAAGATGGTGATAAAACAGTCAACTTTGTTTAGTGTCGAGTTCTTTCTTACATAATACATGACATACCCTTTTTATTGCTTAAATCAATTCAGCTTAGAATGCATTTTAAGAAAAGGTATGGTTATGAGGGTCCCTATGTGCACAATGTTGCATTTATTTTTGGTTAAAGTTATCGCTTTTACATTAAATTACATAAGTATTGGAATTAGTATATAGTAACCTAAACACAAAACAGGGAGCGGCACTAAAGGGGCAATGTGTACATAAAATCACCATGTTACTGTGTGGTTTTATTCGCTGTAATAAGTTTTATGGAAAACATGCGATAAATATCATGATCTTAATGTGCATTACGAATTTTACAGCGAAAACGGCTTTTTCAGGTAAAAAAAAAAAGATAAAAAGTACGGAAACCCGTCTTGTGAATCTTGCAGCACACTAAATCATGCTAAAACCAAAAATGAACACGTTTTATACAATATTTATTTCTACTGCATTAAATTATGTAAACATATGCTAGTAGTTTGACTGATTTCTATGAATTATGTACACAATTTGACTCAGGCACCCCATATAATCAAAGCACTGAAAATGCAAGCCAGACTGCTTATCACGGATCATTCTCAAATGCGTTTTCAAGCATTTCTACTTTGTGGATCGGTCTGAAATTGTGCATGCCCATTAGAAATATGTTAATACTGATGTAGAATTGGTTTTTGTTCGCGATATCAAAACTTTAAGTTGTCTTCTAGGTCACAACACACTAAATAAATAAGTCATGTAGGGCTGTACTCTATAATTAAATCAACAAGTTTAACTCGAAGACATGTTTTTTATGTTTAGACACTTGCTTTGATATTCTTTTGTGGAGATGTTGGTAGGATAAGCATTGGTATGCACAAATAAATCACTGATATGTTTTACGATTGGAGACTACAGTATGACACTTGCGCTGAGGCGGGTTACATTCAACTAGAAAGTAGCCGCTAAAAAGATGGCTATAAAACAGTCAACTTTGTTTAGTGTCGAGTTCTTTCTTACATAACACATGACATACACTTTTTATTGCTTAAATCAATTCAGCTTAGAATGCTCTTTAAGAAAAGGTATGGTTATGAGGGTCCCCTATGTGCAAAATGTTGCATTTATTTTTGGTTAAAGTTATCGCTTTTACATTAAATTACATAAGGATTGGAATTAGTATATTGTAACCATAATGCTTAAAGTGTGAGTACACGGGTCAATCAGACCGGTGTAGACACAACGCTAAAACTACCATTCGTTGTCAATAGAAGATACCCATCAAATCATAAGATAAAAAATGAATACCTCGGGGACATAACACGTGCGGGTCTGTTTTTATCCGTGAACACTAATGGCGATCCACAACATACTAAGTGGATATGCTTTTCATGATCTTTAGTAAAATCCGGCTATAAATGTCCCGTGATTGATATAGATCGACATGTGATATGCACTCGTGTTCATCAGAACAGTGCGAATTTGATCCGTGACCGATCATTTACTATTAATTCAAGAGCTTTACTTGGTCCCATTGTCATTAAGTAATTAAACAATTGGTATTAATAACGAACAAGTTCTTTTTATTATTGATGGCTAAAACCACCATTCGTTGTCAATAGAAGATACCCATCAAATCATTAGATAATAAATGAATACCTCGGGGACATAACACTTGCGAGCATTATTTTCTCTGTGAAAACAAAATAACTCATCCTTTTTAATCGTTTTACATGGCAGGACAATGCACTGAACAATTTCAAGCGCACATTATTACAAATGGCGAGCATCAAGATACTATGTGGCTATGCTTGTCATTATCTGCAGTTAAACCCGACCTTAAATTACCCGTGATTGATATAGACCGACATATAGATTATGTATTTTGTTATGCTTGAATGGTAAAAAAATGTAAATTTCTTTAAATCATACGATTACTTCAGTTGTTTTGTTTCATATCAGGTTAATTTTATATTAAGTTATTAACCGATTGTATTCATGTAAAAAGCCACAGATGTTTCTTAGTTTACCATACAGCAAATATAAAATCAACTTTTACATAGAAAATTTTATTTAAAAATACCATTTAAATATAAATCAGATTTAAGATTGTCTTAGGAAGCTTATGGATACGGCCCCATGGCTAGTATTTAAAAATTACGAAATACTTAAGAGAAAATTTCAGTCTTTGCCATATGAAAATCCTACAAGCAAATTTCGCTATACATACATAGAGGATATTTGTTTGTTTTCGGTGTGATAACGCGTGATATCATCACCGGAAAGGGAGACAATTCATATTTTCACGAGCGCTTGCGCGAGTGAAAACATGTAAATTGTCTCCCTTGTCGGTGATGATATCACGCCTTATCACACCGAAAACAAACAACTTTTCTGTTTATTTTATGCTTTATTAACCTTTTTTTTATATTTTAATGGAAAATATCGCGGGAATCATAACGTCATGACGTCAAAATAATGACTATTTCATAGTTCTGAGCCCGTCATCGATGACGGTCCGTTTCATTTACTGTATTTAATCGGGACCCAAAAAAGTAGTCCCTCGCTGTGAGTGATATAGGGATATATCTCACTGATATTTTTCTATATTTCACTTCTTAGCAGTAAATAAAGGAGTTTTATTATATTACGAAATGAACTTAAACTTTCACTAAGAAGCTTTTTGAAAACCTAGCCTGTGAAATACCAAGCCGGGTCCGGCTAGCTCACTTGGTAGAGCGTTAGACTGTCAATCCGGGGGTCGTGAGTTCGAACCCCAGCCCGGCCACATAACTTGTGTGGGGATTGGTCATGAAATTATTTTAATGGCCATTCTCCCCCTACCTCTGATTCGAGTATGGCTGTTGTCGGTTACTGGCATTGGTATGTGCACTTAGTACTGATAAACCGCTTCGATCGACTAAACTTGCCCAGGAAAAGTGTCAGTAGGTTAACTGAACGCCGTGATATGACTGTTAAAAACGGCGTAAACCCCCAACAAAACAAACAAACAAAACTCATCGTATCAGGACCTTAGCTTTTGGGCTCACATTTTTTACCTATATTATTTTTTTTATTCCGTTCAGGATATATTGTATCAGACATTAGGACGACCGACAATGTTCCAAATGCTATTTGTATGACATCGATTCTAGGCGTATTTGACAGATATATATTATTTGAAAGAACTGGTATCAGTGCGGTTTGGAAATTGTAAAAACATTACAAAGATAGAGAAGTTAACTGGAAGAACTACTGGACTACAATGCACAGCTAGGTTGCATAATTATGCTTATTTTACTATAATTAGTAAAGGTTAGAAAAATGTTAATTTCTGAAAATGATAATTATCTAGAAAATAACGTGATTGAGTATTATTTAATACGGATATTTTGGTAATAGTTACCAATTTACATACTAGCTGTACTTCCTTTTTGGAGAGACCAAGGTTGTAGAAGATCAATTTCGCGCTGGGAATCACTCTGCGAACGACGCGTTTAAAGTTGTCCAGCATCTGCATAGACTCCCGGAAGTGATTGGATGACGTTCCGGTAACAAACACTGGGGTAAGCTTCTCGGGTACAGGTTCAACAATCCGCACAGGGAAGAGGTCTAGAGAAAGATATATGTTATGTTTAAATGTATACCAGTAAGATATGCATGTACAGCCAATACAATAACAAAATTGCATTTCCACTGGCAATGACAACAATTGCCGAACGCCGCGGTGCTATTTTTATTGTTTTAATATATTGACTCTTAAGGGGTCTTAGAGGAAGTTTAAAGCCCTTACTTTCTATTTGAATTACCATTAGTGTGTGTGAATTACCGTGACAGACAAAACCCCGGTATGCCCCCCCCCCAAAAAAAAAAAAACAACAAAAAAACAAACTGGGGTACGTGTGGTCATGAGATGTTTGATAAACCACTAATATGCTAACGCAATCCAGAATAATATTGAGTGCAGTCAATGTGCTTGTGCTTGTGCTTTTTATTAATAAACAATAAACCATATTTGTGACGTCAATATTCGAAATCTAAATTCCTACTTAAATGCTGTTCAGAATTGTTTGTTAAAAGGAGTGGGAGATTTAATGGCTTCTAATATGGAAACATATAGCTTTCTGTTGATTCGCAACGAGGACCTTTACCGACTCTATCTCAAAAAGGTTTAATTAGGAAATAATTTTCCATTTAGAGTTGTTTATCGGCTTATAAACAACGATTAGGAGTATGATGCGTAGGAAATCAACAACGAGGGCGTTAGTCCGAGTGGTTTACTATACCTCATGAGAACGACCTCCGAATTAGTTTGATTCTAATATGACATGGCATTATATTCTGCAATTGCAATGCGAACTATATTTTACAGTTTCGACACTTTTTTTCTGGCTGTTTATTGGTAGTTTAACAACGCTAAGTTTTGTTCTTTTTCTATAGAAAACACTGCGCGTGTCAAGTTAGAATCAATAATTACTGACAATGTTGAATGTTACAACATATAGAGCTTTTTTGGCGCCAGTCCATAGTTTGCGAGTCTAAATAGTAAATACATAGGTTCGTATTTCAATGGATCAATGCTCGTTGTATTGCTCTGTAAAGCGAATACCAGTATGTACTTTTCAACGCATGCATACATGTTTAGCTAACGTCGTTGCTTACATACGATTATTAATTACATATATTTAAGTAGTATGATCCGATAACGCCGTTTTCCACTGTACTCGAGTAAAGCTACAGCGGCTTGATAAGGCAAACAGCGGTTCACAGATTATGGGAAGAAAAGACACCAAGCATATACATTTGATATTTAAACATATATATATATTGCCGAGACAGTTATATAGCGAGAACATGTGACCTCACTTTGCCGTTTTGTTTGGAAAGCTATCACCATGTTTGACAAAGTTTTTTGTTTGTTTGTTTGGAATTTTCGCCGTATTCAACAGTATTGCCGTCATCTAACGGCGGTCAGTTAACCTACTCACACTTTTCCCTGGTAAGCTGGTTTACTGAGTGCACATACTTAATGCCAGTAACTGACAACTGCCCTACTTGAATCAGAGGTAGGGGCAAACTGGCCGTAGAAATAATTTCATGACCAATCCCCACACAAGTTAGGTGGCCGGGCTGGGAATCGAACCCGCGATCCTCGGATTTGTAGTCCAGCGCTCTACCAACTGAGCTAGCCGGTAAGGCGACAAAGTTATGTGGATTTTTGTAACGGATTATGAAAAATATTTATCAAGCGTCCTTATTATTATGGTCTGGTAATATTTCTGATGTTCTGTTCGCGAAAAGAGGCCATTTAAGTATGAATAGATCATTACACTACCCAATTCAGCTTTGTTTGTCTACAATTAATGATGTATGAACTCTATATCGGATACTTGCTGAAGGTGGGGTATGGTAAAATGAATAAGGTCTACAGCGGCCATTGACAAGTACGAATGCAAAAATCACAATCAAGTTGTTTGTATAATATGGGTATCATGACATTCACTGTGAGGTTTTAAGTAAAGAACATCACTGTTTATTGCTGAGTGTAGATACAAAATGTCATCGTCAACATAATGTAATACAACGACATTTTCATGATAGGCTGAAACACATTCACCGCATGTATTCGCTTATTACTCCTAGTTATTTAACAAACTTTCATTGACTACTGATGCATTAAAAGAAAATAAAAATAAACATAATATATCAAATATTGTCGACCCATACATGCATATGTATATTTCAGTACAGTTTATTTGGAATCTTGTCTGCAGTATGGTTTGTTTGTTTTATTTGTTTGGACCAACAGTATTTCAGACAAATAACGGCGGTCAGTAAACCTACTCTCACTTTTCCTGTGCAAGCTTAGCCGATTTAAGCGGTTTACCAGTACCAAGTGTATAATTGCTGTTCTTTTCGTCACGCTTCAGTAAGCATTCGGTATTTCCCTTTGCACGAGTTTTTCGTTCGATTTGGCGGGTAGAGTCATTCGACGTTCGCTTACACAGGAGTTAACACGTAGTTCAGCAAATTAAAAAACATAAGGGAACGAGGAGATAAAATTTATATTCAAATATATGTATGTTTGTTTTCAGTTCATTTGTTATTGTTTTTCATAACGTTAGTATGTATATTAATATAGGTTTGTTCATTTTGCTCATTCTGTTTAATTATGTAGACAAATTTATTATATTGCAATGTAACTAGTTTCCTCGATGTATAAGATTATTCGTGAAGATTGTTATTGTTAGTATGGGTGAGGCCCGACACTCTGCGATGTGACATTTGACAAATGGGCACAGGTTTCCAGAGCTTTTCCCAAATGCAGTTTAAAGGGTTTTATCTCTGGTTTTTCCTGGGCGAGTCACGTTGCACTTTACATTAATTATTTAAAGAATTACATATAATTCGTAGTTTACTATGTTATTTTTGTGCGTTTATTAGTGTGTGTAGTTCTTTTAGGGATTTGGTTTTGTTACTCTTTTTGTGCGAAGCAACTTAGTTTATTTGCGTGAACGATATGCAGACTAATTTTATACTAATGTATTATATATTTGTACAGTAAAACGGTGTTATAGACAAATAAAAGAAAAGCGGACCGCCTCCTAAGAACTATGTGTTTGTCTTTTATGGTTGTAAAGGTGCTTTGTTTGTTTTAATTAAGGACATAATTTATTAATTTTCGGACGAACGCAGTGAGGGAGAAAATAATACTGACTACTCAATACTACATGTGTAGGCTACTGCTTATATGAATATGTTCCTCAAATAAACTTACGCAACTTAAAACGCTAGGAATTAAAGAACTTTCATCAATTTATATGAAGGATAAGTGAGTACGATCATTTTGACTTCCAAATACTTACAAGACAGGACATGAATATAAATTTGGAATTGCTTTAAATGCACTAAACACAGAAAAAAAACGCTGTTTACCTTACCTTCCCTTGCTGTTAACCTTACCATCATATTTGTCAGACCGCTGTAGACCTTATTAATTTTACCATACCCCAACTTCATAAAGTATACGATATTATGTTCATAAATCATTAATTGTAGACAAACAAAGTAGAATTGGGTAGTGTAATGAATATAATCCATACTCAAATGGCCTTCTTTCGCGAACAGAACATCAGAAATGTCCTTCGACAATAAGAATTTTGACGATTAATACATATTTCTAATAATCCCGATAAAGACATTCACATAACTTCGTCAGACTCGGTGATAGCTAACCAAACAAAACGGCAAAGTGAGGACACATGTTCTCGCCATAAAACTGGTTCAAAGTTTGGTATCTTTCGGCTCTTTATATATGTCTTACTATCTAATATATTAGCTTGGTGTATTTTCTTCCCATAATGTATGCACCGCTGTGGACCTTATTTAACCGCTGTAGCTTTATTCGAGTACAGAGGGTGTTTTCTGTTATTCAACAAACCTATTATTTTTATTGTACAATCCAAATACAAGTTATTTCCATTGAATAGCATGCCCGGGCCCGTATTCAAAAAGCTCCATAGTACAACTTAAGTAAATTTATGAAAACCGTACACAGGCGGTTGTAAGTGTTTCATGTATAAAGGCTTTTTACATTAAAATGTTTTGAATTACCGCCAACACTAGTGAACAAGTGTTTCTAATTGTAGTTTTTCTGAACATGAATTATTGTACTTCAAGTAGGAAAAGTTTAATTTTTAAAGGGACCTGTTCACAGATTTGCGAATTGACCATTTTTAAACTTTTTGTCACAGATTCGAAAAATAAAAGGGCAGTGTATATAAAGGAGTGCATAACACCACTGACCTAAAAATATGCTATAAATACCGTTTTGCTAATGAGTAATCATCTGTAAAAATGGATCGAATTATGAAGCGTTTGTAACGCTAAACGATGGAAAAATGAGGAGTGTTTCTGTAGTTTTCGTTGAAATTGCTAAACATGCGTGAATCACTTTCATAAAGTAAAAAAATACAATATAAAGTACCAATGTTGGAATAGCCGAGAGGTAACGAGTTATACTTGTGATCCGGTGGTCTGTGGTTCGAATCCCGGTTGGAATAACTATTTTTTGTTAAAGTAGGTCTTTTATTTGAGATACTTTAATTTGACAATTAAAGACGTTTTATGGCATATTTCAAAAATACAAAATCTGTGAACAAGTCCCTTTAAGGTTTTTCAATTAAGAATACAGCACCCATCTTAAGTTAAATCGATTGATTGAATGCAAGCAAACACCCGTGAGATTTTGCTATATCGATAAGGGCCCTTCGTGGTTTCGATTTACTGACTCGTTGCCCGCATAGTTAAAGTAATTTTTGTGACGAGTGCACTTTCTAGATTACTAGTTACAGAATGTTGGCTTCCGCCAACAGTCTAAACGATAGTGTTGCAAGAGAAACTAGAAAGCACTCTTCGAGCAAAGAACTCTACCAAGGCAGATCGCAGCCCATGCGTTGTGCAACTAATGAGTTATACCGCACAGTGTGTTATTTTGCCCTATCTGCCAATAATATAGAATCGTTTCAAAAATCATGGATTCAAACAATGATCCGGATCGCCACCAAGCATACATAATAAGTAACATGTAGTCATGTGTTCATTGCCCCATTTCCAACTACAGACAGACAGACAAACCATGCACCGCCCAAAAATGATGACCTACTTGGCGGAGGTAATAATATAACCCACCGTCGATATACTTCTGAATCGGCGAGTAGTCGAAGTCCACTTTGTTTTTAGTGTCGTATATCGAGCTGTTGCATGGATCATCGTGATGGATCGGTTTGAAGTCTGTAAAAAAAATTAAGATAATTAAACGATTTGCTGGATGAGTGAGTCCGTGCAAGTACGATACCATGAACAGGGTGAATGGTAAAAAATCAGTATACCGGTAAAATCGGGACAGAGGAATACCATAAATGGCAAAATCTATATCAAGACCCAAGTGTCCATGAAAATAAGCATTATTGAGCAACGGCAATGATAAAGCAATGTGGCTTAAAGGAAATGAACATGAGGGTCTGCTATGCAAGATTGGTGTTCAAATAATCTGACTCTTTTTATTTAAACGTCTATTTCTTTCTGTTCGTCTTTCGTCAGTTGTTTATGATTTACTTTGCTATTATATATAAGCATAATGACCATTGTGAATTGATACGATTTCAATAGCCAGTGTTCGTCTTTCATCTGGCTATTCAAAACAGTTGTGTAACGTGTAGCGGCAGTTACGGAGCAATTAAGGACAATTGTGTAACGTGTAACGGCAGTTACGGAGCAATTAAGTTGACTGAAAATGTCAACAGCTCGATCATTACGTTCTATTCAAGTTCTCTTTCAAACAAGGTGTTTAAAGGTCGAGTTTTACCATTCTTTATTTGACACCCAAGCCAAATATGGAGTAATGTACGCATGTAGCGTCCCTTACTATCGAAGATTATACACTGCTTTCGTAATTTGATAACTGTGATTGACTGCATTTAAAGATATTATAATTCACTGTTATGCATTGACATTTTTTTTTTAAACTTGCATAATTGCGTCTTTATTCGGGTGGACTAAAATATGTAACAAAGATAAAATTGAACAATTTGAAAAATAACTACTCATTACTAATTTACTGTTGTTAAAAATGTACTAGCATCATGAATAAATTGTAGCATTTGCCTTCTTATTCAATTATTAGTTACAATCATTACAATGAAATTGTATTACCACTCTTAAAACAACGATACTGCTTTGATATGTTAACACCGTGAAAGTGTCACCCTTATAGCCCATTTTCATAGTTTAATTAACAGCAAATTATGACATGTCAAATGTTACTTTATCCTCTTGCTGTTTTAGAACAACTTATCCCGTGTTACTTACTGTTAACGTGGGTTTCAAGAAGGTTATACAACAGGTGAGATAATTTTATAGTTTGGTGTAATAAAATAATAAGACACGTCTTTTCATGGGTCTTAGCGTTATATCACTAACACTCTCGTAATACATGTCATTTGCACAGGCATCACGCGAAAAACACGATATGTCACGTGTTCTTACTGATCCGTCACGGGTGCTAAGAACTTGGTTGATTTTTCAGTTCTCTTTTACGGGCGAGAAATAAAGATCAACTCTGGCCTCTCGGTTAACAGTTTCCGATCCCAGGGAACAATAAACATCTAATAACATACACTGATCTCACTAAATGTGTCCGTAAACAGCGTCAAAATTCCAAACGTTACACTTTTCCTCTTAACAGATTGTTGTAAAATAATACTTTATTATGGTTGAGTCAGTTTAATATTTTACGAATCGAATCTAACGAAAAACACTATTATTGAAATCATTTTTTGTGAAATTCACCTATTTACTTACATATTTTGCAGTATACCGATTTTGCGCAATTATTTTTAACAAACTTTTTTTTGTGAAACGTTACAATTTTCCTCCACACGCGTTTTAAGGATTTTTATAAAAACTACTACGAGAAATTCTATAAAATTCGCTGTACATTCAAAGGAGCAAAACACTATTATATATTTCAATCTGTATGAGGATAGGATACCAAATAGTATATAAAAAGCGCTTAGCTTCCGTAGATTGTTCTTGTTTTTGTTGTGTGTTTTTTTTCAATCTTACATGTTCATCAATTATCTTTCAACCGCCAATACCGAGATCTGTTTCAACGTTCGAATATTTCCGGTCAGTATTTAAAATGATGTCATTTCCGTAATGTCGTGCAGTGTTTTCATGTGAAAAATATTACTTGGAACGAATTTAGCCTGGGTACAAAAAGAAATATAGTACATCTATCTGTTACATCTTACACGACGTTTTCTCTATGTTTTGTCTTTCTTTTCACGTTGTATTTGATATTCTATTAACAACAAGAACATTCAATTTATACGACATCAATCTGCATTTCATAACGAACAAAATTGGTGTATAGTACTTTACCATTATTAGTTACCTTAATTTGACAAATCAACGATATGTATATGGGGTAGGCTTATTTTTACATTGTACCGGGTTAGCTTGCGCGACGTCAATTTATTTGCTTTAAAGGAAACATTTGTTTGAATGACGTTGAATTTCTGTAATGCACATGTAATGGTATAAGCTGGAATGGTATTTGATATCGTTCAAGATCGGGCCACTGTAAAGACCAGTTTGTAAGATCACCTGACCCCATGATTATCTTTTGCAAGTTAAAATTAATGTCGCGCGCGGGTAATTTAGGCAGCTTCTAATTCGATAGTATAACACTTTTCCGCAAGCAGCCATAATATCCGATAGACCGTATTAATTTTGTGGTTTTATTCACACATGTGAGTTTTCGGTTACATGCAAGTAAATAGCGAAAAGTAGAGTTTGATCAGCGTTTTAAGTAACAATTTTAATACATTTTCAGTTTCAGGAACTGTAATTGTAACAAATAACCTTTAGAATACACATGATCGACAATATCTTAAATAATTAGAAGATAAGACAAAAGGCATGAGCGTTTGCTGTTTAGAAGAAAGACATTTCGTTGTTTCGATTTACTGACTGTTTGCCGCAAAGAAAAAATAAGTAGTTCACTTAAGACAGATTTTCAAATAGCCCTTCTAAATCCTGTTGGCTTGCACCAACAATATTAAAATAAGAATTTACATCTAAATATCTGTGATATTCTTATATATTGTGATTGTACAAGACAATCACTATTTTGACGCCGAACTTGATTGCAAACAAGAAGAGCTAAACAAACACGACCTTACTCATAATTATAATGAATATTGGTCACATCATGCGTAGAACCTTTTCCTTTTATACAAACCTTATTTTAACCATTTATACACGTAAATGCGAATATTAAAATCTTAATTTCAGGTTCTTCTCGACGTTGCCCTATCCAGACCCCTTTTGTAGACATAATCTGTATAGTCAAATCGTAACAAACATTGCATCGCTTATTTCTAATTATGTAGCAACCTATGTCAAGACAGAATTAAAACACCCCTTCACATAAATGTGATAAATGTTGAGTGTTTATATATAATTATCTGTTTGGACCCACATTTTAACCTACATTTTGATCCAATGAAATGGCTGGATTGCGCATATGAAGCGAAGCATCGTGTACTTAACGGATGTTTTTTTCTGGCTTTTGATTGGCTACTCGGAGTCTCGCGTTCGCAGAATATGTAGTAAGCATTACCATATATGGATATCTACTGTGCACGGGTTCCAATGATGTACGTGTGCACGACGAATTAAAATGTATGTTATATTCTAAATAAGTTAGAACATATTAAGTAAGATCTAAATGGCTAAGATGGGGCACGCTTCGCTGCGTGGGAAACAATCAAAACGCGGGTATCAATTACACAGCGTTATAATACACGATTATATTTGACTGGCCTAGTGGTTAGCGAGAAATATTTTGGATCCCGGAGGTCGGAGATTTGAGCCCCGGCGGAGGCAAAACGTGTGGAATTTGTTCTTGATATAATTTTTGGGGGGGTTAGTTCTGATACTTTTGTTTTTTGCAATAATGATGTTTAATGACATTTTTTAAGCAAAGTAAATCTGTGAATTCAAAAGCTCAAGAGCTACTGAATTAAGAAACAAAATAATGAAAGAAGAAGCAACTGAAGAGAAAAAAAGAAGCAAACACTTCACGGAAAACTGCTTCAGTTCCATGTGACCGATAAATATATATAAGCATGGAATGGTTGTCGTTTGAAACCCGATATTGTTGAAATTGCATAAGAAACGCAGTTTATACTAATTAATAAGTTATAAATAGAACGAGGCATGGTTATTATATCACTTTATTCTCGTTATTAAATGCCATGCATGCATGCCATTGGATGTATTATTAAACATATTATTAGATCTATGTGTAAAAAATAATATGCGTCGCTGTTACGTTTTACGAACGTGTTAATTATTTTTTTTAAATGGCGATTTGTTCAGAAATACATTCGCAAGTGTTTGGAATAAGATGCATATGGTCGGCAAAACAGGCAGAACTTTGGGGTTTGCAGACTTCGAAAAACCTTTAAACTAGCTGTCAGACACCATGATTTGTATCATGTACATCACATGTTCAAAACATGATATACACTGTTAAATAATGCATTGTTAGTCAAGTATTTGGTATAACATGATGCATACAGCTACTTGTTGCTATAATAATTTCTTTATTTTAAAAACAATTCCAAGATAGCATAAAAATATGTAAAGGGTGTTACAAAATTTGTCAGACATACACATTTTTTGGCAAACATGGCAAACTGTCTAACAGGTTTCGCGTTGTCTGGTTTTGCATTTTAGAATGACGGACCTCGCTATAAAATACGTAGGTCTATTTATATATAAGCTATGTAGGATCATATATTTCACAATTCATATTTTCCATACGCCTGTGAAGAGCAGGATCTCATTTGTCACATTAATAAGTGTGAAGAATGTGATTGGCCAAAAGGGGGTATGCGTACAAATCACATTTTTCACATATTTTATGGTGAAATTGTATCGCGACAATCGATGAAATCATTATTTGGACCATAATTATACAGTAATCATCGTCATCATCATCATCAGCATCATCGTCAACAACAACAACAACATCACCGTCGTCACCATTGTCATCAAAATTATTATCGTCATCATCATTATTATCATTCTAGTGAACGTCATCATGAGTATTGTCAACACTAAACAACTAAGCCCTATTTAGGAGCTACTTATGTAGCTAGGCAATACGTTTGTGCGGTCTAATTAGGAGACAGAAATGCATAATCGCGTTCGTCCATACGAACGTACACATTTTTATTGGAATATTAACCAATGCACGCATCCGAATGTACGTACAAACAAATGTCCTATTTTGGATTAATAAAACCTAAATAATCATGCATAATGACATGTCCGCCCGAACTAGTATATACGTATACACAGACGGTAATATAATGACCTTATTAGAACCTCAGCACATATGGGTACGTGCGTTTGGACAGCACAGTAGCGTAGCGTACCGTACCTCCCTATCGTATCGTACCGCATTGTTTTGTACCGTACCGTACCGTACATTTCCATACCATAGCATTACAATGTTACAATATACTAATTCCAATCCTTATGTAATTTAATGTAAAAGCGATAACTTTGACCAAAAATAAATGCAACATTGTGCACATAGGGACCCTCATAACCATACCTTTTTGATTTAAGCAATAAAAAGGGTATGTCATGTGTTATGTAAGAAAGAACTCGACGCTAAACAAAGTTGACTGTTTTATCAACATCTTTTTAGCGGCTACTTTCTAGTTGAATGTAACCCGCCTCATCGCAAGTGTCATACTGTAGTCTCCAATCTGAAAACATATTAGTGATTTATTTGTTCATACCAATGCTTGCCCTACCAACATCTCCAAAAAAGAATATCAAAGCAAGTGTCGTAACCTTAAAACATGTCTTTGAGTTAAACTTGTTGATTTATTTAGAGAGTACAACCCTACATCTCTCATTCATTTAGTGTATTGTGACCACAAACCATACCATTCATGTCATGCCATGCCTTACCATTACAAACCGTACAGTACATAACCTCCGGTACCGTGCCGTACCATGCCATGCATACCGTACCGTACCCTAAATCACCCCGTTTTTTTCGGGAACATAAAATGTGAAAAATAGGAATATGATGTAACAAATTGACTTTTTTGAACATTTGAACAATTTTTGTATGTGTGAAGAATACGATTTTAGTGAATATCAAAAACTGGACTCGATCACAAGATTCACAGAAAATGTGAAGAATGAGATTGCAATGTGTGAATAATGAGATCATTTTTTTATCTGTGAAAAATGAGATCCTATTTTTCACACGTGTGAAAAATATGATTTGTGAAATATATGGTCCTACAAACTTCTACAACATTAAACCGTTAGATAATGGCAACTTTACGTATCAAGTTGTACAGAATAATATACAAAATATTGTATATTGAATAGTATTCGGAAATAGTCAATCAGAACAACAGGCAATGCCTTTTTAAAAGGACCTATTTACATATAAGAAAATTGACAATTTCCCCAATTGTTGGCCACAGATTCAAAACAAAAAGTAAATTATACAATTATTCTTGATCAGGTGAGCTATAAAAGAAAACAATTTACTGTATATAAAGGAGAGAAATAGCCCTAATGACATGGAAATATATTGAAAATAACGCTTCTTTGAAGAAAACCGGGTAATCGTCAATTCAAATTGACAAAAGTATAAAGCGTTTGTAACGCGAAACAACTGAATATTTTGGACTACTTCTGTTCAGTTCGTTGAAATGGCTGAAAACGCGTGAATCACTTTTGCACAGCAGACAGGGTCTGAGCGGCGTACCAGAGGATGAATCTGGGATACGATCACGCTAATTGCCTTTGAAAAGGGCAGGGTGGCGGATTAATAAAGGGGCGTGGCGCGGCGCCTCTCTGATTAGGCCTGGATAAAACACTATTCAGATACTAGAAATTTGATCTTCTAATATGGTTTCTAAATACCACCACGACATAGCAGGGCCAACATTAAAAAAAGTTGTTGAACTTTTAACATTTTCACATCACCCGTTAATGTTTCATTAAACATAAATTTTGTAAGTTTTATTTTTTTGCTTTTTCAGCCAAGTGGACGCATCGCTTGTACAAGTGTTTTTCTAACAAAGAATAATCAGAATAATTTTTTTTTTAATTGTTAATTTTGCTATATCGTTAGATGTTTACATCTGGTTGTGGTGCCATTTTACAATTGAACTGGGAGTTAGTTCTGATTTTAAACGTGTGTCAGACTGAGTCCTTTGTGAATAGAATCAGACTGAAATCTGACAGTAAAGAAGGTCCGACAAGACAAGACAAGACAAATATTTATTAAGACTTGTACAGTGTACATCGTCTAAACACTGAAATGTTTTACATACATACATTTGGTCACGTTATAATGAATACAATAATAACAAATACAATCAAATTAACAATCATGTACATATATATTTTTTGGTAAAAGCTTAATATAAATAAGTATAATGTACATTCGTCATTTCTATGGGAGATAACTACTTATAGTTATGTCACAACAATTAGTGCTTCTTTTACAAATTTTGCTAACTTAATAAGTTCGCATGTATTAGTTGTATTTAACAATTGGTGGAATTTTTAAACAGAAGGTCTATTGTAATAACACTGCTTTAAATAGTTTCGCCTAAGAACAGAGTATGAAGAACATTTACAGACAAAGTGAAACTCATCTTCCACATCTAATTCATTGCAACAAAGACAATAGCGTTCGTTTCTTGGGATATTCTGACCAGCATATCTTCCAGTTTGAATTCTCAGTGGCGGAGCCGAAGTTCTAAGCTTTGTGACATAATGTTTTAGTTTTTTAGGTAGCAAATCTAAATAGTATTCATAATTGAAAATAGGCTTAAATACACGATACATATCTAAAACAGAACTATTAACAACAGATCTAAACCACTCTTGTTTATATGTATCAATTACAACATTTTTAAAGTGCGTTATAAATGTATTAACATCAACAGAGCTTGGATTATTAAACACGTAAGACAAACCGTAATTGTCTAACAGCTTTTTAAGATTTAAAACCCAGTTTGAACGTCCGTTGTGGCAATCGTGTAAAGCTTGCAAATATATGGATTTTATAATAATATTTTCAGTTTGGGTAATTTTAAACCAGTATTTAACAATCCTTACGTATCGATGAACAAAAAGTGGGTATCTACCTAATTCGCCATAGACTGTAGCATTACAAACATTATGTTTAAAGTTTAATAGTCGTTTACAGAACTTTAAGTGCACCCTTTCCAATTCTTTTGACTTTGTATTACCCCATACCTCACATGCGTAATTCAAAATAGACCCAACAAAAGCATCGAACAGTTGGCATTGTGTTTTGGGCTTAAGGTCAAACTCTTTACATTTGTTAAATAAGATATTCATTGCTTTTAGTGCTTTACCACATAAATGCTCTTGGTTCAAATTAAAATTTCCAGTATAATTAAAAACAGTTCCCAAATAGTTGAAATCGTTTACTACTTCAATTTGCTGACCGTCATATGTCCATTTTTCAGATGGCAATAGTCTTCCTCGTTTGCGGAACACCATTATTTTAGTTTTATTAGTATTTACCTTTAATCCCCAACAATTACAATAATTAGATAAAAGATTTAAATCGTTTTGCACTTCTTCTGGAGATTTACCTATGATTGCCATATCGTCGGCAAATAGTAACAATATCAGTACAATATCATCAATACTTAAACCGGAAGTAGCCTCATTCTGCAAAAATAGTTCTAAATCCTCTATAAATAAAGAAAATAACAATGGGGACATAACTTCGCCTTGGCGTAGACCTACAGCATAATTAAAATATTCTGAATATAATGAACAATGCTTAACACATGACTTAACATTTTGGTACATATTTTTTAATATTCTTTTTTTTTTTTTTTTTTTTTTTTTTTTTTTCTGATTCTCACTATTTATTCGTTTACAAGTACATATATATATATATACAAAGAATACAATATACATGGCAATACATAGCAACATATACTTGGTTTAATCCACTATAATATATGCTATGACATGTATAGAATTTATGTAGTAGAGAATCAATAAATGCATAAATACAGGAGAACAACAAAAGGAAAAAGGAAAAAAACAACATGGTAAATGTTACAGCATTTTTATCCATCAAAATATATCAATGCTGATTGAGGGGAGTGGGTCTATAAAAATAAAAAATAACAGTTAATATTTTAACATTAATAAATGTATTTAATTTCGGCTGCAAAATAATTTTAAAATGTTCATACAGCCCTTTCTTTCTTCAGACAGGTTAGTTTTTTCAATAATTGTGCATGATAAGTTTAGAAGTCTTTTTAAACCTTCTAATGCGGGGATGGTGTTTCTTCGTTTACAAAGAAAAATGTAACACTTTATCTCTAGACAAAATAGATTATAGGCTTTTTTAGGTGAGCCTAAGATGAATGATTTAGAATTCATTGCAAATTCAGCATCAATTTGATAAACTATATTGTTTACATTGGATAAGAACGCTTGAACAATTGTGCAATCCCAGAAAATATGTATAAGTGTTTCTGGTTCAGTTTTGCAAAAAGTACATTTGTCACACTCAACTATTTTCATTTTGGTAAGAAGGCTGTTGCAACCTAATATGTTATGAGTTATCCTAATTTGGAACCATTGTAAGTAAGAATCTTGTGTGACATCAAATATCCAACTATGTAAAAACTTCCATTCGGATTCATGACTGTTAAAAATACTATTCCACTTTTCACGACATGAAGGAATTTCTGGATTGTTGATGAACGTTTTATATATAACAGCATTACCTTTTGTACACATAATTAATGACTTAATATAGCTTGGTATTAAGGGGAAACATGCATCCATTATTTCTGTGTTGTCGGCAATATGAAGAGATTTTAAATAGACTTTAATAGATTTTGTAATACATTCATATTGCAGGAAATTCACTGAATTTCCAATTCTCTTGCTAAATTCCGATCTATCTAGAAATGACTTATCATTTTTCATAAGATCTTTAACATAACGAATTCCTCGATCATACCAAGCTTTGACAAAAATTGGTTCATTACCAACCAACAACTTGTGATTATAAAACATAGGTAATCCTAAAAACTCGGTTATAGTAGTTATAACATATTTATCAATAAAATCTATGTATGACTGAAATACATCTGCCCAAAATGGGTTTTTACATTGTTGTAGAATATTTTGAACATAGACCTTACCAAAATTGAATAAGTGGTTAATATTTACAATATTATTGCAAACTAAAATACACCACTTGCTATCGGCACCTGGTATTAAACGCTTAAACCAGGTTAATTTGATGCTATTCATGTATGCAACAACATCGAGCATTTTCAATCCACCATCAGTATAATCTTTGACTAGAACTTTACTTTTTATTCTTGTTTTACCTTGCCAGACAAAATCATAAAAAAGACTATTAAGTTTATGCAAAAATTGTGTATTTGGTCTTGGTAGGGTAGCAAACAAATTAGTTAAGTGTGGCAGTAACAATGATTTAATAACCGTTATTCTACCTATGGGTGTGAGTTCTCTTTTATTCCATGACTTTATACAATTACTTATTGTATCAATTTTGTCTTCGAAATTTAATGATATCATTTTATCTAGGTCAACATCAAAGTTAATTCCAAGTAATCTGAATCAAGTATTTCCCCAATTGAGCTTCCATTTTGTTTTTATTGACCGTGTACTATATTTTAATGCACCAATCCAAATAACATGTGTTTTTTCAAAGTTAACCTTTAGCCCAGAAATCAAAGAAAAATCTTGTAGAATATCTGAAGTAGATTTGAGAGAGGCTTCAATTCCATCCAATAGTAAAGATGTGTCATCAGCAAATTGAGAGATTTTATATTCAACGCCGTTAATAAAAATTCCTTTTACATTTTTACTGATTCTTATTTTTGCAGCTAGTATTTCGGCACAGAGAATGAATAAGTAGGGGCTAATGGGGTCTCCTTGACGACAACCGCGTTGTATTTCAAAGAAATTAGTTAAAAATCCATTCAGCTGAACTGCTGTTAAAATTTCTGTATAAAACAACTTTATCCATTTCATGAATGAAGGACCAAAGTTAAAAAATAATAAAGTGTTATTAATAAAATCAAAAGATAATGTGTCGAAGGCCTTTTCAAAATCTATCATCATTAAGAGTCCCGGAATATTATATTTTTCAGTATGATTCATTATGTCATAGATAAGACGTATGTTTTCACCAATAAACCTCCATTTAACAAATCCTGTTCGGTCTTTATTCACTAATATATCTAAAACCGATTTAAGACGATGAGCAATTGAACCTGAAGCTAATTTGTATATAGTATTCAAAAGAGTTATAGGTCGCCAGTTTTTTAAAAACTGTTTTGGTTTATCCTGTTTTGGAATGCAGGTAATAATACCTTGTTTTTGTGTCACTGATAGTTCACCATTAGTAAATGCAAAATTTAGGGACCTAACTACAAAATGGCCAATTTTATTCCAAAAAACTTTAAAGAAATTTGTTGTAAAGCCATCCGACCCAGGACTCTTATCATTTTGCATAAGTTTAAGAGTATTTGAAACTTCTGGATATGTGAGAAGGCCTTCTAATAAATCTGACTGGTCGCTGTTTAGTTTAGGAATATGAGAATATTCTAAAAAGTTAGGGATATCAATATTGTGGTTATTGTTCACTTTAGAGTATAAATGTTTGTAAAAACACTCAGTTTCTTTTAAGATTTTGTTTTGATTATATATATAATTTCCATTGCTTGTTTCTAGAAATGGTATAACTTGGTTCATGCAGTAATGTCTTTCTAGGCTTCAAAATAGCTTTGTTGGCTTTTCTCCATTGTCAATCCACTCTGCCCTTGACCTTATAACATGGCCTTTCATTTTTTCATCTCGATTATTTTGTAACTCCGTTTGCATTTCGAGAAGTATTGATTTGTTTTGGTCATTTATATTAGTTTCTATTTTTTCAATCTCTTCTAGTAAAGTTTGTTCTCTATCCCTCCTAGTTTTATTTTTATAAGATGCATAAGATATTGTTTTGCCCCGAATTTCCAAAAGAAGAGTTTCTAAAAAAAGTTGATCATTGATTAAAAACTGCATATCCTGATCATTTACAATATTAATGTTATCAAAATTATAAACCGGTAAGGCATACTGTTTCTTAACTTCTTCAATTTTTTGGTTTATACAGTTTAAATAATCTCTGTCCAATAAAAGTGAGTTGTTAAATTTCCAAAGACCTTTTCCATGTTTGATATCTTGTAAGAATAGATTTAAAGTTATTACCGAGTGATCTGATCGGTAACTACTACCAATATTACAGCTTCTCACATGTGGCAATAAATCTTCAGTAATAAGGAAGAAATCTAACCTTGCTTGTTGAATAGGATTTGTTCTGCGCCATGAAAATTTCTTGATATATTGCCATTTAATTCTCTGAAAGGATCACATAAATGTTTTTGTTGGATAAGATCGAGAATAAATTTCCTAGCGTTTTTGTTATTGTTACAACATTTATAATTATCATAGTCAAGTTCAGTGTTAAGCACTAGATTAAAATCTCCACACCAAATGAGTGATTCATTTCCAATTGAATCTGTGATTTCAAAAATGTTTTTAAAAAAATCAGGACAATCTGTATTTGGCCCATTCCTTTACACAAAAAGAACGGACGAACCTCACAAGAAGACCGGTGTGTCAACAAGTGAAGGTATATGTATAAGAAAATATTCTTAAGACAAGTATTTTCAATGTTCAAAGTAACATCTATGGGAATACAAGTCGTTTCATTTCTAAATCGTAATAAAAAGGGGTTTATTATAGTTGAAAAATTCACCTAAAATCAATCTTTAATAATACATTAGCAGCTATGACTATTCTTTAAAGGCAATAATTTACATGCCTTCCACATGATAATAATCTAAAGTCCAGTTAGAGTTTAGGATTAGAGACAAATGCAGCTCTTATCATAAAAACACTATGGTAATTTTCACACGTCCATGCTTTTCACGACTAACTGTACTGCTAACAGTAAATATCCGTTGTTATAAACTGGACAAGTCAGTTTGGCGGCCGTCTATGAAACATGTAGAACTGTATTGAAATTTGAAAATATATAATACTTTTAACAATTTACGAACAAAAAATAACTTAGTAAGTTTCTGTTTACTAATAAGTAAATTTGCATAGAAAAGCCTATCTTGCCTTTTTTAATAATTACCCATGTTTTCTCAATTTGTTAAACCAATGTATTTATTAAATTTTGATACTAGTATAGGTTTATTAGACGACCCTCGAAATTGAAAAACTTTTACGATTACTATAACGGGGTTTACCCTTGCAAAAAGCATGCATGGGATTTACTTTCTTTTTACCGGAAACTAGGCCACCAAATGTCATTAAACTAGAACCCATGTTAGTGACATTTGTTCTAGATAAAAACAAATTGTACAAGGCTATAACCATACTTTTTAATCAATAGAGTATGTCTATATTATTTGGTATTAACAATATCACAGTTGAAAAATAAATAAATAAAATAAACTGTAGTGGACATAAACTGTTAGTATGAAAATCGATAATACACCAGTGTATTTTTAGTGTTTACATGTAAATCATTTGTGTGTGCGTATGTTCGTGTGCGTGTGTGTGTGTGTGTGTGTGTGTGTGTGTGTGTGCGTGCGTGCGTATGTGTGTAAGTGAGTGTGCGTCTGAGTGTGTATCTGTGTACTGCATGCATCTATATATATATATATATATATATATGTATATATATATATATATATATATATATATATATATATATATATATATATATATATATATATATATATATATATATATGTAATCGTGACCATAGGGCGAATAAATTGTCGAACAAAGCAGACTTAAGGCGACCGCGACCATTAAGGTGCCGGTGACTTAATTCTAGTAATTAATTACTAATGACCTATTTATGCAATCATATTGGGTTTTTGTATGGACATACTGTATTACCTACACAAATATTTGAAACGGTATTAAGTTCGTTGTAAAGATATATATATTTTTATTTATTTTTGGAAAATATATTATCTATATGGTCGTCAAATCCATGCTTCGGGCGAAAAAAAATATATATCGTTTTTATTCTCTTAAACTAATAATATATCTAATGGGTTTAACTCTTTAGAATGCTTTTCTAACACTGCTTTTGCAAGTACTGTCTTTCCGGACATTCCCAGTACATTTCGATTAAACAAATCCATTTATAAATGTTGAGGTGTCTTCAATTTTGCGTTGTGTAATTTTAACCGGAAAACGTTTCGCAGTGAATGCGCGTTGTTAGCAATTCAAAAAAGACTTAAGAAGCACAGCTCCTGATTGCTGATTTCGTTGAGCGATGTTTTAAGTGTGCGTTTTATACTATTGTATTTAACAAAATTATTAAATGTAAACAATACAATGACCCCAGCAAGCAAAATATATGGGACCCATATGGGTCCCACATGGGTATTGCAACCGGGAACCATGTGGGACCCATATGGGCAGCCCATATGGGTCCCATATTGGCTGCATATGGGTCCTATATGGGTTCAATATGGGCTGCATACGGGCAGTATTTGGGTCTATATATGATCCTTTTTTTATCCTATATGGTTGGTATACTGCAATATTCTGTAAGTCATACCTGTCAGAGGTAAACAAAACACGAACGTTATCGATAAGATACAGTTTTAATCAATCAAAAACATTTACAGCTGATCTTGTGATCTTCGCCACATAGAAAAAAAACTGTCGCCTCGTTTGTTTCACGATTTGGAGACTTTTTTTGATCGACAGAAAAACCCTTAGTATGTGACATTTTGTGTAATCATTTACATTAATAGTTTATCTTCTTTTGTGACGGTGTACATGTCTAAATTTTGTTTATATTTAAAAGTTTTTTAACTGCAAAACTACATAAGTTATTCACTGGAAACTTGGAATATATTGTGTCATCAACTCCAGCATCAGAAGCAACGTTTCCTATAACCCAGTTCACATAGATTTTCTGATTAAAGTTTATATTCAAAACTCTTATATCTGCAAAACTACACAAGTTGTCAACTACAAAAGGTTTTCACTTGAAACATTAATTTGATGAAATAATTACCATAACTCAGTTTTGTATTTCAACAAATTTATACCCCTTCCACTCCCAAAATACGTACCAACTGAAATACTTTGAAAAGTATAGAGCGTTGTCCTCTGACAGCTCTTGTTTTACATAAAATGCATTTAACTTTGGTGATTGTATATGACGTTACCAAAAAATAAATGCAGCGAAATGTATGCTAAAAGAAACCTTAATTTATTTTTTTAAAATTAAGATGATACTGTGAAAGTGCGTATATAATGTGTATACTATGTGCAGAAAAGATAAAATCATGACAAAAGAAACATTCACTAATTCCATGTTTTATTTATAGTGATTATATAATCCTTTTTTCCAACTATTCCGCCACCCCTGGTTATTCAACCACCCAATATAATGGATTTTAATTATTATTTCTTATAAAACTTGTGTTAGTTATCTGTATTGAGAACATTCCATTACATAATTATTTTTTTTTGAATTGAACATTTAGATTTTGTCTGAGGAAATTAATTTGTTTTTTTAGAAAATTTTCTAAAATTGCTACACACTTTGTGAATAACCCAAAACATAAATTTTCAAACAGCGTGTTAGTGTTTGTAAGTCTAATATAGAATACTGTTAATGAATAATATCAAAATTGTTCCAAAATTTTAGTGTTTTCCTATCAAAATGAAGACTGTCCGAAATTGTAGGAAACATCTAAAATAAATCCTAGATGCTAGGGTGCGTTGCTTGAAGTGTTCGGTAGCTACGTGAATGGCTAATCTCTCAATTATCCGGCCGTTATTTTGTAGGTAAATAAGTACGACCTTGATCTTGGACCTAGGGACCTGATTCTTGCGCGCGACACACCATCTCATCATGCTTAACACTTCTGGCAAATAATTTGAAAATATGTCCATGTCAGACAAAATTATCCTCCAGACAGAGTATTAATTCTTTTTTTTTTACCTTTGACCTTAAACTGTGACCTTGACCGTGGACCTAGCTTAAAGCGCGACACACTGTCTTATATCACTTCTACCAAGTTATTTGAAAATGCTGACTCTTAACATGAATTTTAACATGAATACATATATTTGACCTTTAAGTGTGACCTTGACCTTGGATCATGGTATCTGGTTCTTGCATGTGACATACCACCTCAGAATGCTTATCACTTCTGAAAAGTAATTCAAAGGGTTAGGGTTAACCCTCCTACCCTGCTGGACAAAATTATACACCGGACAAGGTCTATGGCTTATATTCGTATATTTGACCTTGACGTTTAAGTGTGACCTTGACCTTTGACCTAGAGATCTAGAGTTCTTGCACATGATTCCTTGTCTTACCATGCTTAGCACTTCTGCAAATTGGATGAACATTGCTGGATATAGAGAGCGGAAACAACTAAAAAGACCAATTTCAGATAATTCAAGGGCAATAACTCCACAAAACCTGGAGCGATTTGGCTGGTTATTAGGCCAATACCGCGCAATCTTTAATAGGGAGCATAAACATCAATTTTGGTGAAGATAAGATGAACATTGCTAAAACGGTCAGTTTTAGTTAAATAAAGGGCCATTACTCTGCGGTTCCTGTGGCAATTTAGATGATCATAAAACTTGTCTAAGATATTATAATCTCAGACATTTTATTCAAGTTTGGTTTAGATCAGACTGGAAACAGCTAAAAAAGTTAATTCTAGATAATCAAAGGGCCATAACTCTACAGTTACTTGAACGATTTTGTTGATTATCCAACTTCACCGTGGTCACAAAGATTTCCACTAAGTTTGATGAAGATCAAATGACAATTGTTGGACTTGAGAGTGAAAGAGTGGAAATGGCTTAAAGGGCCAAAATCAAATAATTCAAGGACCATAACTCGAGTGCGATTTAGCTGATTATTGCGATTTGCAAAGAACTTGACTGAGATATTTTATAACAAACATTTTCATAAAGTTTGGCTGATTATCAAACTTGGCCTAGATATTATGCCCACAAACATGTTCATGAAGTTTGGTGAAGATAAGATGAAAATTGTTGGACTAATTGAGCGGAAACGAATATTAATACCAACCAACCAACATTAGCAAACCAATATACCCTGCCATCTTTGATGTGGGGCATAGTTAATAGCTTGATTATTAACAAGAGCTGTCACAGGACAGCGCACTCGATATGTTTGTACTGTTGCACGCAAACCTTAACCTGAACGTTTTACGTACAAAATGAGGCAAATTTTTGCTAAATTGCAGGTCAGAGTTAACGACCTTGGTCAATGACCTTACACAATGACCCTAAAGACATGTGTGAAGTTTCAGTTGAATATCTGTAGTAGATAAAGAAATATGGAGTTGTTGCACGCAAACTTTAACCTGAATTTCTAACTACGAAAAGGGGCATAATTCTACTAAATTTCAGGTCACATATATATATTTTTACACCTACCCTTTAAAAGTAAGTCCGATCAGTTTAAGAACCTACTGTGTACTGACATAATTATAGACATTGACATTGAAAGTGTAATTGTGCAGTTTAGCTTGCAAAAAGGACAGACAATAAGACTGTGTTTGTTTCAGCTCTACTTGAGAGTAAAATGTTCGAAGTAAAGAAATATTTTGTCAGTTATCCTAATATGCAGATCTTCATTACTTCATTACTTCATAAGTACAATGTATCTAATAATGCTCAAAATACACCATATTCCATTTTTTTCAAAATCCTATAGTAGGGTGGGGTCTGGGGGGTCTGCATACCTGAAACAATATTGCGAATCCACATGAATATATAGATAGCTACGACCCTGAAATTGCGTCAACTGTGCGCTCACCCGAAACTGTTCAAGGGGCCTTTAACAATGCAAATTTGGCCACTGTGCAACCGTACAAACGGATAAACTTAAGTTTTACATGGCTAATGCACTCCCAGCTGAGCTAAATGTCTTTAATTCAATTCATGAGGTGAATTACACACTCGCGGCAATTGTTGTTATTGTGACTTGTGGGTTCTTTGAGGAAATTACTTGTTCCGCCCCCCCCCCCCCCCCGACAAAAAAACCCTGCTGTGCAGACAATGAAGGACTTAAACATAGGGCATTTGTTTTTGCAAAACCAGTGTGCTTTTCCTCTATCATAACCATGTTTTTTAACTATTAGTATATCAAAGCAATTCACAAATTCTATTTCATCAATGAAAATTACAACAGTTTCTCATCTAACACAATGGTTAATGTGTTGTGTCACCTTGGCACCCATTTATTCGGCAGTCATACCGGGAAGATATCATGTGTCTGTAAGATTAATCATGACAGGATTACAATCTTAAAATGTAATAACGAAGCCTAAATTATTCATTTCCAACATTTGTGTCATTTTATACCACCATGGTTTGATTAAACTAGCCAAATCCTGCTTCAACATGATAAACATGTCATTTTATACTTAAAGGGACTATGTCAACACAAAGTGATCCTTTCAGCATTTTAAATGTTTTTATGTTACAGAATTCAGCAATATAAAGGCGTATACAATATATAACGTTTGAATAATTTACTACAGTATAAGAATTTTGAATTAAAAAAAAAACATAAAGAAAAACAACCTGAGTGGGTATCGAATTACACCCAAGGAACATTTCTGTGAAATTATTTGGAAACCCAACCAGTGGTTTCTGTCAAGAAAATTTGCAAAGTTTTCAATATAGTCATATAAATAAAAATAGTCCCTGGCTTCCATGTTTATCAACGGAGCGGAACCCTTTGGGCAACTTTCATAGATGACTTCCCAAGGAACATTTCTGTGAAGTGTCATCAAAATTGGCCCACCGGTCTCAGAAGAGATGTCATTTTAAGGAAATGTTTACTCTCGAACAGACGCACGCACGACACAAGAACCGCCATGGCATAAGCTCGTGTGGAGTTTAACATGTCTATTTATATTACGTAAGTAAGTACTTCTTTTAATAAAATTATATTAAATGTTGAGAGAAAGTTGTGTCCAGATTGCATATTAAGAGAGAACTAAAACTAACATATTTGATTACTGCACAGTAAAAAATCCATGCCACATGTACAGTATATGCCCATGGGCGCATATGCGGTTCTTATTGTCCCAAGTCAAAACTGAATGTACCCGTTGCTGTAGGATAAACAACCAAATAAATACTTTTTACAAACAACAATGGTGAATTAAATAAACAAAACAAAACATTTGCCCAAACACTGACCAATATATATTTTACCTGCTTTTAAAATAACACCTTTAAGATACATCAACCCAGTTTCAGAAACGAACCTGATATTATGAAACTAATGGTTGAAGAAAAATCAGACTGTTTAAGAATAGATGATATCAAAATGCGGTTAAAAATGCAAAGCACTTAAACCGGATAGTTTTCTTTCATGCCCGAATGAAAACACCGATCTCAATTTTCGCAATAACATGTGAAATGTTTGACTTTATGGACGAAATAGGTATCATTTTACCCACCTTTGACATATATGCAGTCGGAAAATGTGGTCCATCATATTTATTTACATTGTTACTGAATACATGAATAAAGAAAGGAAAATAACGTAGAAAATTTGAAAAAGCTAATCAGTTGATACATTTGAGGTATATATTTGAGAACAATTCTTCGGGATTTGTCATGGAGTTATTTCAATTTAATACTGCTTGTGTAGCATCAAATGTCACAAAAAACTCCAGACATTAACATAATTATTATACTTACAAGTATTACAATATATCTAAAGTAATATAGTACCAAAAGATGTAATCGGAGCAGGATATGCTTCAAAAAATGATTGTGCTTCAAAAAATGATTGTTCAGACAAACAGCAGACACCTACACCTGTTGGGGTGTAACAATATCACTGACTCGCATTTTCTACAAGCTGTAAGCGCTACACTTCGACATAATGCTGGAAATATGACACGATCAACAATACAGAATCAAACTTGAGGAAAAAACTACAGAAAACAACTCAATGCTGGAAATGACAGAAATCGTACACACAATACCGTTAGCTATACAGACACTATTATGCTATCCATACTACGGAAAATGAATCATTTATTACTTTCAATTAAACGTTATTTGTTCACAGACGATGCGTGTCCTGCAACCCAACATAATACTTCTAAAAAGACAATCAGAGCACCCGAAAGGAATGTCTATTCGGCGAACACATGTAGAACGCTCACGGTCGCGTGGTTAAAATATTCCAAATGAACAGTTCGGTTGCAATTGTTATATGGTAATGGGGAACAAGCCAACACAAGTCAATTATTTAAAGATAATAACATTTGGTATTTTAATATTCGAGGTCCCCTAAGTCTATAGATATATCAAATATACATTTTATATTTTTAGAACTCTATAAATACACTTCATCAAATACACGCGTGAAAAAGAAGTAAATATAATTAGATTGTTGAGAAAAATATGTACATATTAAAATTATATTATCTAGTTTTTCCACACATATTTTCATAACGGTTTATTCATTGAATGCAAACTCATATTTATGTATCGCAGTCTAATTAAGAAAGCAAACCGGAAGAACGTGTTTTTCCGCATCAAGTCCCTTTCTCCCAAGTATCGAAACGAAGTCGAATAGAATTAAGGCGTAAAGGATCAATTCAAATTTTCACCAATGAAGAGTCAAAATTAGAAAAAAACATTTATTTTCCTGCTAATGTACAAGTTTAAATTGTGTTAAAAGTGCATTTTTATTTGAGACGTAGTTATTTTAAAGAAGTTAGAAAATTTCGCCATAGTACTGGTTTTTAATACACTTCGCCCTATGGTCACGATTACATATATATATATATGTTTTTTAATCTCCTGAAATTTTGCCCTGAAACATGTTTTTAATGATATACATAAATACAGACGTCATGCATGTACCAACTATAATGTGTTTGCAAGGACAAATGAATTGTTGTATATGTAGATGAATATTGAAGAGTCTATGCATATGGTGAATATTTCTGTAATCAATTTTTTGAAGAAAAAATAATGGAAACAATCACATGGTAGTTGTAAAACATTTGTGAAAAGAGAATTTAGAAAAACAACAAAACGGTATTTCATTAATGGTTGTTATCAGAAGATATAAGATATATTGTTTTACATATCTTACTAGTTAGAGTCTCAGGCTCTTATCTCCCTGGGCTTCTGGCTTCTTTGGTGTTGCCTGAAGTCACTTATTACATTGTTAATGTTATCATATATATCAAAACGCACTCTTTCATCACTTGATGTTTGTCCGTACACATAGCCGTTGAAAAACCAAGCACTCGTAATATCCGGATGCAAAGATAGTCTATTAAGCAGCCCTTGGTTTAATTTTGTTACATCATCTACAAGTTTATACCCTTTGTTTTTCATTGCTGATCTCTTCTTCATGATGTTTGATTTTATGTTGTTATTTTTAACTTTAAGGAGGACAGGTCTGGTAGCACCCCGCTTTGTTGGAATTCTGTGCATTGCTAGAATGTCATCTGGTTTGAGTGTCACATCAGCATGTGTTTTTAGTTTTTCAGTAACTTTTTGTAGTAACTGTTCTTCTGTTTCGCCCCTGGTTTCTTCTATGTTCATAATTTTGAAATTGTTCTTCCTAGAATATTGTTCATTGTGATTGGCCTTTCTGTTTGCTTCTCTACTGGTTTCGTAGTTTTGTTCCACTTTGTTTTGCAGCTCAGCAATTGTTGTTTTTGTAGGTCTCTCTAGATCAGTTAATTTTTGTTTTAATTGCCTGTTCTCAAAGTCTAAGCCATCAATTTTATCATTTAAATCTTTTGTTTTATTTTTCACTTCTTGATCTATTTTGCTTTTCATATATTCTTCTAGTTTTGCAGATATATTAGCAATTGTTGTGTTTATGAGGTCTTCTATCTCCTCCCTTTTCAGCATTATTTTGAGATCGCCCCTTAGTTCTGCTAAAGTATCAGCCATAGCTTCTAACTGTGTGTTTATGTTGCTTAATTCTTCCATACTTGCGTTGCTGCTTAGGCTAGAATCAGGTTTTTGTTTTTTAACAGCAGGTTTTGTTTGTGGTTTTGTCCCACTGAATGTGAGTTTTGGCTGTTCCTTTTTATTGTTATTCTCACTCATTTTATTTTATCTAAAAGTCACTATTCAGCACAATAATGCAATATGCAATATCAATTTAATAGTGCACCTTTAACAGTTAATTTTCACCTGCATATAATCCTGTGTGATCCAATTTAATCCAATTATAATGGGGGTCTTCTCAAGGTGTCCAATATTTAGTCAATGTCCACACAAGCAAACAAAGAAAAATTCATCTGTGAAAAATAAAAGCTTTCATAGCTAAAAAAATCCAAGTCACTCTTCATTCCAATTTCACCATTATGATCTTTTCATATTCATTTAGGTTATGATATTAAATAATCCATGTTCTGATCACTATTTCACTGTGTTTGAAAGCAATTTTATGGAGCACAGTTTAGCTACACATCATCATGATCCACCCCGGCATACCCATTCTACAGTTTTTATTATTCTTAATAATTTACCTTCAATGCCACATTTGAACATTTTTAGCCACAATGCATTTCTATATACAGTATCAAAACATTTCATCATATCAACGTAAATGACATATAATCTTTTATTTTCGTTAACATATTTTTGAACTAAGGACATAAGGATGTATATTGCGTCAATTGTTGAGCGCCTTTTTCTAAATCCGAATTGGGCATCCGAAATGATGTTAAAATTATTACAAAACGTTTCTAATCTACTATTAATAACTGAAGTAAATAGCTTAGATAAACAACTAAGTAGGGTAATTCCTCTATAATTATTAACATTTGTAGTATCGCCTTTCTTATGTAATGGGATTATAATACCTTCCGTCCATTTCTCAGGATAATTACCAGAGTTCAATACCGCATTAAACAAATCGCATATATGCAAAGCTAAAATATCAATACATTCAATTAAATATTCGTTCAAAATATAATCACTTCCATGGGCTTTATTACGCTTTAACAGTTTAATTGAAGCTTTTATCTCGTCAACGGTAAAAGGCTGATCTAATTCAGGGAAACTTGAATTTGGTAAATCAAAATTATGTGTTGAACAAAAAGTTTCGGCAACATCGTTTACACAATCAAACAAATCACTACTTATATTAGAGAAAAAATTGCTAAAGTCTTCTAATGAAATATTATCAATTTTCGTTTTAGTATTTGATTTAAAATATTTCCAAAAATCTCTGGGTCTATGATTTTTTAATCCTTCGATTTCATTAACCTTAATTCTCAAATATGTCTTTTTCTTCGTATTTATTAATTTTTTTATACTCTTTTTTATAATGCAGCAATTGAATTCTATTATTGTCCGACTTATCAAAAATTAAAAATATTCAACAAAGATCCATAATGAGCATGTGCCATTTTACATTCAACATCAAACCAATCTGCATGCTTAACAGCGCTACATTCTTCAAATTGCGGTTTGTTAGAAATAAAGTGTTCCTTTGAAAATAAAGGATCAGCAACATTGCGAATAACATCAGTGAATTTATTTAATGCAATATTCAGAGAATCACTGCTTGTACAATCAATATCATCAATAATTCTGTTAAATAAAGGTAGGCTACAAATAATGCCTGATCTAAACTGGTTACGCAACGATTCGACCCATTTAAACTTAGTCTCAGTAAACGACAAAGGATCAACAATTTTATTGTTACAATATACAGAAAATGATAAAGGTGCGTGGTCACTGAAGTCGTTAAAATCATGTATAATAAAATCTTTAATAAGTGTGAAATTTCGTTCGAGACAAAGCAAATAATCTATTGTTGATAAACCGTTATGAGAAAAGTATGTAAATTTACTCGTATCTCCTACTCTACCATTCACAACACGATAATTTGAGGATTTACACAAATCAAGCAGTTTGATTCCGCGGTTATTGTGAGATCTATAAACTGAGGCCCTAACAAAGTATATATCTGGGTCATAGTCAATATCATCGGTAAATCTATTTACAATGTCAAGAATTACAAAATCAGATTTACTGCCAATTCTACTATTAAAATCACCACAGAGTAAGACCTGACCTTGGTTATCATAAATTGAAATGTCATTTTCAAGCAAATCAAAAAAATCAACACTAATAATATTGTATGCAGGTGAATCTTCGCACCAAACATAACAACCACAAAGATAAATATCTTCATTTACACCAAAAAAAATTCGATCTAGTTTCAACCAAATAGTTTTCAACCAGACGGAAAACATGACCTCATCACACGCACAAGAATAAACCCATTCGGGATCAAAAGATATATTTATGAAAATATTTCACGCACGAATTCGTTTTTGGCGGTTATAAATTTACAGGCAGATATAAACAATGTTCTTAAAGTTTCAGTCATTTCACAACGAGACAACCAAGAATGCAACATGTTGAGACAGGCAAATGAAACCAGCTCATTCGTGAGTGCCTGAAGAGGGAAAATAAAACTCGCGAATTGTTAAAGACACTAGATATAATTAGCTGTATCTTTAGAACCAACAATAGAAAATAATATAACTGTACTTAATGTTTGAAAATTTATCGTAATTCTTACCAATTTGTTTTCCTGACAGTAGTCCGTACTTGTGTGTGAACACCACAATAAAGGCAACCACAAAAACAGCTGTAACACAATATTTATTTAAAAGAACAGACAGGTTTTGTCGTCGTATAATCTTCATTTCTAACACAGAGCTAGTTAATCCCACATATCAATCACGATAAAAAACAATTTCCGTTATTTATAACGCGTCTCGTCTGTATGGTAGCATTGTTTTCCATATAACACTGAGTGACATGATCAAATATCGTCATTTCAATCGACCCGCAGTGAAATGAAAGGGGTATCAGTTACGGTTTTCTCCACTCATCAACTGCATTGCATGAATTAAATGGCACAATTTATTCTCTTTAATATATTGTTGTTGTTGTTGTTGTTGTTAATGATGATGATGATGAAGATGATGATGATGATGATGATGATAATGCTGATGCTTTTGTTGTTATAGTTGTCGATGATGATGATGATGATGATGATGATGATGATGATGATAATTATTATTATTATTATTATTATTATTATTATTATTATTATTACTATTAAGTGGGTCAGATTTTTTTGTTTATTTTACTTTTATCCAATAATTTTGGATAATAAGTGTTTTGTTTTGATTGCATCCACTTCAAAACAATGTTTTATGATATTAGAGACATGTTTTGCATATTCATTCAGTTTTAGAATCTTCAAGTTGACCATTTACCAAATAAAAAATAATTATTATAAACCTACCTACCCTAGTTATTTTTTTTTTGGGGGGGGGGCATGTAATCTAAAACAAACATGTTTTTTACGTCTTATTGTCCTTAACAATAACAATACACAGATCAGTCGGTCCCGTGTTGTTTTTTTTAGCAGTGAATAGCCTTAATTTAATAAGTCTCTTCTATGTCCTACAGTATGTTACCCTAAAAGTTTATCCAATCGATACAAAATTACCTATTCCATATTAAATATTTTAACAAATGAATTCTGCCAGATAATAAATGAGGACGTCATGTTTTGATAACATAACCATACAACTTTATTAGACAAGGGCGATTTGTAAACGGTTTTATTGGGAAAAGTATGTCTGAAGAGTTTCTGATTATATTATTTTAGCATACATTGCAGTTATGCTACGCACATAAAATAAAAGTAAAAAGAAGAAAATTCCGACGTAAACATCGTTCTCCATAGTATATTTAAAGAAAAACAAATCGTTTATTTATATATTGCATAACTCTCTACATGAGACTTTGCTGTACTTCGTAATAATTCCAACAAAACATTGTCTGACGAGTGCTGCTTATTGAGTGCGATATTTCAATGGGCCATTTCCCCAAGGACATTTTATGTCCAAGCGCTGCAGGCTACGAAAACGTTTGCTGCCATTTTGATTTTCGGCAATTAATTGTTCGCATTTTCGCCGCTGCTCGTTGTTAATGTTAATGCAATGTTTTAAGTTACTTTCGTGTTTAAAATACTTTTAGATAAATACAAAATGCATGTTATTGAAATAAACCGTTTTAAACTACTATTCTCCCATATGTTTTCATCGTGGCTAAATGTAAATGACATCAAGTTATGAGTTGTACCATTTATGGTTTATGCGGTGTATTGCATTCATAACAGTCATTCATTCGGAACTACTGCCCTACTTTTATTATATTTGATTAGTTAATTTGCTATGTCAAAAGTTGGCTTAAGACAGCTACGCCGACAAATTATGACGATTCTCCCGAAACATTCTGAACACCCCTTGTATACTCATACTAGTAAACAATCCAATCTGCAACGGGCCAAATACAGGGGGGAGGGGCGAACTGGACCTCCCTTTTTGTTCCTACTATCACTTACATAAAATTTCATAATGATTGCACAAAACTTCTCAAGTTATTGTTTGCACATGCCTTATTTGAACATACTTTTTAAAATCGGACCCGACCTTCTTTTTATGCCGCACAAAAACTTCTCACGTTATTGTCTGCACAAGCCTTATTTGAACTTTTTTTTAAAGGGCATAACTCAAATACGATAATAGCAATTATGCCGAAAACCGAACCTAACCTTTCTTTTATGCATACTAACACTTTTCTAAAGTTTCAAAATGATTGCACAAGAACTTAACAAAAAGTTATTGTCTGCACAAACTGAATATGACGCCACCGACGCAAATAAGGCCGCCGCCGACGCCGCCAACAGTAACTCCTATAACGACTTTATTCAGGATAGACACTTCATTTCTCATCCAATCTTCACCAATCTTGCAATTTTAGCAAGATGGGAACAGAAAAATCAAAGTTATTGCCCCTTCTGTGTGGAAAAAAACGGCCATATTGCATCAACAGTTGGCTTGCGCACACAATAGAGGCTTATTTTTCAATCTTTAACAAACTTGACAGTTAATGTGTGACCATAAGATTCCAGCAGAAGCCAATGTGGACTAGATCGTGCCACATACATCAAGGTTATTGCCCCTGTTTTGAAACAAATGCAAACATGGACTTATAGCAGGATAGAGACTTCATTTTTCATCCAATCAAAACCAAACCTCCACAGTTCCATATGGTCTGGGCAGAAGCCAAACATCGGACCACAAACACCAGAGTAACTGCCTCATCTGAGTCCAAGGAAAACAAATAATATTGTATGCAGGATAGAGACTTCGTGTTTCATCCAGTCTTGACAACAAACCGGTAATCATCATGCATGCAGTGTTTTGTTCGTTCAAAATGAGTGACTTTATTCAAGTTGATAGTTGAAACAAACCAGATACTATCACGAAGTTTTGCATTTACATTTCAGAGCCAACGGAAGACTTAAATTTGCTTATTTGGTTGAAAACGGATGAAATGGAAATTCCAACACTAGGCCGTTTACCAGGTTTCGATATAAATGTTTGAAAAATACAGGATTTTTTTGTTAACATTGAAAATTTCTTACTCACTAACTTCATAGTAGCACTGTTATACCTAGCATATATTTGTACAATTACATGTAATTCGTGGGGTCGAATTTGTTACAGAAATACTATACTTAATAATGAAACATTATATTGTCAACATTTAGTGTTTAGTCTAAAAGGGCAGTGGGGCATGGCGCTTGACTTGGGAAAGGAGCATTTTGTGCGCGGTGATACTGTTAAAAGGGAACATTAGGTTTTTGTTTTTTTCTGAAGTATGACTGACTGATTCCTTTTATCTGTTTGATGATTTTTTAAGTCAAACTATTAACACATTTTAATTTTCCAATATTATTCCTTCTAATTAAGTCATTATTGAACAGATCAGAACAAATATATATTTATTATTCATCAGTATTTCCGATGGTTAATCAAACATGACAACTGTCAAACTAAAACCGTGTATGGGCATCATGCTTATTAATGGTAAAATATATATACCCTGGTATTATTTTTATTTTTCATGTTTTTTGATCGTAGAAAATATTTTTATTTTCACCATTATGATTTATATGTTGTTGCTGCTGATCATGACATTGCTACTTATACTTTGACTAATGATAAAAAGCTAGTCAAGATTAAAAAATCAGAAAACAAACATTGAAATTCGGTTTGAAATGATTTATCCGAATATATTTGTCCGAAATTATAGCTCGTTGTGCAATTCGTTTTTTTTTTCATGGATTATGGTTTATGTCTGGAAGAATTATTGTATACATATGCATTTTGTTTAATAATTATTGATTAAAGAACACATTGAGTCTACATGTATATGCGTTATGCCCTTTGTTATCACGTTTACTATAAAAATTGACGAAACAAAATCATTGCATATGAAAACGAGGCTGTTTAAAGCAGGCAATTTACGCTCATTTTATTCTATTGACACAAACTCGTAATCTGACTGCACCTGCAGCTGATCTTATCAGTTGGTCACAGGTTTATATACCATGCCAACACAAAAGGCTCTCGTTAAGAGAAATATAGTCGATATTTAAGGGTGAACGAGTCGCTAATTGCCTTTGAAAAAGGCAGGGTGGCGGATCAATAAAGGGTCGTGGCGCGGTGCCGCGCTGATTAGGTCTGGATTAAACACTAAACTTTTAACATGAACTTAGACTTTAGGCAGATACAGTTATTATGCTAGGCAGAATTGAACGACATGGATTCAAGACTCATGGTTCTCGACGGGCTAGAAAAGAAAGTAGACAATTTTGACACAGAACTCAAAAGGTTGTGGATTCACATAGACACTATTGCCAAGGAAAACCGTGAAAAAATTGACAGGGCTGAACATAGCATCGAATCTGTAAGCAATCGATCTAGAAGGGGCTAGGAAAAGGATATCCGACTTAGAAAGAGACAATGATAAATTGAAAGACGATATGAACTATGTTCAATCCCAGAGCATGCGAAACAATTTGATATTTGGTAACATTCCGGAAGAACCTGATGAATCGCCGACAAAATGCGAGCAAACGGTTAGAGACTTCATGGTGGAAAAACTAAAACTAACAAAGGAAACGGTGTCGGCCATGAGATTCGAACGAGTACACAGGATGGGCCAGAAAAATACGAACGGACGCGGAACTACCGGAAACGGCGGCGAAGGGAGACACCGTAGCATCGTTCTAGTTTTCGTTTTTTAATTACCGGGAACAGGTCCATGGAAGTAGCAGGAACCTCAGCGGCACTCCGTTCTATGTGACAGAACAATTGCCACCGGAAGTCGCAGCAAAAAAGGAGGCGTCTCTTTAAAAAGGTCAAAGAGGAAAAAGGGCGTGGGTGTCATACGACACCTTATACATTGACGGCAGGCCAGTGAAGGACGCGTAGGAGGGATAGGATGGACTTAAGTGTTTCATATGTGGCTGTAATATGTACATTAAAAAATGTTATGAAAACACAATTGTTTACTTGTTTAATTTACTTATTGATATACGTATTTAATAGTCTGAAGTATTTTACATTTAAAATAAAAACAATGCTTGCTATAAGACTGTCTGCTTAATTTTGGTTTGGGTCAGAAAATATACCTACATGTACAAGTTTAGTCCGGGTATAAATTTATATAGGTACAAAAGTATGCCTGTAGGTACAATTTTGTACCTGTAGGTCCATCTATTTATTACGGTTGTACGGAGGTGACCTACACTACTCTTTTTTTATCTCGTTCCAACGAGATTTTAACTTGTGGGAACGAGATACATACTCTTGTGAACAAGATCATAACTCGTGGGAACAAGATACTAACTCGTGAGAACGAGATACTGTGTCGAGGGAACGAGATACTAAGTCGAGGTAACGAGTTACTAAGTCGGGGGAACGAGTTAGTGTCTCGTTCCACGAGTTAGTATTTTGTTCTCACGAGTTAGATAACCAATCAAATGTTTCCGTCTATATGTTTTTATAACAACCATGGCCGAAAAACGATCATGTTGTAAGATGGAACTAAGTCGTTCGCTCGAGTTAGTATCTCGTTCCCACGAACTAGTAAGTCGTTCCCACGACATAGTTATTTCGTTCTCATGAGTTAATATCTCGTGGGAAAGAGAAAAAAAGAGTAGTGCATGTCACAGCTGTGCCACAGTAATGTATAGCTGTTGTGTTTACATTTACTTTTGACTCAAACGGTACTGCATACTT
Source organism: Congeria kusceri (assembly GCA_027627225.1). Lineage (NCBI taxonomy): Eukaryota > Metazoa > Mollusca > Bivalvia > Myida > Dreissenidae > Congeria > Congeria kusceri. Next base: position 72,806,892 of record CM051025.1, read on the forward strand.
TTATAGCCACATATGAAAAAACCACACGAGATTGCGACGTTTATATGGCTTCGGCGAATCGTGTCGGCGCTTCGGCGTATCGTGTCGGCGCTTCGGCGTATCGTCTCGGCGCTTCGGCGTATTGCGCCGACACGAAACGTCGTCTCGTAGTATCTTCTCCCAATTTTATAGCCACATATGAAAAAACCACACGAGATTGCGACGATTATATCGTGTCGGCGCTTCGGCGTATCGTGTCGTTGCTTCGGCGTATCGTCTCGGCGCTTCGTTTTGCGCCGACACGAAGCGCCGATGTGTGATAAACTAAGAACACACGAGGAACTTCTGTTAGTTTCGTGGAGTTTAAAATGTAAACATTAAATTGAAATTAAAGCTAGGCAACTTCCATTTATTTTAAGAAAATGTCAAATAGTTTTTGGTCAATACGATTATTTTCTGTGTTTGTAGAATCTTTATTAAAAAAATGATGGATGTATTTATTTGCAGCACCGTGTTGCCTTTAATAAAACGCGAATACAAGTACATCTGTAAAAAATCAAACAAACTGATTTGCATTAATAACCTTACCCCAGGTCAAGTTCGCATAATAAAGAATTTTGACATTAAGAATTATGTTTTCCGGACTGCTAATTTGCAACGAAATGTCTTAATACATGTATATAAAGATTTGACAATTAAACGAATGCTATGTGTAAACAATGGGATATCTTTGGTAATGCCCAGGTAAAAAAATCATTGTTATCCTCTCTTACCTGAATCGCTATTGGTTTAAATCCGTAACCATATAGAAGTTTCACGTGGTCAGGATATCTTTCAAACGGGAAATCTCTCATCTCCAACTGGCACACGCTTTTTAACTAAAATGAAAAACAACAGACTTACAATACAGCATAGGGCACATAGCCTATAGTCCATATTGTTTCATAATTAATATTGCCTCTAAACTTTTCAATGTGAAATATAGCATGAGTAATTGCAATGTGGGCGAATAGTGGTTTGCGATTGTATGCGAAAGAAGTAACGTTATAACGGTTGCATGTGGGAACTATCTCCTAGTATTGTTTTTCAAAGGGGGTAATGGCGGTAGAATATGCTTTGTTTTAGATGTATATATGTAGTAGTGACATGAAGTTGTGTATGGTTTGTACGGTAGTGACATGAACTATACTATAAAAAGGTCTATACGTAAATGACGTTGTTACTGTGTCATAAAGGAGTGAACAGGTAGTGATTTAAACTGTGTTATAAAAGGCTGTATACGGCAGTAACATGAACAGTTTTTAGCTCTGAGCGCAAGTCCTCAAATGTGAGCTATTCTGGTCAGTCACCGACATGCGTCCGTCGTCAACAATTTACTTCAAAAATGTTCTCCTCTGAAACAATTTGATGGAAATTTACCAAACTTAGTTCCTTGGGTGGTCCTCTACCAAAATATTTCAAATTATTTTGATTTGTTAAATAACATGGCTGCCTGGGCGGGACCATTTTTCATTTTATGGCTATATTAAAAACTGTGGAAATCTTATTGTCAGAAAGCACTGGTTGGATATTATAAAATGTTCCTTGGACGTTCCTCTACCAAAATACTTTAAATATTTTGATTCTATAAAAATATGGCTGCCAGGGAGCGGGGCGTTTTACATTATATGGCTGAATAGAAAACTTTGAAAATATCCCTGTAAGAAACCACTGGTTGGATTTTGAAGTAATTTTACACAAATATTTCTTGAGTGGTTTGCTACCCAAATACTTGAAATGATTTTTATCTGTTACGAAAAAACATGGCTGCCAGCGGGTGTGGCATTTTTCTTCTTTATGTGGTTGTATTGAAAACATAGAAATTCTATTTGTCTGCACCGACTTGCTAGATTTTAATATAACTTCACAGAAATGGCCCTTGTGTTACCCTCCACCAGATTCCTTCGAATTATGTTGATTTGTTAAAAAAAACATGGCTGTCAGTGATCTATCGTAGTTGTCTGTTGTCAACGTTTCACTTCAACTAGCCTTTTTTATTCATTAAACTTAGGTGAGCGACCAAGGTCATTTTGGTCATCTTGTACAGAAAAGTGTGTATGGTAGCGGGCATGTTAAATGTTCTGTAATATGTCATTTACCTGACAGCTAAAATAAATCAACTAAAACACAATATTCATCCCGCGAACATAGCGGATAAATGATCATTCTCATAGCAATGTGTGGGGTGAAATGTTTATGAACATGGCGACAATAAACATAACTCCTTGTATACAAACTTGAATGATGAAAGTAACGTTTTGTATTCCGTAAATATCAGAACGCAATAATGACACTACCAGGATGAATATGGGAATTGTTTATAATCGCATAAAACTCTACGGGAAATAGTTTTCAAGCAAGAATGTCTACACTACCAGTATATTAAGGCAGAGAAGTAATATTAATGTTATATTTCAGAAACAAATTGAGGCGTGTCGTGGGAAACCCGGGCTTAATGCATGTGCGTCAAGTGTCGTCCCGGATTAGCCTGTGCAGTTCGGATTTATGTTTAGAAGAGACTTCCTTGAAACAGAAACTACCATAAAAGCGGAAAGTGTCGTCCTGAAAAGTGTCGCACAGGCTAATCCGGGACGACACTTTACGCCTATGCATCAAGGCCGGGTTTCCTACGACACGCCTCAGTTAATCGCACTCGTGTGCATCAAAACAGTGCGAATTTGATCCGTGACCGATCTATACTATTACTTCGCGGACTTAACTTCGTCCTATTGTTATTTGTAATGAATAAGTTCTTTGATTATTTTGATGGCTACAACCACCATTCTATACACAGAGGATGACGTCACACGTATAACCACTGTACTTCACCGCATTATTTCGCTAGGAGAAGCGAAATGTGCTTACCCATGAAGTAATCCCGCGTATGAAAGTTGTTTCATGAAATAACTTTATTGATACCATTAACCAGTCTAATATTAACGTAATGCTGATAGTAGAATATATTTTTGTAAAATAAAATACCAGTAGTTTGTGTTTAACGATGTTTAGCGTGTTTATTATAATCAAAACGCTGACAGCGTAGAAAGACTGTTGGCGACTAAAAGAACTAAAAGCATGTGAATTATGAGTGCATTTTTGCTAAAAAGGAAACATGTGTTCGAATGAAGTTCAATTTCCCACCTTTATACTTTATAATGTGGCTTCTTGTTCAATAGTATATGATATCATAATGAAAACTAATTTGTAAGTTATTAAAAAACATTTTGTTCGAGCTAATTATCTTCTGCAAACGATGCAAACGGAATTATATACATGCCAGTTAACAAGTCAATCTGCAACGGGACAGAATAACCGATGAAGCGTAGTTGTTGCGAGCACCGATTGTTAGTGCTTCGTAGCCAAAGATCTCTAAATAAACATGTTTATTTATAGATCTTTGTTCGTAACCTACTGAGTCAAAATAGATCATACGATGCAAGCTCTCGATTTGTCCACAGTACAGTTTAAAATTAATAAATTGCATTAATTTGTTGTCAAACTATTCAGAATGAGAATTGGTAACAAACAAACACTTTCGCAACGAGTCAAAAATAACCGATGTAGCGCATTAATTTGGTGGTCTTATTCCAGGACACGCAGGTCAATATTTCGGTTACATACAAGTAAATAGAAAAAAGTAGAGGTGTCATTAGTTTAAAGTTACATTTTTATAAAATAAATTTTTTCACATACTGTAATTGTAATAAATCACATGATACACACATTATAATACATATTACATACATGTACATTATCTTAAATAATTAAAATGTAAGAAAACGGGTGTAAAATTTTGCTGTTTTGAAGAAGGACCCTTTCTGGTTTTGATTTACTGACTAAAAGCCTGCAAAGAAAAGAAGTAGTTTTCCGCGATACCTGTTTTGGAAATTTCCCTCTTAAAAGACCGTTGGCTTCCGCCAACAGTCTAAAAAGCTACTTTTACATTCGTTTAGGGTAAAAATACAAGGTTAGATGCCAGTAAATCCAATTCCCATAACGTCCCATTATGAAACGGCGAACTTCAGATTTCAGATTGTGCAAGCTTGGTAACAGTTTAAAGATGAATTTTTCCTCTTCCAAAAATTGAAATAAAAAGATATGGCATGTTATATCTAAGAAATGGCATCTCACTTGAATGCAGACACCGGTAGAAAATAGGGTTTCGTCGGTCATATTCCGACAAAAACCCCATGACACAGTAAAAACACCCCAAAAACTCATCTATCAAGTTAGCCTCCAAAGAAATGCACAAAAATGTTTTCTAAACACACAGAGTCTATAAGAAACAAGGATATCAGTAAAACCGATGGATGCCTCCAATGCGCTTTGTCAAGCAATATTAATGTAATGAGAAGGGCAGAAATATTTAAATGACTAAAAATCACCAGAACTGCAAGACCAAATCAAAACTGTATGGGAGCATACCACACAAATACAATATAAACATGCATATGAAGTAAAATTGTAAAAACTAAAATAAAAGCAAAATAAAATAAATTGAAGTACCCGTTAATTGATCATTAAATCAAAGTACCCGGTAATGGATCATTACTGTTATACTGGTATGGTTATTTCAATTCCTAGTTATTTAGTTTTCCATCAAGCATCATTGAATTTCATATAGCAGTTATTGAGAAATAGATATGATACAATTGAAGTCTTCAAAGTAACTTCAAGAAAAATCATTGAAGCGAAACGTCCTGGTAAGACACATACCTCATCAATGTAGCTTCCCATAAAGTTTTATTGAAATCTGCCCAGTAGTTGCTGAGAAAAAGGCTCAAAAAGCCCGTACAAGAATTGCGCACTATAAACTTAGTTCAAAAATCTTCAAAGTACCATAATTTTAAGAAAAATCAGTGAAGTGGAACATCCTGGTAATATGCACAACTCCTCTTGGTAATGAAGGGTTCCATTAAGTTTCAATGCAATCTGTCCAGTAGTTGCCGAGAAAAAGCCCGGACAAGAATTGAAGCGGATCATCCTGGTAATAGGCACACCTCCTCTTGATAATTAAGCATCGCATGAAGTTTCGTTGAATTCCGGCTATTAGTTGCTGAGAAATAGCCCGGACAAGAAAGTGGGACGGAAGGATAGACGGATTACGGACGGACAAGGCGGCGACTATATGCTCCCCCAAATTTTTTCGGGGAGCATAATAACCACAAAAGGCATGTCTGACATTGCTAAATGCTTTTTTATACCAGAAAAAAACATGAACTTGATAGTAATAGGCAATATTTCGAATGCACCACGGAGGGAAACACACAGATGTACTGGTATCTAACCTCAATGCGATGTTCAAGCTCCTCGCAGCGGTTACCTCCCTTAGTGATGAACAGTAACCACTGCCATCACAAGTACAATCATTCCCGATCTGGAAGGATTTCGTTTGCGATTTTCTACGTTACTAGGCGAATGAAGTAATTATAGATCATTTAGGGTCAATAGTGAAACACAAGAAAAGAAAAATCTAGTTTAAAGCATAAATAATAAGTAGAAGATCTTAATCGATTATCATCACGTGGTTTGGTATGACAGCAGAGATTTGATTTGAGCTATGCTCGGAACCAGTCAAATCTCTGCGCGGAGGTTGTGCAATTTTAAATCAACAATTGCGAGTCATGTTGGAGGTTAGATACCAGTAATTCCAATTCCCATAGGGTCCCATTATAAAACGGCAAACTTTCCAAGCATTTTTCTAGCATTTTCTTTATTTCAGATTGTGTAAGCCTGGTATCAGTTTAAAGATCAATCTGTCCTCTTCCAAAATCAACAATAAAACAGATATGTCATGTTACTTCTAAGGAAATGCATCTCACTTGAATGCAGACACCGGTAGAAAACAGGGTTTCGGCAGTCATATTTCGACAAAAGCCCCATACAACAGTAAACACACCCAAAAAGTTCACCTTTCAAGTTAGTCTCCAATTAAATGCACCAAAATGTTGCAGACACACATAGAATATTAGAAATAACCAGAAAAAGCATGTCTGAGATTGCTAAATGGCCTTTATACCAGAAGAGAAGAGGAACTCTTTAGTAATAAGCACTACTTTCGAATGACCCACGGAGGGATACACGATGATTTACTGGTATCTAACCTTGGAAAGTAGCGCATACCCAGGTCACAACACACTAAATGAATAAGTCATGTAGGGCTGTACTCTCTAAATAAATCAACAAGTTTAACTCGCAGACATGTTTTTATGTTTAGACACTTGCTTTGATATTCTTTTGTGGAGATGTTGGTAGGATAAGCATTGGTATGCACAAATAAATCACTGATATGTTTTAAGATTGGAGACTACAGTATGACACTTGCGCTGTAGCGGGTTACATTTAACCAAAAAGTTGCCGCTAAAAAGATGGTGATAAAACAGTCAACTTTGTTTAGTGTCGAGTTCTTTCTTACATAATGCATGACATACCCTTTTTATTGCTTAAATCAATTCAGCTTAGAATGCTCTTTAAGAAAAGGTATGGTTATGAGGGTCCCTATGTGCAAAATGTTGCATTTATTTTTGGTTAAAGTTATCGCTTTTACATTAAATTACATAAGGATTGGAATTAGTATATTGTAACCTAAACACAAAACAGGGAGGGGCACTAAAGGGGCAATGTGTACACAAAATCGCCATGTTACTGTGTGGTTTTATTGGCTGTAAAAAGTTTTATGGAAAACATGCGATAAATATCATGATTTTAATGTGCATTACGAATTTTACAGCGAAAACGGCTTTTTCAGGTAAAAAAAAAATTAAAAAAGTACGGAAACCCGTCTTGTGAATCTTGCAGCACACTAAATCATGCTAAAACCAAAAATGAACACGTTTTATACAATATTTATTTCTATTGCATTAAAGTATGTAAACATATGCTAGTAGTTTGACTGATTTCTATGAATTAAGTACACAATTTGACTCAGGCACCCCAAATAATCAAAGCACTGAAAATGCAAGCCATATTGCTTATCAGGCATCATTCTCAAATGCGTTTTCAAGCATTTCTACTTTGTGGATCGGTCTGAAATTTTGCATGCACATTAGAAATATGTTAATAATGATGTAGAATTTGTTTTTTTTTTCGCGATATCAAAACTTTAAGTTGTCTTCTAGGTCATGACACACTAAATAAATAAGTCATGTAGGGCTGTACTCTCTAAATAAATCAACAAGTTTAACTCGAAGACATGTTTTTTATGATTAGACACTTGCTTTGACATTCTTTTGTGGAGATGTTGGTAGGGTAAGCATTGGTATGCACAAATAAATCACTGATATGTTTTAAGATTGGAGACTACAGTATGACACTTGCGCTGAGGCGGGTTACATTCAACTAGAAAGTAGCCGCTAAACATATGGTTATAAAACAGTCAACTTTGTTTAGTGTCGAGTTCTTTCTTACATAACACATGACATACCATTTTTATTGCTTAAATCAATTCAGCTTAGAATGCTCTTTAAGAAAAGGTATGGTTATGAGGGTCCCTATGTGCAAAATGTTGCATTTATTTTTGGTTAAAGTTATCGCTTTTACATTAAATTACATAAGGATTGGAATTAGTATATTGTAACCATAATGCTTTAAGTGTGAGTACACGGGTCAATCAGACCGGTGTAGACACAACACTAAAACTACCATTCGTTGTCAATAGAAGATACCCATCAAATCATAAGATAGAAAATGAATACCCCGGGGACATAACACGTGCGGGTCTGTTTTTATCCGTGAACACTAATGGCGATCCACAACCTACTAAGTGGATATGCTTTTCATGATCTTTAGTAAAATCCGGCTATAAATGTCCCGTGATTGATATAGATCGACATGTGATATGCACTCGTGTTCATCAGAACAGTGCGAATTTGATCCGAGACCGATCATTTACTATTACTTCAAGGGCTTTACTTGGTCCCATTGTCATTAAGTAATTAAACAATTGGTATTAATAATGAACAAGTTCTTTTTATTATTGATGGCTAAAACCACCATTCGTTGTCAATAGAAGATACCCATCAAATCATTAGATAATAAATGAATACCTCGGGGACATAACACTTGCGAGCATTATTTTCTCTGTGAAAACAAAATAACTCATCCTTCTAATCGTTTTACATGGCAGGACAATGCACTGAAAAATTTCAAGCGCACATTATTACAAATGGCGAGCATCAAGATACTATGTGGCTATGCTTGTCATGCTCTGCAGTTAAACCCGACCTTAAATCACCCGTGATTGATATAGACCGACATATAGATTATGTATTTTGTTATGCATGAATGGTAAAAAAATGTACATTTCTTTAAATCATACGGTTACTTCAGTTGTTTTGTTTCATGTCAGGTTAATTTTATATTAAGTTATTAACCGATTGTATTCATGTAAAAAGCCACAGATGCTTCTTAGTTTACCATAAAGCAAATATAAATTCAACTTTTACACAGAACATTTTATTTAAAAATACCATTTAAATATAAATCAGATTTAAGATTGTCTTAGGAAGCTTATGGATACGGCCCCATGGCTAGTATTTACAAATTACGAAATACTTAAGAGAAAATTTCAGTCTTTGCCATATGAAAATCCTACAAGCAAATTTCGCTATACATACATAGAGGATATTTGTTTGTTTTCGGTGTGATAACGCGTGATATCATCGCCGGAAAGGGAGACAATTAATATTTTCACGAGCGCTTGCGCGAGTGAAAACATGTAAATTGTCTCCCTTGCCGGTGATGATATCACGCCTTAGCACACCGAAAACAAACAACTTTTCTGAATATTTTATGCTTTATTAACCTTTTATATTTTAATGGAAAATATCGCGGGAATCATAACGTCATGACGTCAAAATAATGACTATTTCATAGTTTTGAGCCCGTCATCGATGACGGTCCGTTTCATTTACTGTATTTAATCGGGACCCAAAATGTAGCCTCTCGCTGTGAGTGATATAGGGATATATCTCACTGATATTTTTCTATATTTCACTTCTTAGCAGTAAATAAAGGAGTTTTATTATATTACGAAATGAACTTAAACTTTCACTAAGAAGCTTTGTGAAAACCTAGCCTGTGAAATACCAAGCAGGGTCCGGCTAGCTCAGTTGGTAGAGCGTTAGACTGTCAATCCGGGGGTCGTTAGTTCGAACCCCAGCCCGGCCACATAACTTGTGTGGGGATTGGTCATGAAATTATTTTAATGGCCATTCTCCCCCTACCTCTGATTCGAGTATGGCAGTTGTCGGTTACTGGCATTGGTATGTGCACTTAGTACTGATAAACCGCTTAGATCGACTAAACTTGCCCAGGAAAAGTGTTGAGTAGGTTAACTGACCGCCGTGATATGACCGAAATACTGTTAAAAACGGAAAAAACCCCAACAAAACTAACAAACAGGATCCTTAGCTTTTGTGCTCACATTTTTTACGTTTATTATTATTTTTATTCCGTTCAGGATATATTGTATCAGACATTAGGACAACCGACAATGTTCCAAATGCTATTTGTATGAATCGATTCGTGGCGTATTTGACAGACATATATTATTTGAAAGAACTAGTATCAGTGCGGTTTGGAAATTGTAAAAAAATTACAAAGATAGAGAAGTTAACTGGAAGAACTACTGGAATACAATGCTCAGCTAGGTGGCATAATTATGCTTATTTTACTATAATTAGTAAAGGTTAGAAAAATTTTAATTTCTGAAAATGATAATTATATAGAAAATAACGTGATTGAGTATTATTTAATACTGATATTTTGGTAATAATTACCAATTTACATACTAGTTGTACTTCCTTTTTGGAGAGACCACCCTGCGAACGACGCGTTTAAAGTTGTCCAGCATCTGCATAGACTCCCGGAAGTGATTTGATGACGTTCCGGTAACAAACACTGGGGTAAGCTTCTCGGGTACAGGTTCAACAATCCGCACAGGGAAGAGGTCTAGAGAAAGATGTCTGTTATGTTTAAATGTATAGCAGTAAGATATGCATTTACAGCCAATACAATAACAAAATTGCATTTCCACTGGCAATGACAAAAATTGCCGAACGCCGCGGTGCTATTTTTATTGTTTTTATATATTGACTCTTAAGGGGTCTTAGAGGAAGTTTAAAGCCCTTACTTTTCTATTTGAATTACCATTAGTGTGTGTGAATTACCGTGACAGACAAAACCCCGGTGTGCCCCCCCCCCCCAAATTGGGGTACGTGTGGTCATGAGATGTTTGATAAACCACTAATATGCTAATATGCTAACGCAATCCAGAATAATATTGAGTGCAGTCAATGTGCTTGTGCTTGTGCTTTTTATTAATAAGCAATAAACCATATTTGTGATGTCAATATTCGAAATCTAAATTCCTACTTAAATGCTGTTCAGAATTGTTTGTAAAAAGGAGTGGGAGATTTAATGGCTTCTAATATGGAAACATATAGCTTTCTGTTGATTCGCAACGAGAACCTTTACCGACTCTATCTCAAAAAGGTTTAATTAAGAAATAATTTTCCATCTAGAGATGTTTATCGGCTTATAAACAACGATTAGGAGTATGATGCGCAGGAAATAAACAACGAGGGCGTTAGTCCGAGTGGATTACTATACCGCATGAGAACGACATCAGAATTATTTTGATTCTAATATGACCTGGCATTATATTCTGCAATTGCAATGCGAACTATTTATATTTTACAGTTTCGAAACTTTTTTTTCTAGCTGTTTATTGGTAGTTTAACAACGCTAAGTTTTGTTCTTTGTCTATAGAAAACAATTCGCGTGTCAAGTTAGAATCAATAATTACTGACAATGTTGAATGTTACAACATATAGAGCTTTTTTGGCGCCAGTCCATAGTTTGCGAGTCTAAATAGTAAATACATAGGTTCGTATTTCAATGGGTCAATGCTCGTTGTATTGCTCTGTAAAGCAAATACCAGTATGCACTTTTCAACGCATGCATACATGTTTAGCGTCGTTGCTTTACATACGATTATTAATTACATATATTTAAGTAGTATGATCCGATAACGCCGTTTTCCACCCTATGTACTCGAGTAAAGCTACAGCGGCTTGATAAGGCAAACAGCGGTTCACAGATTATGGGAAGAAAATACACCAAGCATATATATTTTATATTTAAACATATATATATTGTCGAGACAGTTATATAGCTAGAACATGTGACCTCACTTTGCCGTTTTGTTTGGAAAGCTATCACCATGTTTGACAAAGTTTTTTGTTTGTTTGTTTGGATTTTTCGCCGTATTCAACAGTATTGCCGTCATCTAACGGCGGTCAGTTAACCTACTCACACTTTTCCTGGGTAAGCTGGTTTACCAGTACTGAGTGCACATACTTATGCCAGTAATTGACAACTGCCCTACTTGAATCAGAGGTAGGGGCAAAATGGCCGTAGAAATAATTTCATGACCAATCCCCACACAAGTTATGTGGCCGGGCTGGGAATCGAACCCGCGATCCTCGGATTTGTAGTCCAGCGCTCTACCAACTGAGCTAGCCGGTCCGGCGACAAAGTTATGTGGATTTTTTTAACGGATTATGAAAAATATTTATCAAGCGTCCTTATTATTATGGTCTGGGAATATTCCTGATGTTCTGTTCGCTAAAAGAGGCCATTTAAGTATGAATTGATCATTACACTACCCAATTCAGCTTTGTTTGTCTACAATTAATGATGAATGAACTCTGTATCGGATACTTTCTGAAGGTGGGGTATGGTAAAATGAATAAGGTCTACAGCGGCCATTGACAAGTACCAATGCAAAAATCACAATCAAGTTGTTTGTATAATATGGGTATCATGACATTCACTGTGAGGTTTTAAGTAAAGAACATCACTGTTTATTGCTGAGTGTAGCTACAAAATGTCATCATCAACATAATGTAATACAACGACATTTTCATGATAGCCTGAAACACACTCACCGCATGTATTCGCTTATTACTCTACGTTATTTAACAAACTTTCATTGGCTACTGATGCATTAAAAGAAAAGAAAAATAAACATAATATATCAAATATTGTCGACCCATACATGCATATGTATATTTCAGTACAGTTTATTTGGAATCTTGTCTGCAGTATGGTTTGTTTGTTTTATTTGTTTGGACCAACAGTATTTTAGTCAAATAACGGCGGTCAGTAAACCTACTCTCACTTTTCCTGGGCAAGCTTAGCCGATCTAAGCGGTTTACCAGTACCACGTGGATAATTGCTATTCTTTTCGTCACGCTTCAGTAAGCATTCGGTATTTCCCTTTGCACGAGTTTTTCGTTCGATTTGGCGGGTAGAGTCATTCGACGTTCGCTTACACAGGAGTTAACACGTGGTTCAGCAACTTTAAAAGCATAAGGGAACGAGGAGATAAAATTCATATTCAAATATATGTATGTTTGTTTTCAGTTCATTTGTTATTGTTTTTCATAACGTTAGTATGTATATTAATATAGGTTTGTTCATTTTGTTCATTCTGTTTAATTATGTAGACAAATTTATTATATTGCAATGTAACTAGTTTCCTCGATGTATAAGATTATTCGTGAAGATTGTTATTGTTAGTATGGGTGAGGCCCGACACTCTGCGATGTGACATTTGACAAACGGGCACAGGTTTCCAGAGCTTTTCCCAAATGCAGTTTAAAGGGTTTTATCTCTGGTTTTTCCTGGGCGAGTCACGTTGCACTTTACATTAATTATTTAAAGAATTACATATAATTGGTAGTTTACTATGTTATTTTTGTGCGTTTATTAGTGTGTGTAGTTTTTTTAGGGATTTGGTTTTGTTACTCTTTTTGTGCGAAGCAACTTAGTTTATTTGCGTGAACGATATGCAGACTAATTTTATACTAATGTATTATATATTTGTACAGTAAAACGGTGTTATAGACAAATAAAAGAAAAGCGGACCGCCTCCTAAGAACTATGTGTTGTAAAGGTGCTTTGTTTGTTTTAATTAAGGACATAATTTATTAATTTTCGGACGAACGCAGTGAGGGAGAAAATAATACTGACTACTCAATACTACATGTGTAGGCTACTGCTTATATGAATATGTTCCTCAAATAAACTTACGCAACTTAAAACGCTAGGAATTAAAGAACTTCCATCAATTTATATGAAGGATAAGTGAGTACGATCATTTTGACTTCCAAATACTTACAAGACAGGACATGAATATAAATTTGGAATTGCTTTAAATGCACTAAACACAGAAAAAAACGCTGTTTACCTTACCTTCCCTTGCTGTTAACCTTACCATCATATTTGTCAGACCGCTGTAGACCTTATTAATTTTACCATACCCCAACTTCATAAAGTATACGATATTATGTTCATAAATCATTAATTGTAGACAAACAAAGTAGAATTGGGTAGTGTAATGAATAATCCATACTCAAATGGCCTTCTTTCGCGAACAGAACATCAGAAATGTCCTTCGACAATAAGAATTTTGACGATTAATACATATTTCTAATAATCCCGATAAAGACATTCACATAACTTCGTCAGACTCGGTGATAGCTAACCAAACAAAACGGCAAAGTGAGGACACATGTTCTCGCCATAAAACTGGTTCAAAGTTTGGTATCTTTCGGCTCTTTATATATGTCTTACTATCTAATATATTAGCTTGGTGTATTTTCTTCCCATAATGTATGCACCGCTGTGGACCTTATTTAACCGCTGTAGCTTTATTCGAGTACAGAGGGTGTTTTCTGTTATTCAACAAACCTATTATTTTTATTGTACAATCCAAATACAAGTTATTTCCATTGAATAGCATGCCCGGGCCCGTATTCAAAAAGCTCCATAGTACAACTTAAGTAAATTTATGAAAACCGTATACAGGCGGTTGTAAGTGTTTCATGTATAAAGGCTTTTTACATTAAAATGTTTTGAATTACCGCCAACACTAGTGAACAAGTGTTTCTAATTGTAGTTTTTCTGAACATGAATTATTGTACTTCAAGTAGGAAAAGTTTAATTTTTAAAGGGACCTGTTCACAGATTTGCGAATTGACCATTTTTAAACTTTTTGTCACAGATTCGAAAAATAAAAGGGCAGTGTATATAAAGGAGTGCATAACACCACTGACCTAAAAATATGCTATAAATACCGTTTTGCTAATGAGTAATCATCTGTAAAAATGGATCGAATTATGAAGCGTTTGTAACGCTAAACGATGGCAAAATGAGGAGTGTTTCTGTAGTTTTCGTTGAAATTGCTAAACATGCGTGAATCACTTTCATAAAGTAAAAAAATACAATATAAAGTACGAATGTTGGAATAGCCGAGAGGTAACGAGTTATACTTGTGATCCGGTGGTCTGTGGTTCGAACCCCGGTTGGAATAACTATTTTTTGTTAAAGTAGGTCTTTTATTTGAGATACTTTAATTTGACCATTAAAGACGTTTTATGGCATATTTCAAAAATACAAAATCTGTGAACAAGTCCCTTTAAGGTTTTTCAATTAAGAATACAGCACCCATCTTAAGTTAAATCGATTGATTGAATGCAAGCAAACACCCGTGAGATTTTGCTATATCGATAAGGGCCCTTCGTGGTTTCGATTTACTGACTCGTTGCCCGCATAGTTAAAGTAATTTTTGTGACGAGTGCACTTTCTAGATTACTAGTTACAGAATGTTGGCTTCCGCCAACAGTCTAAACGATAGTGTTGCAAGAGAAACTAGAAAGCACTCTTCGAGCAAAGAACTCTACCAAGGCAGATCGCAGCCCATGCGTTGTGCAACTAATGAGTTATACCGCACAGTGTGTTATTTTGCCCTATCTGCCAATAATATAGAATCGTTTCAAAAATCATGGATTCAAACAATGATCCGGATCGCCACCAAGCATACATAATAAGTAACATGTAGTCATGTGTTCATTGCCCCATTTCCAACTACAGACAGACAGACAAACCATGCACCGCCCAAAAATGATGACCTACTTGGCGGAGGTAATAATATAACCCACCGTCGATATACTTCTGAATCGGCGAGTAGTCGAAGTCCACTTTGTTTTTAGTGTCGTATATCGAGCTGTTGCATGGATCATCGTGATGGATCGGTTTGAAGTCTGTAAAAAAAAATAAGATAATTAAACGATTTGCTGGATGAGTGAGTCCGTGCAAGTACGATACCATACAGGGTGAATGGTAAAAAATCAGTATACCGGTAAAATCGGGACAGAGGAATACCATAAATGGCAAAATCTATATCAAGACCCAAGTGTCCATGAAAATAAGCATTATTGAGCAACGGCAATGATAAAGCAATGTGGCTTAAAGGAAATGAACATGAGGGTCTGCTATGCAAGATTGGTGTTCAAATAATCTGACTCTTTTTATTTAAACGTCTATTTCTTTCTGTTCGTCTTTCGTCAGTTGTTTATGATTTACTTTGCTATTATATATAAGCATAATGACCATTGTGAATTGATACGATTTCAATAGCCAGTGTTCGTCTTTCATCTGGCTATTCAAAACAGTTGTGTAACGTGTAGCGGCAGTTACGGAGCAATTAAGGACAATTGTGTAACGTGTAGCGGCAGTTACGGAGCAATTAAGTTGACTGAAAATGTCAACAGCTCGATCATTACGTTCTATTCAAGTTCTCTTTCAAACAAGGCGTTTAAAGGTCTAGTTTTACCATTCTTTATTTGACACCCAAGCCAAATATGGAGTAATGTACGCATGTGCATTGACATCCTACTGTAGCGTCCCTGACTATCGAAGATTATACACTGCTTTAGTAATTTGATAACTGTGATTGACTGCATTTAAAGATATTATAATTCACTGTTATGCATTGAGAAAAATTTAAAAAAACTTGCATAATTGCGTCTTTATTCGGGTGGACTAAAATATGTAACAAAGATAAAATTGAACAATTTGAAAAATAACTACTCATTACTAATTTACTGTTGTTAAAAATGTACTAGCATCATGAATAAATTGTAGCATTTGCCTTCTTATTCAATTATTAGTTACAATCAGTACAATGAAATTGTATTACCACTCTTAAAACAACGATACTGCTTTGATATGTTAACACTGTGAAAGTGTCACCCTTATAGCCCATTTTCATAGTTTAATTAACAGCAAATTATGACATGTCAAATGTTACTTTATCCTCTTGCTGTTTTAGAACAACTTATCCCGT
The DNA here is from genome assembly GCA_027627225.1 of Congeria kusceri. Classification (NCBI taxonomy): domain Eukaryota; kingdom Metazoa; phylum Mollusca; class Bivalvia; order Myida; family Dreissenidae; genus Congeria; species Congeria kusceri. The sequence continues at coordinate 72,823,105 of CM051025.1, forward strand.
GTTACTTACTGTTAACGTGGGTTTCAAGAAGGTTATACAACAGGTGAGATAATTTTATAGTTTGGTGTAATAAAATAATAAGACACGTCTTTTCATGGGTCTTAGCGTTATATCACTAACACTCTCGTAATACATGTCATTTGCACAGGCATCACGCGAAAAACACGATATGTCACGTGTTCTTACTGATCCGTCACGGGTGCTAAGAACTTGGTTGATTTTTCAGTTCTCTTTTACGGGCGAGAAATAAAGATCATCTCTGTCCTCTCGGTTAACAGTTTCCGATCCCAGGGAACAATAAACATATAATAACATACACTGATCTCACTAAATGTGTCCGTAAGCAGCGTCAAAATTCCAAACGTTACACTTTTCCTCTTAACAGATTGTTGTAAAATAATACTTTATTATGGTTGAGTCAGTTTAATCTTTTACGAATCGAATCTAACGAAAAACACTATTATTGAAATCATTTTTTGTGAAATTCACCTATTTACTTACATAATTTGCAGTATACCGATTTTGCGCAATTATTTTTAACAAACTTTTTTTTGTGAAACGTTACAATTTTCCTCCACACGCGTTTTAAGGATTTTTATAAAAACTACTACGAGAAATTCTATAAAATTCGCTGTACATTCAAAGGAGCAAAACACTATTATATATTTCAATCTGTATGAGGATAGGATACCAAATAGTATATAAAAAGCGCTTAGCTTCCGTAGATTGTTCTTGTTTTTGTTGTGTGTTTTTTTTCAATCTTACATGTTCATCAATTATCTTTCAACCGCCAATACCGAGATCTGTTTCAACGTTCGAATATTTAAAATGATGTCATTTCCGTAATGTCGTGCAGTGTTTTCATGTGAAAAATATTACATGGAACGATTTTAGCCTGGGTACAAAAAGAAATATAGTACATCTATCTGTTACATCTTACACGACGTTTTCTCTATGTTTTGTCTTTCTTTTCACGTTGTATTTGATATTCTATTAACAACAAGAACATTCAATTTATACAACATCAATCTGCATTTCATAACGAAAAAAATTGGTGTATAGTACTTTACCATTATTAGTTACCTTAATTTGACAAATCAACGATATGTATATGGGGTAGGCTTATTTTTACATTGTACCGGGTTAGCTTGCGCGACGTCAATTTATTTGCTTTAAAGGAAACATTTGTTTGAATGACGTTGAATTTCTGTAATGCACATGTAATGGTATAAGCTGGAATGGTATTTGATATCGTTCAAGATCCGGGCCACTGTAAAGACCAGTTTGTAAGATCACCTGACCCCATGATTATCTTTTGCAAGTTAAAATTAATGTCGCGCGCGGGTAATTTAGGCAGCTTCTAATTCGATAGTATAACACTTTTCCGCAAGCAGCCATAATATCCGATAGACCGTATTAATTTTGTGGTTTTATTCACACATGTGAGTTTTCGGTTACATGCAAGTAAATAGCGAAAAGTAGAGTTTGATCAGCGTTTTAAGTAACAATTTTAATACATTTTCAGTTTCAGGAACTGTAATTGTAACAAATAACCTTTAGAATACACATGATCGACAATATCTTAAATAATTAGAAGATAAGACAAAAGGCATGAGCGTTTGCTGTTTAGAAGAAAGACATTTCGTTGTTTCGATTTACTGACTGTTTGCCGCAAAGAAAAAATAAGTAGTTCACTTAAGACAGATTTTCAAATAGCCCTTCTAAATCCTGTTGGCTTGCACCAACAATATTAAAATAAGAATTTACATCTAAATATCTGTGATATTCTTATATATTGTGATTGTACAAGACAATCACTATTTTGACGCCGAACTTGATTGCAAACAAGAAGAGCTAAACAAACACGACCTTACTCATAATTATAATGAATATTGGTCACATCATGCGTACAACCTTTTCCTTTTATACAAACCTTATTTTAACCATTTATCCACGTAAATGCGAATATTAAAATCTTAATTTCAGGTTCTTCTCGACGTTGCCCTATCCAGACCCTTTTTGTAGAATCGTAACAAACATTGCGTCGCTTATTTCTAATTATGTAGCAACCTATGTCAAGACAGAATTAAAACACCCCTTCACATAAAATGTGATAAATGTTGAGTGTTTATATATAATTATCTGTTTGGACCCACATTTTAACCTACATTTTGATCCAATGAAATGGCTGGATTGCACATATGAAGCGAAGCATCGTGTACTTAACGGATGTTTTTTTCTGGCTTTTGATTGGCTACTTGGAGACTCGCGTTCGCAGAATATGTAGTAAGCATTACCATATAGGGATATCTACTGCGCACGGGTTCCAATGATGTACGTGTGCACGACGAATTAAGATGTATGTTATATTCTAAATAAGTTAGAACATATTAAGTAAGATCTAAATGGCTAAGATGGGGCACGCTTCGCTGCGTGGGAAACAATCAAAACGCGGGTATCAATTACACAGCGTTATAATACACGATTATATTTGACTGGCCTAGTGGTTAGCGAGAAATATTTTGGATCCCGGAGGTCGGAGATTTGAGCCCCGGCGGAGGCAAAACGTGTGGAATTTGTTCTTGATATAATTTTTTGGGGGGGGTTAGTTCTGATACTTTTGTTTTTTGCAATAATGATATTTAATGACATTTTTTAAGCAAAGTAAATCTGTGAATTCAAAAGCTCAAGAGCTACTGAATTAAGAAACAAAATAATGAAAGAAGAAGCAACTGAAGAGAAAAAAAGAAGCAAACACTTCACGGAAAACTGCTTCAGTTCCAGGTGACCGATACATATATATAAGCATGGAATGGTTGTCGTTTGAAACCCGATATTGTTGAAATTGCATAAGAAACGCAGTTTATACTAATTAATAAGTTATAAATAGAACGAGGCATGGTTATTATATCACTTTATTCTCGTTATTAAATGCCATGCATGCATGCCATTGGATGTATTATTAAACATATTATTAGATCTATGTGTAAAAAATAATATGCGTCGCTGTTACGTTTTACGAACGTGTTAATTATTTTTTTTTAATGGCGATTCGTTCAGAAATACATTCGCAAGTGTTTGGAATAAGATGCATATGGTCGGCAAAACAGGCAGAACTTTGGGGTTTGCAGACTTCGAAAAACCTTTAAACTAGCTGTCAGACACCATGATTTGTATCATGTACATCACATGTTCAAAACATGATATACACTGTTAAATAATGCATTATTAGTCAAGTATTTGGTATAACATGATGCATACAGCTACTTGCTGCTATAATAATTTCTTTATTTAAAAACAATTCCAAGATAGCATAAAAGACATGGCAAACTGTCTAACAGGTTTCGCGTTGTCTGGTTTTGCATTTTAGAATGACGGACCTCGCTATAAAATACGTAGGTCTATTTATATATAAGCTATGTAGGATCATATCTTTCACAATTCATATTTTCCATACGCCTGTGAAGAGCAGGATCTCATTTGTCACATTCATAAGTGTGAAGAATGTGATTGGCCAAAAGGGGGTATGCGTACAAATCACATTTTTCACATATTTTATGGTGAAATTGTATCGCGACAATCGATGAAATCATTATTTGGAGCATAATTATACAGTAATCATCGTCATCATCAGCAGCAGCATCATCGTCAACAACAACAACAACATCACCGTCGTCACCATTGTCATCAAAATTATTATCGTCATCATCATTATTATCATTCTAGTGAACGTCATCATGAGTATTGTCAACACTGAAAAACTAAGCCCTATTTAGGAGCTACTTATATAGCTAGGCAATACGTTTGTACGGTCTAATTAGGAGATAGAAATGCATAATCACGTTCGTCCATACGAACGTACACATTTTTATTGGAATATGCACGCATCCGAATGTACGTACAAACAAATGTCCTATTTTGGATAAATAAAACCTAAATAATCATGCATAATGACATGTCAGCCCGAACTAGTATATACGTATACACAGACGGTAATATAATGACCTTATTAGAACCTCCGCACATATGGGTACGTGCGTTTGGACAGCACAGTAGCGTAGCGTACCGTACCTCCCTATCGTATCGTTCCGCATTGTTTTGTACCGTACCGTACCGTACATTTCCATACCATAGCATTACAATGTTACAATATACTAATTCCAATCCTTATGTAATTTAATGTAAAAGCGATAACTTTGACCAAAAATAAATGCAACATTGTGCACATAGGGACCCTCATAACCATACCTTTTCTTAAAGAGCATTCTAAGCTGAATTGATTTAAGCAATAAAAAGGGTATGTCATGTGTTATGTAAGAAAGAACTCGACGCTAAACAAAGTTGACTGTTTTATCAACATCTTTTTAGCGGCTACTTTCTAGTTGAATGTAACCCGCCTCAGCGCAAGTGTCATACTGTAGTCTCCAATCTGAAAACATGTCAGTGATTTATTTGTTCATACCAATGCTTACCCTACCAACATCTCCAAAAAAGAATATCAAAGCAAGTGTCGTAACCTTAAAACATGTCTTCGAGTTAAACTTGTTGATTTATTTAGAGAGTACAGCCCTACATCTCTCATTTATTTAGTGTATTGTGACCACAACCCATACCATTCATGTCATGCCATGCCTTACCATTACAAACCGTACAGTACTTAACCTCCGGTACCGTGCCGTACCATACCATGCATACCGTACCGTACCGTAAATCACCCCGTTTTTTTCGGAAACATAAAATGTGAAAAATAGGAATATGATGTAACAAATTGACTTTTTTGAAAATTTGAACAATTTTTGTATGTGTGAAGAACACGATTTTAGTGAATATCAAAAACTGGACTCGATCACAAATTTCACAGAAAATGTGAAGAATGAGATTGCAATGTGTGAAGAATGAGATCCTTTTTTTATCTGTGAAAAATGAGATCCTATTTTTCACACGTGTGAAAAATATGATTTGTGAAATATATGGTCCTGCAAAGCTTCTACAGCATTAAACCGTTAGATAATGGCAACTTTACGTATCAAGTTGTACAGAATAATATACAAAATATTGTATATTGAATAGTATTCGGAAATAGTCAATCGGAACAACAGGCAATGCCTTTTTAAAAGGACCTATTCACATATAAGAAAATTGACAATTTCCCCAATTGTTGGCCACAGATTCAAAACAAAAAGTAAATTGTACAATTATTCTTGATCAGGTGAGCTAATAAAAGAAAACAATTTACTGTATATAAAGGAGAGAAATAGCCCTAATGACATGGAAATATATTGAAAATAACGCTTCTTTGAAGAAAACCGGGTAATCGTCAGTTCAAATTGACAAAAGTATAAAGCGTTTGTAACGCGAAACAACTGAATATTTTGGACTACTTCTGTTCAGTTCGTTGAAATTGTTGAAAACGCGTGAATCACTTTTGCACAGCAGACAGGGTCTGAGCGGCGTACCAGAGGATGAATCTGGGATACGATCACGCTAATTGCCTTTGAAAAGGGCAGGGTGGCGGATTAATAAAGGGGCGTGCCGCGGCGCCTCTCTGATTAGGCTTGGATAAAACACTATTCAGATACTAGAAATTTGATCTTCTAATATGGTTTCTAAATACCACCACGACATAGCAGGGCCAACATTAAAAAAAGTTGTTGAACTTTTAACATTTCCACATCACCCGTTAATGTTTCATTAAACATAAATTTTGTAAGTTTTATTTTTTTGCTTTTTCAGCCAAATGGACGCATCGCTTATACAAGTGTTTTTCTAACAAAGAATAATCAGAATAAAAATTTTTTAATTGTTAAGTTTGCTATATCGTTAGATGTTTACATCTGGTTGTGGTGCCATTTTACAATTGAACTGGGAGTTAGTTCTGATTTTAAAAGTGTGTCAGACTGAGTCCTTTGTGAATGGAATCAGACTGAAATCTGACAGTAAAGAAGGTCCGACGGAAAACATGACCTCATCACACGCACAAGAAAAAACCCATTCGGGATCAAAATATATATTTATGAAAATATTTCACGCACGAATTCGTTTTTGGCGGTTATAAATTTACAGGCAGATATAAACAATGTTCTTAAAGTTTCAGTCATTTCACAACGAGACAACCAAGAATGCAACATGTTGAGACAGGCAAATGAAACCAGCTCATTCGTGAGTGCCTGAAGAGGGAAAATAAAACTCGCGAATTGTTAAAGACACTAGATCTAATTAGCTGTATCTTTAGAACCAACAATAGAAAATAATATAACTGTACTTATTGTTTGAAAATTTATCGTAATTCTTACCAATTTGTTTTCCTGACAGTAGTCCGTACTTGTGTGTGAACACCACAATAAAGGCAACCACAAAAACAGCTATAACACAATATTTATTTAAAAGAACAGACAGGTTTTGTCGTCGTATAATCTTCATTTCTAACACAGAGCTAGTTAATCCCACATATCAATCACGATAAAAAACAATTTCCGTTATTTATAAAGCGTCTCGTCTGCCTACCCGCTTTACGATCACACGTAGCATAACGGATTTGTAATTTGTTTAACGCACAATAGAGCGCAGAGGTGAAGAGGGTTGGCTGTCAATTAACCAGATGAGTATAAGATAAAAGAAAAATATATTGATGATGATGATGATGATGACAATAATAAGAAGAAGAAGAAGAAAAGGAAGAAGAACAAAAACAACACAAACTGACTATTGACAAATAAAACGGTCGGGGAAATGCATTTAACACCCGGACAAACTGAATTGCAGTTGAATTAGAATTCGGACGGAAGGACATATAGCGGCGACTATATGTCCTCTTACCTTTTTTGCGATAAATTACAAATATGACAACTTTTTGCTTTATAGCCTGATACTATTTTCAGGAAAGCGGCCACAAAATTTCGGCAAAGGTTTTTATGTTTCGTATGTAAAACATCCATGAAAAAGAACAGGGTTTCTTTTGCAAAAGTATGCCACCATAATGATCAAAACATTGATTTTCCCCACGCGTTTGTTTGCTCTATGATTAAAGTATTTCGAAATTAAGCAAGTAGTTTTCAATATAGCCATTTGAGAAAAACTGCTCTATCCAGCCACATTGTTTTCCATATAACACTGAGTGAAATGATCAAATATCGTCATTTCAATCGACCCGCAGTGAAATGAAAGGGGTATCAGTTACGGTTTTCTCCACTCATCAACTGCATTGCATGAATTAAATGGCACAATTTATTCTCTTTAATATATTGTTGTTGTTGTTGTTGTTGTTGTTAATGATGATGATGATGAAGAAGAAGATGATGATGATGATGATAATGCTGATGCTTTTGTTGTTATAGTTGTCGATGATGATGATGATGATGATGATGATGATGATGATGATGATGATAATTATTATTATTATTATTATTATTATTATTATTATTATTACTATTAAGTGGGTCAGATTTTTTTGTTTATTTTACTTTTATCCAATAATTTTGGATAATAAGTGTTTTGTTTTGATAGCATCCACTTCAAAACAATGTTTTATGATATTAGAGACATGTTTTGCATATTCATTCAGTTTTAGAATCTTCAAGTTGACCATTTACCAAATAAAAAATAATTATTATAAACCTACCTACCCTATTTATTTTTTTTTGGGGGGGGTGGGTATGTAATCTAAAACAAACATGTTTTTTACGCCTTATTGTCCTTAACAATAACAATACACAGATCAATCGGTCCCGTGTTGTTTTTTTTAGCAGTGAATAGCCTTAATTTAATAAGTCTCTTCTATGTCCTACAGTATGTTACCCTAAAAGTTTATCCAATCGATATATAATTACCTATTCCATATTAAATATTTTAACAAATGAATTCTGCCAGATAATAAATGAGGACGTCATGTTTTGATAACATAACCATACAACTTTATTAGACAAGGGCGATTTGTAAACGGTTTTATTGGGAAAAGTATGTCTGAAGAGTTTCTGATTATATTATTTTAGCATACATTGCAGTTATGCTACGCACATAAAATAAAAGTAAAAAGAAGAAAATTCCGACGTAAACATCGTTCTCCATAGTCTATTTAAAGAAAAACAAATCGTTTATTTATATATTGCATAACTCTCTACATGAGACTTTGCTGTACTTCGTAATAATTCCAACAAAACATTGTCTGACGAGTGCTGCTTATTGAGTGCGATATTTCAATGGGCCATTTCCCCAAGGACATTTTATGTCAAGCGCTGCAGGCTACGAAAACGTTTGCTGCCATTTTGATTTTCGGCAATTAATTGTTCGCATTTTCGCCGCTGCTCGTTGTTAATGTTAATGCAATGTTTTAAGTTACTTTCGTGTTTAAAATACTTTTAGATAAATACAAAATGCAAGTTATTGAAATAAACCGTTTTAAACTACTGTTCTCCCATATGTTTTCATCGTGGCTAAATGTAAATGACATCAAGTTATGAGTTGTACCATTTATGGTTTATGCGGTGTATTGCATTCATAACAGTCATTCATTCGGAACTACTGCCCTACTTTTATTCTACAATTTGATTAGTTAATTTGCAATGTCAAAAGTTGGCTTAAGACAGCTACGCCGACAAATTATGACGATTCTCCCGAAACATTCTGAACACCCCTTGTATACGCATACTAGTAAACAATCCAATCTGCAACGGGCCAAATACAGGGGGGAGGGGCGAACTGGACCTCCCTTTTTGTTCCTACTATCACTTACATAAAATTTCATAATGATTGCACAAAACTTCTCAAGGTATTGTTTGCACATGCCTTATTTGAACATACTTTTTAAAATCGGACCCGACCTTCTTTTTATGCCGCACAAAAACTTCTCACGTTATTGTCTGCACAAGCCTTATTTGAACTTTTTTTTAAAGGGCATAACTCAAATACGATAATAGCAATTATGCCGAAAACCGAACCTAACCTTTCTTTTATGCATACTAACACTTTTCTAAAGTTTCAAAATGATTGCACAAGAACTTAACAAAAAGTTATTGTCTGCACAAACTGAATATGACGCCACCGACGCAAATAAGGCCGCCGCCGACGCCGCCAACAGTAACTCCTATAAGGACTTTATTCAGGATAGACACTTCATTTCTCATCCAATCTGCACCAATCTTGCAATTTTAGCAAGATGGGAACAGAAAAATCAAAGTTATTGCCCCTTCTGTGTGGAAAAAAACGGCCATATTGCATCAACAGTTGGCTTGCGCACACAATAGAGGCTTATTTTTCAATCTTTAACAAACTTGACAGTTAATGTGTGACCATAAGATTCCTTTATGGGCATCATGCTTATTAATGGTAAAATATATATACCCTGGTATTATTTTTATTTTTCATGTTTTTTGATTGTAGAAAATATTTTTATTTTCACCATTATGATTTATATGTTGTTGCTGCTGATCATGACATTGCTACTTATACTTTGACTAATGATAAAAAGCTAGTCAAGATTAAAAAATCAGAAAACAAACATTGAAATTCGGTTTGAAATGATTTATCCGAATATATTTGTCCGAAATTATAGCTCGTTGTGCAATTCGTTTTTTTTTTCATGGATTATGGTTTATGTCTGGAAGAATTATTGTATACATATGCATTTTGTTTAATAATTATTGATTAAAGAACACATTGAGTCTACATGTATATGCGTTCTGCCCTTTGTTATCACGTTTACTATAAAAATTGACGAAACAAAATCATTGCATATGAAAACGAGGCTGTTTAAAGCAGGCAATTTACGCTCATTTTATTCTATTGACACAAACTCGTAATCTGACTGCACCTGCAGCTGATCTTATCAGTTGGTCACAGGTTTATATACCATGCCAACACAAAAGGCTCTCGTTAAGAGAAATATAGTCGATATTTAAGGGGGAACGAGTCGCTAATTGCCTTTGAAAAAGGCAGGGTGGCGGATCAATAAAGGGTCGTGGCGCGGTGCCGCGCTGATTAGGTCTGGATAAAACACTAAACTTTTAACATGAACTTAGACTTTAGGCAGATACAGTTATTATGCTAGGCAGAATTGAACGACATGGATTCAAGACTCATGGTTCTCGACGGGCTAGAAAAGAAAGTAGACAATTTTGACACAGAACTCAAAAGGTTGTGGATTCACATAGACACTATTGCCAAGGAAAACCGTGAAAAAATTGACAGGGCTGAACATAGCATCGAATCTGTAAGCAATCGATCTAGGAGGGGCTAGGAAAAGGATATCCGACTTAGAAAGAGACAATGATAAATTGAAAGACGATATGAACTATGTTCAATCCCACAGCATGCGAAACAATTTGATATTTGGTAACATTCCGGAAGAACCTGATGAATCGCCGACAAAATGCGAGCAAACGGTTAGAGACTTCATGGTGGAAAAACTAAAACTAACAAAGGAAACGGTGTCGGCCATGAGATTCGAACGAGTACACAGGATGGGCCAGAAAAATACGAACGGACGCGGAACTACCGGAAACGGCGGCGAAGGGAGACACCGTAGCATCGTGTGCAAGTTTTCGTTTTTTAATTACCGGGAACAGGTCCATGGAAGTAGCAGGAACCTCAGGGGCACTCCGTTCTATGTGACAGAACAATTGCCACCGGAAGTCGCAGCAAAAAGGAGGCGTCTCTTTAAAAAGGTCAAAGAGGAAAAGCAGGCGGGAAAAAGGGCGTAGGTGTCATACGACACCTTATACATTGACGGCAGGCCAGTGAAGGACGCGTAGGAGGGATAGGATGGACTTAAGTGTTTAGTCTGGAACTGCAATAGGTTAAGTGCAGCAAAACGAGAAGACCCAGATTTTCTCTTTTTCATCTTACAATATGATTTGATTACTCTGTTTGAAACATGGACTTGTAAATCAAGCAAAATTGAACTTTCTGGCTATGATTGTCATAACTTTTATAGGAAATATAGACATAGGCAAGCAAAGCGCAATGGTGGAGGTATAGTAATATACAAGCGCAAAAGCATTAGCAGTGGAATATCTATTGTTAAAAATAAACATGATAACTATCATATGGCTTAAAATAGATAAACATTACTTTAGCAATAATGAAGACATATACCTTGCAGCCGTATATATGTGGGGTAGTTCTTCGCCGATTGCTAACTTGATAGATACGGACCTGTTTGAATCACTTGGTAACGATATAAATCATTACTAGGCTGTTGGCAATGTTCTTTTAGCTGGTGATTTTAATGCTAGAACAGCTTGTAAAGTGATACTATTATTTGTGATTCATATATACGTGATATTGATAACGCGTTACCAAGATATGAAATGGACAAGGGAAGTAACTCTCAATGAAATAAATTACTAGATTTATGTAAGGCTGCGGCATTGAGAATCGCAAACGGGAGATTGGGTTCAGACTTCAGTATTGGTAAATATACATGCTGTAATACAAATGGCGCAAGCATAGTTGATTACTTGGTACTCAGCGAACATTCTTTTAATGCCGTAGAAAATTTTACTGTAGAAGATTTTAATAATTTTAGTGATCATGCCCCGCTGTCTTTCAATATGATATGTAACAGGCGGGTTATTATACAAGAGCCATATATAAGTGAGTACGTAAAATGGAGTGATGATGAAAAGCAACATTTTCGTGATGGTTTAGTTAGTAGGGCCTTTGCTTTTAACAGTTTATTTCTAAATTATACTGAGCAAAGGGAAACAAAAATAATGCCACAAATATTGTAAGAGATATTGCTGATCCCTGATTTATCAAACGTGTTAAAAAATATCCACAATTCGAAAAACATATTATTTCAGACAGCGATAAATGGTTTGACCAAGAATGTAGGGAAGCAAAAAGATTTATTAAGATGCCTTGTATATCTATAATAATTCACATCGTGATACTGATAGAATAGAAATGTGTCGATTGAAAAGAAATTATAAATTAATTTCAAAAAAGAAGCGTAAGGCATTCAATTTTAAACGCTGTAAACAGTTTGAAGATCTTAAACGAAATAAACCAAAAGACTTTTGGAGGTACTTCAGATCCCAAAATACAACATGTAATAATAGCCATGTGCCACTTGATGATTTTAAGAATCATTTTGAGCAAATGTTTTCTGATATTAATTATACAACAAATGCTGATGCAGAAGATTTTAATTTAAATCACGAATTTGATAATTTCACCAATGTATTAGGAGATCTAGATAACCAAATAACATGTAATGAAGTTATTAAAGCCATGGCTCTTCTAAAGAAATGTAAATCTCCAGGAGAAGATAAATTGTTAAATGAATACTTTATATAAGCTTGTGATATTTTGGCTGGGTATATCACAACGATTTTCAATATAATCTTTAACACTGGGAATTTCCCTGTATGCTTGACCAAAGGAATTATAATCCCCCTACACAAGAAGGATGACAAATCAGACGTTAGTAATTATAGAGGTATCACATTGTTAAGCAATTTTGCAATGTTATTTACATGTGTACTAAACCAAAGAATATCAATATGGTGCGAAAGTAATGATGTTATTTCTGACGCTCAGTTTGGTTTTAGAAAAGGCATATCAACAATAGATGCAGTTTTTATCCTTCATTCAGTTATTCAAAAATATGTAAATATGAAAAACGTTTGTATTGCTGTTTTATTGATATGAAACGTCGCTTCGATTCTATATATTTAAACGCACTATGGTTGAAGTTATACAAGTCCAATTTGGATGGTAAAATGTTACGTATTATACGCAGCATGTATCAATCTGTCAAATCATGTGTAAAGCATTGTAATACCTATTCAGATTACGTTAATATAACAGTAGGTTTAAGACAGGGGGATATAATGTCACCGATACTATTTTCACTTTTCGTAGATGATTTAGAAATGTTTCTGCAAAATAGACATAGTGCTGGAATTAATCAACAAGATATATGTTTGATTTTATTGCTTTTGTAGATGACATGGTTGTAGTTGGTGAAACGCCTGAAGATTTACAAATGTCTCTAAATTGTCTATATGACTACTGTAGTACATGGGGCTTACAATTCAATATAGCAAAAACCAAAATTGTTGTTTTCCGTAAAAAAGGAGGCACAAAACGTAATGAAAAGTGGATGTATGGAATGAATACCTAGACATGGTTAACGATTTTATCTACCTAGGCGTAACACTAAATTATACTGGAAAGTTTAATCTTAATACTAATACTTTACGTGGTAAAGGTTTAAAGGCACTGAACACATTGTTATCAAATTTGAAAACATATGATTGTAAACCAAAGTTAGCTTTTCAGTTATTCGATGCTTTTGTTTCGCCAATTATTACATACTCATGCGAAATATGCGATTTCTCTAAGTCTAGCGAGTTAGAAAAATTACACGTAAAATTCTGCAACGCTATTCTTGGTGTCAGAAAATCAACTTCAAATGTTGCCGTATACGGCGAACTTGGTAGATACCCGTTATATGTTAGCAGATATGTACGCATTATCAAATATTGGTTTAAACTTATTAAAAGTGACAATATAATACCGCGATCAATCATGGAAGATAGTCTGACTGATTTAAATAATAACAAGATAAATTGGTTTGGAAAGATTAAGGACCTACTTTCTAGATATAGATTTAATTATGTTTGGATAACTCACAAATCAATGAAAGTCATGTTTTGTCTTTGTTTAAGCAACGAGTTATTGATGAATACTTACAAGAGTGGCAACGTGACGTAACTGATAAATAGAGTTATGATTGTGTATAAAGCAATAAAAAGAACATTTTCATTTGAATCATATTTAGAAACAATCGTATCAAGAAATTTGAGAACAGCGATTACAAAATTACGTCTTTGTGCACATAATCGGAGAATACAAACTGGTAAATCACTCATTCTCATTTTTTGGGCCGAAAAGCATAACATAAACATGAAATTTATGACTTCTCATTTCCTTACAAATTTATGTTTACCATGAAAATGGAACTTATCTGTGTTGAGTTTTAAGTGATGGCCATATTGTGAAAGCCTTATTTTTTGCTGTAGTATGCTGTCAACATATGCATGAGTTTTACTTATGTATTTTACGTGACAGTGATACCAGCCTAATGACAGATACAGATTATGATCAAAACAAACATAAGAGATGCACTTTTTTGTCTTTATTAAATTAGCAACACAGCAATTTCTATTATTTAACTTCTTGAAAACACTTAACTGATAACATAGTCGAACAATGGACACTTAAAATGGAAAATTGGGCTGAAGAAACAGCAATTTCTTGCATTATTGTCCTTTTTTTCATATATTCTCACACCTAAAATAAAGCGTAAATACAGAGTCAAATATAATAGTAGTGCACGCAAAACCTTTATAAACCCTAAAGCAGAAATAATAGAGCTCAACTGATATAAGACCATTTTACAGGATTTTTTTTATAACATGTGCTTTTGTCACGTAAAATTCATTAAACAAGTAACACATTGTACAAGTACGTACTTCAGCAGAAAAAGAGGTTAATCTATCGTAGATGTGGGGAAAATAACTTGCAAATATAAAAATTTGTAGAAAAATAAAGATTATAATTGACATAGAACCATTAAAATGCTAAATCCATACTAATTGTCACGTAAAATTCAATGAACTCAACTGTTCCATTTAACGTACATCACATGTGGTCAAACTATCGCAAACTCTTTTGCAGTGACATCCTTATTTTCCGAATAACTATATTTACCAATATAAATGTGATAGATGATGGGTAATTGTAGAGTATTTGACATGTTAATGACATAACTCAGTTCATATTTGTCACGTAAAATTCAACTAACTTTTTCAAGATTTCAGCTATTTTAGCCCTGTCTTTGTAAATATACGCTTGTATTAGTGGACAAAAAAAAACTTATTTAAACATAATATTAGTGAAATTAAAACAAACAAAAACAATAAGTTCAACATTTTATGTTTGAATTTTACGTTACATTTATGAATTTTACGTGACATTTTAATCTATGCTCTATATGTGCATCAGACCCTGATAATCAACCATGCGTCATAACAGCATTTGTCTTTAATTATTTCTTAGCATACGTGCAGTTAAAACACATTCTTTCTATCAAGTTATCACGATATATTTGACAAAACAAAAACAAGGGGAGTTCAAACAAGTAACCTAACACAATAGATCATGTGTCATTGATTTCATCTAAATGGCCCTAGAAAAACATTCAATGACGTCATAAATATCACGGCATAAACCGAAAATACCGAACGAATTATTTGGTCGCTGTCTACACCGCGGTAAGCGCACGTTTCATAAAATTGTCACGTAAGTATTCAGTCACGTAAACTTCAAGTTTACCTTTCCAATAACCAAAATCGGCAATATTTTTGATAACTCGTCACTCTAGTTGTCATAATGTACAGTTCTCAGTAAGAGATTACATACAGCGTCAATACAGCAACACTGTCAATTTCATACAGAAAAGTCTGACAAGAGACAAACAGTCGTCACGTAAAGCTTCACAGAAAAAATTCCCCCATATGAGCTTAGACCATTAATGGCTTAAATCTTGATAAAGTTGATGAAAACTTTGTTTTTTCATAAGAAGTTATTTATATGAAAAACAAGCGTTTATATGTTGGTTTTTTTTTCGATATGATGAAATGTTTTGATACAATTTACAGAAATGCTTCATGGTTGAAAATGTTTAAATGTGGAATTCAAGGGAAAATATTAAGAATTGTGCTTGATATGTACCAAAAAGTTAAATTTTGTTTGAAGTCATTATCTTCATTTTCAGATTACTTTAGCTATGCTGTTGGTTTACGACAAGGTCAAGTTATGTCCCCTTTGTTATTTTCTTTATTTGTAGAAGATCTTGAGTTGTACTTGCAAAATAATGTTGATTCAGGTTTGCAATTAGAATATAGTGTTTTAATTTTACACGTATTACTATTTGCAGATGATATGGCCATTGTAGGCAAATCACCAGATGAAATTCAAAACCATTTATATAATTTATTTACTTACTGTAATACTTGGGGATTACAGGTTAATACGGATACAAAAAATTAATGATGTTCCGAAAAATAGGCGGATTATTGCCCAATGAAAAGTTGACCGACAATGGCCATGATATACAAGCTGTTAATTATACCGGCAGTTTCAATTTAAACCAAGAACACTGAATAGGCAAAGCTCTTAAGGCAATGAATACTTTATTTTGTAAATGTCAAGATTACGATTAAAAACCAAAAATCTAATGTCAGCTTTTTGATGCATTTGTTTGGGTCTATTTTAAGTTATTCAGCAGAGGTTTGGGGTTTTACCAAGTCTGAGGAATTAGAAAGAATACATTTAAAGTTTTGTAAGCGGCTTCTAAAAGTTAGACAGAATTCCTGTAATGCATGTGTTTATGGAGAATTAGGAAGACACCCACTATATATACAGAGATTAATACAATTGTACAATATTGGTTTAAGTGAGCCACCTCTGACAATATAATACTTAAAACTGTTTATAATATTGCAGTTCAGACTACATGAGAGGCTGTTGTAATTGGATATACAACGTCAAGAAACTACTAGATGATTATGGATTCATTTCTGTCTTCAGCAGCGTTCATAATATTGATGTTAAATTTTTTATACCTATTCTGAAATCTAGAATTGTTGACTCATTTAAGCAAAACTGGTATCGTACATTAGAAAATAGCTCCATTTTAGATGTTTATAGAACCTTTAAGACCAACTTTGAATATGAGATTTATGAAGACTTAGTACCGAAAAGTTTAAGATTTTACTTATGCAGATTAAGATTATCTGTACACCCTCTTCGTATACAAACGTGTCGACATGATAGAAATAATATTGTTAGAATGAAAGATACTGTCTTTGTTGCAATTCCATGGATATTGAGGACGAATTTCACTTTGTTTGTATTTGTTCGTCTTTTAATGAAATACGAAAGAAATACATTAAAAAATATTACTTCATTAAACCATCTGTATTTAAGTATGTTCAACTGCTACAATCGAGCAATGGATCAGAACTTATAAAATTATGTTTATTTGTTAAAGAATCGTTGATTATTAGATCAAATATGATTAATCGTAGAACATAAACTTAACAGTCGTTCATTCTCTGTACTTATATGTTTAACTGGCCTGTACATATAACTGTATTTTGATGCACTGTTATTTTCTGCGTATATACACGTTGACATATTTCATTGTGAACCATATGTGATATTGACGATGTACATTGTGCAAGTCAAATAAAGTGTATGTCTGTCTGTCTGTCTGTCTGTCTGTCTGCCTGCCTGCCCTGCCTGCCCTGCCTGCCTGCCTGCCTGCCTGCCTGCCTGCCTGTCTGTCTGTCTGTCTGTCACGTTCCATCGAGTACTCTGAGAAAAAATTTCCAACAATACTAATTGTTCTGATTGATAATATTTTACTAAATAGAACAACTCCAAATAAAAGGTAACATTCAGAATGTGTTTCGTCGTGTCTTGATTATTTATATATATAATGCTGTTTTATGAACTATACACTAAATGCATGTGTAATGAAGTAAAGCCCCTCCCCCCCCCCCCCCCCTCTGCCGCAGTAGAATAACGACCCCAATGTAATTATTCCATATAAAATGAAGTGAGATACATGTCATATTATTTCCGATCACACAATTATAATTATTCCACACGAAGTAGACTGACCCCCCACGCAGAATGCTGACCCCCATTGAATCACGACCATTGATCTGTGTTCTAGTGAAGTCGCGACGGCTATGGCGTTTCATCGGTTGGCCGATTTGCGCTTATATACACAAGGCCGCACGCAATGATGTGCTGCGTGACTTCCATAAGTATATTGCTAGACAAAAGTCTTATTTTACAGAATAAAATACATTAATATCATCATTATCATTATCGTCATTATTCTAGTCAAAGAATTGGTCCTACAATGCTCAAGGACATTCATCATAAACTTGCCATGAGAAATATCTCCTGTACCCTCATCATTATTCTAGTAAATAAGTTGGTCTTACAATTCTCACGGGCAACTATCATAACCTAGCCATGAGAAATATAAGACACACCCAGCACCATCAGCATCTTCCTTATTCTAGTCATAATATTGGTCTTACAGAAAATTATTGCAACCTTACCGTGAGAAATATAAGACACCACCACTACCATTATCATGCATGTAGTAAAAGTTGATCTTACATTCACACGTGCATTATTATAACCTAACCATGACAAATATAAGACACCACCAAAACCATCATCATTATTGCAGTCATAAAGTTGGTATTAAAATTCCCACGGCCAGTTAGTATAATCTAACCATGAGAAACATAAGAGACCACTACCACCATCATATTTATTCCAGTCATAAAGCACGTCTTACAACTTCCACGGGCAATTATTATAACCTAACCATGAGAAATACAAGATACCACCACAACTATCTTCAAAATATTGTAGTCAATAAGTTGGTATTATACCATATTTCAGAGAATTTTCTTTGATTTCCGATATTCAAAAACTGTAATTTTAGAACGGTTACTGATGGGCGGAGCCTAATATGCAAGATTATCGTGCAATAAGTAGCTTGCAGTATATTAAAGTTTAGTTTTAATTTATACACACGCTACTTATTGCACTGTAAGCTTGTCCATTCCAAACACATCACGTGACCTTGTGACAGCGCTAAATTTGGAAACGACACAGATATCAAGAATGCCAGACATCACGTGACGTTTAGGAATTGCTAATGGGATCGTCATAGTAGAAAGTTGCGATGCGATTGGTAAATATGGTATAAAACACCACCCTTTGACCTCAATATGTTAATTATTTAACCTCGCCCTGCTGGGTCGTTAAACAACTAACACATGTCAAAGTATGCTACAACTATTACTTACAATTCTCACAAGAATTATTATAACTTAACCATGAGAAATATAAGACACCACCACCAACATCATCATTATTCCAGTCATTAAACATGTCTTACAATTGTCGCGGGCAATTATTACAACCTAACCGTAAGAAATATAAGATACCACCACCACCACCATCATCATTATCAATATTATTGTTGTAGTCAAAGAGTTTGTCTTACAATTCTTACGGGAAAAACAATAACAACCTTACCGTGAGAAAATATAAGACACCACCACCACAAGAACCATCATTATTGTAGTCAATAAGTTGGTCTGGCAATATAAACCTCGCAATTATTACAACCTAACCATTAGAAATATAATACACCTCCACCAACACAACCACCACAATCACCACCACCATCATCATCATCATTATTATAGTCAAAGAGTTGGTCTTCCAATCCTCACGGGCTACTGTAGAAGTGTAAGTCACCACCACCACCAGCGCCACCACCATCATCATCATCAGCATAATTATCATCATCATTATCATGATTGAAGTCAACAGTTGGTCTTGCAATCCTCACGGGCAAGTATATATGCCTAACCTTGAGAAATGTACGACACCATCACCAACACCACAATCATTATTGCATTCAGTAAGTTGGTCTTACAATTCTCACGGGCAATTATTATAACCCAACCATGAGATATATAAGACACCACCAACGCCATCACATTATTGTAGTCAATAAGTTGGGCTCACAATTCTCACGGGCAATTATTACAACCTCACCATGACTATTATAAGACACATCATCATCACCAACATCATCATCATTATTGTAGTCAATATGTTGGTCTTACACTTCTCATGGGCAATTATTAAAAACTCAACCATGAGAAATATAAGACACAACCAACACCATCACATTATTGTAGTAAATAAGTAGGTCTTACAATTCTCACGGGCAATTATTACAACCTAACCATGAGAAATATAAGACACCACCACCAACATTATCGTCATTACTGTAGTCAATAAGTTGGTCTGCAATACTCACGGGCTATTATCATAACCTAACCATGAGAAATATAAAACACCACCAACACCATCACAGTATTGTAGTCAATAAATTTGTTTTTTAATTCTCATAGGCAATTATTACAACCCAACCATGAGAAATATAAGACACCACCACCAACATCATCGTCATTATTGCAGTGAATAAGTTGGTCTACAATTCTCACGGGCAATTATCATAACACTAACCATGAGAAATATAAAACACCACCAACACCATCACAGTATTGTAGTCAATAAATTTGTTTTATAATTCTCATAGGCAATTATTACAACCTAACCATGAGAAATATAAGACACCACCACCAACATCATCGTCATTATTGCAGTCAATAAGTTGGTCTACAATTCTCACGGGCTATTATCATAACCTAACCATGAGAAATATAAAACACCACCAACACCATCACATTATTGTAGTCAATAAATTGGTTTTATAATTCTCATAGGCAATTATTACAACCCAACCATGAGAAATATAAGACACCACCTACACCCAAGTTTATTGTAGTCAATAAGTTGGTCTTACAGTTCTCACGGGCAATTATCATAACCTAACCATGAGAAATATAAAACACCACCAACACCATCACATTATTGTAGTCAATACATTTGTATTACAATTCTCACAAGAAATTATTATGACCTAACCATGAGAAATATGACACCACCACCAACATTATTATTATTCCAGTCATAAAGGATAACTTACGATTCCTACGGGCAATTATTATAACCTAACCTTGAGAAATATAAGACACCACCAACACAACACCACCACCACCACCATCTTTATTGTGACAGGATTCCCTCTGGCTTTCAATAGTGATGGTGGTGTTCATTCATATGGAGGTTGGACAAGATGCGGGAATGGGAATGGGGGTGTACAACAGTCGATATGATGCCGACGGTCACTGCACAGTATACCGGGGTACACCCATTTGTTCGTTCATTCGTTCGTAAATTCATTCATTCATTCATGTGTTTGTTATAACTAGTAGACGATCATTTTTGAGCATTTTGTCCTTGGGTCAAAAGTCAATGACAAACTGACCAATATTGTAAAAGCTTATCCTGTCAATAACTGGATAATGGTTCGTCCTTCCTTTTTTCCAACTTATAGGTTGGCTAGCAAAGACTACTGACTAGCAGTGGACCTCTATTGAAATTGGATCACAGGGTCAAAGGTAAATGTCAAACTGACCAATAGTTTTTAATACTTTGTCCTCGCAATAACTCGACGTGCCTATGATCTTCAAACTCGGAAGGTATGTATGTAGATGATCCCTATTGACTATGTGGGGACGTCAAAGGAGAATGGCGAAGTGAATAAAAATATGAAAAACTTACCACTTTCCGCCTACATTGGATTTATGTCTAGAAGAGACTTCCTCAAAACAGAATATACCGAACAAACGGAAAGTGCCGTCCCGGATTAGCCTGTGTGGATTGCACAGGCTAATCCGGGACGACACTTTACACACATGCATTAAACCCGGTTTTGCTACGACACGCCTCATATGTATACTGCGCATGACTAGTATAAGACTCCATTGATAATGGGATCACAAGGCTGATGTTCATGGTCAAAATGACCAGTATTTATAAACGAGTTTAGTACAATAACTTGCCAAATGCTTTATCCTACTGTGCACAAAGCAAATGTACTTATGGATTTAGTAATTTGCTTTAGATCCTTTTTTGTAAAACGCGTTACTACTGACGGTAATTGTTCTTCTTGCTTCGATTTCTTTGTACAGCATAACTTACAAATGAAATTGAAGTGCAGATATTAACACTTGGTACAGTACGTTCAATGCTAATAATTTTTATGTACATATCATCATGGATGTTTGCCTCCGTTATTACAATTGTTTTCTGTTTTTCATCTAAAGAATAGATCCATGTTGATGCCCACTCTTTCATGTAGTCACGCGTTTTATTTCAAAACCATATCCATTGAATTAAAAAAGTTATTGAAGGCATAATATGTGCTGTTGAAATGTAGAATTAACATAATTGTTTTCGCCTTTTTAATAGTTTGAAGACAATAGCAGACCATTTTAGAGCCACCGATATGCAATGTAACCTTACATTAACACAATATCCACGTGTGACACTTCTGGTGCAAGTGTTTTATGATTCCAGGCTGTAAAAACTTTAAGCCGAACAATATTTCTGTTGATGACTATGCAGAATATAACAACTGGTAATCAGGCATTTACCTTAAACAGCAACCCATTTGATTTTAACACATGTAAGGCAATCAGTTCAAATATATCTACGTCGCCAATCGGTTTGTATATAGATTGTTGAACTCGATACACTGCAGTTCTTTGGTAGTAATTGAACTGAATTTAATTTACTTACAATGAGCAAATTTATCATTATAATAAAGAGAATGAATTTAAAAGGCCATAATTATTTGGCAACTATTTTAATGATATCATATTATTATTGTGTTCTAGTTATTAAATTCATTATTTTCAGTATTGGTTAAGTAATCTAGTTACATTAAATAATTGTAACACTTTACCTTTTTCAGTAACCAAATCACTAATGGTTAAACTGTCACTTTCAGTCTATTTGTGGATAACATAGGAAGCTGCTTATTCACTGTTACAGTCCATTGTTATAACGGAATTCATAATGTGCTGCTGGTGATATGTATGGTGGCATAGAACTTCCTTACGATAACGAATAAAGGTTCGCGAAATGTTCGTGTTACCGCTTAAGTTTCGTTTTATTATCTTGTATCTAAAAAGCGTTTGCGTTTTTTGTCGATGTAAGATATTTGTTTGCTTAATGAAAAACAGGCCTGAAACTGCCCAGATCTGATATCAGAATTTTATATAATAACAACTTATGTGGTATCACAAATATTAACTAGTTAAAATTTGCGTTTTAAGATAATTATCGTGATAATATTCTTGTTAGTAAACTGGCAACACAAATTGGTTTGCGAATACATAAAAATTAAGTGGTATCGCGAACATTAACTAAATAAAATTTGCGTTGTCAGATAATTATCATGATACTGTTCGTGTTAGTAAGATGATGCGAAGGCCTCGCGCATAAATGAAGTGGTAACACGAATATTATATCGTTAAGATTAGCGTTGTCAGATAATTATCATGATACTATTCGTGTTATGTAACTAGTTGAAAATTGGTCTGCTTCATACTGTCTTTCCTGATTAATTGTATGGTTGTTTTTAACCTATTGTCGTGCCAGTATATTGGTTTTAACCCATTTTGTTTATCTGCCCTTGGATTAAGTTGGTCGCCTAATTCAGTTGGCAAGCAGGTTTTTCAAGTGATCAGATGTCAGTTGTTCACTGACAGTTTTTTCTTTAATTTGGTGGGCTCAGTTCTAAGGTTGGTATTGATGTATTATTGAATGCATTGTTAAAATGAGTTCTATTTCCTTTATTTGCTGTGTTTTGAAAGTAAACTTTATATTTACTTGTATTTTAAAAATTGTCATGTATTTCGCGTACATCAGAAATAGCTTAGCATCCGTCATATTTCTATTATCTATTTTAATCTCACGCTATTTCCTATGTTTTACACAAGCACTTAATTTGCAGTTTAACAGTCACGAGCAAGGGAGAAAGAAAAGAAATAGCAAGCAACCTTTCCCTAAAAGCTAATTGTAATTGTTAGTGTATTGTGTTTTATGTTATGTTATTATTTTAGACTTCCATTGCTATGTTAAGCCACTGGATGATCGTGCAGCCAAAACTCTATAGAGATATTCTTAATATATTTAAAAACGTATAATATGCGTATACTATATGATTGTTAACATGTGCATATTATACTATTTATTCATTAATTACTATATTAACTATATAACATGATAAGTTGTTATTTGCATTGTTCATGTATCTTTTCAGGTTGTCATCCTTGTAGATTTCGTAGTCCTTGTAGTTCTTGGATTCCTTGTATCTCGTGTGGCTCTTGTCGCCCTCGTAGCCCTTGTGGACATACATGTTAAATGTGATAACACATTAACAGAAAATAACAGATACTTAGAATAAACTTACTCTAGTCGTCAGTGTTTAATTCTGAAAGAACCCACTACCTTACCTTTAACACATATATAGTAACATTATAAAAAGGTACAGGTTACAGTAAGATAATGCGGAAGACCTCGAGCATAAATTAAGTGGTAACACGAATATTATCTAGTTATGATTCGCGTTGTCAGATAACTATTATGATAATATTCGTTTTAGTTTTATAATGAAGACCTCGCGCCCAATTAAGTGGTATCACGAATATTATCTAGTTTAAATTCGCGTGGTTAGATAATTATCATGATAATATTCGTGTTAGTAAGATAATGCGGAAGACCTCGCGCACAAATTAAGTGGTGACATGAATATTAACTAGTTGAGATTTACGTTGTCAGATAATTATCATGATAATATTTGTGTTAGTAAGATAATGCGCAAGATCTCGCGCACAAATTAAGTGGTATCGCGAAAATTAACTAGTTAAGATTTGTGTTGTAAGATAATTAGCATGATAATATTCGTGTTAGTAAGATTTTTCGGAAGACCTCGCAACTCCACGAACATGTATCTGATGTCAGTTCCGGGCCCTTAAAGGCCATGTAGTACAATAATAAAATCTTGTAGAAAAATATTCGCACTAAATAATTGGTAACACGAATCTGTACGCGAACGCTATGTAGTTACCACAAATGTTTTCACGAACCTTAAGTGTTTATCGTATGGCAGTTCTATGTCGCCATAGATATGGAATGCAATCTAGTATCAGTTCATGTAAGGCGTAAAAAAATATGTTGTTCCAGGTAACCCGACCTACCCTAAAAAAATGCCCCGACCCTAGAACATTGTATTGGGTTTGTCAGATTGATTTTGGTTTCATTTACCTTTTTCAATAATTAAATGTGTTTTTGGATTAATAAGTGTTTTGTTTTGATAGTATCCACTTATAAACAATGTTTAATGATATTACTGATATGTTTTGAATATTTATTCAGTTTTAGAATCTTCAAGTTGACCATTTACCAAAAAACAAAAAAATCCCGACCTACCTACCCTATTTTGGGGGGGCATGTTACCTGAAACAAACATTTTTTTTTACGCCTAACTATGCTCTGCATTATTGTTTTACATATTGACTCTTGAAGTAGTGTAACGACAATGACCCAGTCTCATAGTTTATGTGTGAGAATGTACATGTAAGCCTGGCGGGGATGTCAGCTTGGCATATAAACAACAAATGTTGATAATGTACATTTAATTATTAGAAAATCGCGTGGTTAGTAAAACATTGTGTTTAAAACACTATTGCACATAAAAACGCCAAGAAGCGCAGATCTTAGGCAATTCAAATCAATAATCCGATGTACATGATCTCCCCACGATTTAATTTCTGGTAATTAGAATGGAATGACCCGGGCAAGTCTATTGAGTCACGTGACCTGCGGTTATAGAGTTGGTAGCGCGCAGTGTACTAGGCACAACCGTTCCTACTGCCGAAGAAGACAGTCCTGTGAGTAACTTAATATAATTAATTGAGCTGGTGAGAGGTGATTCTTGATCTTCTACTTGCGACTGCCTCGTACCAAACTTGTTTGGACGTTGGAAAAGCAGAAGAACCTTTACATTAGGAAGACTTGCTATCCATTGCCCGTGGAGTATTATTGCACAAGCATTGCGTTTGATGCGATCTACAAAGCGACAAGGATAGCAAAATCTGCTGTACCACGCTTGGCCCCATACTTTGTTTAAACTGTAAGATACTGTGCTAGCCCAGCACATCTAAGGATATCAGTGTTCCATCCGTCCGTCTTGTGCATACGTGATTCCATCCACTGATTTTGGTTCCTCATCCAATTATTTTGGTAGATCACATCCTTGATTTAAAGTTGATTGGGTTTCTTTAATAATCATTGTATACAATTTGACTTATCATTAGGCAGGTAGCCCCATGGAAAAATTATATGAAGTGTTTTAGACTCATGTTAATACTTTGCTTGCATTAGACCCCCTGCAAGTTACAGTAGTATCTTAATTATATGTGCGTATTGTATTACCTATTTTGTGTTGTATTACTATATTACATGTACAATTATGATAATATATAAATAAACAAGTGAATAAAGCCATGTTTCAGTTTTCATCTTTGCAATACTATGACAAATGTGCCTTTTATTACCAGTCCCTTTTATATAAGAAGTGACAGAAATATACACAGAGACCATATACATTTGATTAGCTGTGTGCTTAATTAAATGACATGTAGGACTTCCCGAAAGCCATCAGTCCGACTGACATTTCAGACAAATTTTGAGTCGGACCGTCATACATTTTCCTTGGATCAGTCTGACAGCCTTTTTAGGTGTCAATACATTTCTGAAGAATATATTATTTTGGTCCCGAAAATTGTATTTCATTCCAGCATGTTTAAGTTATTTTCAGACCAAATTTGTTGAGCTTTCGGGAAGTCTGGACGAGTACCCATCTTGTATGTCTGGTATAGTGCTGATAGTAAAGTTGTATTCAGGTGACCGCATGCTTATGCTGTTGATGCTTTTGAGTTAGTTGAAAAATGCATTTTATTTCAAACGTTGAGCACAATATCATATAAACATAACATATTTCAATATTGTTTAAGGGAACTTGGTTTCAATAAAGTGAATAAAAGTGATACGGGTAAAATATTGATTTTTTGGGGGGAGAATTGACCTGAGAATCGTATGGTTAAGTTACAGCATGTACAAAACAAAAAGCATAACTTGGTAATTTCCATATTAATAGCAGTTTACGTACCTACTGTTCGTTGATTACTTTGTTTATATACGATATTATGGTTAATTATTTATGTGTGAAGTAAACACAATGGTAATTTTACATGTAGATGCTTCGAAGTAATTCTTAAACAAAAGCGATAGAGCACTTGTTATATTCATGGCGATACGCATACATAACTATACATACTATCAAGACGCCATGAAATGTAGGCTTAACTTATACTGGGAAATAAACAGAAGTAATGCAATTAAATTTTTCTGGGCATTTTGCGACCTAAACACGTAAACTTTCCGATCTAAACGCGTGTTAACTTTGCGTGTCGAAGTTATTAACACTATTAACAGCTCAAAAAATGTAAACTGCAGACAAAATTGTTACGAAGTAACGCTTCGCATATTTTAATATATTTCAATACTATATAGAATTAATATGTTATAATTAAACATGCAATGATGGATTGGAAACGAATTTGTGGCTTTTAGAAGATCTGGATTGCAATATAGGACAATTATGATCTCTTATCCAATAGGAGACCTATGAAAGCAACGGTTCTTCAATAATTTATTTCCTTTGTGTTCTTCATTTATGAATCATATACAGATAAAAGTTTTAATATGCATAAAATGGCTATAAAATACTTACTATTATTATATTATATTAATAAATAATTGTTTGAAACTGAACTATTTTGTTCCATATTTAATTTTTGATGTATCTAAATAAGCGTAGAAAAAACATTATAATATGCAAAAAAATACTTGCTGCCATAATGCATATTGCTATCTATCTGTATTCTAAAGCAATAAATATTTGCCTACAATTAAAAGCATTAATGAATGTACATGTGTATAAAAAACACATTTATCGGACAGCAAGTTGCAATGATTACGTTACTCATCGTAACTGGGTAAGCACACGCAAAATGTTAATCAAATCACGTGACATATTCTCATTCGGCCGCATAGATATGACAAAATAGCTTAACGCACATAATTTATGACGCTTGACGTGAAAAACGCATGAACACATATGCAGGCAGAAGTCAGGGGATTAGTGAACAATGTAACAGGGATTATATAAATACATAACAACATATTTTACACTCAGTACAACAAAACAGGTAGTATAAATATTGAAACTTGTGTAGCTCGCTTTAATAAATATGCGATGTTCTTTCTTGAAAACACACGTATCGCGTCTTAAATAGAATGCGTGTGAAACAAACATATTGTAATGCCGGCCCGTCTGGTGGCCGTCAGACGGTGCCGACACCACGAAACCCTAAACACAAAATGAAGAATTCAACACGATTCATATTACAACAATGTTTATTTAATAAATGTACATGTCGATTATCAATCTATAACTTTCAAACAGTTTCCAGGTCAAACTTTCCACAGTTATCTACCTAATTATCCATTGTCCGTTTAGAACCTTCTCAGTGAGCGACCAAAAGGCAACTGAAGCCAAACGACAGTTCGGCCCTATTTATACTCGTAGTAAGATGACGTCATACGCACTTCTCAATGAATGACGTCATATTGTAGTAAGCATTCAAGATGGAGGACAAAAGAAAATACCGCGAAATATATGAGAGATTATTGTAATATATAATGAAGGTAATCATTATAATAGAATAAATTCATTAATAATAAGCTTAGAAAATATCATTATATTAATATATTGATTACTATTTACATGGCAATTAATAATGATGTAATAAACAATGATTTACATTCGTACTCAACGTACATTGTAATAAATTAAATAGAGTGATTATGAACAATAGTCTAGGTCATAGCAATATTCATTTCAGGAAATTCTTAGACGTTACCGTTACCAGACAAAAGGAATCAACATGCGATACCAAATACATAATTTCAAATGATACGTTACGCACTTTTGAGCTGCATTCGAATCCATATAAATAACACGATGTTGGCTCAAAATATTTA
The DNA here is from genome assembly GCA_027627225.1 of Congeria kusceri. NCBI lineage: Eukaryota > Metazoa > Mollusca > Bivalvia > Myida > Dreissenidae > Congeria > Congeria kusceri. Next base: position 72,851,806 of record CM051025.1, read on the forward strand.
TGTCACTTTAGTCCATGCGTTTGCCTGTTTATAAACTCAGAGCAAGAACGGTCCAAACCTGTGTAGCAGAATACTTAAATAACATCTTCATGCAAACACATCGGTTTGACGCCAACATGTTACTAAGTGAGATTAGAACTAGGTCACACACAATGGCACCAACACTAGTTACGGTAGCTAACAACACTCATCCCCGTCCCACGTACAGCCTTCTATGCAACGAACATAATACGGTCCATAATAGCTTCTCTTATGTTGCTCAATGCGTGTCCCATACGCCCGGTATAACAATATGGAAAGCACCGACTGGTCATACCGATGGCACTCGCCATAGACGTTCCGGAATTCACACGGCAAATGGTTATTTGGTAACTCATCCGGCATCATGCATCCCATTGTCAAACCACACCCCACCCACGATTTTATAACGTTGTTCACTACAAACTCGGTGCGTTTGAAAATGCCGAAACCAGCTTGTATTTCCGGTAAAGATCGGTAAAGATCGGTAAGCACAGGGCTCTATATTGAAGTATTTAAAGGTGTCTGGTAGGGTTCGGCTCGCCACTCTGCCGTCGCCACCTGTGAGGGTGAAACAGGATCATGAATAAGGGTTCAAATTGCAGAGGAATCCCTAGTACATTATTTATTTATATAATCAATACTACCGTTTGTTATGTCGGGTAGGTATCACTTTTGGCACCGGTGTATACTAATGATATTTCTAGTGTTTACATGTTCACTAATGGGTATAACTCAATAACAAGAGCTGTCGGAGGACAGCGCGCTCAACTTTTCGTGCACCTATCAGAGTTCCTGGCAGTTTTTCTAAAACAAACTGTTTGGAAAGTAGGGACCAATTAAACAAAGTTAATTTTTAGCTCGACTAATTTAAGAATTGCCACTAGTAAATAGTGATGATATTCTGGATATGCCCCTATTTTATAACCATAATTTTAAAATTAACAATAGTCATATTTATATTAAAACTCTCTATGAAAGAGGTATTCGTTTTGTGAGAGACATTATGATAGAAAGAGATTGTTTTATTTCTAAAGAATCTTTGGATTTACATGTCGGAACAAACGTAAATTTCCTATTGTACCAAGGATTAATTAACATAATAAGTAAATATATTGAAAATTTTGAAGATATGTCAAGTTTTGACAATAAAACTCAAGGACCTATATTACCAACTTACATAAAGAAAATAGTAACCACTCCTAAAGAAGAAAAACATACTTATAAAATATTATTCCAAAATAGCGACATTCCAACTAGTCAAACAAAATGGAACTCAGAATTTTTTAATATTGACTGGAAAAACGTACATGCACTTGTGTTCAATATAATTAAGGATACATATATTAGATGCTTCCAGTGTAGAATAGTCCACAGAATCTTGGGAACAAAATCGATTATGTTCAAGATGAAAATGGCTGCTGACAATCTATGTACATTCTGTAACAATGAAGTAGAAAACATTACGCACTTGTTCTGGTACTGTCCATATACCCAAGAAATTGTGAAATTTGCTGTTGAGATTATTCATAGAAGTAGACCAAACTCACCTATTCAGCTGACATGTCAGGATCTAATACTTGGAATTACAAATCCAAAAATGAATGATTTAAACATTCTGTGCCTCGAAATTAAACGGTATATCTTTCAGTGTCAGAGGAAAAACAGAAGTCCTTCAAAATTTGGGCTTGTGAATAGTGTGAAGCAAACGTTTGATATATATATAACTACAATAAAAACAGACGAAGAATTGAGAGACTGGTCCCTTGTCAAAATATTTACAGACATCTCTTATAACGACACTATTCATCATAACACATAGTATATATATTGTTTACCACACCAGTATTTTGTTAAGTCTGCATTATCAATGTATTATACACAATGCAATTTAGCACTTAGGTTATCCTGCTTATGTACAGTATTATATAGATAGAAGATATGCATGCTCACATCTATAACTTTATATAGAATGTTTGTGCAAGTTAGTATTTGCGTAAAATGTTTTCAAATATAAAACAGTATATATTGTATATGATTGTATGTTTACAACTGAATTTATATACACCTTTGCAATACAATTACACGAACTACTCTGTATATAACATGCATGTATGTATTATTCTATGATGAAAATAAAATTTAAAAAAAAAAAACAAAAAAAAAAAAATTAAGAATAGGTGAGCTTTCCTACTACCCCCGGTGTCGGCGTCCGCGTCCGCGTCTGAATTTGGTCAAAGTTTTTATTCAAAAGTCTTGTCACTTCAAAACTACGTAATTTATTCACTTGAAACTAAGAATATACCTCTGTCATCAACTCCAGTGTCAGGAGCAACATTCCCCATAACTCTGTTTTGTATTTTGACATAGTTATTCAGCGTTTTCACTTAGATTTTCTGGTTAAAGTTTATATTCAAAAGTTTTGTAACTTCAAAACGACATAAGTTATTCGCTTGAAACTTGCTTGAAACTTGGAACTTACCTTTGTCATCAACTTCAGTATCAAGGGCAACATTCCCTATAACTCTGTTTTGTATTTTGACAAAGTTATGCCCCTTTTTCACATAGATTGTTTGGTTAAAGTTCATATTCCAAAGGTTTTGAACTTCAATACTACAAAAGCTGTTCACTTGAAACTTGGAATATACCTTTTTCATCAACTCCAGTATCAGGGTGAACATTCTCATAGCTCTATTTTGTATTTTGACAGAGTAATGCACCTTTTTTCACATAGATTTTCTGGTTAAAGTTTCTATTCCAAAGATTTGTAACTTTAAAACTTCATAAGTTATTCACTTGAAACTTGGAACTAACCTTTGTCATCTATTTTGTATTTTGACAGAGTTATGCCCTTTTCACTTAGATTTTCTGGTTAAACTGTTTGTTCCAAAAATGAATAAACTATACAAGGCTTCCCTTAAAAGTTTTGTATTTTAACAAATTAATGCCCCTTCCACTATTCAAAATATGTACCAACTGAAATACTTTGAATAGTCGAACGCGCTGTCACCTGACAGGTCTTTTTTTCTCGAGTTATCGAGTGGAAAGCATTTTTCTAATTTTTAAAACAATGACCTTGACCTTGACCCCACCCACTGCATGTGCAATCTCATGCAATGTCTCGCTATTAGCTTTCTATAAATTGAGTTTCATTAAAATATTTCAATTTGTCTCGAGCTATTGAGCAGAAACTGTTGTTGCTTTTGCTATTTTAGTAACAGTGACCTTGACCTTAACCCCAACCAACCAACCCCAAATGCAATCCCAAGTAAAGTATCGCTCTAATGCATCTATGTATGAAGATTCATTTTCGAGTGTAAAAATGCCCATTATTTTGACAAATTTCACAATTCGCCTATGGGTTCATTTTAATATAGGGAGTAAGCGTTTTAAGTTTGAATGAAATCCCACAAGCCATTCCTGAGAAACAAGATTACCGAAAAACATTGACCTATCCAAATGGCTTATAGGTAAAAAGACCCATTATTTTAGCAAATTTCAAACTAGAGTTGTCAAAATTAGCCTATGGGTTCATTTTAATATATGGAATAAGCGTTTTATGTTTGAATGAAATCCCTCCAGCCAATTCCTGAGAAACTTGCTTACCGAAAAACTTTAACCTATCAAAATAGCTCATAATTATGTAATGTTTCTAATTGTAAACAATGCCCATTATTCTGACAAATTTCAAACTGGACGTTCCAACCTTGGCCTATAGGTTCAATTTAATATGGGGAATAAATGTTTTAAGTTTGAATGAAATCCCTTAAGCCCTTCCTGGAAATCTAGCTTACCGACAAACCTTTACCTTGCCCGGATGCCAACGCCGACATCGACGCCGGGGCGAGTAGAATAGCTTGCCTTTCCTTCTGGAAGTCGAGCTAATTAGATACACTTAAGTATTTAATAATAAATGTTCACCTGTACATATGAGTCCCAGCCGATTGGCATCATCAAATAATTCCATAATCTTTGTCTGCGTGAATCTAATTGAGGAGTCCATCCAGACAACGAGGGGGTGTTCGTTCAACGCGGTCTGAAAAAGAACATCCATATGAGGCGTGTCGTATGAAAATCGGGATTACTGCATGTACGTAAAGTTTCGTCCAGGATTAGCCTGTGCAATACGCACAGGCTAATCCGGGACGACACTTTCCGCCTACAGTGGTTTTATGTTTAGAAGAGACTTCTTTGAAACAGAAAAAAAACATAAAAGCGCAGAGTGTCGTCCGGGATTAGACTGTGCGGACTGCACAGGCTTATCCGGAACGACACTTTACGAACATGCATTAAGCGCGGTTTTCCCATGGCACGCATTTATATAACTACATATGAACATCTTGCATGAGTTATTCGAGAAAATGGTTTGCATTGTATATGCATGTAGATCAACACAGCCAAAAGAGGGACATGTACACAAATGCATGGACACAAGCATTCATCAGTTTTATTTCTGAAAATGTTTTGCACTGGCAGATACTTAAATGAATGAATTACGGTTACCTTTGTATTCAGTATAAAAAGCATTGTTTTGGATAACAACATATGTATCATATAATCTTGATGCTTGATGCTGATTATTATTAGTTTAGTTGCCCGGTTTGAACCATATTACTGTAGCCACTACTTGTTATATCTTAGACAAATTGAATTTTGTCAACGAACAATATGTAAGATAAAAAAACATGCAGTTTTATGTTGAATTCAGTATCAAAATTACAAAGGGTATCGAACACGCGTTCCGCAATGTAAGCATTCCGGGGAGGCAAAAATAAATTCGCGATAGATGAAATCGTAGGTTAGGAGCTAGCAATTAGTCTGGAATACTCCGATGGTCGAACGAAGGCCGTATATTAAAACAGTTCGTATTTTCTTCTGTTAAAAGGTAATCATTTGAATTTTGAATTTTATGTATTAGCAACATGTGCTTTAAAGTGTTTACATTTTGCGTATAATTGTTACATATTTTGTTTTTACTATATATCTAAGTTATAGCTCTGTATAATTGTTATTTTATATAATCAATATATAATCAATCACAACTATAGATTTTATTATTATTATACATTTATGGCTAAAAAAAAGTTCATATGTTTCTCAGGCACCGCCGCAACGATTTTTATCGCCTGCCAAGAATTTGATTTAGTGCCAAAAAAAATAGTATTTACTGTTTGTGGACGATCGCGCCCGGGTTTTAAAGGAAAAGTGCAGAAATATGTTAATAAAAATAAAACTTTGTAGAAAGTGTTTCTAATGGGCGTGTTACCGAACAAAATACAAAAACTACGCATTGAAATCTGTGAATTATTAACAATTTGGTAACATGCTATCTTCTATTTTCTGTATGCGATAACTGGTGATAGAGTAAACTGGCATGTACATTATAGTATATTCCGTTCGTACAAAGTGCTTTTGAATAATGCCTTTCGTAAATAAGAAACAGATTTCGGACAAATAAACACCATAGACGTCTTTACGGTGTATTGAATTAAATCCCATGGACAGCGGCTTAAAATTAAACGAATCCGCATTTTAAATTAGCGGAAGAAGACTAACCCGGTAGAGATTTCGGTATTTCCAGTAACTTTTTTCGAGTGTCAATTAATTATATAAATCGGATATACACACACTGTGAAATACTGCGTAAATTAAAAAAAAAGAAGTCATATTCGATTGGGAACCTTTATGTATATCGTCTATTTGTTGATTTAAACTTTTGTTTCGTAGATGCTCTTGCTTGTGTAATAGCGTTTGTAAACAAACGAAAATGCCAGCTGCATTGACAAGTGTTGATTTTCTTTTCCACAAGTTATTGGTGATGTATTGCAAAAATAAATAATATTTTTGACATTTATTAAAAAAAAAAATTGAATTACGAAAAGTTAAATTCTATAAATGGAAGTAGTTTAATGCTGACGGTGTATCAATTTGAAGGCACTTATGTTAATTATGAACATACAAATTATTTGCCTTTTTACGTCAGCTTGCATAAATGACCGTTTGTGATTAATACATTTAGAATTTTATAAAAAGGGATGCTTATGTAGTTATTTAAACTTATACTTTTCTTAAATCTGTACTTATTTACTTGTTTTAAAAAGCCCTTACATAGTGCCAATAGAAAAGAGTAGGAGAAAAAAACTTCAAAAAAAATTCGCCCTCCCTCCTGATTTTCTTTGTAAAAAAGTGCCTGAGAAACAATTCATTTATTATTTTTAACCTATTGTATACTGTTATCGTGACTTTGTAAGGTATAATACCAACCTGAATTGCTATTGGTTTAAACACGTATCCTTTTAGGATTTTCACGTGATCGGGATATGTTTCAAACGGGAAATTTCTCATTTCTAAGTCGTCCAGGCTTTTTAACTGAAAAGGAATACTTTGTCAATAAGTAAAAGAGTATTTTATTTAATGCTAAGTAATGCTAAGTAGTAAAATATAGACAAATAACAGTGAGATAGCCTAAATCCCTATATCACTCACAGTGAGGGACTACTTTTTTTTATAATTTTATTTGATTTGGACAATATTTAATTGTATATGTTGTCACCATTTGTCATACAGAAGTACCAAAAAGAAAATAGTTAAGTATAATAACAGCAAAAGTTAGGAATACCTCTCCGATGTATTGAACTGTCTTTCCTCTTATTTTTTCTTGGATTTTCCTAGTCGTATTGAGCCAAGGAGACTAGAACAGACAATGTCTTGCGGGTACAAGTGTTACCCACAAGGCATTGCTGCTGGTCAACTTGGTCCAAACTGAATTTTGGCATCCAAAGTTTTTATTTTATCATTTGCACTTTATTAGGCCTAATTTCCCATACTACACTTGCACTTGTTGTTTACTGTTGCTACGAACAGTAGTCTCCCTTTGTATTGCATGTGTGTATTAAGTCTTTATTATGGTGGAATAGAACAGCCTTACGATAACTACTTAAGGTTCGCGAAAATGTTCGTGTTACCACTTAAGTTTCGTGTGATTTATCATATATCTTAATAGCGTTTGCGATTTTTTTCGACGTAAGATAATTATTTTCTTAAAGAAAAACAGGCCTGAAACTGCCCATAACTGACATTAGAATTTAAGTTAATAAACCTTATATGGTATCACAAATATTAACTAGTTAAATTAGTTATGTAAGATAATTATCACGATAATATTCGTGTTAGATAACTGGCAACACGAATGGGTTTGCAAATACATTTGCGATACACGACAATTAAGTGGTATCGCGAATATTCGTAACTGGTAACTGGCAACACGAATTTGTGTGCGAATACATTTGCGATACATGAACATTAAATGGTATCACGAAATTTAACGTGTTAAGATTTGCGTTGTAAGATAATTATCGTGATAATATTCGCGTTAGTAAAATAATGCTTCAGACTTCGCGCACCAATGAAGTGGTAACACGAATATTATTTAGTTAAGATTCGCGTTGCCAGTTAATTAGCAAGATAATATTCGTGTTAGTAAGATAATACAGACCTCGAGCCAAATTAAGTGGTAACAAGAATATTATCTAGTTAAGATTCGCGTTGTCAGATAATTATAATCTTATTATTCGTGTTAGTAATATAATGCGGTAGACCTCGCGCACAAATTAAGTGCTATCGCGAAAATTAACTAATTAAGATTTGCGTTGTAAGCTAATAATCGTGATAATATTCGTGTTAGGTAACGGCCAACACCAACTGCTTTGCGAATACATTTTCGATACATGACAATCAAGTGGTAACACGAATATTAACGTGTTAAGATTTGCGTTGTAAGATAATTATCGTGATAATATTCGGATAAGTAAGATAATAAATACCTCGCGCCGAATTAATTAAGTGGTAACACGAATATTATCTAGTTAAGATTCGCGTTGTCAGATAATTATCATGATAATATTCGTGTAAGTAAGATAATGCGGAATACTTCGCTTACAAATTAAGTGATATCGCGAAATTAACTAGTTAAGATTCGCGTTGTAAGATAATTATCATGATAATATTCGTGTTTGTAAGATAATTCGGAAACCTCGCAACCCCAAGATAATGAATACAATGTCAGTTATGGGCACAATAAAGGCCATTTCGTATAATAATAACATATCTTGCAGAAAAATATTCGCAAACGCTGTCTTAACATCCAGATAAATATTATGATAAATAAGTGGTAACACGAATCTGTTCACGAACGCTAAGTAGTTAACACGAATATTTTCGGAAACCTTAAGTGGTTATCGTAAGGCAGTTCTATGCCACCATACTGTATATCCAGTACTTACGCTTAAGTACGTATTTAAGTATTCTATGGAAGGCCGGTTAACCATGCTAATTGCTAAATGACAATTGCCAATTGCTAATTGACAATTGCGATTTGTTAATTGACACATGTCAATTGATAATTGCGAAATGTTAAATGTTTACTGTCAAATATGTACTTACTAAATGCTTAGTAACATACAGTACTTGTATAACGTGTATAATCACAACACACGTATACTGACTGATTTATTCGCTGTACGATCAACAGGCATTTGGTTAACTATATTATACTATGTATAATCACCTAGTTTAGGATATTATTTTTTTTGATATCATATATCTTTTTATTAATTATTAAAGCCAGATGACTGGAATTAACACTTTGCCACAAAATATAATCTAATGTTATAAAATGTGTAACACATTAATATTGTAACAAGCACTCAAGCACTGGTTTAACATGATTTCTTTTAATTATTTACTTACAATTGGTTTATTAAAATTGTCTGTTGTTATTTTGTTCAGTGAGCAAACCATCAAAAATCAAACAGCGATTTCAATAAACTGACGATTGGTCTTGAACGCTGTTCACGCACTGAACAGTTCTGTTTTTAAAGCAAAAGCATGGAAGTGACAGACGTGTTATGTAAATTACAAGGACCTTGTACTTCATCTATTAATTTTCAAAGGTGATGTTGTAATGATATTTTAAATAATATAATTATAATATTTATTATGTGAATGCTTAATTTGTATATATTGTATTTGACGTTATATCTCCATGTAAAAAGTGTTTATCTGCTTTACAATATTATAATGATCTACATGTACATGAATCGTAGTATTGGTTCGTTATACATGACATGCTAAAGAAACTGAAGATTGTTTGCCCATTTTCGCAGCGTTTCATAACTTACCAGTTCTATCTCGTCTTCCGTTAGCCCGAGATTATAAAAGATCAGTTTCGCATCGGGAATGGCCTTGCGAACGAATTTCTTGAAGTTGTCCAGCATCTGAATTGCCTCCTTCACGTGATCTGATGACGCTCCGGTAACAAACACTGGTGTAAGCGTCCCGGGTCCCGGTTCTGCAATCGGCGTACGGAAGAGGTCTAGAGAGAGAATAAGTCTTTACTTGTTTTGGTACTTGTGTATTAAATTCCCTTCATAGTATATTGCACGATTAGAAAGAAGTGTGTGTTTTTTTCAGACGTGTATAGTGTACATTGCCTTAACATATACACATGAATTGATATTCACAGTATGGTCATAATTATGTAATTATTATAGCAGTGCAACCTGTTATGAAAACAAGAGCTGTCGGAGGACAGCGCGGTCGACTTTTCTTGTGCTTGTCAGAGTTTCTGGCTTTTTTTTTAAACAAACTGTTTGGATAGTAGGGGCCAATAAAACAAAAGTATTTTCACCCTATATGCTATCTAATGCAATGTCTCGCTATACGGTATCTAAAAATAGATTTTCATTAAAATAATTCAATTTGTTCTTGAGTAAATGAGCAAAAACTTTTTTCTAGTAACACTGACCTTGACTTTGAACCCCAACTCAACCCATTCCCAAAAGCAATCCCAATAAAGTATTGCTGTTGGGTATCTATGTATGAAGATTCATTCTTGAGTTAGATAGTGGAAATCAAAAGTTTACGCCGCCACCCCATCCTTGCGAATGTAAAATTTCAAAGTGTAAAAAAACCCATAATTTTGACAAATTTCAAACTACGTTATAGAACAGTTTGGTTCATTTTAATATAAGGAATACGTGTTTAAAGTTTCAATGAAATCCCTCTAGCCACTCCTGAGAAACTAACTTACAAAAAAACTGTAACCTATCCATATTGTTTGTATGTAAAATTACTAAGTTTAAAAAAGGCCAATAATGTTTGCAAATTTCAAATTAGAGTAATCAAAATTGGCCTATGAGTTCATTTTAAAATCCCTCAAGCCATTCCTGAGTAACTAGCTTACTGAAAAACTTTAACCTGTCTATATATATCTTATATGTAAAATTTACAAGTGTAAAAAGGCCCATAATTTTGACAATTTTCAAATAAGAGTTACCAAACTTGGCCGATAGATTCCTTTCAATATGGGAAATAAATGTTTTAAGTTTGAAGGAAATCCCTTAAGCCATTCCTGAGAAACCAGCTTACCGAAAAAAAAACCTAGACCGGACGCTGACGCCAACGCCGACGCCGGAGCGAGTAGAATAGCGTGCCTTTTCTTCGAAAAGTCGAGCTAAAAGGTAATATTTAGGACAAACTCGTTTATAAAAAATGGTCAAATTCATAATTCTAAAACCATGTTCATGCACACAGACACTCGTTGGAACATTATATTAATTATGTATGCGAAACAGGATAGAAGTCCGTGTAGTTCTGTGTTCCGTTCGTGACTTGTAAATAAAGTTTAAGTAAGAAATCAAGAAACTACACGTTTTAAAAGTAAGTGCAATGTAGTTGAAAGAGAAATATTGCTAACATGATCAATGACTCTACATATTTATTTTCGATAACTGAACGAAGGTTTGGCTTGAGTTCAGCTATACTGATAACTGATTATTCCATACGTGATAAATCACTTATACTGATAAGGCCAAATATTAAATCCCTTTGAAAACACCGAGCGCTTTCGGTTCAGCTGTTGGCAAAACTTGAGAATAACACAAGAAGTCAGTAATGCCTCAGTCACACATTCCCGATTATGGCTCCCGACAGCGTCCCGAAAGCGCTACGATACAAAAAAATACAAAAATTGAGAATATCGGGACGCTGTCGGAACGCTGTCGGGAGCTGTCTGGACGCTTTTGGGGCGTTGTCCTGAGAATCAGGAATCATCGGGACACGTTCAGCGTGATCGGCCAAGCACTCCCGACAGTTAAGGTTGTCCCTTAACGGAGACTCAGCCGAATGTGTACAGTCGGGACTCTGTCGGGATAAATTCGGCTGTATCGGATCAAATTCGGTACGGTGTCGGAACGGTGTCGGAACGATGTCGGGTCAATATTCGGTGGAACGGGAATGATATTACATATTAAACTATTATATACATATATCAATTCTGGTGTATAGCATGTGTTTTGTGCGTGTTTGTTTGTGATTGTCATTAATGGACAGAACATTGACCGGTCCATCACGAATGATTCCCGATTATTGCTCGTGACAGCCTCCCGACAGCGCTAATAATACAAAAGTCGCGAATGTCGGGATGCTGTCGGGACACTGTCGGGACACTGTCGGATCGCATTCGGGAGAATCGGGACGCTGTCGTGACTCTGTCGAGACGCTGTCGGGACATATTCGATCTTTTGATAAAAAAAATGAATTTCAAGCCCCGAATATCAGAATATTGTCCCGACTTTTGACATATTTGAATCGGGACGCTGTCGGCTCAAGAACGGCAGGACAAATCGGGAATGTGTGACTGAGGCTTAACCCACCGTTGATATACTTCTGAATCGGCTAGTAGTCGAAGTCCACTTTGTTTTTAGTGTCGTATATCGAGCTGTTGCATGGATCATCGTGATGGATCGGTTTGAAGTCTGTAAAAAAAATTACGATAATTAAACGATTTGCTGGATGAGTGAGTCCGTGCAAGTACGATACCATACAGGGTGAATGGTAAAAAATCAGTATACCGGTAAAATCGGGACAGAGGAATACCATAAATGGCAAAATCTATATCAAGACCCAAGTGTCCATGAAAATAAGCATTATTGAGCAACGGCAATGATAAAGCAATGTGGCTTAAAGGAAATGAACATGAGGGTCTGCTATGCAAGATTGGTGTTCAAATAATCTGACTCTTTTTATTTAAACGTCTATTTCTTTCTGTTCGTCTTTCGTCAGTTGTTTATGATTTACTTTGCTATTATATATAAGCATAATGACCATTGTGAATTGATACGATTTCAATAGCCAGTGTTCGTCTTTCATCTGGCTATTCAAAACAGTTGTGTAACGTGTAGCGGCAGTTACGGAGCAATTAAGGACAATTGTGTAACGTGTAGCGGCAGTTACGGAGCAATTAAGTTGACTGAAAATGTCAACAGCTCGATCATTACGTTCTATTCAAGTTCTCTTTCAAACAAGGCGTTGAAAGGTCTAGTTTTACCATTCTTTATTTGACACCCAAGCCAAATATGGAGTAATGTACGCATGTGCATTGACATCCTACTGTAGCGTCCCTGACTATCGAAGATTATACACTGCTTTAGTAATTTGATAACTGTGATTGACTGCATTTAAAGATATTATAATTCACTGTTATGCATTGAGAAAAATTTGAAAAAAACTTGCATAATTGCGTCTTTATTCGGGTGGACTAAAATATGTAACAAAGATAAAATTGAACAATTTGAAAAATAACTACTCATTACTAATTTACTGTTGTTAAAAATGTACTAGCATCATGAATAAATTGTAGCATTTGCCTTCTTATTCAATTATTAGTTACAATCATTACAATGAAATTGTATTACCACTCTTAAAACAACGATACTGCTTTGATATGTTAACACTGTGAAAGTGTCACCCTTATAGCCCATTTTCATAGTTTAATTAACAGCAAATTATGACATGTCAAATGTTACTTTATCCTCTTGCTGTTTTAGAACAACTTATCCCGTGTTACTTACTGTTAACGTGGGTTTCAAGAAGGTTATACAACAGGTGAGATAATTTTATAGTTTGGTGTAATAAAATAATAAGACACGTCTTTTCATGGGTCTTAGCGTTATATCACTAACACTCTCGTAATACATGTCATTTGCACAGGCATCACGCGAAAAACACGATATGTCACGTGTTCTTACTGATCCGTCACGGGTGCTAAGAACTTGGTTGATTTTTCAGTTCTCTTTTACGGGCGAGAAATAAAGATCATCTCTGTCCTCTCGGTTAACAGTTTCCGATCCCAGGGAACAATAAACATATAATAACATACACTGATCTCACTAAATGTGTCCGTAAACAGCGTCAAAATTCCAAACGTTACACTTTTCCTCTTAACAGATTGTTGTAAAATAATACTTTATTATGGTTGAGTCAGTTTAATATTTTACGAATCGAATCTAACGAAAAACACTATTATTGAAATCATTTTTTGTGAAATTCACCTATTTACTTACATATTTTGCAGTATACCGATTTTGCGCAATTATTTTTAACAAACTTTTTTTTGTGAAACGTTACAATTTTCCTCCACACGCGTTTTAAGGATTTTTATAAAAACTACTACGAGAAATTCTATAAAATTCGCTGTACATTCAAAGGAGCAAAACACTATTATATATTTCAATCTGTATGAGGATAGGATACCAAATAGTATATAAAAAGCGCTTAGCTTCCGTAGATTGTTCTTGTTTTTGTTGTGTTTTTTTTTTCAATCTTACATGTTCATCAATTATCTTTCAACCGCCAATACCGAGATCTGTTTCAACGTTCGAATATTTCCGGTCAGTATTTAAAATGATGTCATTTCCGTAATGTCGTGCAGTGTTTTCATGTGAAAAATATTACATGGAACGATTTTAGCCTGGGTACAAAAAGAAATATAGTACATCTATCTGTTACATCTTACACGACGTTTTCTCTATGTTTTGTCTTTCTTTTCACGTTGTATTTGATATTCTATTAACAACAAGAACATTCAATTTATACGACATCAATCTGCATTTCATAACGAAAAAAATTGGTGTATAGTACTTTACCATTATTAGTTACCTTAATTTGACAAATCAACGATATGTATATGGGGTAGGCTTATTTTTACATTGTACCGGGTTAGCTTGCGCGACGTCAATTTATTTGCTTTAAAGGAAACATTTGTTTGAATGACGTTGAATTTCTGTAATGCACATGTAATGGTATAAGCTGGAATGGTATTTGATATCGTTCAAGATCCGGGCCACTGTAAAGACCAGTTTGTAAGATCACCTGACCCCATGATTATCTTTTGCAAGTTAAAATTAATGTCGCGCGCGGGTAATTTAGGCAGCTTCTAATTCGATAGTATAACACTTTTCCGCAAGCAGCCATAATATCCGATAGACCGTATTAATTTTGTGGTTTTATTCACACATGTCAGTTTTCGGTTACATGCAAGTAAATAGCGAAAAGTAGAGTTTGATCAGTGTTTTAAGTAACAATTTTAATACATTTTCAGTTTCAGGAACTGTAATTGTAACAAATAACCTTTAGAATACACATGATCGACAATATCTTAAATAATTAGAAGATAAGACAAAAGGCATGAGCGTTTGCTGTTTAGAAGAAAGACATTTCGTTGTTTCGATTTACTGACTGTTTGCCGCAAAGAAAAAATAAGTAGTTCACTTAAGACAGATTTTCAAATAGCCCTTCTAAATCCTGTTGGCTTGCACCAACAATATTAAAATAAGAATTTACATCTAAATATCTGTGATATTCTTATATATTGTGATTGTACAAGACAATCACTATTTTGACGCCGAACTTGATTGCAAACAAGAAGAGCTAAACAAACAGGACCTTACTCATAATTATAATGAATATTGGTCACATCATGCGTACAACCTTTTCCTTTTATACAAACCTTATTTTAACCATTTATACACGTAAATGCGAATATTAAAATCTTAATTTCAGGTTCTTCTCGACGTTGCCCTATCCAGACCCTTTTTGTAGACATAATCTGTATAGTCAAATCGTAACAAACATTGCATCGCTTATTTCTAATTATGTAGCAACCTATGTCAAGACAGAATTAAAACACCCCTTCACATAAATGTGATAAATGTTGAGTGTTTATATATAATTATCTGTTTGGACCCACATTTTAACCTACATTTTGATCCAATGAAATGGCTGGATTGCACATATGAAGCGAAGCATCGTGTACTTAACGGATGTTTTTTTCTGGCTTTTGATTGGCTACTTGGAGTCTCGCGTTCGCAGAATATGTAGTAAGCATTACCATATATGGATATCTACTGTGCACGGGTTCCAATGATGTACATGTGCACGACGAATTAAAATGTATGTTATATTCTAAATAAGTTAGAACATATTAAGTAAGATCTAAATGGCTAAGATGGGGCACGCTTCGCTGCGTGGGAAACAATCAAAACGCGGGTATCAATTACACAGCGTTATAATACACGATTATATTTGACTGGCCTAGTGGTTAGCGAGAAATATTTTGGATCCCGGAGGTCGGAGATTTGAGCCCCGGCGGAGGCAAAACGTGTGGAATTTGTTCTTGATATAATTTTTGGGGGGGTTAGTTCTGATACTTTTGTTTTTTGCAATAATGATGTTTAATGACATTTTTTAAGCAAAGTAAATCGGTGAATTCAAAAGCTCAAGAGCTACTGAATTAAGAAACAAAATAATGAAAGAAGAAGCAACTGAAGAGAAAAAAAGAAGCAAACACTTCACGGAAAACTGCTTCAGTTCCAGGTGACCGATACATATATATAAGCATGGAATGGTTGTCGTTTGAAACCCGATATTGTTGAAATTGCATAAGAAACGCAGTTTATACTAATTAATAAGTTATAAATAGAACGAGGCATGGTTATTATATCACTTTAGTCTCGTTATTAAATGCCATGCATGCATGCCATTGGATGTATTATTAAACATATTATTAGATCTATGTGTAAAAATAATATGCGTCGCTGTTACGTTTTACGAACGTGTTAATTATTTTTTTTTAATGGCGATTCGTTCAGAAATACATTCGCAAGTGTTTGGAATAAGATGCATATGGTCGGCAAAACAGGCAGAACTTTGGGGTTTGCAGACTTCGAAAAACCTTTAAACTAGCTGTCAGACACCATGATTTGTATCATGTACATCACATGGCTATAATAATTTCTTTATTTAAAAACAATTCCAAGATAGCATAAAAATATGTAAAGGGTGTTACAAAATTTGTCAGACATACACATTTTTTGGCAGACATGGCAAACTGTCTAACAGGTTTCGCGTTGTCTGGTTTTGCATTTTCGAATGACGGACCTCGCTATAAAATACGTAGGTCTATTTATATATAAGCTATGTAGGATCATATCTTTCACAATTCATATTTTCCATACGCCTGTGAAGAGCAGGATCTCATTTGTCACATTCATAAGTGTGAAGAATGTGATTGGCCAAAAGGGGGTATGCGTACAAATCACATTTTCACATATTTTATGGTGAAATTGTATCGCGACAATCGATGAAATCATTATTTGGAGCATAATTATACAGTAATCATCGTCATCATCATCATCAGCATCATCGTCAACAACAACAACAACATCACCGTCGTCACCATTGTCATCAAAATTATTATCGTCATCATCATTATTATCATTCTAGTGAACGTCACCATGAGTATTGTCAACACTAAAAAACTAAGCCCTATTTAGGAGCTACTTATGTAGCTAGGCAATACGTTTGTACGGTCTAATTAGGAGATAGAAATGCATAATCACGTTCGTCCATACGAACGTACACATTTTTATTGGAATATTAACCAATGCACGCATCCGAATGTACGTACAAACAAATGTCCTATTTTGGATAAATAAAACCTAAATAATCATGCATAATGACATGTCCGCCCGAACTAGTATATACGTATACACAGACGGTAATATAATGACCTTATTAGAACCTCCGCACATATGGGTACGTGCGTTTGGACAGCACAGTAGCGTAGCGTACCGTACCTCCCTATCGTATCGTACCGCATTGTTTTGTACCGTACCGTACCGTACATTTCCATACCATAGCATTACAATGTTACAATATACTAATTCCAATCCTTATGTAATTTAATGTAAAAGCAATAACTTTGACCAAAAATAAATGCAACATTGTGCACATAGGGACCCTCATAACCATACCTTTTCTTAAAGAGCATTCTAGGCTGAATTGATTTAAGCAATAAAAAGGGTATGTCATGTGTTATGTAAGAAAGAACTCGACGCTAAACAAAGTTGACTGTTTTATCAACATCTTTTTAGCGGCTACTTTCTAGTTGAATGTAACCCGCCTCAGCGCAAGTGTCATACTGTAGTCTCCAATCTGAAAACATGTCAGTGATTTATTTGTTCATACCAATGCTTACCCTACCAACATCTCCAAAAAAGAATATCAAAGCAAGTGTCGTAACCTTAAAACATGTCTTCGAGTTAAACTTGTTGATTTATTTAGAGAGTACAGCCCTACATCTCTCATTTAGTGTATTGTGACCACAAACCATACCATTCATGTCATGCCATGCCTTACCATTACAAACCGTACAGTACTTAACCTCCGGTACCGTGCCGCACCATACCATGCATACCGTACCGTACCGTAAATCACCCCGTTTTTTTCGGAAACATAAAATGTGAACAATAGGAATATGATGTAACAAATTGACTTTTTTGAAAATTTGAACAATTTTTGTATGTGTGAAGAATGCGATTTTAGTGAATATCAAAAACTGGACTCGATCACAAATTTCACAGAAAATGTGAAGAATGAGATTGCAATGTGTGAAGAATGAGATCCTTTTTTTATCTGTGAAAAATGAGATCCTATTTTTCACACGTGTGAAAAATATGATTTGTGAAATATATGGTCCTACAAAGCTTCTACAGCATTAAACCGTTAGATAATGGCAACTTTACGTATCAAGTTGTACAGAATAATATACAAAATATTGTATATTGAATAGTATTCGGAAATAGTCAATCGGAACAACAGGCAATGCCTTTTTAAAAGGACCTATTCACATATAAGAAAATTGACAATTTCCCCAATTGTTGGCCACAGATTCAAAACAAAAAGTAAATTGTACAATTATTCTTGATCAGGTGAGCTAATAAAAGAAAACAATTTACTGTATATAAAGGAGAGAAATAGCCCTAATGACATGGAAATATATTGAAAATAACGCTTCTTTGAAGAAAACCGGGTAATCGTCAGTTCAAATTGACAAAAGTATAAAGCGTTTGTAACGCGAAACAACTGAATATTTTGGACTACTTCTGTTCAGTTCGTTGAAATTGTTGAAAACGCGTGAATCACTTTTGCACAGCAGACAGGGTCTGAGCGGCGTACCAGAGGATGAATCTGGGATACGATCACGCTAATTGCCTTTGAAAAGGGCAGGGTGGCGGGTTAATAAAGGGGCGTGGCGCGGCGCCTCTCTGATTAGGCTTGGATAAAACACTATTCAGATACTAGAAATTTGATCTTCTAATATGGTTTCTAAATACCACCACGACATAGCAGGGCCAACATTAAAAAAAGTTGTTGAACTTTTAACATTTCCACATCACCCGTTAATATTTCATTAAACATAAATTTTGTAAGTTTTATTTTTTTGCTTTTTCAGCCAAATGGACGCATCGCTTGTACAAGTGTTTTTCTAACAAAGAATAATCAGAATAAATTTTTTTTTTAATTGTTAATTTTGCTATATCGTTAGATGTTTACATCTGGTTGTGGTGCCATTTTACAATTGAACTGGGAGTTAGTTCTGATTTTAAAAGTGTGTCAGACTGAGTCCTTTGTGAATGGAATCAGACTGAAATCTGACAGTAAAGAAGGTCCGACGGAAAACATGACCTCATCACACGCACAAGAAAAAACCCATTCGGGATCAAAATATATATTTATGAAAATATTTCACGCACGAATTCGTTTTTGGCGGTTATAAATTTACAGGCAGATATAAACAATGTTCTTAAAGTTTCAGTCATTTCACAACGAGACAACCAAGAATGCAACATGTTGAGACAGGCAAATGAAACCAGCTCATTCGTGAGTGCCTGAAGAGGGAAAATAAAACTCGCGAATTGTTAAAGACACTAGATCTAATTAGCTGTATCTTTAGAACCAACAATAGAAAATAATATAACTGTACTTATTGTTTGAAAATTTATCGTAATTCTTACCAATTTGTTTTCCTGACAGTAGTCCGTACTTGTGTGTGAACACCACAATAAAGGCAACCACAAAAACAGCTATAACACAATATTTATTTAAAAGAACAGACAGGTTTTGTCGTCGTATAATCTTCATTTCTAACACAGAGCTAGTTAATCCCACATATCAATCACGATAAAAAACAATTTCCGTTATTTATAAAGCGTCTCGTCTGCCTATCCGGTTTACGATCACACGTAGCATAACGGATTTGTAATTTGTTTAACGCACAATAGAGCGCAGAGGTGAAGAGGGTTGGCTGTCAATTAACCAGATGAGTATAAGATAAAAGAAAAATATATTGATGATGATGATGATGATGATGATGACAATAATAATAAGAAGAAGAAGAAAAGGAAGAAGAAGAACAAAAACAACACAAACTGACTATTGACAAATAAAACGGTCGGGGAAATGCATTTAACACCCGGACAAACTGAATTGCAGTTGAATTAGAATTCGGACGGGCGGACATATAGCGGCGACTATATGTCCTCTTACCTTTTTTGCGATAAATTACAAATATGACAACTTTTTGCTTTATAGCCTGATACTATTTTCAGGAAAGCGGCCACAAAATTTCGGCAAAGGTTTTTATGTTTCGTATGTAAAACATCCATGAAAAAGAACAGGGTTTCTTTTGCAAAAGTATGCCACCATAATGATCAAAACATTGATTTTCCCCACGCGTTTGTTTGCTCTATGATTAAAGTATTTCGAAATTAAGCAAGTAGTTTTCAATATAGCCATTTGAGAAAAACTGCTCTATCCAGCCACATTGTTTTCCATATAACACTGAGTGAAATGATCAAATATCGTCATTTCAATCGACCCGCAGTGAAATGAAAGGGGTATCAGTTACGGTTTTCTCCACTCATCAACTGCATTGCATGAATTAAATGGCACAATTTATTCTCTTTAATATATTGTTGTTGTTGTTGTTGTTGTTAATGATGATGATGATGAAGATGATGATGATGATGATGATGATAATGCTGATGCTTTTGTTGTTATAGTTGTCGATGATGATGATGATGATGATGATGATGATGATGATGATGATGATGATGATGATAATTATTATTATTATTATTATTATTATTATTATTATTATTACTATTAAGTGGGTCAGATTTTTTTGTTTATTTTACTTTTATCCAATAATTTTGGATAATAAGTGTTTTGTTTTGATAGCATCCACTTCAAAACAATGTTTTATGATATTAGAGACATGTTTTGCATATTCATTCAGTTTTAGAATCTTCAAGTTGACCATTTACCAAATAAAAAATAATTATTATAAACCTACCTACCCTATTTATTTATTTTTTTTGGGGGGGGGCATGTAATCTAAAACAAACATGTTTTTTACGCCTTATTGTCCTTAACAATAACAATACACAGATCAATCGGTCCCGTGTTGTTTTTTTTAGCAGTGAATAGCCTTAATTTAATAAGTCTCTTCTATGTCCTACAGTATGTTACCCTAAAAGTTTATCCAATCGATACAAAATTACCTATTCCATATTAAATATGTTAACAAATGAATTCTGCCAGATAATAAATGAGGACGTCATGTTTTGATAACATAACCATACAACTTTATTAGACAAGGGCGATTTGTAAACGGTTTTATTGGGAAAAGTATGAGTTTCTGATTATATTATTTTAGCATACATTGCAGTTATGCTACGCACATAAAATAAAAGTAAAAAGAAGAAAATTCCGACGTAAACATCGTTCTCCATAGTCTATTTAAAGAAAAACAAATCGTTTATTTATATATTGCATAACTCTCTACATGAGACTTTGCTGTACTTCGTAATAATTCCAACAAAACATTGTCTGACGGTGCTGCTTATTGAGTGCGATATTTCAATGGGCCATTTCCCCAAGGACATTTTATGTCAAGCGCTGCAGGCTACGAAAACGTTTGCTGCCATTTTGATTTTCGGCAATTAATTGTTCGCATTTTCGCCGCTGCTCGTTGTTAATGTTAATGCAATGTTTTAAGTTACTTTCGTGTTTAAAATACTTTTAGATAAATACAAAATGCATGTTATTGAAATAAACCGTTTTAAACTACTGTTCTCCCATATGTTTTCATCGTGGCTAAATGTAAATGACATCAAGTTATGAGTTGTACCATTTATGGTTTATGCGGTGTATTGCATTCATAACAGTCATTCATTCGGAACTACTGCCCTACTTTTATTCTACAATTTGATTAGTTAATTTGCAATGTCAAAAGTTGGCTTAAGACAGCTACGCCGACAAATTATGACGATTCTCCCGAAACATTCTGAACACCCCTTGTATACGCATACTAGTAAACAATCCAATCTGCAAAGGGCCAAATACAGGGGGGAGGGGCGAACTGGACCTCCCTTTTTGTTCCTACTATCACTTACATAAAATTTCATAATGATTGCACAAAACTTCTCAAGTTATTGTTTGCACATGCCTTATTTGAACATACTTTTTAAAATCGGACCCGACCTTCTTTTTATGCCGCACAAAAACTTCTCACGTTATTGTCTGCACAAGCCTTATTTGAACTTTTTTTTAAAGGGCATAACTCAAATACGATAATAGCAATTATGCCGAAAACCGAACCTAACCTTTCTTTTATGCATACTAACACTTTTCTAAAGTTTCAAAATGATTGCACAAGAACTTAACAAAAAGTTATTGTCTGCACAAACTGAATATGACGCCACCGACGCAAATAAGGCCGCCGCCGACGCCGCCAACAGTAACTCCTATAACGACTTTATTTAGGATAGACACTTCATTTCTCATCCAATCTTCACCAATCTTGCAATTTTAGCCCCTTCTGTGTGGAAAAAAACGGCCATATTGCATCAACAGTTGGCTTGCGCACACAATAGAGGCTTATTTTTCAATCTTTAACAAACTTGACAGTTAATGTGTGACCATAAGATTCCAGCAGAAGCCAATGTGGACTAGATCGTGCCACATACATCAAGGTTATTGCCCCTGTTTTGAAACAAATGCAAACATGGACTTATAGCAGGATAGAGACTTCATTTTTCATCCAATCATAACCAAACCTCCACAGTTCCATATGGTCTGGGCAGAAGCCAAACACCGGACCACAAACACCAGAGTAACTGCCTCATCTGAGTCCAAGGAAAACAAATAATATTGTATGCAGGATAGAGACTTCGTGTTTCATCCAGTCTTGACAACAAACCGGTAATCATCATGCATGCAGTGTTTTGTTCGTTCAAAATGAGTGACTTTATTCAAGTTGATAGTTGAAACAAACCAGATACTATCACGAAGTTTTGCATTTACATTTCAGAGCCAACTGAAGACTTAAATTTGCTTATTTGGTTGAAAACGGATGAAATGGAAATTCCAATACTAGGCCGTTTACCGGGTTTCGATATAAATATTTGAAAAATACAGGATTTTTTTGTTAACATTGAAAATTTCTTACTCACTAACTTCATAGTAGCACTGTTATACCTAGCATATATTTGTACAATTACATGTAATTCGTGGGGTCGAATTTCTTATAGAATTACTATACTTAATAATGAAACATTATATTGTCAACATTTAGTGTTTAGTCTAAAAGGGCAGTGGGGCATGGCGCTTGACTTGGGAAAGGAGCATTTTGTGCGCGGTGATACTGTTAAAAGGGAACATTAGGTTTTTGTTTTTTTCTGAAGTATGACTGACTGATTCCTTTTATCTGTTTGATGATTTTTTAAGTCAAACTATTAACACATTTTAATTTTCCAATATTATTCCTTCTAATTAAGTCATTATTGAACAGATCAGAACAAATATATATTTATTATTCATAAGTATTTCCGATGGTTAATCAAACATGACAACTGTCAAACTAAAACCGTTTGTGGGCATCATGCTTATTAATGGTAAAATATATATACCCTGGTATTATTTTTATTTTTCATGTTTTTTGATTGTAGAAAATATTTTTATTTTCACCATTATGATTTATATGTTGTTGCTGCTGATCATGACATTGCTACTTATACTTTGACTAATGATAAAAAGCTAGTCAAGATTAAAAAATCAGAAAACAAACATTGAAATTCGGTTTGAAATGATTTATCCGAATATATTTGTCCGAAATTATAGCTCGTTGTGCAATTCGTTTTTTTTTTCATGGATTATGGTTTATGTCTGGAAGAATTATTGTATACATATGCATTTTGTTTAATAATTATTGATTAAAGAACACATTGAGTCTACATGTATATGCGTTCTGCCCTTTGTTATCACGTTTACTATAAAAATTGACGAAACAAAATCATTGCATATGAAAACGAGGCTGTTTAAAGCAGGCAATTTACGCTCATTTTATTCTAGTGACACAAACTCGTAATCTGACTGCACCTGCAGCTGATCTTATGTGTGTAGTACATTTGTATCGAGTGCTCCGGGATTCTCTCCCATATGGCCATCGCCCCCAGAAGACTTGTTAGTTGGCTTACGGGGGATAGTGCAAGATACAGGAGAGGCCCCGTTCCAGAGACGACCCTGGGTCTTTTAGTGCCCGGTGTGAAGCACCTAGTACACTGCACCTCGGTATAACGTCTCATGCGAACGACGAATTAGTAGGTTAGGGTGTAGCGGGGGCTCGAACCTGCGACCCCTGGGATGTGAAGCCAGTGCGTTACCACTAGACCACGAATCCGCCACGCTGATCTTATCAGTTGGTCACAGGTTTATATACCATGCCAACACACAAGGCTCTCGTTAAGAGAAATATAGTCGATATTTACGGGGGAACGAGTCGCTAATTGCCTTTGAAAAAGGCAGGGTGGCGGATCAATAAAGGGTCGTGGCGCGGTGCCGCGCTGATTAGGTCTGGATAAAACACTAAACTTTTAACATGAACTTAGACTTTAGGCAGATACAGTTATTATGCTAGGCAGAATTGAACGAAATGGATTCAAGACTCATGGTTCTCGACGGGCTAGAAAAGAAAGTAGACAATTTTGACACAGAACTCAAAAGGTTGTGGATTCACATAGACACTATTGCTAAGGAAAACCGTGAAAAAATTGACAGGGCTGAACATAGCATCGAATCTGTAAGCAATCGATCTAGAAGGGGCTAGGAAAAGGATATCCGACTTAGAAAGAGACAATGATAAATTGAAAGACGATATGAACTATGTTCAATCCCACAGCATGCGAAACAATTTGATATTTGGTAACATTCCGGAAGAACCTGATGAATCGCCGACAAAATGCGAGCAAACGGTTAGAGACTTCATGGTGGAAAAACTAAAACTAACAAAGGAAACGGTGTCGGCCATGAGATTCGAACGAGTACACAGGATGGGCCAGAAAAATACGAACGGACGCGGAACTACCGGTAACGGCGGCGAAGGGAGACACCGTAGCATCGTGTGCAAGTTTTCGTTTTTTAATTACCGGGAACAGGTCCATGGAAGTAGCAGGAACCTCAGGGGCACTCCGTTCTATGTGACAGAACAATTGCCACCGGAAGTCGCAGCAAAAAGGAGGCGTCTCTTTAAAAAGGTCAAAGAGGAAAAGCAGGCGGGAAAAAGGGCGTGGGTGTCATATGACACCTTATACATTGACGGCAGGCCAGTGAAGGACGCCTAGGAGGGATAGAATGGACTTAAGTGTTTAGTCTGGAACTGCAATAGGTTAAGTGCAGCAAAACGAGAAGACCCAGATTTTCTCTTTTTCATCATACAATATGATTTGATTACTCTGTTTGAAACATGGACTTGTAAATCAAGCAAAATTGAACTTTCTGGCTATGATTGTCATAACTTTTATAGGAAATATAGACATAGGCAAGCAAAGCGCAATGGTGGAGGTATAGTAATATACAAGCGCAAAAGCATTAGCAGTGGAATATCTATTGTTAAAAATACACATGATACTATCATATGGCTTAAAATAGATAAACATTACTTTAGCAATAATGAAGACATATACCTTGCAGCCGTATATATGTGGGGTAGTTCTTCGCCGATTGCTAACTTGATAGATACGGACCTGTTTGAATCACTTGGTAACGATATAAATCATTACTAGGCTGTTAGCAATGTTCTTTTAGCTGGTGATTTTAATGCTAGAACAGCTTGTAAAGTGATACTATTATTTGTGATTCATATATATGTGATATTGATAACGCGTTACCAAGATATTAAATGGACAAGGGAAGTAACTCTCAATGAAATAAATTACTAGATTTATGTAAGGCTGCGGCATTGAGAATCGCAAACGGGAGATTGGGTTCAGACTTCAGTATTGGTAAATATACATGCTGTAATACAAATGGCGCAAGCATAGTTGATTACTTGGTACTCAGCGAACATTCTTTTAATGCCGTAGAAAATTTTACTGTAGAAGATTTTAATAATTTTAGTGATCATGCCCCGCTGTCTTTCAATATGATATGTAACAGGCGGGTTATTATACAAGAGCCATATATAAGTGAGTACGTAAAATGGAGTGATGATGAAAAGCAACATTTTCGTGATGGTTTAGTTAGTAGGGCCTTTGCTTTTAACAGTTTATTTCTAAATTATACTGAGCAAAGGGAAACAAAAATAATGCCACAAATATTGTAAGAGATATTGCTGATCCCTTATTTATCAAACGTGTTAAAAAATATCCACAATTCGAAAAACATATTATTTCAGACAGCGATAAATGGTTTGACCAAGAATGTAGGGAATCGAAAAGATTTATTAAGATGCCTTGTATATCTATAATAATTCACATCGTGATACTGATAGAATAGAAATGTGTCGATTGAAAAGAAATTATAAATTAATTTCAAAAAAGAAGCGTAAGGCATTCAATTTTAAACGCTGTAAACAGTTTGAAGATCTTAAACGAAATAAACCAAAAGACTTTTGGAGGTACTTCAGATCCCAAAATACAACATGTAATAATAGCCATGTGCCACTTGATGATTTTAAGAATCATTTTGAGCAAATGGTTTCTGATATTAATTAAACAACAAATGGTGATGCAGAAGATTTTAATTTAAATCACGAATTTGATAATTTCACCAATGTATTAGGAGATCTAGATAACCAAATAACATGTAATGAAGTTATTAAAGCCATTGCTCTTCTAAAGAAATGTAAATCGCCAGGAGAAGATAAATTGTTAAATGAACACTCTATAGAAGCTTGTGATATTTTGGCTGGGTATATCACAACGATTTTCAATATAATCTTTAACACTGGGAATTTCCCTGTATGCTTGACCAAAGGAATTATAATCCCCCTACACAAGAAGGATGACAAATCAGACGTTAGTAATTATAGAGGTATCACATTGTTAAGCAATTTTGCAATGTTATTTGCATGTGTACTAAACCAAAGAATATCAATATGGTGCGAAAGTAATGATGTTATTTCTGACACTCAGTTTGGTTTTAGAAAAGGCATATCAACAATAGATGCAGTTTTTATCCTTCATTCAGTTATTCAAAAATATGTAAATATGAAAAAACGTTTGCATTGCTGTTTTATTGATATGAAACGTCGCTTCGATTCTATATATTTAAACGCACTATGGTTGAAGTTATACAAGTCCAATTTGGATGGTAAAATGTTACGTATTATACGCAGCATGTATCAATCTGTCAAATCATGTGTAAAGCATTGTAATACCTATTCAGATTACGTTAATATAACAGTAGGTTTAAGACAGGGGGATATAATGTCACCGATACTATTTTCACTTTTCGTAGATGATTTAGAAATGTTTCTGCAAAATAGACATAGTGCTGGAATTAATCAACAAGATATATGTTTGATTTTATTGCTTTTGTAGATGACATGGTTGTAGTTGGTGAAACGCCTGAAGATTTACAAATGTCTCTAAATTGTCTATATGACTACTGTAGTACATGGGGCTTACAATTCAATATAGCAAAAACCAAAATTGTTGTTTTCCGTAAAAAAGGAGGCACAAAACGTAATGAAAAGTGGATGTATGGAATGAATACCTAGACATGGTTAACGATTTTATCTACCTAGGCGTAACACTAAATTATACTGGAAAGTTTAATCTTAATACTAATACTTTACGTGGTAAAGGTTTAAAGGCACTGAACACATTGTTATCAAATTTGAAAACATATGATTGTAAACCAAAGTTAGCTTTTCAGTTATTCGATGCTTTTGTTTCGCCAATTATTACATACTCATGCGAAATATGGGGTTTCTCTAAGTCTAGCGAGTTAGAAAAATTACACGTAAAATTCTGCAACGCTATTCTTGGTGTCAGAAAATCAACTTCAAATGTTGCCGTATACGGCGAACTTGGTAGATACCCGTTATATGTTAGCAGATATGTACGCATTATCAAATATTGGTTTAAACTTATTAAAAGTGACAATATAATACCGCGATCAATCATGGAAGATAGTCTGACTGATTTAAATAATAACAAGATAAATTGGTTTGGAAAGATTAAGGACCTACTTTCTAGATATAGATTTAATTATGTTTGGATAACTCACAAATCAATGAAAGTCATGTTTTGTCTTTGTTTAAGCAACGAGTTATTGATGAATACTTACAAGAGTGGCAACGTGACGTAACTGATAAATAGAGTTATGATTGTGTATAAAGCAATAAAAAGAACATTTTCATTTGAATCATATTTAGAAACAATCGTATCAAGAAATTTGAGAACAGCGATTACAAAATTACGTCTTTGTGCACATAATCGGAGAATACAAACTGGTAAATCACTCATTCTCATTTTTTGGGCCGAAAAGCATAACATAAACATGAAATTTATGACTTCTCATTTCCTTACAAATATATGTTTACCATGAAAATGGAACTTATCTGTGTTGAGTTTTAAGTGATGGCCATATTGTGAAAGCCTTATTTTTTGCTGTAGTATGCTGTCAACATATGCATGAGTTTTACTTATGTATTTTACGTGACAGTGATACCAGCCTAATGACAGATACAGATTATGATCAAAACAAACATAAGAGATGCACTTTTTGGTCTTTATTAAATTAGCAACACAGCATTTTCTATTATTTAACTTCTTGAAAACACTTAACTGATAACATTGTCGAACAATGGACACTTAAAATGGAAAATTGGGCTGAAGAAACAGCAATTTCTTGCATTATTGTCCTTTTTTTCATATATTCTCACACCTAAAATAAAGCGTAAATACAGAGTCAAATATAATAGTAGTGCACGCAAAACCTTTATAAACCCTAAAGCAGAAATAATAGAGCTCAACTGATATAAGACCATTTTACAGGATTTTTTTTATAACATGTGCTTTTGTCACGTAAAATTCATTAAACAAGTAACACATTGTACAAGTACGTACTTCAGCAGAAAAAGAGGTTAATCTATCGTAGATGGGGGGAAAATAACTTGCAAATATAAAAATTTGTAGAAAAATAAAGATTATAATTGACATAGAACCATTAAAATGCTAAATCCATACTAATTGTCACGTAAAATTCAATGAACTCAACTGTTCCATTTAACGTACATCACATGTGGTCAAACTATCGCAAACTCTTTTGCAGTGACATCCTTATTTTCCGAATAACTATATTTACCAATATAAATGTGATAGATGATGGGTAATTGTAGAGTATTTGACATGTTAATGACATAACTCAGTTCATATTTGTCACGTAAAATTCAACTAACTTTTTCAAGATTTCAGCTATTTTAGCCCTGTCTTTGTAAATATACGCTTGTATTAGTGGAAAAAAAAAAACTTATTTAAACATAATATTAGTGAAATTAAAACAAACAAAAACAATAAGTTCAACATTTTATGTTTGAATTTTACGTTACATTTATGAATTTTACGTGACATTTTAATCTATGCTCTATATGTGCATCAGACCCTGATAATCAACCATGCGTCATAACAGCATTTGTCTTTAATTATTTCTTAGCATAAGTGCAGTTAAAACACATTCTTTCTATCAAGTTATCACGATATATTTGACAAAACAAAAACAAGGGGAGTTCAAACAAGTAACCTAACACAATAGATCATGTGTCATTGATTTCAACTAAATGGCCCTAGAAAAACATTCAATGACGTCATAAATATCACGGCATAAACCGAAAATACCGAACGAATTATTTGGTCGCTGTCTACACCGCGGTAAGCGCACGTTTCATAAAATTGTCACGTAAGTGTTCAGTCACGTAAACTTCAAGTTTACCTTTCCAATAACCAAAATCTGTAATATTTTGATAACTCGTCACTCTAGTTGTCATAATGTACAGTTCTCAGTAAGAGATTACATATAACACTGTCAATTTCATACAGAAAAGTCTGACAAGAGACAAACAGTCGTCACGTAAAGCTTCACAGAAAAAATTCCCCCATATGAGCTTAGACCATAAATGGCTTAAATCTTGATAAAGTTGATGAAAACTTTGTTTTTTCATAAGAAGTTATTTATATGAAAAACAAGCGTTTATATGTTTGTTTTTTTCTCCATATGATGAAATGTTTTGATACAATTTACAGAAATGCTTCATGGTTGAAAATGTTTAAATGTGGAATTCAAGGGAAAATATTAAGAATTGTGCTTGATATGTACCAAAATGTTAAATCTTGAGTTGTACTTGCAAAATAATGTTGATTCAGGTTTGCAATTAGATGATAGTGTTTTAATTTTACACGTATTACTATTTGCAGATGATATGGCCATTTTAGGCAAATCACCAGATGCAATTCAAAACCATTTAGATAATTTATTTACTTACTGTAATACTTGGGGATTAATGGTTAATACGGATAAAAAAATTAATGATGTTCCGAAAAAGAGGCGAATTATTGCCCAATGAAAAGTGGACCTACAATGGCCATGATATACAAGCTGTTAATTATACCGGCAGTTTCAATTTAAACCAGGAACACTTAATAGGCAAAGCTCTTAAGGCACTGAATAGATCTACTTTATTTTGTAAATGTCAAGATTACGATTAAAAACAAAAAATCTAATGTCAGCTTTTTGATGCATTTGTTTGGGTCTATTTTAAGTTATTCTGCAGAGGTTTGGGGTTTTACCAAGTCTGAGGAATTAGAAAGAATACATTTAAAGTTTTGTAAGCGGCTTCTAAAAGTTAGACTGAATTCCTGTAATGCATGTGTTTATGGAGAATTAGGAAGACACCCACTATATATACAGAGATTAATACAATTGTGCAATATTGGTTTAAGTGAGCCACATCTGACAATATAATACTGAAAACTGTTTATAATATTGCAGTTCAGACTACATGAGAGGCTGTTGTAATTGGATATACAACGTTAAGAAACTACTAGATGATTATGGATTCATTTATGTCTGCAACAGCGTTCATAATATTGATGTTAAATTTTTTATACCTATTCTGAAATCTAGAATTGTTGACTCATTTAAGCAAAACTGGTATCGTACATTAGAAAATAGCTCCATTTTAGATGTTTATAGAACCTGTAAGACCAACTTTGAATATGAGATTTATGAAGACTTAGTACCGAAAAGTTTAAGATTTTACTTATGCAGATAAAGATTATCTGTACACCCTCTTCCTATACAAACGTGTCGATATGATAGACATAATATTGCTACAAATGAAAGATACTGTCTTTGTTGCAATTCCATGGATATTGAGGACGAATTTCACTTTGTTTGTATTTGTTCATCTTTTAATGAAATACGAAAGAAATACATTAAAAAATATTACTTCATTAAACCATCTGTATTTAAGTATGTTCAACTGCTACAATCGAGCAATGGATCAGAACTTATAAAATTATGTTTATTTGTTAAAGAATCGTTGAGTATTAGATCAAATATGATTAATCGTAGAACATAAACGTACGAATTGTTCATTCTCTGTACTTATATGTTTAACTGGCCTGTACATATAACTGTATTTTGATGCACAGTTATTTTCTGCGTATATACACGTTGACATATTTCATTGTGAACCATATGTGATGTTGACGATGTACATTGTGCCCTGCCTGCCTGTCTGTCTACCTGCCTGCTGCCTGCCTGCCTGTCTGCCTGCGTGTCTGCTGCCTGCCTGCCTGCCTGCCTGCCTGCCTGCCTGCCTGCCTGCCTGCCTGCCTGCCTGCCTGCCCTGCCCTGCCCTGCCCTGCCCTGCCCTGCCCTGCCCTGCCCTGCCCTGCCCTGCCCTGCCCTGCCCTGCCCTGCCCTGCCCTGCCCTGCCCTGCCCTGCCCTGCCCTGCCCTGCCCTGCCCTGCCCTGCCCTGCCCTGCCCTGCCCTGCCCTGCCCTGCCCTGCCCTGCCCTGCCCTGCCCTGCCCTGCCCTGCCCTGCCCTGCCCTGCCCTGCCCTGCCCTGCCCTGCCCTGCCCTGCCCTGCCCTGCCCTGCCCTGCCCTGCCCTGCCCTGCCCTGCCCTGCCCTGCCCTGCCCTGCCCTGCCCTGCCCTGCCCTGCCCTGCCCTGCCCTGCCCTGCCCTGCCCTGCCCTGCCCTGCCCTGCCCTGCCCTGCCCTGCCCTGCCCTGCCCTGCCCTGCCCTGCCCTGCCCTGCCCTGCCCTGCCCTGCCCTGCCCTGCCCTGCCCTGCCCTGCCCTGCCCTGCCCTGCCCTGCCCTGCCCTGCCCTGCCCTGCCCTGCCCTGCCCTGCCCTGCCTGCCTGCCTGCCTGCCTGCCTGCCTGCCTGCCTGCCAGCCTGCCTGCCTGTCTGTCACGTTCCGATAATTGTTCTGATAATATTTTACTAAATAGAAGAACTCCAAATAAAAGGTAACATTCAGAATGTGTTTCGTCGTGTCTTGATTATTTGTATATAAAATGCTGTTTTATTAACTATTATCATAGCAACACTAAATGCATGTGTAACAAAGTAAACCCCCCCCCCCCCCCACCCCCCGTCTGCCGCAGTAGAATAACGACCCCAATGTAATTATTCCATATAAAATGAAGTGAGACACATGTCATATTATTTCCGATCACACAATTATAATTATTCCACACGAAGTAGAATGACCCTCCACGAAGAATGCTGACCCCCCATGGAATCACGACCACTGATCTGTGTTCTAGTGAAGTCGCGACGGCTATGACGTTTCATCGGTTGGCCCATTTGCGCTTATATACACAAGGCCACACGCAATGATGTGCTGCGTGACTTCCATAAGTATATTGCTAGACAAATGTCTTATTTTACAGAATAAAATACATTAATATCATCATTATCATTATCGTCATTATTCTAGTCAAAGAATTGGTCCTACAATGCTCAAGGGCATTCATCATAAACTTGCCATGAGAAATATCTCCTGTACCCTCACCATTATTCTAGTAAATAAGTTGGTCTTACAATTCTCACGGGCAACTATCATAACCTAGCCATGAGAAATATAAGACACACCCAGCACCATCAGCATCTTCCTTATTCTAGTCATAATATTGGTCTTACAGAAAATTATTGCAACCTTACCGTGAGAAATATAAGACACCACCACTACCATTATCATGCATGTAGTAAAAGTTGATCTTACATTCACACGTGCATTATTATAACCTAACCATGACAAATATAAGACACCACCAAAACCATCATCATTATTGCAGTCATAAAGTTGGTATTAAAATTCCCACGGCCAGTTAGTATAATCTAACCATGAGAAACATAAGAGACCACTACCACCATCATATTTATTCCAGTCATAAAGCACGTCTTACAGCTTCCACGGGCAATTATTATAACCTAACCATGAGAAATACAAGATACCACCACAACTATCTTCAAAATATTGTAGTCAATAAGTTGGTATTATACCATATTTCAGAGAATTTTCTTTGATTTCCGATATTCAAAAACTGTAATTTTAGAACGGTTACTGATGGGCGGAGCCTAATATGCAAGATTATCGTGCAATAAGTAGCTTGCAGTATATTAAAGTTTAGTTTTAATTTATACACACGCTACTTATTGCACTGTAAGCTTGTCCATTCCAAACACATCACGTGACCTTGTGACAGCGCTAAATTTGGAAACGACACAGATGTCAAGAATGCCAGACATCACGTGACGTTTAGGAATTGCTAATGGGATCGTCATAGTAGAAAGTTGCGATGCGATTGGTAAATATGGTATAAAACACCTGTAGCACCCTTTGACCTCAATATGTTAATTATTTAACCTCGCCCTGCTGGGTCGTTAAACAACTAACACATGTCAAAGTATGCTACAACTATTACTTACAATTCTCACAAGAATTATTATAACTTAACCATGAGAAATATAAGACACCACCACCAACATCATCATTATTCCAGTCATTAAACATGTCTTACAATTGTCGCGGGCAATTATTACAACCTAACCGTAAGAAATATAAGATACCACCACCACCACCATTATCATTATCAATATTATTGTTGTAGTCAAAGAGTTTGTCTTACAATTCTTACGGGAAAAACAATAACAACCTTACCGTGAGAAAATATAAGACACCACCACCACAAGAACCATCATTATTGTAGTCAATAAGTTGGTCTGGCAATATAAACCTCGCAATTATTACAACCTAACCATTAGAAATATAATACACCTCCACCAACACAACCACCACAATCACCACCACCATCATCATCATCATTATTATAGTCAAAGAGTTGGTCTTCCAATCCTCACGGGCTACTGTAGAAGTGTAAGTCACCACCACCACCAGCGCCACCACCATCATCATCATCAGCATAATTATCATCATAATTATCATAATTGAAGTCAACAGTTGGTCTTCCAATCCTCACGGGCAAGTATATATGCCTAACCTTGAGAAATGTACGACACCATCACCAACACCACAATCATTATTGCATTCAGTAAGTTGGTCTTACAATTCTCACGGGCAATTATTATAACCCAACCATGAGATATATAAGACACCACCAACGCCATCACATTATTGTAGTCAATAAGTTGGGCTCACAATTCTCACGGGCAATTATTACAACCTCACCATGACTATTATAAGACACATCATCATCACCAACATCATCATCATTATTGTAGTCAATATGTTGGTCTTACACTTCTCACGGGCAATTATTAAAAACTCAACCATGAGAAATATAAGACACAACCAACACCATCACATTATTGTAGTAAATATGTAGGTCTTACAATTCTCACGGGCAATTATTACAACCTAACCATGAGAAATATAAGACACCACCACCAACATTATCGTCATTACTGTAGTCAATAAGTTGGTCTACAATACTCACGGGCTATTATCATAACCTAACCATGAGAAATATAAAACACCACCAACACCATCACAGTATTGTAGTCAATAAATTGGTTTTATAATTCTCGTAGGCAATTATTACAACCCAACCATGAGAAATATAAGACACCACCACCAACATCATCGTCATTATTGCAGTGAATAAGTTGGTCTACAATTCTCACGGGCAATTATCATAACACTAACCATGAGAAATATAAAACACCACCAACACCATCACAGTATTGTAGTCAATAAATTTGTTTTATAATTCTCATAGGCAATTATTACAACCTAACCATGAGAAATATAAGACACCACCACCAACATCATCGTCATTATTGCAGTCAATAAGTTGGTCTACAATTCTCACGGGCTATTATCATAACCTAACCATGAGAAATATAAAACACCACCAACACCATCACATTATTGTAGTCAATAAATTGGTTTTATAATTCTCATAGGCAATTATTACAACCCAACCATGAGAAATATAAGACACCACCTACACCCAATTTATTGTAGTCAATAAGTTGGTCTTACAATTCTCACGGGCAATTATCATAACCTAACCATGAGAAATATAAAACACCACCAACACCATCACATTATTGTAGTCAATACATTTGTATTACAATTCTCACAAGAAATTATTATGACCTAACCATGAGAAATATAAGACACCACCACCAACATTATTATTATTCCAGTCATAAAGGATAACTTACGATTCCTACGGGCAATTATTATAACCTAACCTTGAGAAATATAAGACACCACCAACACAACACCACCACCACCACCATCTTTATTGTGACAGGATTCCCTCTGGCTTTCAATAGTGATGGTGGTGTTCATTCATATGGAGGTTGGACAAGATGCGGGAATGGGAATGGGGGTGTACAACAGTCGATATGATGCCGACGGTCACTGCACAGTATACCGGGGTACACCCATTTGTTCGTTCATTCGTTCGTAAATTCATTCATTCATTCATGTGTTTGTTATAACTAGTAGACGATCATTTTTGAGCATTTTGTCCTTGGGTCAAAAGTCAATGACAAACTGACCAATATTGTAAAAGCTTATCCTGTCAATAACTGGATAATGGTTCGTCCTTCCTTTTTTCCAACTTATAGGTTGGCTAGCAAAGACTACTGACTAGCAGTGGACCTCTATTGAAATTGGATCACAGGGCCAAAGGTAAATGTCAAACTGACCAATAGTTTTTAATACTTTGTCCTCGCAATAACTCGACGTGCCTATGATCTTCAAACTCGGAAGGTATGTATGTAGATGATCCCTATTGACTATGTGGGGACGTCAAAGGAGAATGGCGAAGTGAATAAAAATATGAAAAACTTACCACTTTCCGCCTACATTAGATTTATGTCTAGAAGAGACTTCCTCAAAACAGAATATACCGAACAAACGGAAAGTGCCGTCCCGGATTAGCCTGTGTGGATTGCACAGGCTAATCCGGGACGACACTTTACACACATGCATTAAACCCGGTTTTGCTACGACACGCCTCATATGTAGACTGCGCATGACTAGTATAAGACTCCATTGATAATGGGATCACAAGGCTGATGTTCATGGTCAAAATGACCAGTATTTATAAACGAGTTTAGTATACAATAACTTGCCAAATGCTTTATCCTACTGTGCACAAAGCAAATGTACTTATGGATTTAGTAATTTGCTTTATATCCTTTTTTGTAAAACGCGTTACTACTGACGGTAATTGTTCTTCTTGCTTCGATTTCTTTGTACAGCATAACTTACAAATGAAATTGAAGTGCAGATATTAACACTTGGTACAGTACGTTCAATGCTAATAATTTTTATGTACATATCATCATGGATGTTTGCCTCCGTTATTACAATTGTTTTCTGTTTTTCATCTAAAGAATAGATCCATGTTGATGCCCACTCTTTCATGTAGTCACGCGTTTTATTTCAAAACCATATCCATTGAATTAAAAAAGTTATTGAAGGCATAATATGTGCTGTTGAAATGTAGAATTAACATAATTGTTTTCGCCTTTTTAATAGTTTGAAGACAATAGCAGACCATTTTAGAGCCACCGATATGCAGTGTAACCTTACATTAACACAATATCCACGTGTGACACTTCTGGTGCAAGTTTTTTTTGATTCCAGGCTGTAAAAACTTTAAGCCGAACAATATTTCTGTTGATGACTATGCAGAATATAACAACTGGTAATCAGGCATTTACCTTAAACAGCAACCCATTTGATTTTAACACATGTAAGGCAATCAGTTCAAATATATCTACGTCGCCAATCGGTTTGTATATAGATTGTTGAACTCGATACACTGCAGTTCTTTGGTAGTAATTGAACTGAATTTAATTTACTTACAATGAGCAAATTTATCATTATAATAAAGAGAATGAATTTAAAAGGCCATAATTATTTGGCAACTATTTTAATGATATCATATTATTATTGTGTTATAGTTATTAAATTCATTATTTTCAGTATTGGTTAAGTAATCTAGTTACATTAAATAATTGTAACACTTTACCTTTTTCAGTAACCAAATCACTAATGGTTAAACTGTCACTTTCAGTCCATTTGTGGATGACATAGGAAGCTGTTTATTCACTGTTACAGTCCATTGTTATAACGGAATTCATAATGTGCTGCTGGTGATATGTATGGTGGCATAGAACTGCCTTACGATAACGAATTAAGGTTCGCGAAATGTTCGTGTTACCGCTTAAGTTTCGTTTTATTATCTTGTATCTAAAAAGCGTTTGCGTTTTTTGTCGATGTAAGATATTTGTTTGCTTAATGAAAAACAGGCCTGAAACTGCCCAGATCTGATATCAGAATTTCATATAATAACAACTTATGTGGTATCACAAATATTAACTAGTTAAAATTTGCGTTTTAAGATAATTATCATGATAATATTCTTGTTAGTAAACTGGCAACACAAATTGGTTTGCGAATACATAAAAATTAAGTGGTATCGCGAACATTAACTAAATAAAATTTGCGTTGTCAGATAATTATCATGATACTATTCGTGTTAGTAAGATGATGCGAAGGCCTCGCGCATAAATGAAGTGGTAACACGAATATTATATCGTTAAGATTAGCGTTGTCATATAATTATCATGATACTATTCGTGTTATGTTACTAGTTGAAAATTGTTCTGCTTCATATTGTCTTTCCTGATTAATTGTATGGTTGTTTTTAACCTATTGTCTTGCCAGTATATTGGTTTTAACCCATTTTGTTTATCTGCCCTTGGATTAAGTTGGCCGCCTAATTCAGTTGGCAAGCAGGTTTTTCAAGTGATCAGATGTCAGTTGTTCACTGACAGTTTTTTCTTTAATTTGGTGGGCTCAGTTCTAAGGTTGGTATTGATGTATTATTGAATGCATTGTTAAAATGAGTTCTATTTCCTTTATTTGCTGTGTTTTGCAAGTAAACTTTATATTTACTTGTATTTTAAAAATTGTCATGTATTTCGCGTACATCGGAAATAGCTTAGCATCCGTCATATTTCTATTATCTATTTTAATCTCACGCTATTTCCTATGTTTTACACAAGCACTTAATTTGCAGTTTAACAGTCACGAGCAAGGGAGAAAGAAAAGAAATAGCAAGCAACCTTTCCCTAAAAGCTAATTGTAATTGTTAGTGTATTGTGTTTTATGTTATGTTATTATTTTAGACTTCCATTGCTATGTTAAGCCACTGGATGATCGTGCAGCCAAAACTCTATAGAGATATTCTTAATATATTTAAAAACGTATAATATGCGTATACTATATGATTGTTAACATGTGCATATTATACTATTTATTCATTAATTACTATATTAACTATATAACATGATAAGTTGTTATTTGCATTGTTCATGTATCTTTTCAGGTTGTCATCCTTGTAGATTTCGTAGTCCTTGTAGTTCTTGGATTCCTTGTATCTCGTGTGGCTCTTGTCGCCCTAGTAGCCCTTGTGGACATACATGTTAAATGTGATAACACATTAACAGAAAATAAAAGATACTTAGAATAAACTTACTCTAGTCGTCAGTGTTTAATTCTGAAAGAACCCACTACCTTACCTTTAACACATATATAGTAACATTATAAAAAGGTACAGGTTACAGTAAGATAATGCGGAAGACCTCGAGCATAAATTAAGTGGTAACACGAATATTATCTAGTTATGATTCGCGTTGTCAGATAACTATTATGATAATATTCGTTTTAGTTTTATAATGAAGACCTCGCGCCTAATTAAGTGGTATCACGAATATTATCTAGTTTAAATTCGCGTGGTTAGATAATTATCATGATAATATTCGTGTTATTAAGATAATGCGGAAGACCTCGCGCACAAATTAAGTGGTGACATGAATATTAACTAGTTGAGATTTACGTTGTCAGATAATTATCATGATAATATTTGTGTTAGTAAGATAATGCGCAAGATCTCGCGCACAAATTAAGTGGTATCGCGAAAATTAACTAGTTAAGATTTGTGTTGTAAGATAATTAGCATGATAATATTCGTGTTAGTAAGATTTTTCGGAAGACCTCGCAACTCCACGAACATGTATCTGATGTCAGTTCCGGGCCCTTAAAGGCCATGTAGTACAATAATAAAATCTTGTAGAAAAATATTCGCACTAAATAATTGGTAACACGAATCTGTACGCGAACGCTTTGTAGTTACCACAAATGTTTTCACGAACCTTAAGTGTTTATCGTATGGCAGTTCTATGTCGCCATAGATATGGAATGCAATCTAGTATCAGTTCATGTAAGGCGTAAAAAAATATGTTGTTCCAGGTAACCCGACCTACCCTAAAAAAATGCCCCGACCCTAGAACATTGTATTGGGTTTGTCAGATTGATTTTTGTTTAATTTACCTTTTTCAATAATTAAATGTGTTTTTGGATTAATAAGTGTTTTGTTTTGATAGTATCCACTTATAAACAATGTTTAATGATATTATTGATATGTTTTGAATATTTATTCAGTTTTAGAATCTTCAAGTTGACCATTTACCAAAAAACAAAAAATTCCCGACCTACATACCCTATTTTGGGGGGGGGTGGGCATGTTACCTGAAACAAACATTTTTTTTACGCCTAACTATGCTCTGCATTATTGTTTTACATATTGACTCTTGAAGTAGTGTAACGACAATGACCCAGTCTCATAGTTTATGTGTGAGAATGTTAGGCAATTCAAATCAATAATCCGATGTACATGATCTCCCCACGATTTAATTTCTGGTAATTAGAATGGAATGTCCCGGGCAAGTCTATTGAGTCACGTGACCTGCGGTTATATAGTTGGTAGCGCGCAGTGTACTAGGCCGTTCCTACTGCCGAAGAAGACAGTCCTGTGAGTAACTTAATATAATTAATTGAGCTGGTGATAGGTGATTCTTGATCTTCTACTTGCGACTGCCTCGTACCAAACTTGTTTGGACGTTGGAAAAGCAGAAGAACCTTTACATTAGGAAGACTTGCTATCCATTGCCCGTGGAGTATTATTGCACAAGCATTGCGTTTGATGCGATCTACAAAGCGACAAGGATAGCAAAATCTGCTGTACCACGCTTGGCCCCATACTTTGTTTAAACTGTAAGATACTGTGCTAGCCCATCACATCTAAGGATATCAGTGTTCCATCCGTCCGTCTTGTGCATACGTGATTCCATCCACTGATTTTGGTTCCTCATCCAATTATTTTGGTAGATCACATCCTTGATTTAAAGTTGATTGGGTTTCTTTAATAATCATTGTATACAATTTGACTTATCATTAGGCAGGTAGCCCCATGGAAAAATTATATGAAGTGTTTTAGACTCATGTTAATAATTTGCTTGCATTAGACCCATTGCAAGTTACAGTAGTATCTTAATTATATGTGCGTATTGTATTACCTATTTTGTGTTGTATTACTATATTACATGTACAATTATGATAATATATAAACAAACAAGTGAATAAAGCCATGTTTCAGTTTTCATCTTTGCAATACTATGACAAATGTGCCTTTTATTACCAGTCCCTTTTATATAAGAAGTGACAGCAATATACACAGAGACCATATACATTTGATTAGCTGTGTGCTTAATTAAATGACACGTAGGACTTCCCGAAAGCCATCAGTCCGACTGACATTTCAGACAAATTTTGAGTCGGACCGTCATACATTTTCCTAGGATCAGTCTGACAGCCTTTTTAGGTGTCAATACATTTCTGAAGAATATATTATTTTGGTCCCGAAAATTGTATTTCATTCCAGCATGTTTAAGTTATTTTCAGACAAAATTTGTTGAGCTTTCGGGAAGTCTGGACGAGTACCCATCTTGTATGTCTGGTATAGTGCTGATAGTAAAGTTGTATTCAGGTGACCGCGTGCTTATGCTGTTGATGCTTTTGAGTTAGTTGAAAAATGCATTTTATTTCAAACGTTGAGCACAATATCATATAAACATAACATATTTCAATATTGTTTAAGGGAACTTGGTTTCAATGAAGTGAATAAAAGTGATACGGGTAAAATATTGATTTTTTGGGGGGAGAATTGACCTGAGAATCGTATGGTTAAGTTACAGCATGTACAAAACAAAAAGCATAACTTGGTAATTTCCATATTAATAGCAGTTTATGTACCTACTGTTCGTTGATTACTTTGTATATATACGATATTATGGTTAATTATTTATGTGTGAAGTAAACACAATGGTAATTTTACATGTAGATGCTTCGAAGTAATTCTTAAACAAAAGCGATAGAGCACTTGTTATATTCATGGCGATACGCATACATAACTATACATACTATCAAGACGCCATGAAATGTAGGCTTAACTTATACTGGGAAATAAACAGAAGTAATGCAATTAAATTTTTCTGGGCATTTTGCGACCTAAACACGTAAACTTTCCGACCTAAACGCGTGTTAACTTTGCGTGTCGAAGTTATTAACACTATTAACAGCTAAAAAAATGTAAACTGCAGACAAAATTGTTACGAAGTATCGCTTCGCATATTTTAATATATTTCAATACTATATATAATTAATATGTTATAATTAAACATGCAATGATGGATTGGAAACGAATTTGTGGCTTTTAGAAGATCTGGATTGCAATATAGGACAATTATGATCTCTTATCCAATAGGAGACCTATGAAAGCAACGGTTCTTCAATAATTTTTTTCCTTTGTGTTCTTCATTTATGATTCATATACAGATAAAACTTTTAATATGCATAAAATGGCTATAAAATACTTACTATTATTATATTATATTAATAAATAATTGTTTGAAACTGAACTATTTTGTTCCATATTTAATGTTTGATGTATCTAAATAAGCGTAGAAAAAACATTCTAATATGCAAACAAATACTTGCTGCCATAATGCATATTGCTATCTATCTGTATTCTAAAGCAATAAATATTTGCCTACAATTAAAAGCATTAATGAATGTACAAGTGTATAAAAAACACATTTATCGGACAGCAAGTTGCAATGATTGCGTTACTCATCGTAACTGGGCAAGCACACGCAAAATGTTAATCAAATCACGTGACTTATTCTCATTCGGCCGCATAGGTATGACAAAATAATTTAACGCACATAATTTATGACGCTTGACGTGAAAAACGCATGAACACATATGTAGGCAGAAGTCATGGGATTAGTGAACAATGTAACAGGGATTATATAAATACAGAACAACATATTTTACACTCAGTACAACAAAACAGGTAGCATAAATATTGAAACTTGTGTAGCTCGCTTTAATAAATATGCGATGTTCTTTCTTGAAAACACACGTATCGCGTCTTAAATAGAATGCGTGTGAAACAAACATATTGTAATGCCGGCCCGTCTGGTGGCCGTCAGACGGTGCCGACACCACGAAACCCTAAACGCAAAATGAAGAATTCAACACGATTCATATTACAACAATGTTTATTTAACAAATGTACATGTCGATTATCAATCTATAACTTTCAAACAGTTTCCAGGTCAAACTTTCCACAGTTATCTACCTAATTATCCATTGTCCGTTTACAACCTTCTCAGTGAGCGACCAAAAGGCAACTGAAGCCAAACGACAGTTCGGCCCTATTTATACTCGTAGTAAGATGACGTCATACGCACTTCTCAATGAATGACGTCATATTGTAGTAAGCATTCAAGATGGAGGACAAAAGAAAATACCGCGAAATATATGAGAGATTATTGTAATATATAATGAAGGTAATCATTATAATACAATGAATTCATTAATAATAAGCTTAGAAAATATCATTATATTAATATATTGATTACTATTTACATGGCAATTAATAATGATGTAATAAACAATTATTTACATTCGTACTCAACGTACATTGTAATAAATTAAATAGAGTGATTATGAACAATAGTCTAGGTCATAGCAATATTCATTTCAGGAAATTCTTAGACCTTACCGTTACCAGACAAAAGGAATCAACATGTTAATGGAAACCATCGATACCAAATACATAATTTCAAATGATACGTTACGCACTTTTGAGCTGCATTCGAATCCATATAAATAACACGATGTTGGCTCAAAATATTTTTATGTCACTTTAGTCCATGCGTTTGCCTGTTTATAAACTCAGAGCAAGAACGGTCCAAACCTATGTAGCAGAATACTTAAATAACATCTTCCTGCAAACACATCGGTTTAACGCCAACATGTTACTAAGTGAGATTAGAACTAGGTCACACACAATGGCACCAGCACTAGTTGTGGTAGCTAACAACAATCATCCCCGTCCCACGTACAGCCTTCTATGCAACGAACATAATACGGTCCATAATAGCTTCTCTTATGTTGCTCAATGCGCGTCCCATACGCCCGGTATAACAATATGGAAAGCACCGACTGGTCATACCGATGGCACTCGCCATAGACGTTCCGGAATTCACACGGCAAATGGTTATTTGGTAACTCATCCGGCATCATGCATCCCATTGTCAAACCACACCCCACCCACGGTTTTATAACGTTGTTCACTACAAACTCGGTGCGTTTGAAAATGCCGAAACCAGCTTGTATTTCCGGTAAAGATCGGTAAGCACAGGGCTCTATATTGAAGTATTTAAAGGTGTCTGGTAGGGTTCGGCTCGCCACTCTGCCGTCGCCACCTGTGAGGGTGAAACAGGATCATGAAGAAGGGTTCAAATTGC
This sequence comes from Congeria kusceri, assembly GCA_027627225.1. Classification (NCBI taxonomy): domain Eukaryota; kingdom Metazoa; phylum Mollusca; class Bivalvia; order Myida; family Dreissenidae; genus Congeria; species Congeria kusceri. Next base: position 72,895,570 of record CM051025.1, read on the forward strand.
AGAGGAATCCCTAGTACTTTATTTATTTATATAATCAATACTACCGTTTGTTATGTCGGGTAGGTATCACTTTTGGCACCGGTGTATACTAATGATATTTCTTTAATTTTTAGTGTTTACATGTTCACTAATGGGTATAACTCAATAATAAGAGCTGTCGGAGGACAGCGCGCTCAACTTTTCGTGCACCTATCAGAGTTCCTGTCAGTTTTTCTAAAACAAACTGTTTGGAAAGTAGGGACCAATTAAACAAAGTTAATTTTTAGCTCGACTATTTGAAGAATAGGTGAGCTTTCCTACTACCCCCGGTGTCGGCGTCCGCGTCCGCGTCTGAATTTGGTCAAAGTTTTTATTCAAAGGTCTTGTCACTTCAAAACTACGTAATTTATTCACTTGAAACTAAGAATATACCTCTGTCATCAACTCCAGTGTCAGGAGCAACATTCCCCATAACTCTGTTTTGTATTTTGACATAGTTATTCAGCGTTTTCACTTAGATTTTCTGGTTAAAGTTTATATTCAAAAGTTTTGTAACTTCAAAACGACATAAGTTATTCGCTTGAAACTTGCTTGAAACTTGGAACTTACCTTTGTCATCAACTTCAGTATCAAGGGCAACATTCCCTATAACTCTGTTTTGTATTTTGACAAAGTTATGCCCCTTTTTCACATAGATTTTTTTTGGTTAAAGTTCATAGTCAAGAGTTTTTGAACTTCAATACTACAAAAGCTGTTCACTTGAAACTTGGAATATACCTTTTTCATCAACTCCAGTATCAGGGTGAACATTCCCATAGCTCTATTTTGTATTTTGACAGAGTAATGCACCTTTTTTCACATAGATTTTCTGGTTAAAGTTTCTATTCCAAAGATTTGTAACTTTAAAACTTCATAAGTTATTCACTTGAAACTTGGAACTAACCTTTGTCATCTATTTTGTATTTTGACAGAGTTATGCCCTTTTCACTTAGATTTTCTGGTTAAACTGTTTGTTCCAAAAATGAATAAACTATACAAGGCTTCCCTTAAAAGTTTTGTATTTTAACAAATTAATGCCCCTTCCACTATTCAAAATATGTACCAACTGAAATACTTTGAATAGTCGAACGCGCTGTCATCTGACAGTTCTTTTTTTCTCGAGTTATCGAGTGGAAAGCATTTTTCTAATTTTTAAAACAATGACCTTGACCTTGACCCCACCCACTGCATATGCAATCTCATGCAATGTCTCGCTATTAGCTTTCTATAAATTGAGTTTCATTAAAATATTTCAATTTGTCTCGAGCTATTGAGCAGAAATTTTTGTTGCTTTTGCTATTTTAGTAACAGTGACCTTGACCTTAACCCCAACCAACCAACCCCAAATGCAATCCCAAGTAAAGTATCGCTCTAATGCATCTATGTATGAAGATTCATTTTCGAGTGTAAAAATGCCCATTATTTTGACAAATTTCACAATTCGCCTATGGGTTCATTTTAATATAGGGAGTAAGTGTTTTAAGTTTGAATGAAATCCCACAAGCCATTCCTGAGAAACAAGATTACCGAAAAACTTTGACCTATCCAAATGGCTTATAGGTAAAAAATTTAAGTGTAAAAATACCCATTATTTTAGCAAATTTCAAACTAGAGTTGTCAAAATTAGCCTATGGGTTCATTTTAATATATGGAATAAGCGTTTTATGTTTGAATGAAATCCCTCCAGCCATTCCTGAGAAACTTGCTTACCGAAAAACTTTAACCTATAAAAATAGCTCATAATTATGTAATGTTTCTAATTGTAAAAAATGCCCATTATTCTGACAAATTTCAAACTGGACGTTCCGACCTTGGCCTATAGGTTCAATTTAATATGGGGAATAAATGTTTTAAGTTTGAATGAAATCCCTTAAGCCCTTCCTGGAAATCTAGCTTACCGACAAACCTTTACCTTGCCCGGATGCCAACGCCGACATCGACGCCGGGGCGAGTAGAATAGCTTGCCTTTCCTTCTGGAAGTCGAGCTAATTAGATACACTTAAGTATTTAATAATAAATGTTCACCTGTACATATGAGTCCCAGCCGATTGGCATCATCAAATAATTCCATAATCTTTGTCTGCGTGAATCTAATTGAGGAGTCCATCCAGACAACGAGGGGGTGTTCGTTCAACGCCGTCTGAAAAAGAACATCCATATGAGGCGTGTCGTATGAAAATCGGGCTTACTGCATGTACGTAAAGTTTCGTCCAGGATTAGCCTGTGCAATACGCACAGGCTAATCCGGGACGACACCTTCCGCCTACAGTGGTTTTATGTTTAGAAGAGACTTCTTTGAAACAGAAAAAAAAACATAAAAGCGCAGAGTGTCGTCCGGGATTAGACTGTGCGGACTGCACAGGCTTATCCGGAACGACACCGTACGAACATGCATTAAGCGCGGTTTTCCCATGGCACGCATTTATATAACTACATATGAACATCTTGCATGAGTTATTCGAGAAAATGGTTTGCATTGTATATGCATGTAGATCAACACGGCCAAAAGAGGGACATGTACACAAATGCATGGACACAAGCATTCATCAGTTTTATTTCTGAAAATGTTTTGCACTGGCAGATACTTAAATGAATGAATTACGGTTACCTTTATATTCAGTATAAAAAGCATTGTTTTGGATAACAACATATGTATCATATAATCTTGATGCTTGATGCTGATTATTATTAGTTTAGTTGCCCGGTTTGAACCATATTACTGTAGCCACTACTTGTTATATCTTAGACAAATTGAATTTTGTCAACGAACAATATGTAAGATAAAAAACATGCAGTTTTATGTTCAATTCAGTATCAAAATTAAAAAGGGTATCGAACACGCGTTCCGCAAAGTAAGCATTCCGGGGAGGCAAAAATAAATTCGCGATAGATGAAATCGTAGGTTAGGAGCCAGCAATTAGTCTGGAATACTCCGATGGTCGAACGAAGGCCGTATATTAAAACAGTTCGTATTTTCTTCTGTTAAAAGGTAATCATTTGAATTTTATGTATTAGCAACATGTGCTTTAAAGTGTTTACATTTTGCGTATAATTGTTACATATTTTGTTTTTACTATATATCTAAGTTATAGCTCTGTATAATTGTTATTTTATATAATCAATATATAATCGATCACAACTATAGATTTTATTATTATTATACATTTATGGCTAAAAAAAAGTTCATATGTTTCTCAGGCACCGCCGCAACGATTTTTATCGCCTGCCATGAATTTGATTTAGTGCCAAAAAAAATAGTATTTACTATTTGTGGACGATCGCGCCCGGGTTTTAACGGAAAAGTGCAGAAATATGTTAATAAAAATAAAACTTTGTAGAAAGTGTTTCTAATGGGCGTGTTACCGAACAAAATACAAAAACTACGCATTGAAATCTGTGAATTATTAACAATTAGGTAACATGCTATCTTCTATTTTCTGTATGCGATAACTGGTGATAGAGTAAACTGGCATGTACATTATAGTATATTCCGTTCGTACAAAGTGCTTTTGAATAATGCCTTTCGTAAATAAGAAACAGATTTCGGACAAATAAACACCATAGACGTCTTTACGGTGTATTGAATTAAATCCCATGGACAGCGGCTTAAAATTAAACGAATCCGCATTTTAAATTAGCGGAAGAAGACCAACCCGGTAGAGATTTCGGTATTTCCAGTAACTTTTTTCCAGTGTCAATTAATTATATAAATCGGATATACACACACTGTGAAATACTGCGTAAATTTAAAAAAAATAAGTCATATTCGATTGGGAACCTTTATGTATATCGTCTATTTGTTGATTTAAACTTTTGTTTCGTAGATGCTCTTGCTTGTGTAATAGCGTTTGTAAACAAACGAAAATGCCAGCTGCATTGACAAGTGTTGATTTTCTTTTCCACAAATTATTGGTGATGTATTGCAAAAATAAATAATATTTTTGACATTTATAAAAAAAGAATATGAATTACGAAAAGTTAAATTCTATAAATGGAAGTAGTTTAATGCTGACGGTGTATCAATTTGAAGGCACTTCTGTTAATTATGAACATACAAATTATTTGCCTTTTTACGTCAGCTTGCATAAATGACCGTTTGTGATTAATACATTTAGAATTTTATAAAAAGGGATGCTTATGTAGTTATTTAAACTTATACTTTTCTTAATTCTGTACTTATTTACTTGTTTTAATAAGCCATTACATAGTGCCAATAGAAAAGAGTAGGAGAAAAAAACTTCAAAAAAAATTCGCCCTCCCTCCTGATTTTCTTTGTAAAAAAGTGCCTGAGAAACAATTCATTTATTATTTTAACCTATTGTATACTGTTATCGTGACTTTGTAAGGTATAATACCAACCTGAATTGCTATTGGTTTAAACACGTATCCTTTTAGGATTTTCACGTGATCGGGATATGTTTCAAACGGGAAATTTCTCATTTCTAAGTCGTCCAGGCTTTTTAACTGAAAAGGAATACTTTGTCAATAAGTAAAAGAGTATTTTATTTAATGCTAAGTAATGCTAAGTAGTAAAATATAGACAAATAACAGTGAGATAGCCTAAATCCCTATATCACTCACAGTGAGGGACTACTTTTTTTTATAATTTTATTTGATTTGGACAATATTTAATTGTATATGTTGTCACCATTTGTCATACAGAAGTACCAAAAAGAAAATAGTTAAGTATAATAACAGCAAAAGTTAGGAATACCTCTCCGATGTATTGAACTGTCTTTCCTCTTATTTTTTCTTGGATTTTCCTAGTCGTATTGAGCCAAGGAGACTAGAACAGACAATGTCTTGCGGGTACAAGTGTTACCCACAAGGCATTGCTGCTGGTCAACTTGGTCCAAACTGAATTTTGGCATCCAAAGTTTTTATTTTATCATTTGCACTTTATTAGGCCTAATTTCCCATACTACACTTGCACTTGTTGTTTACTGTTGCTACGAACAGTAGTCTCCCTTTGTATTGCATGTGTGTATTAAGTCTTTATTATGGTGGAATAGAACAGCCTTACGATAACTACTTAAGGTTCGCGAAAATGTTCGTGTTACCACTTAAGTTTCGTGTGATTTATCATATATCTTAATAGCGTTTGCGATTTTTTTCGACGTAAGATAATTATTTTCTTAAAGAAAAACAGGCCTGAAACTGCCCATAACTGACATTAGAATTTAAGTTAATAAACCTTATATGGTATCACAAATATTAACTAGTTAAATTAGTTATGTAAGATAATTATCACGATAATATTCGTGTTAGATAACTGGCAACACGAATGGGTTTGCAAATACATTTGCGATACACGACAATTAAGTGGTATCGCGAATATTCGTAACTGGTAACTGGCAACACGAATTTGTGTGCGAATACATTTGCGATACATGAACATTAAATGGTATCACGAAATTTAACGTGTTAAGATTTGCGTTGTAAGATAATTATCGTGATAATATTCGCGTTAGTAAAATAATGCTTCAGACTTCGCGCACCAATGAAGTGGTAACACGAATATTATTTAGTTAAGATTCGCGTTGCCAGTTAATTAGCAAGATAATATTCGTGTTAGTAAGATAATACAGACCTCGAGCCAAATTAAGTGGTAACAAGAATATTATCTAGTTAAGATTCGCGTTGTCAGATAATTATAATCTTATTATTCGTGTTAGTAATATAATGCGGTAGACCTCGCGCACAAATTAAGTGCTATCGCGAAAATTAACTAATTAAGATTTGCGTTGTAAGCTAATAATCGTGATAATATTCGTGTTAGGTAACGGCCAACACCAACTGCTTTGCGAATACATTTTCGATACATGACAATCAAGTGGTAACACGAATATTAACGTGTTAAGATTTGCGTTGTAAGATAATTATCGTGATAATATTCGGATTAGTAAGATAATAAATACCTCGCGCCGAATTAATTAAGTGGTAACACGAATATTATCTAGTTAAGATTCGCGTTGTCAGATAATTATCATGATAATATTCGTGTAAGTAAGATAATGCGGAATACTTCGCTTACAAATTAAGTGATATCGCGAATATTAACTAGTTAAGATTCGCGTTGTAAGATAATTATCATGATAATATTCGTGTTTGTAAGATAATTCGGAAACCTCGCAACCCCAAGATAATGAATACAATGTCAGTTATGGGCACAATAAAGGCCATTTCGTATAATAATAACATATCTTGCAGAAAAATATTCGCAAACGCTGTCTTAACATCCAGATAAATATTATGAAAAATTAGTGGTAACACAAATCTGTTCACGAACGCTAAGTAGTTAACACGAATATTTTCGGAAGCCTTAAGTGGTTATCGTAAGGCAGTTCTATGCCACCATACTGTATATCCAGTACTCACGCTTAAGTACGTATTTAAGTATTCTATGGAAGGCCGGTTAAACATGCTAATTGCTAAATGACAATTGACAATTGCTAATTGACAATTGCGATTTGTTAATTGACACATGTCAATTGATAATTGCGAAATGTTAAATGTTTACTGTCAAATATGTACTTACTAAATGCTTAGTAACATACAGTACTTGTATAACGTGTATAATCACAACACAAGTATACTGACTGATTTATTCGCTGTACGATCAACAGGCATTTGGTTAACTATATTATACTATGTATGATCACCTAGTTTAGGATATTTTTTTTTTGGATATCATATATCTTTTTATTAATTATTAAAGACAGATGACTGGAATTAATACTTTGCCACAAAATAGAATCTAATGTTATAAAATGTGTAACACATTAATATTGTAACAAGCACTCAAGCACTGGTATAACATGATTTCTTTTAATTATTTACTTACAATTGGTTTATTAAAATTGTCTGTTGTTATTTTGTTCAGTGAGCAAACCATCAAAAATCAAACAGCGATTTCAATAAACTGACGATTGGTCTTGAACGCTGTTCACGCACTGAACAGTTCTGTTTTTAAAGCAAAAGCATGGAAGTGACAGACGTGTTATGTAAATTACAAGGACCTTGTACTTCATCTATTAATTTTCAAAGGTGATGTTGTAATGATATTTTAAATAATATAATTATAATATTTATTATGTGAATGCTTAATTTGTATATATTGTATTTGACGTTATATCTCCATGTAAAAAGTGTTTATCTGCTTTACAATATTATAATGATCTACATGTACATGAATCGTAGTATTGGTTCGTTATACATGACATGCTAAAGAAACTGAAGATTGTTTGCCCATTTTCGCAGCGTTTCATAACTTACCAGTTCTATCTCGTCTTCCGTTAGCCCGAGATTATAAAAGATCAGTTTCGCATCGGGAATGGCCTTGCGAACGAATTTCTTGAAGTTGTCCAGCATCTGAATTGCCTCCTTCACGTGATCTGATGACGCTCCGGTAACAAACACTGGTGTAAGCGTCCCGGGTCCCGGTTCTGCAATCGGCGTAGGGAAGAGGTCTAGAGAGAGAATAAGTCTTTACTTGTTATGGTACTTGTGTATTAAATTCCCTTCATAGTATATTGCACGATTAGAAAGAAGTGTGTGTTTTTTTCAGACGTGTATAGTGTACATTGCCTTAACATATACACATGAATTGATATTCACAGTATGGTCATAATTATGTAATTATTATAGCAGTGCAACCTGTTATGAAAACAAGAGCTGTCGGAGGACAGCGCGGTCGACTTTTCTTGTGCTTGTCAGAGTTTCTGGCTTTTTTTTAAAACAATCTGTTTGGATAGTAGGGGCCAATAAAACAAAAGTATTTTCACCCTATATGCTATCTAATGCAATGTCTCGCTATACGGTATCTAAAAATAGATTTTCATTAAAATAATTCAATTTGTTCTTGAGTAAATGAGCAAAAACTTTTTTCTAGTAACACTGACCTTGACTTTGAACCCCAACTCAACCCATTCCCAAAAGCAATCCCAATAAAGTATTGCTGTTGGGTATCTATGTATGAAGATTCATTCTTGAGTTAGATAGTGGAAATCAAAAGTTTACGCCGCCACCCCATCCTTGCGAATGTAAAATTTCAAAGTGTAAAAAACCCCATAATTTTGACAAATTTCAAACTACGTTATAGAACAGTTTGGTTCATTTTAATATAAGGAATACGTGTTTAAAGTTTCAATGAAATCCCTCTAGCCACTCCTGAGAAACTAACTTACAAAAAAACTGTAACCTATCCATATTGTTTGTATGTAAAATTACTAAGTTTATAAAAGGCCAATAATGTTTGCAAATTTCAAATTAGAGTAATCAAAATTGGCCTATGAGTTCATTTTAAAATCCCTCAAGCCATTCCTGAGTAACTAGCTTACTGAAAAACTTTAACCTGTCTATATATATCTTATATGTAAAATTTACAAGTGTAAAAAGGCCCATAATTTTGACAATTTTCAAATAAGAGTTACCAAACTTAGCCGATAGATTCCTTTCAATATGGGAAATAAATGTTTTAAGTTTGAAGGAAATCCCTTAAGCCATTCCTGAGAAACCAGCTTACCGAAAAAAAATAACCTAGACCGGACGCTGACGCCAACGCCGACGCCGGAGCGAGTAGAATAGCGTGCCTTTTCTTCGAAAAATCGAGCTAAAAGGTAATATTTAGGACAAACTCGTTTATAAAAAATGGTCAAATTCATAATTCTAAAACCATGTTCATGCACACAGACACTCGTTGGAACATTATATTAATTATGTATGCGAAACAGGATAGAAGTCCATGTAGTTCTGTGTTCCGTTCGTGACTTGTAAATAAGGTTTAAGTAAGAAATCAAGAAACTACACGTTTTAAAAGTAAGTGCAATGTAGTTGAAAGAGAAATATTGCTAACATGATCAATGACTCTACATATTTATTTTCGATAACTGAACGAAGGTTTGGCTTGAGTTCAGCTATACTGATAACTGATTATTCCATACGTGATAAATCACTTATACTGATAAGGCCAAATATTAAATCCCTTTGAAAACACCGAGCGCTTTCCGTTCAGCTGTTGGCAAAACTTGAGAATAACACAAGAAGTCAGTAATGCCTCAGTCACACATTCCCGATTATGGCTCCCGACAGCGTCCCGAAAGCGCTACGATACAAAAAAAATACAAAAATCGAGAATATCGGGACGCTGTCGGAACGCTGTCGGGAGCTGTCTGGACGCTTTTGGGACGTTGTCCTGAGAATCAGGAATCATCGGGACACGTTCAGCGTGATCGGCCAAGCACTCCCGACAGTTAAGGTTGTCCCTTAACGGAGACTCAGCCGAATGTGTACAGTCGGGACTCTGTCGGGATAAATTCGGCTGTATCGGATCAAATTTGGTACGGTGTCGGAACGATGTCGGATCAATATTCGGTGGAACGGGAATGATATTACATATTAAACTATTATATACATATATCAATTCTGGTGTATAGCATGTGTTTTGTGCGTGTTTGTTTGTGATTGTCATTAATGGACAGAACATTGACCGGTCCATCACGAATGATTCCCGATTATTGCTCGTGACAGCCTCCCGACAGCGCTAATAATACAAAAGTCGCGAATGTCGGGATGCTGTCGGAACACTGTCGGATCGCATTCGGGAGAATCGGGACGCTGTCGTGACTCTGTCGAGACGCTGTCGGGACATATTCGATCTTTTGATAAAAAAATGAATTTCAAGCCCCGAATATCAGAATATTGTCCCGACTTTTGACATATTTGAATCGGGACGCTGTCGGCTCAAGAACGGCAGGACAAATCGGGAATGTGTGACTGAGGCTTAACGCACCGTTGATATAATTCTGAATCGGCGAGTAGTCGAAGTCCACTTTGTTTTTAGTGCCGTAAATCGAGCTGTTGCATGGATCATCGTGATGGATCGGCTTGAAGACTGAAAAAGAAACCAAAATAGTTAAACGATTTGCTGGATGTGTGAGTCAGTGCAAGTATATGATACCATGAAAAGCCGTATGCTGTTGCGTGTTAAAGTCTGAAATAAAGCATTAGTTATAGTAGTTTTAAGATACACAGCCTCAATAGATGTGACTCAATGCATGAACATCGCCAAACATAAAATAATATTATTTCATTAGAATATTTAAAATAGATAAATAACAGTCATGCGAGTATGCAAGAAATAAATCTCTTCGTACATGTACAACCTAACAACTGGGCAACAGTTGTTAAAACCTATCATATTGAACAATCGTTGTCAGTATTTCATGTAATAATAATATTGTTTGTAAACATGACGTACAACAAACCAAAAGACAAACACAAATAATATTTTGATCATCCTAATGCGAACCAATAATATTTCCCTAACGGTGAATTGTGTTTTTATTTTATTTTACTTTGTATCTTGCTCAAGAACTAATACATAATAAACATAAAATTATACACAATGGGGAAACGCTAAAGGCAACTGCCGTTCAAACTAGACAACAGGATTAGTCAGATCGGAGGTTTTGTACAGAATAGAGGATTTTGAAAAGATACCAGATCTATAGTTAAGTGCAATACCAGATGAACTGTTCTTTATCAATAAGCAATTTCGTTTACAATCTCACAAAGGTGCGTTTCGTTATTACAAATCCTGAAACGTGATGAGAATTCCTTGTCTGTAGAACGGTAGGCTGACGTAGATTTTCTGAGCATTACTAGCATACATGTATAGTAAAACGTTGTTTATAAAAAATAAGCACTGTGAACATCAGAAGAAAATAACAATACGAATGGCTTTAGTTCTTAAAGGCAAAACTAATACGTTTAGTTGGCGTGATTTATATTAAACCCAAGCAGATTATTTTACGATGTAAAATTTTAAGCCGACGCAATCCTACAATTAAAAAGCTTTCATTCCTAGGCAACTAAGTGTTTACAATTTGGTGGAACAATATTGTCGTTAAAGGTATTTATTCTACGGTTAAATCTGGCAATCAAGTGTTGTTATGAACAAGAACACTTCCTCATTGCTGGCGAGTTGTTGGTGTTTTGCTTGCTTTTAAACTGGGTCCGAATACAAAAGTTTGATCCCCGATGGTTTTTCAAGTCCATGTCTCAAATTAAGTGCTTTAATATTATTCAGCATCGTAGCACAATAAATACTAATTATAATAATTACTTCGATATAACAAACAATGTATACATATATCGTTTCAAATTTAAAATAGCAATATCACAATACATTCAAATATTTGAAGTATGATTTCTGACAAAAAAATCATACGTAAACGATTTCATTGATTGTAAGTGTTTTAGAAATTATTCCCATGTGTACATCGTTAGACATGTAAATACTTTTTTAAACGTGGTTTAACGTATTCACTTTGATTAAATAATTGTTCCCGAAAACAGTAAAATTTTCGTTACCGTTTTTTTTGCGTATTGACATAATTATGTATGTTCAATATTTTAAATTATGACACATATTTCAATCGTAAATGGTATTAGTTTACCTGGATGAATGATGGATTATTGGAAACGACATGTTAACTGTTTCTTTTTTTAAATAATCTTCGTTTCATATATTGTTTATAAAAGCTCAGTAACGTACGTTTCACGCTAGTTTGAGACACAACAAAAATTAAACATGAAGAAGAAGACTTTATTCAATCAAATATATAATTTGGGCAAGTTCTATTAGCTCTTTCTGTTTTATTCCATCTGCCAGTTTCTATGTTAAGTCTGTGAGATGATAACCTTAGCTTACTCAGAGCTATTCTGTATTTTTCGATATTGACATTAGAAAGGTAAAACTGATATTCAAACTGAAATATACTATTATAAAATAACGCTCTTGGTGAATCATTAAGTCTGCCATTAATATACTGTTTGAAGTTATCAGAAATCCTTTGTTTTAGAAGAACAATAAAAATTTGAAAGTCACCAACCCCTTGTGATAACCAAACATGGTAGAAACCTAGGGAATTCAATATCGCTTTAACTTGTTTTGCCCAGTTATGTTTTAACGGATTTAATTCTAAATCATTTAGCATTAACTTGTAAATAACACTAATGTATTTATGATCTGGTGCGCTTATTACTTTATACCAATATTTAATCATGTTTAATGTACTTAATGTTAACACATCAAATCGGCCCGTTTCAGATAACATGAAATCGTTTTGTGTACTAGTTTTCACACATAAGGTATATTTTAAGAATTGTGTATGTATTCGTTCTATATAAATTCGTTTTTTCGAGCCCCATATTTCTGAGCCATAAAGTAAAATAGGCATAATTAATTTATCAAAAAGTTCAATTTTGTGTCCGGGATTAATATTAACGAATTTGTTCATATATTTTCTTAATTTAAATAACGCTTTTTGTGCTTGACCGGCTAGAGTTTTCGTTGCATGTGTAAATGACCCCCCTGTAGTAAAAACAATCCCTAAATATGTAAAATTGTTTACAATTTCGATGTTCGTACCATCGTATAAAAATTCTAAATTTTGTGATATTCTACCACCTTTCTTGAAAATCATTACCTTAGTTTTAGTTTTATTAACTATTAACTTCCACTGTTTACAATATTCGCTCAGTATATTTAGGCTATTCTGTAATTCAACGGCGGAGTTCGCAAATATGACAATATCATCTGCGTACAAAAGTAGGAAAAATTTCAGCGCTCCTATATCAACCCCTTTTGCCCCTTTAAGAAACAATGTATCTTCTAAGTCGTTTATATAAAGAGAAAACAGTATCGGTGATAGACATCCACCTTGCCTGAGACCTAAATAACTTTCAAAAGCGGGTCCCATATTACTATGAAGTCTTACTCTAGTGTACAAGTGAGAATACATAGATTTTATAACCGAAAAAAGTCTACCACGGATACCAAGTTTGTATATTTTCAACCAAAGGTTTTCCCTGACAATATAATCAAAAGCTTTCGTAAAGTCTACGAATAAGCAATATAACTGTTCATTTTGATTAATGAAATGAGTTATTAAACCATGTAGAGCAAATATATTATCTGTAGTACCCATTTTGGCCCTAAATCCTGCCTGTGCTTCTAATAAAATGTGATACGTTTCAGCCCATTCTGACAATCTAGCATTTATTATAGTAGTAACAAGTTTACCAATTACACTTAACAGAGTAATACCTCTGAAATTGTTTGGGTCACTCAGGATCCCCTTTTTATGAATTGGTACAATATAACCTTCCGTCCACTTATCTGGAAAATATCCAAGGTTCAGGATTTTATTAAAAAGTGTTACTAAAAAAGGTGTGAGCTCAGTTTTGCCGTAGATCAAGAATTCGTTTAAAATTCTATCTGGTCCGGGACTTTTCCCAGCTTTAAGATTTGAGATGTATTTCATTACTTCTTCCTTAGTAAATGGAATATCCAAATCTTCAAACATGCTATTTAATTCAGAGTTTAAAACAGTATTGTTAAAAAGCATGACATCATCATCAACTTGAAAAAACTTATCATCCGGATCGTTAATTGCCTGAAAGTATTTAGTAAATGTATTTAAGCTAATACCTTTAGGACTATTATGCGTAGTACCCTCTTTCAATAGTTTCCAGTATTCCTTTGCATTTTTATATTTAGCTTTGTTAAGTTTAATTGTGTTTTCATTCATCCTTCTAAAATTAAAAGTTCTAACACTAGCTTTATATATACTTCTAGCGTTTATCATTTCGCATTTATTCACGTGGGAGTTATCTTTTCTGTACTTGTTCAAGCTTTTATAAAAGTTTTTCCTATCCTGAAAACAAGTGGTACTGTATAAAGGGTCATGTTTATAAATAGAATCATCATGTTTTTGAACAGGTTTTCGTGCAAATAACTGTTTACAAACATTATCAATACATGAGAGAAAATTATTTAATGAGTCGTCAATATCACCATTAGAACATGCACTTTCTAAATTTTCAATAATATGCCGAAGGCGCATTTCTATTTCGGGATTAGTCAACGCTTCAGTAAACAAATCTTTCTTTTCACCGTCCCATTTAAACGAATAATTAACTTTATTGGTACGTGTGTTTTCTTCAATATTCAAAAAACTGTTATAATTATTAATTTGTAAATTGCATTTAATGCCGAATTCAATCACACAATGGTCAGACAAAATATTGGGACAATTTACTTTAAAGTGTGAAAATTCAAGCAATAGTTGCTCTTCAACAATGCAGTAATCCACAATGCTTGAACCGTTACTGCCAACAAAGGTAAAAGCGCCTAAAGCCTTATCTTCGCATACGCGACCATTTGCAATCCTTAGACCAGTTTGAATCAAAAAATCTATCAACAAACGTCCATTCTGATTAACAGATACATCTTGCGAATTCCTATGTAAAACAGTGTCCATAATATAATCGTCAGGTAAAAAATCCTGATTTTGCAAATTTAGACTATCGTTTTCGACGTAGTCACTTAACCTACCAACACGTGAATTTAAATCCCCTAATAACATAAAGGAACAGTTTTCATCACCATATTTATCCTTAATTGTTATTATATTTTCTTCAATCACATCAAAAATATTATTTTCAACAACATTAGCTCTGCTAGAATTACTTGGAACAATATAGCATAAACATACAAATAAATCTCTAACCCGATTAGTGACGCTCTTATCGATTCTAATCCAAAGATGCGAATCATTGTGAGATAAAACAAACATATTGTCAGTTACAAATTTTTTCCTGACGTAAATCAATAATCCCCCTGAACTCCTTTTTGCCCTAGGTAATTGTTTTCTATTTAGGCAATAACACTCAAAATTATCTACATCATAGCAAAATTTTTCACAGCCCCATGTTTCAGTAAAACAAACGACATCATGAGATTTAAACAACAAAGTTACTTCCGGTGAAACAAGCTTATTATTACATTTTGTTATCAAACCTTGAATATTAAGAAGCGCAAATTTCAGGTCAGTAGAATCTGCACATTCGCTGCTATATATGTCCTATATGTTGGTGTTATGCGCGGGTACCGCTGTGGGCTGCGCGGTATTGGGTGGATTTTTCCCTGGTTTTCGTGGACCTCGTGCGCTAGCAGATCTTGATTTCTTCGTGCTGGTAGCGGGCGTAGATTTCACGGTTTACCTACCACGGGGTTTTGGGAAGTTTTGCGCGCTTACGGACTGCGGAGGTGTAGACACATCCGACTGCGTGGGTGTAAACACATCACTGTCCAAGTTACGTTGTGTTAGACTGGCACCCAGAGACGGTACATCGCTGACACGGACGCTGGGTTGAGACATGGTTTGTGTGGTAGCGGCTCCTACTGCCGCTGCGTAATGTTGACTGGCACCCAGAGACGGTACATCGCTGACACGGACTCTAGGTTGAGACATGGTTTGTATGGTAGCGGCTCCTACTGCCGCTGCGTAATGTTGAGGAGGGTGTACTACTGAGGTAATCGTTTGCTTTGCAGTGCTAGGCTCAATCCATGCGGGCTGACTTGCAGACTGTGGTCCAGTACTATCTCGCTGCATATATGTGTTGGTCGCAGCTCGAGAATCAGATCGCAGTCTATTTGGGCCCCGACTTGTTTGCAGAGGATACAAAATGTCATGCCAGTCCGCGAATTCGTCACGAATTAATCTATCGTTGACGTACAGCGCAGCTGGGAATCTTAACTGCACCCTGTTGTTTCTATTCTCCCTGCACTTTTTGTACTCCGGCCAGCATCGCTTCCTAGCGGCTCTTATGTCATCAGGATAGTCCCTGTCTATTGCGTATCGGCTTCCTGCCAAACGTCTAGCGTTGCGCATTGCAAGTTCAACATCAGATTTATACCGGAATGTTACTAGTATCGGTCGTTTTTGAACTGCGTTGGGATACCGAGAGGAAGGACCCAGTCTACACGCACTTTCAATACACAAATTGTCCACATCTAGGTCAAGTTTTGCACTCAAAAACTCACAAGCATCATCAATTACGACAGACTCTCTCGATTCAACAAGGCCATAAATTAATAAGTTTGTACTTTTGCTTTGAGTTTCGAAGTTAAGAAGCTTGTACTCTAGGCATTTGATTTTGTGATCATGTTGGTTAACACGTACCTTGGTCTCCTCAAACTGTTTATGCGAAGTTGATGACAATAATTGGCTGCGTTCAATGGCTTGCATTTTGCCGAACAACACATTTAACTTAGCATTTACGTCTAGAACTTCATAGCTTTCCATTTCCATTTCAACACTGCCTGTATTTTGTCTCGCACGTTTTCGCTTGTGTTCAACAGATACCCACTTTTCACCTGACTTTTCCCCTGTCTGCATATCTGTGTTTACACTTGGAGCCGCCATGTTTTCCCGTGCACTACAGAACAAATCTTCATTTTCCATTTCTTCAGATCTATTTAATATTTCCGAAAAGGAATCACAATCACTAACGTTGGCCATAGTATAAACAATGAATCCACTAACGTTACCTTATTTTATTTCTAACGAAGCGTATTCCCATTATAAATATAAAACGCGATATTTTGCCTGACTACACTCTACACTCTGTCACGTGCTGTGTTGTCCATTAATAGAATCAGAAAATACGATCTCAAAAAACATTTATTTAGATACATAATGCAACCTTCCGTTAGATTTTTTTTTCTTCGTATTCACCTTGCTAGTTTAATTTAAGCATCATAGCGTATGTTTCTTGCACTATTGGATAAATAATATATTTATCTTTTATATATTACAAATCATCTAGTAGAGGGAGCGTGTTTAAAATTGGTCCACAACACTGAGACCACCTGTGAAAACTCATGTGAAAACTCATAGGGTATTTACAGCTATATAATTCTCGATTTTGTTTTTAAATATAATGATTTTCAAGGTCTTACCTATTTTTCCACTAGTTAAAAATAATCCGTACTTGTTTGTGACAGTAACACAAACGACTATCATAAGAAAAATTATTGAGCACGATTTCAAAACAAAAGTTACGTTATGTCTTCTCAACATCCTCATTTTTATCAGCGGTCGTTATCCGTGTCAGTATCACACACAATAATAACAACCAAAGCGGTTTGAAAAATGCGTCTGCGACAACACGCTCCTTGTCATCCAGATAAATTTTACCGCGTTTGTCACGTTATCTTAATTCAATACGAGAAAAACATAAACTACACGAAATAGAAAAGGAAGTTGTTCTTGTAAATATATTCAGCAGTCCCAATAGTTTCTTTGCGAAAAGAAAATGCTTCCATAGCTTTGAATATCCTTAATATAACGATTTCCCACAGATTACATCATTTTAAACCATTTGCTTTCGTCGTTTTAAACATGTCATCGATGTAAACCAAGTGTTGTCAGTATTAGGTTAATCTTATCGCAGTGTATTGCACTAAGCATATGGAAGAAAAACCGCCACTGTGGTGCGCTATTGGAAATCCAATAATCCGCTTAATTGCTTCGGCGATAAGGCTAATCTTATCGTTGCGCTATTGGAAATCCAAAAATCCGCTTAATCGCTTCGGCGATAAGGCTAATCTTATCGTTGCGCTATTGGAAATCCAAAAATCCGCTTAATCGCTTCGGCGATAAGGCTAATCTTATCGCAGTGTTTTGCGCATGCACTTAAGTCGCGATGAATAAATAGTGTGTGCCTTCGTGTCTGGGAACATTTTCATGAACTTTATATTTAAGAAATAATTTTCGAAGTATCGTTGTTTATCGGCCAATTAACAACGATTTGGAGTTCTGATGAGTAGGAATTAAACCACGAGGGCGTTAGTCCGAGTTGTTTAATAGCCATTCATCAGAACGACAAAGAGTTGTTTATTGGCCGATAAGCAACGACAAAGCGAAAATCAGTTCGTTTCTAACATAATTTGACATATATTTTTGCAATTGTAATTGGAACTCCTTTTTACTATGCTCCGCTCAGAATCGGGACTTCTTTTTGCGTTGTTTATTGTGTAGTTTAACAACGGTAATTTGTTCTTTGTGTATAGAAAAATTAGCGAATATAATGTTGGAAGATTTAGTTGAAGAAATAAACCGTATTTGTCACCGCGGTTTATCAAATAGTATGTGCCTTCGTGTCTGGGCAAATATTCATTAACTTTATATTATTTGGTTGAAGAAACAATACGTGCTTGGCATCACTTGATTATATTTAAAATACAAAAAAGTTCACTCCCAGTGAACGTCACTATGCAGTACATTGTCACTTGAACTATTCATATAGCAGGTAAGACTAGCGACAGCAAACAGTCAGACTCCCCTCGCCCAAGGGACATCGTCATCAAATGAGGCGTATCGTGGGAAAACCGGGCTTAATGCATGTGCATCAAGTGTCGTCCCGGATTAGCCTGTGCAGTCCGCAGGTCTCTCAGTCTGCCGGTCTGTCGGTCTGTTCGTTTTCATGATTTCCGGATGATAACTCAAGAAAGGCTGGACATATTCAAATAATTTTTGGTATACATGTGTAACATCATAGAATACAGGTCAAGTTCGAATTTGATTACAAACCACTAAATTTTCACAGTTATGGCCCCTTTTCGACTTAACTTCCCTAAAAACATGGTTTCCGGATGATAACTCAAGAATGGCTTGACATATTTAGATAATTCTTGGTACACATGTGTAGCATCATAAAATACAGGTCAAGTTTGACTTTGGTTACAAACCACTGAGTTTTGACAGAGTTATAGCCCTATGTTTTACTTAAATTCCATAAAAACATGGTTTCCGGACGATACCTCAAGAATGGCTTGACATATTGAAATAATTATTAGTACACGTGTGTAGCATCATCAAATACAGGTCAAGTTCGACTTTGGTTACAAACCACTAAATTGTGACACAGTAATGGCCCCTATTTGACTTAAATTCTCTAAAAACATGGTTTCCGGACAATAACTCATGAAAGGCTCCACATATTTAAATTAAATTTGGTACATAGCTGTCACATTATGAAATACAGATCAAGTTCAACAAACCACTAAATGTTGACAGAGTTAGGGCTCCTATTGAAATTACATTTTTCCAAATACACTCACATTCACAAATTTAAGCCTTCTCTTTGTGTTCATTTCTTTCGAATGGATGCCATAGTATTGTAACAAGGCCATATTGTGGGGTTATATCCGTCACTCATGTGATAATTCTAGTTTCGCATAATCCGAACTCTGAAGAGGTGATTTATGCCAAATTTTCATGAAACAATATTACCTTATAAACGTATACATGTGTATTTGTACACATGTATACCACACTCTCCTTTCAATAGCATTTTATGTTAAAATAGCCGAACCAACTATGTAATTATTTTTTATACACAGTTTTACGTTGCAGATATGTTTTAAGAAACCCTGCATTTTACCACAATGTTGTGCTCTAATATGTCTAAACCTGATAGCATTCTCTTTTTGTCTTTTCTTCTTACTAGACACGTATTTCAATATTTTAAAAAAGTCTATCAGTATTCTATATCCAGTTAGCAATAGTACGTCTCGAGTTGTGCTCTGTAATTTTAATGGGGCTACTTAAAAGCGCTAATGCACTACAGATATCAGTGTCACTCTTAAGTTGGTCATATTAAAATACGTTTCATGTTTCTTTTGCTGTCTTACTAGAGTTGCTGTGTTTGCCTGTCTAAAAACTATTTATAACTCAATGCAAGATGTCATGGCTTTCTTTCAGGTTCTGCATGTCCTTGAATTTATATCTGACCACAGTTCCTCTTGAAACTCTTCCGCCAACCCCCGAACTCACTATTTCAGCACTCACCACAATACCCGCGCTGTTTTCATTTCGTTTCTGCGAAAAAGGTGCGTTAAATGGACTCTACTAACCAAGTCTGTCTCCCTTGGTCTAGCTTTCCATACATAATGAGTGTGCTTAACACCGAAAAACATGTGTCTAAACTACCTTTCCGGAAATAAATGAAAGTAGAGCTGCCATGGAAAATAACGACTTCCCTCTAATATAAAGTTACAAAACTATAACTTATAAACAAGCTTATTGGGCACATGGAAGTAAAAAAGAGTTGTAGCACACTTTGACCGAAATTTGTTAGTTATTTAACGAACCCGCAGGCCGAGATTAAATAATTAACATATTGAGGTCAAAGGGTGCTAAAGTGTTATATACCATATTTACCAATCACATTGCAACTTTATACGATGCCGATCCCAATGGACAGTTCCTAGATGTCACGTGATGTCTGACATGCTTGACGTGCGTGTCATTTCCAAATTTAGAGCTGTCGTATGACGTCCACTCACTGCAATCGTTCAGTGCAGTAAGTAGCGTGCGTATAAATTACAACTAAATTTCAATATACTGCACGCTACTTTTTGCACGATAATCTTGCATTTTAGGCTCCGCCCACCAGTTTCTGTTCTAATATCACAAGTATTGAGTACCGCAGAACAAAGGGGATTAAAATATTATTCGTCCGAAATATGTTTCTTATTTACGAAAGTCATTGTTCAAAAGCGCTTGGTACGAACGAAATACTATACTGTACATACTCGTTTACTCCTGAGTCATCACCAGTTATCGCATACCGAAAATAGACGACAGCAAGTTACCAAAATTTTTATAATTAACGAATTTCAAATGCGTGGTTTTCGTTTTTTGTTCGGCAACATGCCCATTAGAAACACTTTCTACAAAGTTTTAGTTTTATTAGCATATTTCTGGGCTGCTCCTTTAAAACCCGGGCGCGATCGTCAAAAATAGTAAATAAATATTTTTTGGCATTATATCAAATTCGTGGCGAGCCATAAAAATACGTTGCGGCGCTGCCTGAGAAACAAATCATTAACTTTTTTAGCCTATAAATGATTAACTGACTTCGAAATGTGTATGTATTATGCATAGATAACTTCCAAGATGAAGGTAGGGTGTATTACTTAAGAATAACTATACGCGTCTGATAAAAAATAATTTTCATTCATTCCCGCAGTTATTTTCGTACATTGTTAATTTGGCTGACAAATGTATATAATAATGATGTTTACGTACATTATTTAGGTTATTCATGTATCATTGGTGAAAACATGGGGCGGTATGATCGGTTTATTTACGGTACAAATATTAATAATTATTAAATTAATCACAAATTAATTTTGGGATCCGAGAAGTTTTCTTATGGTGTCCGAAAAATCAGGGGTCCGAGCAGTCTTCTTATATAGGTTTCACTTAGAAGAACATTGTATTTTGTAATTAATTAACGCACTACTGTAGAACTGGTGGGTGGGTGGGTGGATGGATGGATGGATGGATGGATGGATGGATGGATGGATGGATGGATGGATGGATGGATTATATTGCATGGCTAAATTTAGTCCACTAATGCGCGATTTGTACAAACTTACATAAATGTCTCATCGTTTACTCATAAAAATTATATCGACCGCTCAAAACAATTCAAACGCATTTTATTGTTTTATAGATCGTTAATTATACAAAATTATATGGTGCCAGTTTAAGAAATATGGAAAAAACATGAGTTCCATAATGCCATTATATTTGGTCGAGTATCAAAACAAATGAACTTCACATATTAAACATTGGTACAGATAAATTAATGCATTATGTTTCAGAGTTCGCGATGTTGTTTAGTGAATTGTGAGGAAGCAAGTTCTTTAAACGTCATTGCAATGTAAAATACATTTTATGCAATACTTATGTTTAACAACATTTTAAGATTTCCACAAGAAATCAGTAACATTGCTTACATTTATCATAGCTGAAAACAATTTGTCCATTGATTATGTAAAGAAAAGAAATACTATTGTTGTATATAATCTCTGCTTGTTTGGTAAGATTGGATGCATAATATTGGCGATCGTAAATTCAACACATGTACAAACTGATCAACTTGTGTCAGCAGACAGCCCACACAATACACATACACACCAAATTCTTGCTGAGCGCATTGATATCAGCTATTTTGTCAAAGATTTCAGGTACTTTTCCCAGATTTGTGTAAGTCCTTATATGTCTCAACGACCATAAATGAAGCATCTGCGCCTATCAATATATATATATATATATATATATATATAATGATAAAGAAAAAAGTTTCAAAACCATTACAATTTGCCACCAACGAATTGATGTCTAATTGTTAACATGTATTTTTAAGGCTATTATAATTATATACTGTCCCGTGTATACGGCCTTGTCTGTGTTAGGCCGCTTCTTGATATATGTGTACTATTTCTTTCTTGTTAGAATATGTAATTAATTTGATGAAAAAATTGTACATTTGCCAATCTTTGGCATAGGACCCCTTTCGATAAGACAGAAAATAGTAAAGATAGAAATGCTCAATTTTTGGAAATAATTCCGAACACTTAAGACTCTTGACACTGAATATTTTAAAATCTACTAGAAATAATACAACTTGGTGCATATGAAACAGGGTATGTTACTGCGTTTAAACTGTTTAATTTAAATACATATTGGTTGTTTCCCCTTCTGAGAGCAACAAAACAGAGAAGGTTATGCAAGGCGATCAATATAGTAGGTTTTTTTAAGTACTCTGTACCACATGCAGGTATGAGACTTGGCCATATAGTTTAACCAAACATAATGCTAGTCTTTCTACGGCATGTTTTGAACATTTCAGTACTTGTGTTGCTCCAAAAGCACCATTGCTTTGCGAATTATTTAACCTTAATCTTACATATGGAATATACTCTGATTTGGAGCAGTGAATAAATACTTGCTCGAGATTGTGTTGCGTGAAGTGTTGTTGTTGTTGATTGAATGCAGTTCGCAGTCGGCCTTCACGTGCAGCGAGACACTTCCATAAGAGAACAAACATCACAATGTTATATATCAGAATATAAATACTCATAAAAACATAATAAATAAAAGTGCAAGCAATTACTTTGTCTAATTTGCAATCTGACAACCAAAGCGGCAACATGTATCTGAGTGCATTGCGATAGTTTATTCGTGAGGAACGTTGTAGTGGTCACGAGAAAAAGTACACGTTCAGCGTAATATGCACTTTCACAGATGCAGACTGAGAGGGACTACGTTTTATAGCTGCAACGAACAACCCGCACGACTCATCATCATCATCGTCATCATAATTATTCTCGTCACCATCATTATTATTATTAAAGTTAACGTCATCTGTATTGTCATCACTATAGGAAACTAAGACCCGTTATAGGAGATACCAATGCATGCATGCGCTTAATCGTTAGTCAGTACGTTTGTACGGTCTAATTAGAACGAAATGCATACTCGCGCACATCCATACGAACGTGCACCTTTTTATTGGGATAAATATCCAATGCACGCAACAGAACGTACGTACAAACAAACGTCCTATTTTGGATTATTAAAACCAAAATAACCATGCACATTCCCGCTCGAACTAGAATATACGTATACACGGACAGTAATATAATTACCTTATTAGACCATCCGCACATGTTGGTACGTACGTTTGGACAGTACAGTAGCGTAGCGTACCGAACCTCCGGTATCGTTGCGTGCCGTACCTATACGTACCGCACCTAACCGTACCGCAGTGACATCGCAAAAGTGGCGACAGATTTTCAAGTTTTTCGATTTTTCTGGCGACAGCGTTTTTGTTCCGAATGATTTACTATTGAAATGACGTAAGCGACATTTTAGCCTAAGGTTAGATACCAGTAAATCATTGTGTATCCCTCCGTGTTACATTCAAAAGTAGTGCCTATTACTAAAAAGTTCCTCTTCTCTTCTGGCATAAAAGCCATTTAGGTATCTCAGACATGCCTTTTGTGGTTATTTCTATTATCCTATGCGTGTCTGCAACATTTTGATGCATTTCATTGGAGGCTAACTTGAAAGGTGAACTTTTGGGGGGTGTTTACTGTGGTATGGGGCTTTTGTCGAAATATGACTGCCGAAACCCTGTTTTCTACCGGTGCCTGCATTCAAGTGAGATGCATTTTCTTAGAAGTAACATGACATATCTTTTTTATTGCAAATTTAGGAAGAGAACAGATTGACCTTTAAATTGATAATTGGCTTGCACAATCTGAAATGAAGAAAATGCTAGAAAAAAGCTTGGAAAGTTTGCCGTTTTATAATGGGACACTATGGGATTGGATTTACTGGTTTCTAACCCTAAGCGGTCTTGCTGACTCGGTTAACCTCGACAGTTATCGTGCATGTATTGATTTTTAGTGATGCAAGCGGTGCGATTGTATTAACTGAAGCATGAAACTGAATGCGTATCGATAATGTGATAACATGCGACTGGTTATATGGCCCGAGGCAATTTTAATTGCATGTAGAACAAACAGCTTTTTCTTTAATCGTCGATACCGGCAATTAATAGAATGTGCCATGTTTGTAACAGATTAAGAACGAGATCAAACGATAATTAGAAATCAAAACATAGTATCCTTCTTACCTATAGATTCAGCCATTCCTATAGATTCGGCCACCCCCAGATAATGGAAATTTACTATCATTTCTTATCAAACTTGTGTTAGTTATCTGTATTGAGACTTTCACATAAATATAGTTTTGGGCTTTAAAAACATGCGAATTATATATTTATTCTGAGAAAATTAACAATTTTAAAAGAAATTCCCCACAATTGTTACACACTTTGTGCATTAGCCAAGAATTTTGTAAACATTCATTTTCAAACAGTATGTTAGTCTAATAAAGAATGCTTCTAATGAATTTTTTCAAAATTGTAACAAAATGTTAGCGTTTTCTTACCAAAATGAAGACTGAACCAAATGATAGGAAACAACTGACGAATTCATGGATGCTAGGGTACCTTCCTAGAATTGGTCAGTAACTAAGTGAATGGCTGATCTCTACATTATCTGGCCTTTATTTATAATCGGGGAGACCTTAAAGTCATAGGTAAAAGTCTCACTGGTGTAAAAGCTGTGCTCATTTAGGGTATAAAAGCAGTTTAGCTCTTAAGTGGCCGAAATATACAGGAAAAGAGGCTAAGTATGCAGTGTTTTCAACACGTTCGTGTTTTGTTTGTTTGTTTGTTTATTTGGATTTTTCGCCGTTTTAACAGTATTTCAGTCATATCACGGCGGTTATCCTAACCACTCTTTTCCTGGGCAAGCTTAGCCGATCTAAGCGGTTTACCAGTACTAAATGCACATACCTATGTTAGTAACTGAAAACTGCCCTACTTGAATCAGAGGTAGGGGGAGAATGGCCGTATAAATAATTTTATGACCAATCCCCACACCAGTTATATGGCCGGGCTGGGATTCGAACTCACGATCCCCGGATTGACAGTCCAGCGCTCTACCAACTGAGCTGTTTAATTAAGCAAAAGTCCGTAATAACACAGTTTGTTACGACAATCGGTATGAAATGTTGAATTTGAAATTGAAAATTCCCTTGTCAAAATGACCAGTTCAGACGTAAATACTCCTTGTAAAAAAGTTTTTAGTTTCTGATGACGTCGCTTCTCCATCTAATATGCTAAAACTTCAAAATTCTTCAGTGAACAAACATTTTGAAGATTATTGGAATTCTTTTGGTCTATGAAAAAAAAAGGGGGGCCTAAATTAAAATTAAGTTGGTTTTTCCCTTTACCGACCGACCCACAAAAAAGCCGCCGACTGAAAAACATGTATTGCAAAATATGCGGTAATTATTTATTTTTTTCTTGCTATAAATTTCGTATTTTTGTTTCGCTCACAACTTTCATCAGCTACAATTTTGATCATTAAGGCGCCTATTGACCGGATACTAGTAAACGTGGTGTATTTCACGTTTTGTCGTGTGCACACCGGCCGACGTATGACGTCATCATCCGTGTATATAATTATGTTTTATTTTAAGGTTTGATACCTGTAACTAGTAGGGTGATCTTTGAAAGTTGTCCGTATATGAAATAGCTCGATTTTCTTCTGTCAAAAGAGACATTTCGCATAACGGACACTGGTTTCAATAGTTATTTCCTGAAAACGACATGTCTTTTATGCAGCTTGATGTATCATGACACCGAATTACTTGAAATTTTAATATTGAGCAGTTCATGTATAGGCAGCATGTGCTTTTGTCGAAATCGCGAGTGTTTCTTACGACCGACTACAATAAAGTGAGATGAATTGTCTTAGCATAACATATCGTTTTTAGCTCAACTACCGTATTCCTAGAATAGGTGAGCTATCCTACTACCCCTGGCGTCGGCGTCTGAATTGGTTGAAGTTTTTATTCAAAAGTCTTTTAACTTCAAAACTACATTAGTTATTCACTTGAACCTTGGAATATACCTTTGTCATCAGCAACAGTATCAGGGGCTAAATCCCCCATAACTCTGTTTTGTATTTTGACAGAGTTATGCCTCTTTTTTCACTTAGATTTTCTGGTTGAAGTTTATATTCATAAGTTTTGTAACTTCAAAACTACATAAGCTTTTCACTTGGAACTTGGAACTAACCTTTGTCATCAACTCCAGTATCAGGTGCAACATTTCCCATAACTCTGTTTTGTATTTTGACAGAGTTATGCCCCTTTTTCACATCGATTATCTGATAAAAGTTTATATTCAAAAGTTTTGTAACTTCTATACTACATAAGCTTTTCACTTGGAACTTGAAACTAACCTTTGTCATCAACTCTAGTATCAGGTGCAACATTACCCATAACTCTATTTTGTATTTTGACAGATTTATGTGCCCTTTTCACTTAGGTTTTCGGTTTAAAGTTATTATTCAAAAATGTGGTAAACTTAAAACTACAGTTATTCACCTGAAACTTGCAATTAACCTTTGTCATCAACTCTAGTATCAGGGGCAACATTACCCATAACTCTGTTTTGTATTTTGACAGAGTTATGCCTCTTTTTCACATATATATTTTGGTTGAAGTTTATATTCAAAAGTTTTACAACTTCAAAACTACATCAGTTATTCACTTGAAACTTGGAACTAACCTTTGTCATCAACTCTAGTATCAGGGGCGACATTACCCATAACCCTGTTTTGTATTTTGACAGAGTTATGCACACTTTTTACATACATTTTGTGGTTTCAGTTTTTGTTCCAAAAATGTATAACGGTTTCATTTAAAAGTTTTGTATTTTAACAAATTTATGCCCCTTCCACGATCCAACATATGTACCAACTGAAATAGTCGAATAGTCGAGCGCGCTTTCCTCAAACAGCTCTTGTTTATTTTAAATTTTGAAAGCAGAGAGAACCATCTTTCCAAAAAGATCAGACTCGCAATATCTGAATCGAAGAAAAGTGGCCATGCCAGGAGATTTTGCTGTTTAACAATAGGACCATGTGGAGATTTGGTTTACCTGTTTCTAACCTTCAGCGTGTTTGTTGAAATCAATAAATAAATACAAAATTCATAAAGTTGAAACAAGTAAAAATTGGGATGTATTGTATAATACATTGTGCGTGGTAGACGAGAACAAGAAAATTACCGACAAAGTTTCGATTTCAATTAGCAAATCAACAAGTGGTAGTGCAGAAAAGTTTTACCCTGATATTAACAAAAAAGTGTATGTCAGTACTGGCTTTGTAAAGGAATAATTATTCTATCAGTACTAGTAAGTGGTCTTTGTTAAATTGTCATTAACAAAAACACAGTTTATATTTGAGAGGACAGAGACATCCGAGTTAACAACATTTCTGATTTTCTTATTTGTGACATTTTAATCAAATTATTTTTAATTTTCAATTCACTGATTTGACATTTTTCTAGTCAACCAGAATGTATTTGTACCGTCTTAGTATGATTGTCTAGTCAGTTAGCCATTGATAGTAATACACATGTTTTCTTGTCAGACAGTATCTATCTATGCTGTAATAATTACCATGTCTGTCTACTCAATTCAGACATTGGTATTAAATATAATACATGTACTTCACAAATTGTTTTTAAAGCATTGCGTATTCTATTTATGTCTATTATTAAAACCAGTTTTCCCATGTATAATTTTGGTTGTATCAATCAAGATGAAGAAAGTAATTGTGATTTTCAAACAAAGATACAATTATAATGTATTGCTAAATGACGATTTGTAGTTATGACAAAGATTAAATTCTCGTAATAAAATAAAATATTCTTCCTACCTACCGACCCGCCTCTAAAATTTCGGATCGGTAAAGGGAAAAACAAAAGATTTTTTAATTTAGGCCCAACTAGCAAACTGAAGAGCACATCATTTGTATTATTGTACAACTACCAAACTGAAGAGCAAATCATATGTATTATAGTACAACTAGCAAACTGAAGAGCACATCATATGTATATATGTGTTATGTGAACAACTAGCAAACTGAAGAGCACATCCTATGTATATATGTGTTATGTGAACAACTAGCAAACTGAAGAGCACATCATATGTATTATAGTACAACTAGCAAACTGAAGAGCACATCATATGTATTATAGTACAACTAGCAAACTGAAGAGCACATCATATGTATTATAGTACAACTAGCAAACTGAAGAGCACATTATATGTATTATAGTACAACTAGCAAACTGAAGAGCACATCATTTGTATTATAGTATAACTAGCAAACTGAAGAGCACATCATATGTATTATAGTACAACTAGCAAACTGAAGAGCACATCATATGTATTATAGTACAACTACCAAACTGAAGAGCACATCCTATGTATTATAGTACAACTAGCAAACTGAAGAGCACATCATATGTATTATAGTACAACTAGCAAACTGAAGAGCACATCATTTGTATTATAGTACAACTAGCAAACTGAAGAGCACATCATATGTATTATTGTACAACAAGCAAACTGAAGAGCACATCATATGTATTATAGTACAACTAGCAAACTGAAGATCACATCATTTGTATTATAGTACAACATAGCAAACTGAAGAGCACATCCTATGTATATATGTGTTATGTGAACAACTAGCAAACTGAAGAGCACATCATATGTATTATAGTACAACTACCAAACTGAAGAGCACATCCTATGTATTATAGTACAACTAGCAAACTGAAGAGCACATCATATGTATTATAGTACAACTAGCAAACTGAAGAGCAAATCATATGTATTATAGTACAACTAGCAAACTGAAGAGCAAATCATATGTATATATGTGTTATGTGAACAACTAGCAAACTGAAGAGCACATCATATGTATTATAGTACAACTAGCAAACTGAAGAGCACATCATATGTATTATTGCACAACTAGCAAACTGAAGAGCACATCATATGTATTATAGTACAACTAGCAAACTGAAGAGCACATCATATGTATTATTGTACAACTAGCAAACTGAAGAGCACATCATATGTATTATAGTACAACTAGCAAACTGAAGAGCACATCCTATGTATTATAGTACATCTAGTAAACTGAAGAGCAAATCCTATGTATTATAGTACAACTAGCAAACTGAAGAGCACATCATATGTATTATAGTACAACTAGCAAACTGAAGAGCACATCATATGTATTATAGTACAACTAGCAAACTGAAGAGCACATCATATGTATTATTGTACAACTAGCAAACTGAAGAGCACATCATATGTATTATAGTACAACTAGCAAACTGAAGAGCAAATCCTATGTATTATAGTACAACTAGCAAACTGAAGAGCACATCATATGTATTATAGTACAACTAGCAAACTGAAGAGCAAATCATTTGTATTATAGTACAACTAGCAAACTGAAGAGCACATCATATGTATTATAGTACAACTAGCAAACTGAAGAGCACATCATATGTATTATAGTACAACTACCAAACTGAAGAGCAAATCATATGTATTATAGTACAACTAGCAAACTGAAGAGCACATCATATGTATTATTGTGCAACTACCAAACTGAAGAGCACATCATATGTATTATAGTACAACTAGCAAACTGAAGAGCACATCATATGTATTATAGTACAACTAGCAAACTGAAGAGCAAATCATATGTATTATAGTACAACTAGCAAACTGAAGAGCACATCCTATGTATTATAGTACAACTAGCAAACTGAAGAGCACATCATATGTATTATTGTACAACTAGCAAGTTGAAGAGCACATCATATGTATTATAGTACAACTAGCAAACTGAAGAGCACATCCTATGTATTATAGTACAACTAGCAAACTGAAGAGCACATCATATGTATTATAGTACAACTAGCAAACTGAAGAGCACATCATATGTATTATAGTACAACTAGCAAACTGAAGAGCACATCATTTGTATTATAGTACAACTAGCAAACTGAAGAGCACATCATTTGTATTATAGTACAACTAGCAAACTGAAGAGCACATCATATGTATTATTGTACAACTACCAAACTGAAGAGCACATCATATGTATTATAGTACAACTAGCAAACTGAAGAGCACATCATATGTATTATAATACCACTAGCAAACTGAAGAGCACATCATATGTATTATAGTACAACTACCAAACTGAAGAGCAAATCATATGTATTATAGTACAACTAGCAAACTGAAGAGCACATCATTTGTATTATTGTACAACTACTAAACTGAAGAGCAAATCATATGTATTATAGTACAACTAGCAAACTGAAGAGCACATCATTTGTATTATTGTACAACTACCAAACTGAAGAGCAAATCATATGTATTATAGTACAACTATCAAACTGAAGAGCACATCATATGTATTATTGTACAACTAGCAAACTGAAGGGCACATCCTATGTATATATGTGTTATGTGAACAACTAGCAAACTGAAGAGCACATCATATGTATATATGTGTTATGTGAACATCTAGCAAACTGAAGAGCACATCATATGTATATATGTGTTATGTGTACAACTAGCAAACTGAAGAGCACATCATATGTATACTTGAGCATAGTTCAAAACCACATGCAAAATGTTCAGCAAACAAATAAATACTGATAAATTATATCCAAATCATGTTAAAAGTTGAAATACATAAATACTGCAAAATCAAACGCACATGTAAAGTGCGTCAAATTCTCCGATCAAGTAACTTGCCGTTAAATAGAAAATTGAATTGAATTATGGTCCATTAAAATTCGCATTACTTGTGACTGACGCTACCTTACGTGCCAAACTAATTATAATAATTTCAAAGCATTATAAAGGCTAAGCTATATTACACACTAAATATGGAATCATCACAATTTTTTTGGCACAAATACAAATATATCAGGTTTGTATTAATCAGATCACACCTCTCCTTCCCACGTGCACCCGTGTATACATCGAACATAATAAGGACCATAAAAACTTCTCTTATGTTGCTCAATACGTGTCCCATACGTCCGGTATAACAAGATGGCAAGGACCGATTGGTCAAACCTGTGGCACTCGCCGTAGACGTTTCCCACCTGGCCGCATGCCATATATTTCTTGGGTGTAGTATCCGGCATCATGCATCCCATCGTCAAAGCACACGCCACCCAAGGCTTTAAAATTGTGTTCACTATAACCTCTGTTCGCTTAAGAATGACGAAACCACCTTGTATTTCCGGTAACGATCGGAACGCGCACGGCTCTATGTTGAAATACCGGAATGTGCTCGCCAAAGTCCTCCTGGCCACGCTGCCGTCGCCTCCTGTGAAGACATGTCAGTCTCATAAAATGCGAAATTAATTTAGATTTGACTGACAACTGGAGAAACATCTTTTACGATTGTAAATCTGGTCATTTTGCAGTTTACCCCCACTTGAATGAGACTATGTTTTTCCAGTGTTTCACCATGAAAGCAACGGCTAATTCAGTATTGATACATTGTAAATGATAACTCTAAAAATATGTAAAATTCTTATACAAAACAAGTGCATTTTTCGTTGTTCTGCATTAAAGTTAAAAGATGACGTGTTTTATAAATTACTGTACTAGATCTACTTATTTGTTCGTGTTAATAAAAGATAGGAGAAAATCGTGTTTGTGCTATGCAGTGAAAGAATTGATAATACCAGTCAGTGAATTAAGAAATAATTTTTGTTTTACCGTTGTTTATCGGCAAATAGACGACGATTTGGAGTTCTGATGCGTAGGAATTAAACCACGAGGGCGTTGGCCCGAGGTGTATAATAGCCGCGCATCAAAACGTCAAATAGTATAACAGTATAACGTTTTAAGCAATGGTGCATGTTTATTATCCCCTTTGATGCAATATCATGATTGACATATTAAGGTCCACATTATTCACCTGTACAGATGAGGTCCAGGCGATTGGCATCATCGAATAACTCCACGAGATTGTTCTGCGTGAACCGAATTGAGGAGTCCAGCCAGACCACGAGGGGATGTTCGTTTAACACGGTCTAAAACCGAATACAATTATCTATGGGTTTTAGACGCTGTAGCGTTGATCGTTTCAACATAGATGTAGATTTAATCTTTTCAACATAAAGAATCGTCAGACATGAGGTAGTTATTATATGTCCTTTTTTGAAATTTCCAGATATATTGTAGCTTTCACCTTTAGAACATAGAGGATTGTCAGACATGTATCATGATGTACCTCTAATCTGTTATCTTTTAGAAATTGCCAGACATTCTGTAGCTTCATCTTTTGAACATAAAGAATTGTCAGACATGATGAAGCTCTATAGGTCAGTTCACTTTATGAAACTGCCAGACATTTTGTCGCTTTCATCTTTTGATCAGTAAAACTATCTGATATGATGTAGCTCTAATCTGTTTAATTTATGAAGCTGCCGGACATGATGTCGCTTTCATCTTTTGATTAGAAAAAAATGTCTGATATGACGGATATCTAATCTGTTAAACTTAAAACTATTGCCACTCACAAAGTAACGTTTATTTACGGTGTCCTGTTATCGCCATCGTAGTTTCGCGACTTCGACCTGTGCTTATGAAAGAGCGCCGACGCGCCGACGCGATCCGCCGACGCGCCGACACGATACGCCGAAGCACCGAGACGATGCGCCGAAGTGCCGACACGTTACGCCGAAGCGATATAAACGTCTCAATCTAGTGTGGTTTTTTCGTATGTGGCTATACAATTGGGCGAAGATACGACGAGACGACGTTTATATCGCTTCGGCACATCGTGTCGGCGCTTCGGCGTATCTTGTCGGCGCTTCGGTGTATCGTGTCGGTGCTTCAGCGTATCGTGTCGGCGCTTCAGCGTATCGTCTCGGCGCGTCGGCGTATCGTCTCGGAGCGTCGGCGCCCTAATATTTCTGAAGTCGAATTCGCGCCGAGACGATACGCCGATGCGCCAAGACGATACGCCGACGCGCTAAGTCGATACGCCGACGCGCCGACACGATGCACCGAAGCGCCAATACGATACGCCGAAGCGCCGACACGATGCGCCGAAGCGATATAAACGTCGCAATCTCGTGTGTTTTTTCATATGTGGCTGTAATATGTACATTAAATAATGTTATGAAAACACAATTGTTTACTTGTTTAATTTACTTATTGATATACGTATTTAATATTAACATTGACGTATTTTACATTTAAAATGAAAACAATGCTTGCAATAAGACTGTCTGCTTAATTTTGGTTTGGGTCAGAAAATATACCTACGGGTACAATTTTAGTCCGGGTATAAATTTATATCGGTACAAAAGTATGCCTGTAGGTACAATTTTGTACCTGTAGGTCCATCTATTTATTACGGTTGTACGGAGGTGACCTACACTACTCTTTTTGATCTCGTTCCAACGAGATTTTAACTTGTGGGAACGAGATACATACTCTTGTGAACAAGATACTAAATCGTGGGAACAAGATACTAACTCGTGAGAACGAGATACTGTGTCGAGGGAACGAGATACTAAGTCGAGGTAACGAGTTACTAAGTCGGGGGAACGAGTTAGTGTCTCGTTCCCACGAGTTAGTATTTTGTTCTCACGAGTTAGATAACCAATCAAATGTTTCCATCTATATGTTTTTATAACAACCATGGCCGAAAAACGATCATGTTGTAAGATGGAACTAAGTCGTTCGCTCGAGTTAGTATCACGTTCCCACGAAATAGTAAGTCGTTCCCACGACATAGTTATTTCGTTCTCATGAGTTAATATCTCGTGGGAAAGAGAAAAAAAGAGTAGTGCATGTCACAGCTGTGCCACAGTAATTTATAGCTGTTGTGTTTACATTTACTTTTGACTCAAACGGTACTGCATACTTTTATAGCCACATATGAAAAAAACACACGAGATTGCGACGTTAATATCGCTTCGGCGTATCGTGTCGGCGCTTCGGCGTATCGTCTCGGCGCTTCGGCGTATCGTCTCGGCGCTTCGGCGTATTGCGCCGACACGAAGCGCCGACACGATGCGCCGAAGCGATATAAACGTCGTCTCGTAGTATCTGCGCCCAATTTTATAGGCACATGAAAAAACCACACGAGATTGCGACGATTATATCGTGTCCGCGCTTCGGCGTATCGTGTCGTCGCTTCGGCGTATCGTCTCGGCGCTTCGGCGTATTGCGCCGACACGAAGCGCCGATGTGTGATAAACTAAGAACACACGATGAACTTCTGTTAGTTTCGTGGAGTTTAAAATGTAAACATTAAATTGAAATGAAAGCTAGGCAAATTCCATTTATTTTAAGAAAATATCAAATAGTTTTTGGTCAATACGATTATTTTCTGTGTTTGTAGAATCTTTTTTTTTTAAATGATGGATGTATTTATTTGCAGCAGTGTTGCCTTTAATAAAACGCGAATACAAGTACATCTGTAAAAAAAGCAAACAAACTGAATTGCATTAATAACCTTACCCCAGGTCACGTTCGCATAATAAAGAATTTTGACATTAAGAATTATGTTTTCCGGAACGCTAATTTGCAACGAAATGTCTTAATACATGTATATAAAGATTTGACTATTAAACGAATGCTATTTGTAAACAATGGGATATCTTTGGTAATGCCCAGGTAAAAAAATCATTGTTATCCTCTCTGACCTGAATCGCTATTGGTTTAAATCCGTAACCATATAGAAGTTTCACGTGGTCAGGATATCTTTCAAACGGGAAATCTCTCATCTCCAACTGGCACACGCTTTTAAACTAAAATGAAAAACAAAAGACTTACAATACAGCATAGGGCACATAGCCTATAGTCCCTATTGTTTAATGTTTATTAATTTTGCCTCTAAACTTTTCAATGTGAAATATAGCATGAGTAATTGCAATGTGGCGAATAGTGGTTTGCGATTGTATGCGAAAGAAGTAACGTTATAACGGTTGCATGTGGGAACTATCTCCTAGTATTGTTTTTCAAAGGGGGTAATGGCAGTAGAATATGCTTTGTTTTAGATGTATATATGCAGTAGTGACATGAAGTTGTGTATGGTTTGTACAGTAGTGACATGAAGTTGTGTATGGTTTGTACGGTAGTGACATGAAGTTGTGTATGGTTTGTACAGTAGTGACATGAAGTTGTGTATGGTTTGTACGGTAGTGACATGAAGTTGTGTATGGTTTGTACGGTAGTGACATGAAGTTGTGTATGGTTTGTACGGTAGTGACATGAACTATACTATAAAAAGGTCTATACGTAAATGACATTGTTACTGTGTCATAAAGGAGTGAACAGGTAGTGATTTAAACTGTGTTATAAAAGGCTGTATACGGCAGTAACATGAACAGTGTTTAGCTCTGCGCGCAAGTCCTCAAATGTGAGCTATTCTGGTCAGTCACCGACATGCGTCCGTCGTCAACAATTTACTTCACAAATGTTCTCCTCTGAAACAATTATTTTGATTCGTTAAAAAACATGGCTGCCTGGGCGGACCATTTTTCATTTTATGGCTATATTAAAAACTGTGGAAATCTTATTGTCAGAAAGCACTGGTTGGATATTATAAAGTGTTCCTTGGACGGTCCTCTACCAAAATACTTTAAATTATTTTGATTCAATAAAAACATGGCTGCCAGGGAGCGGGGCGTTTTACATTATGTGGCTTAATAGAAAATTTGAAAATATCCCTGTAAGAAACCACTTGTTGGATTTTGAAGTAATTTTACACAAATATTTCTTGAGTGGTTTGCTACCCAAATACTTGAAATGATTTTTATCTGTTACGAAAAAACATGGCTGCCAGCGGGTGTGGCATTTTTCTTCTTTATGTGGTTGTATTGAAAACATAGAAATTCTATTTGTCTGCACCGACTTGCTAGATTTTAATATAACTTCACAGAAATGGCCCTTTTGTTACCCTCCACCAGATTCCTTCGAATTATGTTGATTTGTTAAAAAAAAACATGGCTGTCAGTGATCTATCGTAGTTGTCTGTTGTCAACGTTTTACTTCAACTAGCCTTTTTTATTCATTAAACTTAGGTGAGCGACCAAGGTCATTTTGGTCATCTTGTACAGAAAAGTGTGTATGGTAGCGGGCATGTTAAATGTTCTGTAATATGTCATTTACCTGACAGCTAAAATAATTCAACTAAAACACAATATTCATCCCGCGAATATTGCGGATAAATGATCATTCTCATAGCATGTGTGGGGTGAAATGTTTATGAACATGGCGACAATAAACATAACTCCTTGTATACAAACTTGAATGATGAAAGCAACGTTTTGTATTCCGTAAATATCAGAACGCAATAATGACACTACCAGGATGAATATGGGAATTGTTTATAATCGCATAAAACTCTACGGGAAATAGTTTTCAAGCAAGAATGTCTACACTACCAGTATATTAAGGCAGAGAAGTAATATTAATGTTATATTTCAGAAACAAATTGAGGCGTGTCGTGGGAAACCCGGGCTTAATGCATGTGCGTCAAGTGTCGTCCCGGATTAGCCTGTGCAGTTCGGATTTATGTTTAGAAGAGACTCCTTGAAACAGAAACTACCATAAAAGCGGAAAGTGTCGTCCTGAAAAGTGTCGCACAGGCTAATCCGGGACGACACTTTACGCCTATGCATCAAGGCCGGGTTTCCTACGACACGCCTCAGTTAATCGCACTCGTGTGCATCAAAACAGTGCGAATTTGATCCGTGACCAATCTATACTATTACTTCGCGGACTTAACTTGGTCCCATTGTTATTGGTAATGAATAAGTTCTTTGATTATTTTGATGGCTACAACCACCAGTCTATACACAGAGGATGACGTCACACGTATAACCACTGTACTTCACCGCATTATTTCGCTAGGAGAAGCGAAATGTGCTTACCCATGAAGTAATCCCGCGTATGAAAGTTGTTTCATGAAATAACTTTATTTATACCATTAACCAGTCTAATATTAACGTAATGCTGATAGTAGAATATATTTTTGTAAAATAAAATACCAGTAGTTTGTGTTTAACGATGTTTAGCGTGTTTATTATAATCAAAACGCTGACAGCGTAGAAAGACTGTTGGCGACTAAAAGAAACTAAAAGCATGTGAATTATGAGTGCATTTTTGCTAAAAAGGAAACATGTGTTCGAATGAAGTTCAATTTCCCACCTTTATACTTTATAATGTGGCTTCTTGTTCAATAGTATATGATATCATAATGAAAACTAATTTGTAAGTTATTAAAAAACATTTTGTTCGAGCTAATTATCTTCTGCAAACGATGCAAACGGAATTATATACATGCCAGTTAACAAGTCAATCTGCAACGGGACAGAATAACCGATGAAGCGTAGTTGTTGCGAGCACCGATTGTTAGTGCTTCGTAGCCAAAGATCTCTAAATAAACATGTTTATTTATAGATCTTTGTTCGTAACCTACTGAGTCAAAATAGATCATACGATGCAAGCTCTCGATTTGTCCACAGTACAGTTTAAAATTACTAAATTGCAGTAATTTGTTGTCAAACTATTCAGAATGAGAATTGGTAACAAACAAACACTTTCGCAACGAGTCAAAAATAACCGATGTAGCGCATTAATTTGGTGGTCTTATTCCAGGACACGCAGGTCAATATTTCGGTTACATACAAGTAAATAGAAAAAAGTAGAGGTGTCATTAGTTTAAAGTTACATTTTTATAAAATAATTTTTTTTACATACTGTAATTGTAATAAATCACATGATACACACATTATAATACATATTACATACATGTACATTATCTTAAATAATTAAAATGTAAGAAAACGGGTGTAAAATTTTGCTGTTTTGAAGAAGGACCCTTTCTGGTTTTGATTTACTGACTAAAAGTCTGCAAAGAAAAGAAGTAGTTTTCCGCGATACCTGTTTTGGAAATTTCCCTCTTAAAACACCGTTGGCTTCCGCCAACAGTCTAAAAAGCTACTTTTACATTCGTTTAGGGTAAAAATACAAGGTTAGATGCCAGTAAATCCAATTCCCATAACGTCCCATTATGAAACGGCGAACTTCAGATTTCAGATTGTGCAAGCTTGGTAACAGTTTAAAGATGAATTTTCCCTCTTCCAAAAATTGAAATAAGCAGATATGGCATGTTATATCTAAGAAATGGCATCTCACTTGAATGCAGACACCGGTAGAAAATAGGGTTTCGTCGGTCATATTCCGACAAAAGCGCCATGACACAGTAAAAACACCCCAAAAACTCATCTATCAAGTTAGCCTCCAAAGAAATGCACAAAAATGTTTTCTAAACACACAGAGTCTATAAGAAACAAGGATATCAGTAAAACCGATGGATGCCTCCAATGCGCTTTGTCAAGCAATATTAATGTAATGAGAAGGGCAGAAATATTTAAATGACTAAAAATCACCAGAACTGCAAGACCAAATCAAAACTGTATGTGAGCATACCACACAAATACAATATAAACATGCATATGAAGTAAAATTGTAAAAACTAAAATAAAAGCAAAATAAAATAAATTGAAGTACCCGTTAATTGATCATTAAATCAAAGTACCCGGTAATGGATCATTACTGTTATACTGGTATGGTTATTTCAATTCCTAGTTATTTAGTTTTCCATCAAGCATCATTGAATTTCATATAGCAGTTATTGAGAAATAGATATGATACAATTGAAGTCTTCAAAGTAACTTCAAGAAAAATCATTGAAGCGAAACGTCCTGGTAAGACACATACCTCATCAATGTAGCTTCCCATAAAGTTTTATTGAAATCTGCCCAGTAGTTGCTGAGAAAAAGGCTCAAAAAGCCCGTACAAGAATTGCGCACTATAAACTTAGTTCAAAAATCTTCAAAGTACCATAATTTTAAGAAAAATCAGTGAAGTGGAACATCCTGGTAATATGCACAACTCCTCTTGGTAATGAAGGGTTCCATTAAGTTTCAATGCAATCTGTCCAGTAGTTGCCGAGAAAAACCCCGGACAAGAATTGAAGCGGATCATCCTGGTAATAGGCACACCTCCTCTTGATAATTAAGCATCGCATGAAGTTTCGTTGAATTCCGGCTATTAGTTGCTGAGAAATAGCCCGGACAAGAAAGTGGGACGGAAGGATGGACGGAATACGGACGGACAAGGCGGCGACTATATGCTCCCCCAAATTTTTTCGGGGAGCATAATAACCACAAAAGGCATGTCTGACATTGCTAAATGCTTTTTTATACCAGAAAAAAACATGAACTTGATAGTAATAGGCAATATTTCGAAT
Organism: Congeria kusceri; assembly: GCA_027627225.1. Taxonomy (NCBI): domain Eukaryota; kingdom Metazoa; phylum Mollusca; class Bivalvia; order Myida; family Dreissenidae; genus Congeria; species Congeria kusceri. The sequence continues at coordinate 72,935,060 of CM051025.1, forward strand.
GCACCACGGAGGGAAACACACAGATGTACTGGTATCTAACCCAATGCGATGTTCAAGCTCCTCGCAGCGGTTACCTCCCTTAGTGATGAACAGTAACCACTGCCATCACAAGTAAAATCATTCCCGATCTGGAAGGATTTCGTTTGCGATTTTCTACGTTACTAGGCGAATTAAGTAATTATAGATCATTTAGGGTCAATAGTGAAACACAAGAAAAGATAAATCTAGTTTAAAGCATAAATAATAAGTAGAAGATCTTAATCGATCATCATCACGTGGTTTGCTATGACAGCAGATATTTGATTTGAGCTATGCTCGGAACCAGTCAAATCTCTGCGCGGAGGTTGTGCAATTTTAAATCAACAATTGCGAGTCATGTTGGAGGTTAGATACCAGTAATTCCAATTCCCATAGGGTCCCATTATAAAACGACAAACTTTCCAAGCATTTTTCTAGCATTTTCTTTATTTCAGATTGTGTAAGCCTGGTATCAGTTTAAAGATCAATCTGTCCTCTTCCAAAATCAACAATAAAAAAGATATGTCATGTTACTTCTAAGGAAATGCATCTCACTTGAATGCAGACACCGGTAGAAAACAGGGTTTCGGCAGTCATATTTCGACAAAAGCCCCATACAACAGTAAACACACCCAAAAAGTTCACCTTTCAAGTTAGTCTCCAATTAAATGCACCAAAATGTTGCAGACACACATAGAATATTAGAAATAACCAGAAAAAGCATGTCTGAGATTGCTAAATGGCCTTTATACCAGAAGAGAAGAGGAACTCTTTAGTAATAAGCACTACTTTCGAATGACCCACGGAGGGATACACGATGATTTACTGGTATCTAACCTTGGAAAGTAGCGCATACCCAGGTCACAACACACTAAATGAATAAGTCATGTAGGGCTGTACTCTCTAAATAAATCAACAAGTTTAACTCGCAGACATGTTTTTATGTTTAGACACTTGCTTTGATATTCTTTTGTGGAGATGTTGGTAGGATAAGCATTGGTATGCACAAATAAATCACTGATATGTTTTAAGATTGGAGACTACAGTATGACACTTGCGCTGTGGCGGGTTACATTCAACCAGAAAGTTGCCGCTAAAAAGATGGTGATAAAACAGTCAACTTTGTTTAGTGTCGAGTTCTTTTTTACATAATGCATGACATACCCTTTTTATTGCTTAAATCAAATCAGCTTAGAATGCTCTTTAAGAAAAGGTATGGTTATGAGGGTCCCTATGTGCAAAATGTTGCATTTATTTTTGGTTAAAGTTATCGCTTTTACATTAAATTACATAAGGATTGGAATTAGTATATTGTAACCTAAACACAAAACAGGGAGCGGCACTAAAGGGGCAATGTGTACACAAAATCGCCATGTTACTGTGTGGTTTTATTGGCTGTAATAAATTTTATGGAAAACATGCGATAAATATCATGATTTTAATGTGCATTACGAATTTTACAGCGAAAACGGCTTTTTCAGGTAAAAAAAAAATAAAAAAAGTACGGAAACCCGTCTTGTGAATCTTGCAGCACACTAAATCATGCTAAAACCAAAAATGAACACGTTTTATACAATATTTATTTCTATTGCATTAAAGTATGTAAACATATGCTAGTAGTTTGACTGATTTCTATGAATTAAGTACACAATTTGACTCAGGCACCCCAAATAATCAAAGCACTGAAAATGCAAGCCATATTGCTTATCAGGCATCATTCTCAAATGCGTTTTCAAGCATTTCTACTTTGTGGATCGGTCTGAAATTTTGCATGCACATTAGAAATATGTTAACAATGATGTAGAATTTGTTTTTTTTTCGCGATATCAAAACTTTAAGTTGTCTTCTAGGTCATAACACACTAAATAAATAAGTCATGTAGGGCTGTACTCTCTGAATAAATCAACAAGTTTAACTCGAAGACATGTTTTTTATGATTAGACACTTGCTTTGACATTCTTTGGTGGAGATGTTGGTAGGGTAAGCATTGGTATGCACAAATAAATCACTGATATGTTTTAAGATTGGAGACTACAGTATGACACTTGCGCTGAGGCGGGTTACATTCCCCCTGTTTTACTCCCGTGTGCTATGAAATCGGATGTTTGAGATTTAATTTTAACAGCAGCTTTAACTGAAGTGTACATCGCTTGTAGTGCTCAAACCATCTTTGAGCTTATTTTTTGTGATAACAGTTTTAGCCATAGTAGTGCTCGATTTATGCTATCATAGCATTACGCATAATCAATAAAGATACAGTATAATTTTTGTCCCGAATTTAATACTTTATTTATTAACCTGTTCAGTATGAAAATGCAATCGACGGTACCTTTTCGTTTTTGATAACCGTATTGGAATTTTGATATCGATGTATTCATTTCGCACCATTTAGTTATTCTGTTTAATAATACTTGTGAATAAATCTTTGATATTATATTATTAAGTGTTATTCCTCGAAAGTTTTTTGCTTGATTGGGATCGCCACTTTTATATATTGGTGTGATATAGCCTAATCCCCAGCTTTCCGGGTACTGTCCGGTTTCAAATATTTTATTAAATATATGTGTCATATGTGGTTTAATAACGTTATATGCAGCTTTAATAATTTCAGCAGATATATTATCTGGCCCGCTTGTTTTCCCGTTTTGCTGTGTGGACATTGCTTGTTGAATTTCAAATTCTGTAATTGGGGAATCAAGGGTGTCATTTGTTTCGAAAGCGTTTGCATTTTCTGTGGATACATCACGCATATCGACACTATACAGATTATTAAAGTGTTCATACATGTCTTTAATATTGATATTGTCTGGTTTGCTGTTATTTTTCTTTTTTAAGTTTTCTTCCAAAACTGGCGGGGTTGTGTTTTAGCAATACTACTTAACCGTGTTCCTTCCTTAATTTTGTGGCGACATTTTGCCTTTCGGCGAATGTCATTGTATTTTGTTCTGTGTTTAATAAAATTCTTTCTGTTTTCATCTGTTTTATAAAAGTAAAAGTAAAGTGTTTCTTTATTATAGTGTCACCCCTCGCGATTAAGGGCCAGCCAGTTTTGACTTACGAGACACCATTTACTGATGAACACCTTTACTCCCGATTCCTATCCTATATGCCGGGCGCTTGGCAGGAAGGCAATCGATACCCCTTGATTTAACTAGCTGCTGGGTAGGCGACCGGCCATATCAGAACTCGCCCTGTGTAGGACTCGAACATTCGACCTCCCGCTCCGTAGGCGAACACCCTAACCACTAGGCCACGGAGACGGTTTATATTTATTGAAAGTATTTTTAGCATGCCTGAAATTGGCTTTTGCATTTTTACAATCTGTATCGAACCATCCTGCTTTTTGTTTCTGGTTGCTAGGTTGTTTTGTTCGTATTACTTTTCCAAATATACATGTGCTGGTTTCTTGTAGGTATTGGGTCTTAATACCAATTTTCTTATTGATGCTTATATTTTCATCAAACATTGTGTTTAAATTATGACTATTTTCATTAATCAATGTATAAAAATCACTGATTTTACTTTCATTTAATATAATTTTTGTTTCGGTAGTTTTAGAATCAGTATGACTATACCGCTTGTCTTTGGTGTTATCTTTTATAAGAAAACTAAAATATATGGCTGCGTGATTAGAAGATTCTGTCCAGTCTTGAATTTCAAATTCGTTAATGAAATTCAAATCAAAAGTGACTTGTTGTAATAACAGATAGACGGTGACACTGAGTCCTCGTGATGAACTGAATGTGTAATTCCCGTGTTTATCTCCTGCTAATCGGCCATTTGCAATAACATGGTTTGTGGTTTTGCACAATGAAATCAAAGCGCGACCTTGAGTTTCGATCACGTGATCTTGATTTGTGCGCTTGGGGAACCCCGTGTATGTTAAAGATGTATTATCTGGGGATATGTTGTTATCGTCATCTAAATGTATGTTATATTCTAATATATCTGATAATGATCCAGTCCTAGAGTTTTAATCACCAACAATATATGTGTGGCCTAAATTACAGTATTTTTCTATACCTTTTTCTATTTCCTCAAAAAAATCGAAGTCTTTGTCTTTTAAAACTTTTGAAGTTGTAGGTGGAATGTATGTACAACATATATATACATTTTTATCAAAATCGAACATAGATTGGTCTAATTTAAGCCATACTATTTCATAGTTATTTGTTTCTACAACAGATATCTTATTCTTAAACGAAATTTTAAAATAACTGGAAATACCTCCGGCTTGACGACCTTTCGTTATGCCATTTGACTTATGTCCATAAATATGTACACTGAAATAGTCATGAATTTCGATGTTAAGTGATTTTCTGTTTGTCCAAGTTTCACTTAAAATCACAAGGTCGTATTCGCCGATAATTTGTAAAAAGTCGCAGTCATTTATTTTCCTATTAAGTCCGTTCACACTCCACGAAATAAATTTTAACTTCTCATTGTCCTACTTGTTGACCTCCCGGAAGTTCCCATCGGATCCTCTGGCTAGTAGTTTCGATCCTGTCCATTTGGTAGTACTACATATTGTTTTTGTTAATTTAATTTCATATTTATTTCATATTAAATTCATAGTTATTTCATTAAAGAAAATGATTGCATCAATTCCTAATTACCTTGCAATCATATTTCCAATTTGAACAAACAATAAAATCCGTAAATAATACAGTCATTGACAATAACACCTGTTACAACTGTGAAGAGTGAAAGCGCGACGTCATAAATTAACCAGGCTTCTCAATTAGATCATGAAATAAGCATAATGTGTAATGAGTTTAAACATACAATACTTATAGGCGATATTAATGCAAGAACAGCGACACTAACAGATTTTATACGCAGTGATGATTTCTTTGCAGATGTACAGGGTATCGGTACCGATACACTAAGTACACTTAACAAATACACCGTTGTCGAAAAATGCAATGTACCCCTGTCCAGAACTTCTATGGATACAAAAACTAATAGCAACGGATTAGCATTTATCGATATTTGCCGTAACAATAACCTGTTTATTTTAAACGGCCGAATGAACACGGATGCACACATTGGTCAATTTACTTTCCGAAATAGCTCGGTTATTGATTATGTTATAGCCACTGCGGAGTGTTTTGCGTTTATAACCGCGTTCGAGATAATTGAGACGGATGCGCTGTTTTCAGATGGGCACGCAATAGTTAAATTCTCTATATTGAATAAGCTTAAAGTAACATTACCACCCGAACAAAGGCTAAAACAGTTCGCACGAGTATAAAATGGAACCCAAAGTTATCAAGCAATTTTATTAATAATATAAATCAAAATCACATTAATAATATTAAATATTTGTGCGATACTTCTCCATGCACGCCATCATCAATTGATGAAATAACTAACACAATTTCCGAACTATTGAATAATACTGCTGCCAAAACGTATACGAAACGTGCAACAAATAATCATGTATTTAAAAGGCCATGGCTCGGTAATAAATGTAAAAACGCGCAAAAATACTATTATGAAGCCAAAAACCGTTATAAATACGATCGCTCGCCTTCAAATAAAACTCTTTTACAAAATGCGAGTAAGAAATACAAAAGAACTATGAATTTTTACAATAACCAATATAAATTTAAAAATGCACAAAAATTACGTACTATGCATTCTAATAGACCCAAAGAGTATTGGAAATATATACATAGAATAGGTGCCAAAAATTCAAAGAAAACACCGAGCCTGGACTCTTTATATACTCATTTTAAAAACATTAACCGCGATGATAGCCCGTATGAAAATAATGAAGTATATTTAACGAACCTATTAAATGAACACGCTCCCTACGACACACACGAACTAAATAAGCCTATCACCGAAACGGAAATTTTATCGACTATTAAACGGCTGAAGAATTCTAAAGCAGCAGGGCCAAGTGATAACATATTAAACGAATATATAAAATGTACTCAAGAAATGTTTACACCGATCTACGTAAAATTATTTAATATGATACTTGATACTGGTCACATGCCTAATGTTTGGCTTGAAGGCTCAATTTACGCTATTTACAAAAACAAAGGCAACAGCAGTGATCCTAATAATTATTGACCTATAACATTATTAAGTTGCTTTGGAAAACTTTTCACTTCGATTTTAAATGACAGGTTAAATAATTTCTTAGAAGTTAATGACATTCTGAATGAAAATCAAGCAGGCTTCAGGAAAAATTATTCCTGTATGGACCATATGTTTGTATTACAATCTCTTATTGAAATCCTGCGCATCAATAAAAAGAAACTGTACTGTGCCTATATAGATTTTTCCCAGGCCTCTGATACAGTCTGGAGAAATGGCCTCTGGTTTAAGCTTTTATCACGTTCTGTAACTGGAAAAGTATTTAATGTCATTTACAATATGTATCAAAATATCAAATCGTGTGTTTTCCGAGACCATAACTCATCTCCATTCTTCCCTTGTGAAAATGGTGTTCGCCAAGGCGAAAATTTATCGCCCATCCTATTTTCAATATTTTTAAATGACCTTGAGAGCCACATCCAAATACGCGGCGGTAAAGGTGTTGACATACATGATCCATTAAGTGCAAATAATGAGAGACTTTAGTGGGTTATCTTCCCTTGTCTAGCAGGTGCCCGTATAGGCGGCGCTGTTGTCGAATAGGTCCATTGTTATTTATTTTCCCTTCCATTGTTTACTTCCGCTAAGATTGACAGTTGATAAACAGAGTTTTAACACGATTTGATTATATTTCTTCGATAAAGGTGTAAATATGGCTTCAAAGTTTTGCAGCCTATCTTTAGGACAACTTAGGACAGAGTTAAGAAAGAGAAATGCTAAGTTATCTGGACGAAAAAAGGAGTTAATCGAGAGGTAGGCTAACATGAATTTTTCTTTTCACTTTTGTTGTTGACGATTAGCGAAGTAAACAAGTTCTTTCATTAAATAGTTAAATGTAATAACAGCAATTGATGCAATCTTATATCGCTAATGTCTGCAGTTCATTATTATTAATTGTCCCAAATTCCACAGGAAGCATTGCAAATTAAATTCAAAATGTGTACATGTCCATACGTTGGAATTAGTGGGTGGGGTAATGCGCTATGTGTGGTTTGTTTGTAGTAATAAATACAATATGTTCTTTGTTTGCAAAGTCGTCTTTTCTTCATTCTTTTCTTAAAGATGAGGCAGTATATGATTATTAAACAAATGTATTACATAATTGTTTCAGACTAGAGGCCTATGACAGAAACCAAAATTTCAACAACTGTGAGGACCTTATGCCAGAATTTAGGATGAGCCTTTCAGTAACCAGTGGCTACAAGGACATCAACAGTGACATGAAGATGGCCCCCATTGACCGTCAGAAAGCCACTGACTATCTGGAACGCTTTCCAGTTGAGTTCGACCAAACTGTAACTGCACTGTACAATGACAAATTTTTAATGTATCTTCGGTTGTTTTCATCAGACAGTCTTGACTTTGTAAAAAGTGCGTGTAGAGCAGAAATGAAGAAAAAGATAAATTATGTGGTAGACATTTCCTTTACAAAACATGGAATAGTGCACGAGGCGCAGTGCGAATGTGGAGCTGGCGAGGGTCCCTTTGGACATTGCAAGCATATAAGAACTGTATTGTATGCATGCCTGAAATTTGTTCAAACAGGAGATGTGAAGGTAGAGTCGTCATGTACCGAGCAACTACAGGCATTCCATAGAGCCAAGAAACATACCGGGTCCCCTCTGAAGGCCAGAGACCTAAACATGGTTGGGGCAGATATTTGTGATATTAAGGACTTTGATCCCCGACCTGTTAGTTTTCGAAATGCCCCTAATTATCAGGATCATTTTTACAATACATGTATGAACTTTAAAGGAATATCTAAAACGCCAATATTTCAGACCTTTGCACCAGTAAATATATATGCAGTCAACAATGATCATGACTATTTTGAAGTGACACATGAAGAAAACTCTAAATCAGAGTAAAATAACTAAAATAACAACAGACGAGTGCTGTGAACTGGAAGTTTTGAATCGTTGGTTCGAGGAACGTGGAAAAAGAATCCAGTCATCCAACTACCACCGGATATGTACAGCAACAGAAAAGGCCAATTTAGCAACATTGGCTTCCACAATGGTATCTGGACATGTAACTAAGCAAAATGAAGCGATGCGCCATGGCTGTAAATATGAAAAAACTGCAATTCACATATATGAAAGTGCGCGAAATGTTAATGTTCAGGCATGTGGCATCACTGTTTCTAAGACCCATCCATTTCTAGGGGCATCTCCTGATGGAATTGTCAGCAAGGATTTAATTGTAGAAGTAAAATGTCCTTTCAATGCAAAAATAGAGATAAACTCAGTTACTGTGCCATATTTAAAAGAAATCAATGGAAAACTTGTTATAAGCAAAAAACATCCATATTACTTTCAGATACAGGGACAGTTGTTCTGCTCTGAACGAAAATATTGTGATTTAATTGTGTATACTCTCACTGACATTGTGTACATCAGAGTAACAAGAAATGAGGCGTTTATCTCTGATATGGTGCACAAACTTGAATTATTTTTTGAGGCACATTTCAAACCAGCACTTTTGGAAAAGTTGTTTTATAAAAATGTGTAAAATAATGTTCTGCAAAAGAAATGAAACAAAAAGTTCATTTGAAAATAAATGCATTTTGTAATGTTGTATGAATTATCATGATATGTATTTTTTGTTATTATATTTGTCATTATATATGTATTCAAATAAATTGTTTTATTGAAAATTGTGTTGTTTGAACAGAACTGCATAAATATCAAGTATGTTGTTTACAGTCAGCATTCATAAAGCACCTCAGGAAAAATTTAAGTACATTCCTTAAATTCTCAGAATTCCTAAAGTCTTTTGCTTTTTTATATAGATGTCTTCTTGTATTAAATTTGTTTTTGCTGTAAATTATTTACTTTTGTTATAGTATTTTGGCAAAAAAACAACAGAAATCATAATAATTTCCATAGCAAATTGTATCTGAAATTTTCACTTAAATAAAACTTAAGATTTCGCTTAGGAGCTTTATGAATACCAGCCCGTACCAGAGTTTAATTTCAGCTGCAAAAGTAACAAATCACTATTTTAAAACTTTATTTATTAAGCAATCACATGTAATACATCAACTTCAACATAAAAAATGAATAATGAACAGTCATATTGACAAACAAATGTCTAGTATTACTGTAATAACATGTACTTTCTAATACTGATAACCATAGACTAATACACATGATCATCAGATATTTTTTTATTCAGAATGGTAAATGACAACATAAAAATGACATTTTTTACTACACTTAGCTACATGTACAACCGTGATTGTAGCAATTCTTTAAGCATATGTAGACACAATGCCATTTCTGAAATTGCATAGCATGAAACATACAAAAATTATCTCTGATGACAACTTAGTCTTTGTGGCAGTCAGAGGTTCAGTTAAAATTCTGTATGTTTTTCCAAGACCAATGATTCTTTCTACATGCACACGTTTGCTAGAAATTTTCCTATCTTTAATAACAGTATCATTTGACATTCTGTTCTTTTTCTTAAAAAAGGTTGGTATATTAATATGCACATCATGTGGTGCAAAAATGTCTTGTACATTAAAACCTTTGTCAGCCATTATACTGTCATTTTTGGAACAAAGCCTGGTCAGTGAACTCCGTTCAACTATTTGCCTGTCACTTGTAGCACCTCCATAGGCTGGGGACACATAAGAAATAAGACCGCCAGGGGTACTGACAATCAAAACCTTAACTGTATTTCGGTTTTTGTAAGTCGAAAAAGTGGCTTGTTGAGCCGTTGGATTTTTCGGTTTTTTAATTGGGCACTCAGTACCATCAATTATGACGCGTGTTTTGGGGTATAGCCTCTTGAAGCTGCTTGGAGCGAAATAGCGGACTAAAGTTTGTGATGGCCATATGTTAATTTCTTTCCACTGTTTTTCCATGAACAAGACCCAAGTAATAAAAATGTTCGACACCACACTTTCAGAAACATTAAATAATCGCGACAGTTCAAAGTTTGTCATGTGTCGCCTTAACTTTATCAAAGTAATAAAAAATTGATCAGCAACACATATACTCGAAACAGAATGATACACATAATTAAGATGGTATGCTGCTGGTCCAAGTGTGTTCAACACGAAAAAGAACTTCATGTAATTTTCAAGTCCAGTATAGAAGTGGACGGCTGGCGCATCATTGTCAAAATTGTGGATGCTAAATGCAGGTGTTGTTGTTGTTTGCATAGCCGCATCTTCCATTACACACTCTGTTTGTACACAAGAATCTATAAATGTCACTTTTTCATCCGTGATTGAGATTATTTGCTCCACACATTCCTGCTGGGTTACAACTTCTTTGCTGGCACCCACATCGATATCAGAAGTAACAATGTCTATTTTGGTTGCAATGAACTCAGGTTCAAAACTCATGTTTTCTCCAGATTGTTCCATATTTGTCACATCTTCAAACAACTTACGTTTCCGGTTTTCTCGTTCTAGACGACGTTCTTTTCTCTCCTGGTTCTTCGCAACAGTCGCCTTGTTTGTCCAGGAAAAAATACTGGGGACAGCTGTTTTTCGCAGAGCCTGCTTACGTCTTTCATTACCTGAAAAAATAAATACTGAAAAAATAAGTATGTGCTAGAAAGAAATGCATATATTTGGTTGTTGCAGCTTTAAGGTTAAATGTATTAAGAGAAATTGAGTGTTCAGAAGGTGACAGATTTATCATTTTATTGCTTTCAGTCAAGTAAGATTAAGAAACACCAACATATGATATAGTGTTAGGTTATGACACACAATATCACATAATGCATATTTAATTAATCAACAACATTACATTTAATTTTTGAAGCAGTACTGTCGTTGTTGATGCAGAACTTTTCGAAAATTAAGCCAAATAACAAATGATGATATTTAGTATATACATGTAAACCAGTTCCATATACTGTACATATACATATGTCATGATTATCTAATGGAGAGAAAACCCAAATTCAACATTATAAACGTAATAATTGTTTATATTTATGATGTTTTTCAACTCAGTAGAAAAGCAAACTACCTACCAGCGTATGTAATTGTGTGGTAATCATCTTCGGTGAAGTGGTTTTCACACACGTACGAGTATTCGGATGGAGTCCAGATTTCGAACTTTGTTTTCACCCGTCGAATAGCTTGTACCCATGCTGCTCGACGTTGTTTGTCTTTCGGAAAGTTGTGTCATCCTTTTCGTGAACACAATGGAACGCAGCACGTGGTTTCAGGCATTATTTTATCTGTCTTTTGTCAAGCTGTCAAACGCTTGGCTTATTAACAATGGCGATAATCTATTGATAAAATCCGAACATATCCGCATAGAGGGACCTACTCGACCAGAGCGCCACCTATATTGGGAAACAGGGGAGATAAATCGCTAAAGTCGCTCATTGGCTGAAGCTTCTAGTTCTGTTATACGCCGATGATACTATAATTTTATCAGACGATGAAACAGACTTTCAAAATTGCTTAAATGTATTTGATGAATACTGCACACAATGGCGACTCAACATTAACGTTAATAAAACGAAAATACTAATATTTGAAGCAAGAAACATCGCGCGTTTTAAATTCTACATTGGCAGAAATGAAATAGAAATTGTTAAACAATACAAATACCTTGGCGTCATATTTTCAAGTAGCGGTTCATTTCTAAGCGCGCGTAAAAACAACGTTGAACAAGCAAAAAAGGCAATGAATTTACTTTATGTGCGGGCAAATAATTCAGATCTGCCATTAGATTTAACATTAAAACTGTTTGATCACACTGTTGTACCAATACTAACATATATGGGGTTATGAAAACTTAGACATAATAGAACGCGTACATCGAGAATTTCTCCGAAAAATTACTGTCACGTAAAAGTACTCCATCATGCATGCTTTATGGTGAACTTGGGAGATATCCGCTCTCTGTTAATATTTACAGCAAAATGATACGCTTCTGGAGTAGAACGTTGTTTAGTAACGACAATATATATTCTAAGAAAATGTATAATATAATTGCCAATAATAATTCACATGACTTTAAATGGATCTCTAAAATTAAACAAATATTAAATATTACAGGTAAATCCAATGTATGGCAAGAACAAACTACACCGCACATAAAATCTCTGCCCCAACAAGTTAAGCGTGTGATAATTGACCAAAACATTCAGTAGTGGCATGCAGAAATGAACCAATCTAATAAAGGCAGATTTTATTACTCGTTCAAAACCACACTCGAATTTGAGAATTACCTTAAAATACTACCTAAGTCTAAGTATTTACCTATTTTTAAGCTCCGCACAGCTAATCATCACTTTCCAATAGAAACTGGTAGATGGAATGGCACACAAGAAAGAAACAGACTTTGTACTTTTTGTAATGAAAATTACATGATCAATGAAGAACATTATGTATTAAAATGCACCCATTTTACTGCAAACAGAATGAAATCAGTGAAATCTCGAGACATATTTGCAGAGACAATAAACTTAAGTACATAATGTCTTTAGAAAAGTACGATAAACTTCATAAACTAAGTAAATTTGCAATTACTTTGTTAAAAAGTGTCAGATAATGTGTTATACTATTTGTGTCTTACTATTTATACATTTATATTTACTTTTTTATGCTGATTTGTAATTGTGAAAGTGCCCCCATTAATGCAAATATAACTTTCAAGTACACTTGCAAAACATGTTTGTTAACCGTGAAGTACTTGTTCCTCCAACTACTGTATAACCAAATGTATATTGTTCCTCTTACTGCAAACGTGTATGCCTGAGATGTAAATAAAGTTCTGTTCTGTTCTGTTCTGTTCTGTTCTAAATCTGCAAGCCGTTAGTAACGCCCTTAGCAACGGTGTCGGTTTGACTTCAAAAGTCTTTGATGTGACTGCCGAGCTGGGGCCATTCTCTAGCGGTTTGTAGAAGTGAAAAAAGCATCAATTAACACTACTGTACCTGAACAATGCAAGCACTTTCGATACAGCATTAATGAATTCGCGTTTTAGCTGAAATGTTAAGTGTATCAATAGAAATCAGACAGGTGTTTTGTTGCATGGGATAAAATGGATATTTAAATGAGAGTGACGAAATATACATATATTGGACTTAAACTGGAGATTGTGTACGGCATACAACTTATTGAATATTAAAATTCAATTTGGATTAATATGTGTTTTTGCACGCAAGGTAATTATGTATGCGTATCGGTTTTGTAGTTTGCACTGATAACGTTTTTTAAGAAAGTAAATTAATATTAATAAATAGAAAATTCCAGAACACCAACAACAATAACAGGGATAAAATTTGATAAAATAACATAATTATAGACATTAACAAACAACAACTGCAAACAATCCTTTACAGAAGCACCGCAATCGGCACTAAATTACCATTAATTCGGTAACTGATAATTGATGTCGCATGGTCATGACGAGCTGATTAATGATACAATGTCTCGACGAGACGTCAATGATCATTTAGGCCAAGATGTGTTTGCCAAGATGCGCAAGTAACCAATTTAATTGCGTTAGGGCGTGTCTGTGCTTACAAAAAGGACACAGGAGGGCGGGCTAATTCTTAAAAGGGCGGGGGGAAAAGGCACGAGGGCGGGGCTAAAAAAATGGAAGGGCGGGCCGCCCTGCCATTCCTCTCTAGCTAAATCCCTACGTTCGTGTATATTGTATATTTTGATTACAAATAGGCACACATTTAACCACTAACGCATGTGGTCAGAATTACATAAGGTAGTACGAGGACTGTCCGGAAAGTTCATTCACATGTTCTGAGAATATTATAAACATGAACTAACTTAGATGAAATCTGTGAGACATGTACTTTGATCTATACTTAATTAGAATGTAATGCAACTAAAAGTAATGTAAGTCATGTAAGTAAATGTAAATTAAAGCTACATCACCGTAGCATCAGTAGGTTGTCATGTACGGAGCACTTTTAATTTTTTATTTCGGCCTTGTCATATGCAGTTGAATTTTATACTTAACTGAAATAATGTTATACTAACTGTTGTTAGTGTTGTACTAAAAACGTGACGTCATAAATGCGTACGGGAGCAGCGTTGGAAACTCAGTCATTTCAGTTTCCACAAGATAACTCCAGTCAAAAGATTTACATATGTAAACCAAATAATAAATGACATTGATGTTGGTAATTCACAAATATGAAATTTCCACAGAAAAATTAAAGAAAAAGATACCTATGCATCAGACAAACCTAGGCATTATTCACCTTATGTCAGACAGACAGACAAGTTTATTGGCGAATACATGGTCAGTACATAGCCATTTGTACATGATAAATATTAGGATTAAACAACATGTGATGGAAATGTGATGTCAATCATTTGAATTACATGTGGAGAATGTTCTTAACATATTCGATGTTATAAGAGAGTTTTGGATTCTAAACATTACTGAAACAAAATGGAAATTAAAATGTGAATAATATTATTAATAAACCGTGTTAAGCATTTGTTCAGACACGACTACTTAAGTATACAATTTCGATCATAAATTCACTGTTTTGTTGTGGTGTTCAATAGCTCAAATAACAATACTCATTCAATTTACACAGATACATGTGTGAATTGATACTGAAGAAATACGTCAAACATTATAAAGGGACAATTGGTTCTTTTTTTTTTCATTTCGAAAATTGGGTAATTTTTTTTTTCATTTCTATCTCTAGTTGCGAAATAGATATACTTGGATAAACCTATTAATTCTAATTTATTTGTGGTTTTAAGAAGCTAAATAAATTTAAACATACTGGGTCTGCTATAATATTTTTTTTTATCGGTGGCGTATATCTTAATAACAATTGCAAATAATGATAAAATGACATTCGTCCTCGATGTCTTGACTATTACACAATAAGCATTTCCTCTCCGCTCTTGGAAGTCTATCGGAACCATATCGACCTGATTCAATCCTTAAACCATGCGAGGATAGTCGGCGGCGTGACAAGGCGCGACGGTTAGTCCTATTAAACAGTTTATCGAGCTAAAGTGCTGGTTCAAACGAATTTATCAAATGTACGTATACATGACTTAATGAAGCACTGGAGTCGATATCGGCTCTGAGTTTCTGTAAAACACAATCGATCACTCTACGTTTAAATATTTGGAAAAATTCGGTTGAGCTATATTTAAAGGGTTAGCCCAAACGTCACTAAAACCATACTCGTTTAAAAGTGCATCCACTCTCGATGCCCATGAATTATATCCTTTCTCATGTGGGATATTTTAACAAAATCTGTCGTTTGGAACAAAAGATATTCGTATATTTGATAAATTATTGATGTTTGCACAAGCATATTTAATGCATAATTAACCTCGTTAAGTGTCCATTACAAGTCATTTGTTAAATGATAACTGTAGATAAAGCGCGATAACTGTAGATAAAGCGCATTTTATCATTAAACTGCACTTGTATATTACCAAACGAAACATTAGGCTTTGCCTGGTACCGTATTCAAAATTCAATATTTCCGGAAAAAGGCCGGTGACCCCTATTTTTAAGACTGTTTTAGGATTTTAGGATACATTGATGCATGTTTGTTCCAAGTTTTACGAAAATCTGTCGTTGGAAAAAATTGTTTTTTGCGTTTTAAACGTTTAATTGCTTTCATAACTTCGTCCGTTGTTATCGGCCCATTTAAGCATAGGAAAGTAGGGTTACTTATATTAAAATCATTGGTATTGTTAAAAGTTTCGACGTCCTCTAATTGTGTAGCCTTTATATCAATAAACTAGAAAAATATTCGCGAAATTCGTTTGGTGATATGTTGTAAGATCCTTTATTACCCTTTGATCGAAAGTGATTCCAAAACTGCTTCGGTTTGTGTTTTTTAAGTTCACATAACTCGCGAGACTTATTAATTTTAATATGCCTTTTCTTTCTCCGTAGAAGTACTTTATAACTCCGTAGAAGTTCGCACAATGCAATTCTATTTGATCGCGTTTTATTTTTATTGAATATGTTTAAAGCCTCATTAAAGGTGGACATGGCCAAATGTAGAATTAATTCATTTAAATGTCTGGACAAATTATATTATTGTATGTTTAAGCTTCAGTTATATCCTGGGTCAGGAAACTATTTGGTGTTTCGATAATGTTTTAAATAAAAACACTGATCCTCCAAGTAAACTGTTTATAAACACTAGCTTTGTTTATATGATAATGATCGTGCGACGCGGATGTCAGTCTATTCATAAAAACATAGGGGTAATGTGCACAAGTTCCATGCTTTGCATTAATAACTGTACATCTAACAGTAATATAAATTGTCATAAACTGGACAAGTCATTTTGAGGGTCGCCGGAGGTGAACTGTCTGTACTGGCTTGGAATGTGAACGGTTTGACAAACGATAAAAAATCGAGTGCTGATTTTGTAAATATTATCACTAGTCACGATGTTTGCTTTTTGTATGAATCGTGGACAAACTCTTCCAGTAACATTTCATTAAGTGGTTTTGTTTCACATCATTTTTATCGAAAATTTCAAAATAGGAATGCACGCAGATGCAGTGGCGGTATTGTGTTGTATTATAAAGAAAATTTAGCTGATGGTGTTAAAATAGTAAAAAACCACCACGATACAATTATTTGGCTAAAATTGGATAGGAACTTTTTTCACACCGAAGAGGATATATATTTATGTGGTATATACTTGTGGGGTGAAGACTCACCTGCGGACAATATATGTGATGTTGACTTATTTGAAATTTTAGAAAATGATATTTTTATGTATGATAATATGGGTGCTGTTTACATTGTTGGAGATCTAAATAGCAGAGTAGGCAATAAAAATGATTATATTTTAAATGATACTTTATATACAGTTATTGACGATGTGGATTACATTCCAGATAGTACACCTGTGCGGGCCTCAATTGACAAAATTTGTAATGGTCATGGAGTAAAATTGTTGGATTTATGTAAGTCGTCATGTGTTCGCATTGTCAATAGTCGTATAGGAAACACAAATCAGTATACCTATCTTTCTCATAACGGTACCTCTGTTATTTATTATTTGTTGTGTAACGAACGTAACTTTCCATTGATAAACGATTTTAGCATTGGTCAGTTCAATGAATGGAGTGACCATGCACCGTTACACTTGTCACTTCTTTGCTGTAATTTGAAACAAAACGGTCATAGCTACGCCGAGACTAAATTTCAGTGGAATGAAACTTATAAGCAAAAATTTAGATCAGGGATTATTGCTAATTTATCTGTTTTGAATAATATTGTTGATTGTATAGACTCTGATAATAGACAATCTGTTAATAATGCAATCAACAGCTTTACTGACGTACTGCGAAAGGTCGCAGATCCATTATTTGCCAAACAATGTACATTCAAAAATGTTCATGGTTTTGAAACAGATTCTTGTGTAAAACATGCAGATTGGTTTGACTTAGACTGTGTAAACGCACGAAATAATTACCTTGAATCGTTGAGGTTGTTTAACTGCTGTAAAACCGATACAAATCGTATATACTTGTGTGAACAAAAATCATTTGATAAAAAATTCATTTGTAAGAAGAAAAATAACTGTCACAAAAAGAAAATGGTTGAAATAGAAGGTTTAAAGAAAAAAAAGCCAAAAGAATTTTGGAAATATTTTAAAAGAAGGAATTCAAAATGTGAAAATAATATACCACTGGAGCAATTTAAAGAATATTTTGAGAACATAAGCAATGATTTGTTTATTTGTTACAATGATGAGGCTGAGCAGTTTTGTACAGAAAAAGATTTTGATACTGAAAATAATACTTTTCCTGAGTTAGACCAACCGATCACTTATACTGAAATTATAGCTGCTGCTAAATCTTTGAAACGTTATAAAGCTTATGGCAATGATTGTCTTTTAAACGAGTACTTTATTGAAAGTATCGATATTTTAGCATCTCACCTATGTGATTTATTCAATTGTATTTTACATTCGGGTTACTTTCCTGATAAGTGGTCAGAAGGAGTTATAATACCGTTACATAAAAAGGGAAGTCAGGGCGATGTAAATAATTATAGGGGTATTACGTTGGTGAGTTGTTTGTCTAAGTTATTCACAACAGTCTTGAATAAACGAATTGAAGCTTTTTGTGAAGAAAATAACACTATTTTGGATGCTCAATTTGGATTTCGTAAAGGAAGGTCTACAATTGATGCTATTTTTATTCTGATGTCACTAGTACAGCATTATCTAATTGGAAATAAGAGACTATATGTTATTTTTGTAGACATGGCTAAATGCTTTGATACTATTTATAGAAATGGATTATGGTTAAAAATGTATAAATGTGGAATTCAAGGTAAACTTCTTAGGATTATACGCAATATGTATCAAAAAGTCAAATCTTGTGTAAAGTCATGTTCTAGTTATTCAGAATACTTTCAATATGCAGTCGGTTTGCGTCAAGGGGAGGTAATGTCCCTTCTATTGTTTTCACTTTTTGTGAAGATCTTGAGTTATTTTTACAAAATGGTATTAATCCTGGTATTTCCATAGATGATGTAGTTTTAGTATTGTTGTTCTTTGCTGATGACATGGCCATTGTAGGCAAAACGCCTGAAGAAGTACAAAGCCATCTAGATAATTTATTGTCAATATTGTAATGCATGGGGGCTACAAGTAAATACACCGAAAACAAAAATCATGGTATTTCGAAAACGAGGTGGGTTACTAAACACCGAGTGCTGGACATACAATGGCCAATTCATCGAATCTGTTAATTATTTCACCTATTTGGGTACTGTTTTTAGTTACACTGGTAATTTTACACATCAGGAAGAATACCTTTCTGGTAAAGCCCTAAAGGCCATGAACTTGTTATTGTGTAAATGTAAGGAATTCGATCTGAGTCCTAAAACCTTTTGTCAACTATTTGATGCATTTGTTACATCTATATTGAACTATTCCTGTGAAATTTGGGGCTTTAAAAAATCGAAACATATTGAAAGAATTCATCTTAAGTTTTGTAAAATATTATTAAAAGTTCGAACTAATACTTGTAATGCATGCGTCTATGGTGAACTTGGAAGATATCCTTTGTATATCAACATTTTTGTTAAAATTTTAAAATTGTGGCTTAAAATTGTTAAGACTGAAAATATTATATTACAATCTGTATA
Organism: Congeria kusceri; assembly: GCA_027627225.1. Taxonomy (NCBI): domain Eukaryota; kingdom Metazoa; phylum Mollusca; class Bivalvia; order Myida; family Dreissenidae; genus Congeria; species Congeria kusceri. Next base: position 72,954,301 of record CM051025.1, read on the forward strand.
TAACCAAGCTGTTAGAGATAGTTACAATGGCTGTAAAAATTGGGTCTCGAATGTTAGACAGTTATTAAATGATTATGGTTTTTCATATGTTTTTGAAAACATTCAAAGTGTCAATACAGAATTGTTCATAAATGATTTAAAAGTAGAATTTTCGATTCTTTTAAACAAGAATGGTATGCAAATTTGGAAAATAGCTCTGTGTTATATATCTATAGACATGTTAAAAACACTTTAGATTATGAAAATTACCTAGATATATTACCAAGATCCTTAAAACCTTATTTTTGTAAGCTTAGAGTGAGTGGACTACCACTCAGAATACAAACGGGAAGATATAGCCAAAACAGAATAGTACGTGATGAAAGACATTGTTTATGTTGCAATACTCAAGACATTGAAGATGAATATCATTTTATTTGTGTATGTAAATGTTACTCTGACATAAGAAAGAAATATATACAAACTTTTTACTACAAACATCCATCAGTATATAAGTATTTACAATTACTTAATACAAGAGATAAAACCAGATTAATAAAAATATCTTTGTATGTTAAGGAAGCACTTATTCTAAGAAACTCACTTTTAAATATGGAACGGTAGGTAAATTAAAACGATCATCCTCCGTTATAAGTACATACTTAACTTTGCTGTCGTAATTGTGCACATACACTGTACTCGTATGTTAAAAATATACCAACTATATGATAATAACATATTGTTTCCCCTATGTTTTGGTCACGTATACTTTATATATATGTATACTTATATTCATTTATTGTAGACGATGGACCTTGTACAAGTCTTAATAAAAAAAAAATATCTGTTCTGTCGTCTATGAAGCATGTTATGCAGTAATTGAAATTACATAATACGTACAACAATCTACAAACTGAAAATAACTTGGTCAGTTTCTGACCACTAACAAGTAAATTTCCATACTAAAATATGTTACTTTGTTTATAATTTCAAATGTTTTCTCAATTTGTTGTACCAATTTATGTCTTTATAAAATTCACATTAGTAGGTTTATTACTCGATCCTCGAAATTGAAATACTTTACTGACCACAATAGCGGGATTTTTTTTCACACAAATATTGCACCTATCAATATTTCCCCCCAGGGGGGGAGCGGCGGGCAATTCTAGGGGAATTTGACTTATTGTACTTTTGGGGATCTAATTCCCCACCCTATAGTCAAGTCTTTTTGTCTAAATCCCCTCAATGGGGGATGCTTAATCGGTGTATAGAATGGCCCGGGGCCAATATTACCGGGACCTAAAATCCGAACAAAGTCTATTTCCCGGGACCCGGAATTATTCGGCGTGTCAAATTCCCGCCTGTCGGGAATTGCTTTCAGTCTAAAGTCCCGTATACGCCCGCCGCTCCCCCCCCCCCCTCCCCCTCTGGGGGAAAATATTGATAGGTGGATATCATGCATGTCAACTATATTCCTTTTACAGGAAACTAATGCACCAGTGGAATAAAAATCTGTCAAATACCATTTATTTTAAGAACATGTAAAACGTTTTGTTTTTTTTGTCATAATGATGTATTTTACGTGTTTGTAAAATCTTAATTAAACTCTTAATGGTTGTTATTACTTGCAGCACCTTGGGTGTGCCTTTAAGGCAACTACATAATGGTGCTTTGCGTTTGCGCATTCCGGATTGTACCAGTCTTTGTTATTGTTTACTGAACAAGAAACTCGTGATTTTCGCGTTTGGCAAAAGTATGGATTGACAGCATTTTCAATTAGCAAGGAAAAACTATCGACTAAATTTTCGACACTATTATTGTGTAAATTGTCACATCTATTCAAAATTTCATTGAACTCGGGTAAGTTGGAAATAATAACTCATCTAAAATTTAGTTTATGTTCATCCGACCATTTATAGTATGTGTAATCCGTTGCCTGCGTAACGTGGGTCGAGGAGCGATCATTACGGAATCCGGTAAGTGCATATGAAATATCGTGCCTCTTACGGCAAGGACGAGACACGAGAATTGCGCGAAACACGAAGCGAGACACGATATTCCCGCGAGACACGAAGCGAGGCACGACATTGTAACACGAGATCTCGCACTGTCGCAGTATTCCATACCACGATATCTCGCGGCAAAATATCGTGTCTCGCTTCCTGTTTCGCGCAATTCTCGTGTCTCGCTTCGTGTCTCGCGGTAAAATATCGTGCCTCGCTTCGTGTCTCGCGCGATTCTCGTGCCTCGCGTTTAGAGTTCGAGGTACGAGATGCGAAGCGAGACACCAAGCGATACTCCATATTCATGCGATACACGAAGCGAGGCACGATATTATATCGTTCAAACATCGCCCGAATCTCGAGTATCGCGGTAGATTTTCAAACCACGATTCTCGAAACACGAAGCGACACACAAGAATCGGGCGACACACGAAGCAAGGCACGATATTGTATCGTTCAAATATCGCCCGAATATCGAGTCTAGCCTAAATATCGCGTCTCGCTTAGCATCTCGTGTCTCGACCTTTGATCGCGAGGCAAAAGAACTGCGCGAGACACGAAGCGAGGCACGATATTTTACCGTGAGACACGATACTCGATAATCGTGCGATATTTGAACGATACAATATCGTGCCTCGTTTCGTGTCTCGAGCAATTCTCGCGTCTCGCTTCGTGTTTCGTGTATCGTGGTTGGAAATCTACCGCGAGACACGCGAATCGGGCGATATTTGAACGATATTATATCGTGCCTCGCTTCGTGTCTCGCCCGAATATCGTGTATCGCTTCGTGTCTCGCTTCGCATCTCGTGTCTCGATCTTTGAACGCGAGGCACGAGAATTGCGCGAGACACAAGGCGAGGCACGATATTTTAACGCGAGACATGAAGCGAGACACGAGAATTGCGCGAAACACCAAGCGAGACACGATATTTTGCCGCGATATTTCGTGGTAAAGGATACTGCGACAGTGCGAGATATCGTTTTTACAATATTGTGCCTCGCATGTCTCGCGGGAATATCGTGTCTCGCTTCGTGCTTGGCGCATTTCTCGTGCCTCGCGTTCAAGGGTCGAGACACGATAGTTCATATGGCCTAACCGGATTCCGTAGATCATCGTATAGCGCGTTTACATCAAGTTCAAAATATAACGGCGCATGATCGCTGAATGTATTAAACGGTAACACGCTGAAGTTCTTAATGAGCGAAAAATCTTTGTCGCTCAAAACCATATAGTCAATTGTACTACACGTTTGCTTATTAAAATAACTAAACGAACCTGTATCGCCGATTCTGCCGTTAGCAACGCGTAACGAAGCCGCTTTGCAAAAAACATGCATACGATTTCCCCGTGCATTACATACATCGTCTACTGAGGCCCGTCCGCTAGCGATATCTAGTGTGTAACAATCAAAATCAATGGAACTGTTGCAAACGTCAAAAGGAATATAATCATAACGATTACCTAAGCTTGAGTTCCAATCACCAGCTATAAGAACTTTACCGAATTGTTCATAATAAAATACATCGTTATACAAAACGTCGAACAAATCGCTGTCAACAATATTAGCAAAAGGTGAATCCTCTTACCATAAATAAAGCCCACATAAGTAAATATCAGAATTTAAGGAAAACAATGTTTTGTCAATTTTTAGCCATACAATAGTATCAAAATTATTTTTCACGATCAAAATACCATCGGACAATTTCTCATTTATGTAAACCACAATACCACCACTATTTCTCTTGGCCTTTCTGTGTCTAAACTTGCGATATAAATTATGACATAAATATCCTTCAATATTTATTTGAGAACAACTATCAGTCCATGTTTTCGAGAGAATAGCAATATCACTACTTTTCATCAGATCAACAAATTCTTGGTCAGTAAGTTTATCATTAGTTAGTCATTCCAAACCAGTATCCTAGGCCCAATCTCCGACAACCGTTACTTCTGTTGAACTGGTTTACCGTCGACATACAGAGTGTCGTATGCAAGCCAGGCTCTCTTTCCGGCGTCGCGCGCGGCTCGTAGCTGGGGAAACAGTTTGCGTCTGCGTTCGGCAATCTCGAGCGGGAACTGTTCTCTGATGGAATAGTTCGTGTCCTTCAACAGACGGCCCTGTTTGCGAATCGTCTCCCTGTCCTTAAAGTTGGCGAACTTGCAGACAATCATACGGCTACGATGTCGGTTCGAGTCTAGAGTTTTTGGTACCGACCCTATGAGCCCGTTCGAATCGAATGAATCTAGAGCTAGCTGCAAACGTTCAACAATAAATGCTCGGACTTTTGCTTATACATGTACATCCTGTTGGCGCTCACTCTCAGGCTCGTCAAAACCCCCGAAGAATAGATTATTGCGCATGCGCTGCGATTTCAAATATGTGAGTTTATCACGTAGCTCCGAGTCCTGTTTTGCCAAATGATCGAGCTCATATTTCATTGAGGCATCACTGAACTCTAGATTGTCAATTTTAGTCTCAAAATTGCTAACACGATCTGCATAGCGTTTAGTATTGAAATCATCGAGTTTGCACCATAATTTGGTTAATTCTTTGTAAAAGTTTTCAACCTTGTTTGCAACAGTATTTAAGGTTTCTAATTTTGATTCGATAATAGCTAATCTATCACAAATCGACTGTAATAATGTACCTGAGTCAACGTTGGACGTGGCACTTGCAGTTGGACCGCCGGGTGCGTTGCTTGCCATACTGGTTGATTTTGATGGACAGTGTGGCTCAGTTATATCGTCAAATACTGGAGCGTTCTCGTATAGAACAGCGTTTGTTGCACTGAGAATATCACTGACAGAGATAACAATTTCATCACCAAGCGACCCATCAGACGGGCCTCCTTTCGCCCATTTACACTTGCTATTGTTTACTAATTCATCGTCAAAACTACTGCCTTTTTAACGTTATTTTTCTTTCTTTCCAACTTTGGCATTATACATCATAGTATCCTTTTAACTTGATATTTTATTTTTCATATACATCCTCAGAATATGTGAAAATATTGCTTTTATTTCCAAAAATCTCTCCGCAAGAAAAAACATGTCAGATCCTAGGGATAACCCTTATGATGATGTGATTAGTGAAGGGTGGTTTCATCCACTTGTGGTGCATATGGCGAAACATGGTACAGTAATATGTACATGGAATGGATTGAATGATGTAAGAAATACGTTTCAGATGATGGGCAATACTTCATACGTCTAGAGCGGTTTTGGTATGTATGCCAATGTAAATGATCTTCCAGTGCTATGTTGACGTCAACTTATACATTGAACTGCTCCGTAGATGTGAACATGTATACACTCAAACCAATACAAGTTTTCTATTTATCAATGTATAAGAACTATTTTAATGTGGTAAGTAACAACGTATTGTTGTTTAAGAAAATACAAAAATTAATAAAATCTCGCACAGAGTATATCAATAAATTAGGTTGTGAACAGACTTTCTGGACAGCCCTCGTACATTTCAAGTGAATCTTTCAATGACTTGATAGAATTATAACTTATTGATTTAGCGAACATTTTACCAAACAAATTAGATATAAATAATTAATATTATGCAGAAGAAAGTACTGCATTCAGGAAACCAGATACTAACGTTTCTTGATGTTATTTGTAAAAGTCACAATTAGTCAACCCCTCTATGTCAAAAGACCACAGCTTATGTGTATTTAATCATACTCTAATCATCTTGGAAATTTTAAACAAAACTCTCTTTTTTTTCAGTCTGAGAAACTCAATTGAATGATGCTTAATGGCATATTGTTAATTGTGGATTATGACTCGGAATGCATTTGAATGGAACATTTTGTATTGTAAATAAGCATCATTAGATGCTACAGCAACTGTATTTTTTATTTTCCTATCAATGCTCACTTTCTTGTCAAAAATATATGAAATAAATATAAAATATATGCATTGAAGAAAAATATCAAAGAAAGGGCCAAACTTAACCTTAGCACAGTCATCTCAAATAGCCCATCACAACTAGTTCTACAAAATTGCCTGCGAAAAGACATCAACATCTACTGTTTCTGCACATGCCAGAACTGTCACTGTCTTCGAAAAATGTCAGAAATGAATGTCGAAAAAATTGATCTGAGAACCCTGAGGAAAACACGACACCAGCTAATTCCGTGTAGCCAATTACACTGCCCAGTGCATGAAATCAAATAGATCCTAGCCCCTTTTGCGCATTCATTTGTATTTTTTTTGGAAAAAAACAGAACAGAACATGACTTGCACAATGTATATCGTCAATATAACAATACAAACAAAACATAATAGCAAATTAAGTCACGTTATACTCAATGTATGAATAGATTCGGTATATATTATCATATACCTTTATATGGAACAAACATAAAAACATAGTAACACACTATACTATGTACGATTTTATTTGCGTTAAAAATTTGTAATACTCTTGATTTTTATTATATATTAGTTACCAAAAGTTTAATTGATATTGGTATTTTATGAGGATGAACTTATAGCTAGTAAAATGCTTTTGCTACTGTTATAACATTACACATTTAAGATGAGATTTCTTTTATTTAATGCATTTTTAATAAACAGAGAAATTTTGAATAACTTTGTCCAGTTATCTATACACAACATTTCCAAAAATGTAAACATCGAGGGTCTTTTGTAATAGTATTTTGGAATATATTTTTTGCGTAACTCATCAAAACATGGACAAATAAGCATAAAATGGTATTCATCTTTTCTATCTTATGAATTACAGAGTAAACAATATCGTTGATCTATAGCAATCCTATTTCTACCATATGTTTAGATACCTGAATTTTTAAACCTGTCACAACAGTATGGTCTTCATCTTTGCTAGTTCTCAGTTGAGCGCTTAGGGCCATCATGGCTCTCTTGTTTTATTTCAGGTTTGTAGCTGCTAGATTTAAAAAGTTATTGAAGTCATTATGAGCCACGATGTTTGTTTACATTTTTCAAAACGGTTTATTTTCAGCTACTGGTTTGTTTTAGAGACGCTATAACAGGTTGCTGTATATAGTTTAAATGTTTTGATATGAAAAATATAAAAAAAAGACATTAGGAAAACTGAAGTTTCTTTGCTGCACAGTCCTTTTTGCAATTTTCTCATTAAAATGGCCACTAACTCTGGTGTCCCTGGTCCTAGATGGACCATAATTGTACCCAACTGAGATTTCATACACTACCGGTGCAAGTTAAGTAAACAAAAAATGAAAAGATAAATCTCGATCGCGACTTCAAGCCAATTATTGACAGATTACGGACTTTTTTCACAAACAGGGGCAAGGGGCAATAACTCTGGTCTGTCTGGTCCGATCTGCCCCATATTCGACTTAGACTGAGGCCCTATACACAAACAGCGCTATGTTGGTCAAAATAAGATAAACAAGAGGGCCAAAATGGCCCTGGGTCGCTCACCGGAGGTAAATTAATCATAATGGCACATTTCTGCGGAATTATTTCAAAATCAAGCCAGTGGTTAGAAAATATTAAGAAAAATACTCTGCCTCCTCGCGGCCATGTTTTTCTTTCACAAATCGTAATAAGTTGAAGAAATTTGGTAAAGGGTCAACTAAGAAACATTTCAGTGATGAAATTTCCAAATCCCACCAGTGGTTTGTTACAGGAAGATTTTTCAAGTTTTAAATAAAGGCATAACAGGAAAAGGCACCCTCCTGGCGGCCATGTTTCTTGAACTAAGTCTTTCAGTAGAGAACCACCTAAGGAACACATTTCTGTGAAATTATTTCGAAATCCAACCAGTGTTTACTGACAAGAAGATTTTTAAAGTTTTTAATATAAACATATTAGGAAAAAGGCCCATCCCCCAGGTGGCCATGTTTTTAACGAATCAAAATAATTTATATTTGAAGTCTCTTGGTAGAGGACCACCCAAGGAACATGTGTGTGAAATTATTTCGTAATTCAACTAGTGGTTAATTACAAGATTTTTAAAATATTAATTATAAACATATATAAGGAAAAAGGCCCCGCCCCCCGCCCCCCCCCCCCCCCGTGGTGGCCATGTTATTTAACGAATCAAAATAATTTGACGTATTTTGGTAAAGTACCACCCAAGGCACATTTCTGTGAAATTATTTCGAAATCCAACCAGTGGTTACTGAGAAGATTTTTATAGTTGTCAATTTAGTCATATGAGGAAAAAATGCCCCGCCCATGGCGGCCATATGTTTTGACGAATCAAGATAATTTGAAGTATTTTGGTACAGGACCACCCAAGGAGCATACACACAAGTTTGGTTAATTTCCACTAAGCGGTTTCAGAGAAGATGTTTGAAGTAAATTGTTGACCACTTTGTGCTCAGACGAGCTAAAAAAATAAATAACATTATTTTTTTCTCCAACAAGGGGAAATAACTATGTGCTTGTGGTCCGATCTAGAGGATATTTGGATTATTTTTCGGCTTTATGGTCATACACAAGCTGTGTAAATTTGGTCATGATCACTTGGAAAATGAAGTACAACAAAAATACACACACTGTGCTGAAATACACAAACTGTGCGAGGTTGCTCAAGCACTTCGTGATCAGGTAAGCTAAAATCAGAGTTAAACGCGCTCTTACCATCTGCAATATTATGTCGAGAAAATAGTGCGAACTAAGGTTTTACTAAATCTTCCAGGTAAATGTACTAATCTCTCTCTGGAGCAAACTCTTACATAATGTTCTTACAATGTGATCGTGAGTGCGCTTAAAAGTACAAACAACCTTAGACAGGATAAACAGTGTTTCAGATGAAGGCCAACCAGTCCTTCCCTGAATGTCTATTGGATGGTAAGATGCTTCGGTAGCTGGTTCCACAGTCTCGCTCTAGAGATAAAGAAGGAACGGCGGTAGGTGTCTGTCCTCAAGTAAGGTATGCAGTATCAAACCACAGCTCCCTCCACGTCTGCAATGCCCTGTCCGCGTGTTGTTGTGATTGATCGCCCAGATGCGCGGCTGGAATGTCCGGTGATCCGATATACTAGTATCATCAGCAGCTTCGAGTTCTGGCGACGGAGCTCTATGGTTGATGGACCTAGGTCGGCGATCATCAGGCTGGTGCTGATAGTTCTCCTGTAGTTGCCTGTGATGAATCGCGCCGTTCGTCGTTGCATAGCCTCCAGCTGTTCGATGCAGGTCTGGGTCTTGTAACAGTGCAGTTTAATGTCTTGGTGCAGCTGGAGAGGTTTTTGCGGAGAAACGCACGGGAGTTGTTTGCAGACTTAGTGCGGTTATCTACATGAGGTTTCCTGAAAAGTTCACTGGCAAGGGTTACCTTGAGAAACTTTCCTGTCTTCACAGTGGTAAAGTGAAGCCCGTGGATACTGTATGATGTCTGACTTTGGTTTCTCTTTCTTGTTATCCGCAGACCCTCGCACTTGCTGGGGTTGAATGACATCTTCCAGGTCTGCTACCACTCTTCTAATGCATTGAGGTCATCCTGTAAGATCTTCGCATCGGCTGCCGTCTTGATCCTCCTGTACATGAGACGGTCAATTTCGAAAAGTCTAGTGGTGAACTTCACTCGGGCAGGCATGCCATTGATGTAGACCAGGAAGAATAGTGGTCCAAGCATCGAGCCCTGAGAAACACCGGATGAGACAGGGGGTGGGTTGGACTGTACGCCTTCAACCAATAATTGTTCGCTGCAGTTTGAAAAGAAGCTCTAAATTCAAGTCAGGATATTGCCACTGATACTGCAGTGCTCTAGCTTCACAGCAAGACGCTTATGGGGAAGTTTGTTGATCGCTTTACTGAAATCCAGTAGAATGCCGTCAACATGTTCCGTGTTGTCCAGGGCTGCCGAGAGATCTTGAAGTGTGAGGAGTAGCTGTGTCTCATATGATCGGTGCTTAGTGAAGCCATGCTGTGAATCAGACACTGTGTTGTGGTTTTCCAGATGTTGCATAATCGTGCTGTGCATGATATGCTCCATGACTTTGCAGCAAACAAATGTGATATATATTGGCCTGTAGTTGGCAGGGGAATTTCTGTCACCTTTCTGGAAGATGGGTGCCACAAATGCTTGTTGCCACTCATGGGGTGCGCAAGCTCGTGACAATGATGCCTTGAAGATAAGGGTCAATATGGGTGAGAGTTCACTGGCAAATTCCTGCAGAAACCTTGTTTGGATAATGTCTGGGCCTGTTGCCTTGTGTGGGTTTAAGTCTCTCAAGAGACCCCTTCGCACCCGATACTGAAGTTTGCCATGGGGTATGGGCTTCCGCTCATCTTAGGGATATTGTTTGCATAGGCCTGTTGACCCTCGTATCGGAGTGTCTTCTGCAGCTGCTTGTAGCCATTGAGGTCCTCTGTCTTCCTGGTGTGTTTTGCCCTCCGGTAGACACGCTTTTTACGCCGTCATAGGTGTTTGATCTTGCGGTTGACTGTAGCGCTGAGAGGTGAGCTTCGTGGGGCTATATTCTTTCCATATTTTCAGTGCAAAGGTGTTTGAATGTTTCCCTATGAAGGTTGATGTTGGTGTCTGTGTCGTTATTAGTAAGGAAGGTGTTCGAAAATTGTTTTACATTGAATGTATGTTTTCTAGGTCTCCTTGTTTCCAGAGTAGGATCTTATGCTCTGGTGGCTTTGGATTAAGGCACAGTTGTAGACGCCTCTAAAAAGAAAATGTCATGATCGAAGACTGCAGGGGCATGCAAGATCTTCACCAGGGAAGGTCTGTTTGCTACAAAAATGTCCAATGTGTTGTTGCTTCTGGCGGGAAACTTGACACTGCTCTGCGCCGATATCTGAGATTGCATCCCGAAATAGCTGGCTGATCTTGTTGCAGTAGATGTTTCCTGCAACAGAGAGTTCCAGTCTATGTCTGTGAAATTAGCTTTTCCCGCAAACAAGAGTGTGGCTTTACGATTGTTTTGCTTAAGTTGGGCGATGGTTTTACATAGTTCTTCCATGTATAGTGGGGTCACTGCTAGGTGGTCTGTACAATGACCCAATAATCAGTTTTTCCTGATGTTGTCCTTGGCTGCTATCATCACTCCATCGTAGTGGTTGTCGGGGCGTTCTCTTTTAGCAACGAAGTGGCGGCTGGCAGGCAGGACTTCTCTCTCGTAGAAGCCATCGTGCAACCATGTTTGACAGCCGAGTACTATATGCCGATTTCTTCCTGAAGGAGTAACCAGAATTCAGATCGTTTTGCCCTCATACTCTGGAAGATTATCAGCAGGTGATAAATTATGCGATCTGAAGCTAGTCATAGGCGAGTCTTGAAATTGACTTGGTGGGTTGACCCCGGTACTCACAATAATAGCGTGAAAACGAGACATACGCGACCTACATTATTATGATTTCATCTCGGAATGCGTATAACATTTTCACATTATATATACCTTATTTACCTTTACCGTATGACAAAATCAACATCTCAGTTTCAGATTTGTTTTCCTCATTATGCCCTCTCGATGTCCTATTTGAAGACAAAGTCACCTTTAGTAAAGTTGCCTGCTTACAATATATTATAAGAGCGGTCTAAGACCCACACGTGATTGCAACGAGTACCCGGCAATCATCCTGTTTTAAAAGGGTGGTCTGGAGAGCTTGAATTGTCGACATCATATATATAGTAACATAATTTAATACGCCAACTGCAGTGGTGTAATAGATATGGTGTCTCATTGCAATCGGGACCCAGAGACATTGAGTTCAATCCCTACTCGGGCAGCGTTCAAGACACCAACTACTGGTTTTACCCAGTACTTGAAATTGCCTCAATAAGTCTCTAAATTTTGAAATAAACAAACTTAAGTCAATAGGTCTAAATTCAACAATTTAACTTAACGCACTATGTAGATGATATATTGTTGAGGAACAACCAATAGCGACTCATTAATAGTTTTATTACATGTGATATGACATACAAAATATAAAGAATGGAATGTATAAAGTATTCCATGCAGTTACAAACTTACAGCCGTACTACCAATGAGATCTTGATCATATGTAGATATGCAATCCCATATTAAGAACTGGTTACATTTTTCACCCATTATAATTTAATGTTGGAAGATATTCTGCCTTTAAATGTCACAAAGTATTCTGCATGTTAATTACATGAATATCCATTACAGCACAATAACCAAAATGCTACGAAAACCTGTATGATTAATTAATGAGTATATTTAATTGCACTTGCACAAATTTATGTACAGGTTTAATAAAATAAATATTTTGTATGTACATTGGTACTACATCAATGTAAATGACAATGTTTAATAAATCAAGAAAAATGAATATCTAAATGGCAACACATTATGCAAATTACGTAGCAATATTTAATAAAAAAAGACACTATTCAATGTTACTTGCACATGTCTGTTAGGAATCATTGATCTCATATAAAGTGTAAATAATATAAAAATATAAAGAATGTAAAGGATTATTATACAGTATTGAGTTAAAATTTGAAACTCAGCAATGTAAAGATTTAATCAATGCAACCAAGCTTACAAATATGTCTTCACATCTTCACAAGAAAAAGCAACAACAAGATGTATACAAGGAAACCCTTATGCGAAAATATGTCTTTGAAAAATTAAACAGAACAAAACAAAATATGCAAATATGGATTTAAAATAGTAACCAAATCTGCTAGTATAGCAGCAATTTGATATGTTCGTCCAATTGGGGACACAAATGCAGTCTCCGCAAAAGTGTGTCAGACCTCGAAAAAAAAAGACAATCAGAACACTGACCCTCGTGGCAGGCAAGAAAATCTGATCAGGTTAAAAAACATTCACATGGAATTGTCACTGCACTGTTTCTAATGCTTATTCATATAAGGTATTTATGTAATGTAGAATATCATATAGTATTATTAAATTGTTTATTTTCTTCTTTTCAGCTTGATATTGATGAGGGACCAGTAATACATAGATAAAGCCAATAGTAACAAGTCACAGACTATGATAACGTCTTGCCAAGCTTTGAAGGATGTGAGACTGTTGCGAAGACTGCGGATGCAAGTAGCTCATGCGGGCTCGACCAACACAAGGAAGACGCCCGTTGGGTCAACGTAACCTGTCAGAAGGTCCTGGGGCTGAAACATGCCAAGGACCTGACCTGTGAACCCATCTGTCACTTTGTAGCCATTGGGGGACATGGCCCCTAGTTTGCTGAGAGGGTAGCTTACCTGTGAACAGATTATACTGAGCAAAATTTCAAATAATAAATGATGTACCATAATAATATACTCACGAAAGCTTGCCCTTTTTTCATTTTCTAAACCTTTTCAGATATACTTTCTTCATCTAATCACTAACCATGTATTGTCTATATCTTTTAGCAAAGCAGTATGGCAACCACATGCAGTTTTCATCTGGCACTCCCTTTATACAGACTAAATAATTACTGTCATTAAAAAATGTGTATTGACCATAAAGACTAAAAGATACTGATAACATGAACAGTGCGTAGACAACGAAAACTATCTGACTGCCCTCTAAAAAATACAAACCATTTTGTTTCATACCCTGTCATTTTTCAAAGAACATTATCAATGGAATGTTTGTATATACCTGGCAGTAATTTATAGGCTCATCAAAATGAAATTGTTGCATATATGTAATTGTATATAATTTAATAATAATAACATACATCAAGAGACAAAATGGGTTTCCAACTCACCTTGGATGGTCCGCCACCATCAGAAAGGTTGAGATATGCAATGGCTAGTGCCTTCCCATTAGGTGACAGGGGGCGTGTCCAGATCTCAATGCTGTTTTCCTGGAGGTAAATTACCATAAAATTATCAAACACACTAAATAGTACAAATTGTAACCATAGTTTATAACCAAATTATGAAAAATACCACAGGTAACACAATTTTCAAACACTTGCCTTTTAACAAACACTACTATATCTGGAATTATGAATTTTATAATTGACAAACATGAGGAAAATCACAAGTGCATGCAAAAGTAACGTTTAACTAACATTTTATATCTGAATATCCATTTGCGCCCTTGCCTAAAATCCTGTATTTCAAATGGTCATTTAAAATATTTTTGGTTCAGATATTGAATGGCAGTTTCAATGATCATTTACAAATTAGAATCGAGCCCTTATTGCAATTTACCTTTAGAAGCCTAGTTCCTTGTACACCAAGCGGGTCTTGGTTTATTGATATAAGGATCTTGTTCTGTAGCAAAGCCTTGGACTCTGCAGGGACGGTGCGAAGGTTGTTGGACATGAGCAGAGGGGAGGCCATAATTGCCCACATCGCCATCTGCACTCGTTGCTGATCATAACTGAGACCATAGTTTCCAATGATCAGCTGAAATTATACAGGAACATCTGTTGATCATAGCTAATACCATAGTTTCCAATGACAGGCCTTTTTCTATAAGCCTCACGGGTCAGAATATCTGACCCATTCCCAATGCAAAATATGGTTGTCTTTTCCCAATTGAAAAAATAAATTCCCCTCCACTACAGAATTTATTTTGAAATTTATAACAATCTTGAAGAAAATTACATAAAAAAATAATTATGTTAAGAATAAAAACATTTAAAATCCCAATGAAATAGATATAAATTGTGATGTTATCAACATATCAATGGAAATTGTTGCTGACAAATGTGTAGTGTACATTCCTTTCCCAATTTGCCGAATTTTACGCCGAGATTTCAAACCAGGTACTTTTTTCCAAAAAGGTCAGAAAAAGGACTGAATGATCAGCTGAAATTATACAGGAACATCTGTTGATCATAGCTAATACCATAGTTTCTAATGATCAGCTGAAATTACACAGGAACAGCTATTGATGATAGCTAAGACCATAGTTTCCGATGATCAGCTGAAATTATACAGGAACAGCTGTGGATCATAGCTAAGACCAAACTTTCCGATGATCAGCTGAAATTATATAGAAACAGCTGTGGATCATAGTTTCTTGATCATAGCAGAGACCATAGTTTCCTGCAATCAGCTGAAATTATACAGGGAAAACTGCTGAAACCATAGTTTCCAATGATCAACTGAAATTATACAGTAACAGTTGTGGATCATAGCTAAGACCAAAATTTCCGATGATCAGCTGAAAATATACAGAAACAGCTGTGGATCGTAGTGTCTTGATCATAGATGAATCAATATATTTTTCAATTATCAGCTGAAATTATACTGAGCCCTTTGTCTGGAATGATACCTGTTCTTGCTTCCTACAAGAAAAGTGAAACAACAACTAGCTACCAAACTAGAACTCCGTGAGTCGGATGTGTCACCTGACGCCGGATAACTTACGTGAATCCAAATGAAGAAGCACTTAAGGTTAATGCTCAATTTTTTTAAAACAGATTTATTGAAATCTTTAAAAGCAGTGCACTCGGGCTAATTGCAAAGAAAAGACTAATTAAAACCAAAAATGCGACACACAAAAAAAATGAAAATTTACAAAGGGCAATAACTCTGAAGTATGAGGTGCAGAGTAACAGTTCTTGTGCACTGCACTTCTCCTCAAAGAGATCTATCTACCTATGAAGTTTCAAGTTGATAGCTTTCATATTCTTAGAGTTATGCTCCAGAAAAAAATTAAGTATGAAAGTAAACAAAGGGCAATAACTCCACAAGTATGTGATGCAGAGTAACGGTTCTTGTGCACTGCACTTCCCCTAAATATGACCTATCTACCTATGAAGTTTCAAGTTGATAGCTTTCATAGTCTTAGAGTTATGCTCCGAACAAAAATTAAGTATGAAAATAAACAAAGGGCAATAACTCCAAAAGCATGAGGTGCAGAGTAACGGTTCTTGTGCACTGCACTTCCCTCAATGAGATCTAGCTACCTATGAAGTTTCAAGTTTATAGCTTTCATAGTCTTAGAGTTATGCTCCGGACAAGCGAAAGGGGACGCCGACACCGCCGACACAAAAAGGGAGCCAAACCAAATACCTTTACTTCAAAGGTACTAGTAAATAGGAATCATTACCATATCTGGATCATTGAAGTTTCCTGGTCCAGCAACTTGACTGAAATTTCCCCAGTCGTTACCATAGAACGAGATAATTTTTGAGACACTATCCCAAGAATCATCGATGTCATCATAGTTCCTCCAGATGTTACAAGACGATGCAATCTTCTGGTAATCTGGCTGAAAATGAATGTACAACATATCATGAAACAGTTCTGAAACAGAAAGGATTTAAAACTAGTAAGTACACTTCTCTTTCTTCTAAAATGTATGCTTAGAAATTAAAGTACATTTGAGGCACGTCGTGGGAAAACCGGACTTAATGCATGTGCGTAAAGTGTCGTCCCGGATTAGCCTGTGTAGTCCGCACGGGCTAATCCAGGACGGCACTTTCCGCCTACAGTTGATTTATGTTTAGAAGAGACTTCCTTGAAACTGATTATACCATAAAAGCGGAAAGTGCCGTCCCAGATTAGCCTGTACGGACTTCACAGGCTAATCCGGGACGACACTTTACACACATGCACAGGGATCTCACTAGGATTTTAAAATAGAGTCCTGGGACTCCTTCCCCCTAAAAAGTAGGAGTCCCAAATAGAAAAGAAATAAAGGTTAAGTAAGTGACACGCGAGAGGGAATGGAATTTTTATAATTGATACACTTATACAATATATGACAGTTAAAAATAAAATAATCATCATGATAATAATAATAGTAATAATTATTCTTATTATTGGGTTATGTAATTATAATGATAATACATAGTATTTAATCATTTCTTATAAAACAATATTTTGGTACCAATAATTAATTTTTAAACCGGTAAACTCTGAGCGATTAGCAATTGATGCCAGATGGTCTAAACTTGTTAACTGATTAGCAGGCCTAGTAAAGTCATGATGCGTCGATTACAGTACAGCAGACAGGTACCAAAGCATAAGTCACTGTCAAGTAGTGAAAATTGTGAAACAGGGTTTACAACACATAAAAAAACTTAAGGAGCAATTATTGGTGATATTAAACACCAAATTATGTGTTTGCATGTGTTTTACAAATGTTTGTGATCTGTAAAGTTGGCGACGAAAATTTTCGCGGGGTCGCGAAAATGTGACATTGCAAAATTTTGTAATTACATTACCGCCAGTATTGTTAATTTATCTCTTGTCATAGGTGTTATATACTAGAAAGTTCCTTAATATCTGATTATTGAATGATGCTTTTATATTCCTGTCAAAATTCAGCCCTAGATTTTCGTATAAAAAGTTCTGTCAAAACAAAAAC
This sequence comes from Congeria kusceri, assembly GCA_027627225.1. Classification (NCBI taxonomy): domain Eukaryota; kingdom Metazoa; phylum Mollusca; class Bivalvia; order Myida; family Dreissenidae; genus Congeria; species Congeria kusceri. Next base: position 72,971,517 of record CM051025.1, read on the forward strand.
TCCTATCACCGCATTACTCCATTTACTGAGATTTAGAGTTGTTATTCATGAAATTTGATTGGCAATATAAAATAATGAAATCATTGCATTAGGGCCGGTTTTCCCACGACGCGCCACATTTGGGTTTTTGTCTGCTTGTTTTTTCCTGAATTTTATATGTGCTCTCTGAATACATACTGGGGTTTTTCCAGATTCAATATATGCTGGCCAACTGCAGGAGTACAGAATGGGACGTCCTGTCTTGTTCAGGAAGAAACCCATGATGGGATAGCCTGTAAGAGAGACTCTTGTGAATTAAGATTATGAGCATTACAAAAGTCAAAGACTTGCATTAACAAGAGCTGACTATAAAAAGGTATGCCCTTTCTAAGTTCACAGCAACCTTTAAAATGAAACAAGAATTCAAGGACCGTAAATTGCCAAGGGTTATTTGGCTTGTTTTCGTACATGGCCAACACATTAAAGCAACACAATTTGATGAAGTTTGGTGAAGATGGAATAAGAACTGTTGGACAGAGAGCACACTCAGCCAAAAAGGCCTACTTTTAGATCATTCAAGGGCCTACAACTTTTTGGCTGATTATCAAACTTGGCCGAGTTATTACGCTCACAATCATTTGCATAAAGGTTGGTGTCAGAAGATTGGATTTAGAAAGCAGAAAGATTTAAAAGGTAAATTTTAGATTCAAGGGCCACAACTCCAAAGTGCTTGAGGTGATTTTGCTGATTATCAAACTTGGCAACGATATTGCATCCACACACTTTGCATCAAGTTTGGTGAAGATAGAATGAAAACTGTTGGACGAAGGGAGTGTAAACTGCTAAACAGGTCAATTTTAGATATTCAAGGCCCACAAACATTTTCATCAAGTTTGGTGAAGATTAGATGAAAACTGTGTAAATTAGAATGGAGTTGAAAATTTCTCTGAAAAAAAATAAAACATTGACAAAAAGCACATAAACAGAAATCAGCTTAAAATGTTTCGGTGTGTTGTTGATATTTTTCCAGTTCTTTCTTTGAGTGCATTTCTCACTTTTTACATATAGGTAGCATATGGGGGTACATCAGCATTGTAATTTCAGGCTTTTGATTTGCATGGAAATGGATTTTATTTTTTATGAATTTGTAAAAATGTTTGGCAACTTTGATGGCAGATCAGTTTAACAGTTCATAAAAACAAGAGGGCCATGATGGCCCTAGGTCGCTCACCTGAGTTTATGGCATCATAATGGCTAATAACAAGAGGAAAAAATGGCACTAAAGCCCTTATCTGAGTATAAAAATCTGGGCCTTGCAGGTTCAGAAGTTTTTTAGTCTATATAAACCATGTAACCCACAGGGCGTGGCCACTTTCTACCTTAGGGGCATAATTTGACAAATATTTGTAGTGGACCACTATTCAATGTTACATACCAAGTACGAAACCACTGGGCCTTGCGGTTGCAGAGATTTTTAAAGTCATTTTGCTATTTAAATGTATATAAACCATGTGACCTCCGGGGGCATCATTGGAACAATCTTTGTAGAGGACCACTCCACAATGTTTCACGCAAAATATAAAACCTCTGGGCCTTACTGTTTCAAAAAGGAAGATTTTTAAGGCCCACTTGACATACAAGTCTATATAAACCATGTTACCCCCTGGTCATGGCCACTTTTTACCCCAGGGGCATACTTTGAACAATCTTTGTTGAGGACTACTATACAATGTTACATATCAAATATGAAACACTCCAGTTTCAGAGGAGATTTTAAAGTCATTTTGCTATTTAAGTCTATATAAACAGTGTGACCCCCAGTGCAGGGCCAGTTTTGACCCCTGAAACATCATTTGAACAATCTTTGTAGAGGACAACAATACAATGTTACATACCAAATACAAAACCTCTGGGCCAAGCAGTTTCAGAGGAGAAGATTTTTAAAGTCATTTTGCTATTTAACTTCTAAGTCTATATAAACCATGTGACCTCCGGGGTGCGCCCAGTTTTGACCCCAGGGGCATCATTTGAGCGATCTTTGTAGAGGACCACCATACAATGTTACATACCAAATATGAAACCTCTGGGCCTTACGGTTTCAGATGAGAAGATTTTAAAAGTCATTTTGTTATTTAAGTCTATATAAACCATGTAACCCCCGGGGTAGCCCAGTTTGACCCCAGTGGCATCATTTGAACAATCTTTGTAGTGGACACAACGTTACATACCAAATATCAGGGATCTCGGAAATGCAAAATCAAGCGTACTTGGACGCGTATTTTTTCAAAAGGACGCATGTTAAACCCATGCCAAGAGTCCTTGGGACGCATGCTTTTTCACTTACTGCATAAAACCTGTTACTTTACACATACACGAGTGCCTGCAGTAAACTCGGCAGTAGTCGCGATAAAATCAATATCGGCCCCAGTACACACTGCAGTTGTAGAAGTCTAGTCCTTTAGCTCCGCCCACAGCAGTCCCTTAGCTCTGCCTACACCATTCCAGACAGTTAAGTACTGTTCATTTTCATTGGTAAATTACATCTGTCACTAATTATTGCTCCTTTCTTACATTTGTGTGTTGTTAACCTGTTTCAAAATTACTCTACTTGACAGTATCTTATGCTTTGACTCCTAGACTGTAATCACCGCATCATAACTTTTTACTAGTCCTACACATTACACATCAGTTAACCAGTTTAGACCATTAATTTGTTAATTGTCCAGAATTTATCTGTTTTAAAATAATCTGTGGTACACAAATATTGTTTGATAAGACATGATTAAGTATTATATATTATCATTATAATTACATTATTATTATTATTAACATGATTATTATTTTATTTTTATTGTATAAATGTTTTAATTGTAAAAATGTTATTCACTCTCACGCGTCACATATTTAACTTTACTTTCTATTTGGGACTCCTACTTTTTGGAGGGAAGGAGTCCCAGGACTCCTATTTTAAAATCCTAGGGAGATCCCTGAATATGAAACCTCTGGGCCTTGCAGTTTCAGAGCAGAAGATTTTTGAAGTCATTTTGCTATTTAAGTCTATATAAACCATGTGACCCCCCGGGGTGTGCACAGTTTTGACCCCAGGGGCATCATTTTAACAATCTTTGTAGAGGACCACTACCATAAATACTCAGTCATGAGTCGAGATTTTAAGCCTCTAATATCGTAGTTATAAAGTACATTTGACTTACGAGGCAGTTCACAAAAAAATATTCGCATATTATATTGAAATATTTGTAAAATGCATATTATTTCTTACCTGCATATTTGCTAATCCAAACACTAGAATCCATTCATAATTATCACAGTTTGCCCTTTTTATTAAGTACCGACAATTAAGACAAAATGCATAACTGTTTCATTATTAAATAAGATGCAAACTGTGAATGAAACTATTACTATCTACTCTATTTTAATTGACTTCCCCACTTTAGGCCCCAGCTAGACCACCAGCCACCATTAAAGAATCAATAAACCTGCAGACGAAACCCATGATTTTCATGTATAGCATATTGCTAATTAAACTGGCTGGAACCGGTTTTTGTCTACATCAAGACCTGTCAAAGAGGATAAGGCAGTGATTTCACATTTCAAGGCATTTACTGCAGAGTGTACCTATATATCCTACTCATAGGGCATACTCTCGCCAATTTTCAGATGGTGTTTTATGATCATTCTAACTCGATTTATGGAATGGTTATTATTAGAAATACGTTTCTGTAATGAATTTTAACTTCTTGACTTATCACTGCGTATTTACAGTATACAATGTTGCATACCAAATATGAAACCGCTAGGCCTTGAGATTTCAGAGGAGATTTTTAAAGTCATTTTGCTATTCAAGTCAATATAAACCATGTGACCCCCGGGTTTTGGCCAGTTTTGACCCCAGGGGCATTATTTGAACAATCTTTGTAGGGAACCACTATACAATGTTACATACCAAATATGACAATTCTGGGCCTTGCGGTTTCAGAGGAGAAGATTTTTAAAGTCATTTTGCGATTTAAGTCTATATAAACCATGTGACCCCCAGGGTGTGGCCAATTCTGAACCCAGGGGCATCATTTTAACAATCTTTGTAAAGGACCACTATACAATGTAACCAACCAAATATGAAACCTCTAGGCCTTGCAGTTTCAGAGGAGAAGATTTTTAAAGTCATTTTACTATTTAAGGCTATATAAAATATTTGACACCCGGGGTTTGGCCAGTTTTTTAATCCAGGGGTATCATTTGAACAATCTTTGTAGAGGACCACTATATAATGTTACATACCAAATATGAAACCTCTGGGCCTTGCGGTTTCAGAAGAGAAGATTTTAAAAGTCATTTTGCGATTTAAGTCTATATAAACCATGTGACCCCTGGGGTGTGGCCAATTTTGAACCCAGGGGCATCATTTTAACAATCTTTGTTGAGGACCACTATACAATGTTACCAACCAAATATGAAACCTTTAGGCCTTGAAGTTTCAGAAGAGGAGATTTTTAAAGTCATTTTGCTATTTAAGTTTATATAAACCATGTGACCCCGGGATGTGGCCAATTTTGACCCCAGGGGCAACATTCGAACATTCTTTGTAGAGGACCACTATACAATGTTACATACCAAATATTAAACTTCTGGGCCTTGCGGTTTCAGAGAAGTAGATTTTTAAAGTAATTTTGCTATTTACGCCTTTATAAACCATGTGACCCCTGGGGTGTGGAAAGTTTTGACCCCAGGGGCATCATTTGAAAAATCTTTGTAGAGGACCACTATACAAAGTTACATACCAAATATCAAACCTCTAGGCCTTGCAGTTTCTGAGGAGAAGATTTTTAAAGTCATTTTGCGATTTAAGTCTATATAAACATGTGACCCCCAGGGTGTGGCCAATTTTGAACCCAGGGGCATTATTTGAACATTCTTTGTAGAGGACCACTATACAATGTTACATACCAAATATGAAACCTCTGGGCCTTGCGGTTTCAGAGAAGATTTTAAAAGTCATTTTGCTATTTAAGTCTCTATAAACCATGTGACCCCTGGGGTGTGGAAAGTTTTGACCCCAGGGGCATCATTTGAACAATCTTTGTAGAGGACCACTATACAATGTTACATACCAAATATGAAACCTCTAGGCCTTGCAGTTTCTGAGGAGAAGATTTTTAAAGTCATTTTGCTATATAAGTTTATACAAACAATGTGACCCACGAAGGTGTGGCCAGTTTTGACCCCAGGGGCATTATTTAAACAATCTTTGTAGAGGACCACTATACAATGTCTCGTACCAAATATGAAACCTCTGGGCCTTGCGGTTTCTGAGGAGAAGATTTTAAAAGTCATTTTGCTATTTAAGTCCATATAAACCATGTGACCCCCGGGGTGTGGCCAGTTTTGACCCCAGGGGCATCATTTGAACAATCTCTGTAGAGGACCACTATACAATGTTACATACCAAGTATGAAACCTCTGGGCCTTGCGGTTTCAGAGGAAAAGATTTTTAAAGTCATTTTGATATATAAGTCTATATAAACAATGTGACCCCCAGGGCGTGGCCAGTTTTGAACCCAGGGGCATTATTTGAACAATCTTTGTAGAGGACCACTAGAGGATGTCACAGATCAAATATGAAAGCTCTGAGCCTTGCGGTTTCATAGATTTTTTTAAGTTTTCACTTTTTAAATCTATTTTTAGCTCTGGTGACCTACATATGCAGCGGACCGGAAAGATCTGAACAAATTTGAAAGAGGTCCACCCAAGGATCATTCCCTGTGAAGTTTGGTGAAAATCTGCCAAGCGGTTTAGGAGAAGATGTTATTTAAATGACAAGTGGACGGCGCACGCACACACGCACGACTGACAACGGGCGATCACAAAAGCTCACCATGAGCACTTTGTGCTCAGGTGAGCTAAAAATAAATGGCCTTAAAAAACAATTAAGATCATTATTCCACTGATACCATATTCCATGTCGGCAGTATCAGTGTAACATCCGTCCAGTTTTAACATGTCGATCCCCCAGGAGGCAAAGGTTTCAGCGTCCTTCTGCATGTAGAACTTACTCCCTGGGTACCCTCCACACGTCTTGGTCCCAAAATCTTCATAAATACCCAGCTTTAGGCCTTTGGAATGCACCTTTAATACATTATAACTGTGATTTTTCATATTAATAAAATTTCTTGACAAGACCTTGATGACACATAAAATCCATATCATTGATTATTTTGTAAAGGAAACACATTGTACGCACTCAAAACATTAAACGAAGTTGTGTTTAAAATTTATCTTTTGTTAAGAAATCATAAGAATTTAGAAATCATGGCATATGATATAATTTCATCTGCCATTTTATGGTGATAGTAAAATAGTCTGACTTTTTTGACAACGTTATTTTTGGGTCCACTGTCCGAATACATAATTTGTATGCTCATTCTATTATTTTTACCTCAAAAATATAATAAACAACAATGAAACATACAATGTAACGTACAAATTAATCAAAACAAATATTTCATTCAGGGTTATGTGATTATGTCAAAATTTTAAAATTCTTTTTGCTAGATATTTTAATGAATCTTACAATTAATTGACCTGTTAGCATTCATAAATACTACAATAATTTTGAGTGAGTTTCAGAAAGGCATAAAAAAATAAGTTTGTTTCTGGTTACATGCCCAAAAAAATTAGAGTAGATAGTTAGGTATTTATTTATTTATTTTGTTTTATTTAGTAAATGGTCAACTTGAAGATAATAAAACTCAATAAATATTCCAATCTGATCAGTAATATCCTTAAACATTGTTTACAAGTGGATGTTATCAAAACAACAACAAAAATTTATCCTAAAAACATATCATTAGTGGAAAAAAAGTAAATAAAACAAACACGAGGGCCACTTTGACCCTAGGTCGCTCACCTGAGTTTAAGGCATCATAATGGCTTATAACAAGAGGGCCAAATGGCACTAAACCACTTACCTGAGTATAAAGATCTGCGCCTTGCAGTTTCAGGAGATTTGTATAGTCTATATAAACCATGTGACCCACAGGGCGTGGCCATTAATTTTTTACCCCAGGGACTTCATTTGAACAATCTTTGTAAAGGACCACTATACAATTTTACATACCAATTACACGAAATGTGGAAATTCCACAAAAACCAAATTTTTCAAGCGAAATGCATCAAAGTAAGCACAAATACTTTTAGTATATTTTTAGTAATGGTGACCTTGACCCCACCCACCCGATATGCAATCCCAAGCGAGGTCTTGATATAAGATATCTATGTATGAAGTTTCATTAAAATATCTCAATACATTCTCAAGTTATTGAGCAGAAACTGTTTTTTAATTTTTAGTAAAAGTGACCTTGACCTTGAACCCACCCACCCCATGCATAATCCAACGCGAGGTTCAATATAAGGTATCTAAGTATGAAGTTTCATTAAAATATCTCAATGCATTCTCAAGTTATTGAGCTTAAACCGTTTTTCTATTTTCAATAACAGTGACCTTGACCCCACCCACCCCATAAGCAATCCAAAGTGAGGTCTCGATATAAGATTTGTGTATTAAGTTTCATTAAAATATCACAATGCGTTCTCAAGATATTGAGCTGAAACTGTTTTTCAATTTTTAGTAACAGTGACCTTGACCCCAAACACCCCATATGCAATCCCAAGCGAGGTCTCAATATAAGGTATCTATGTCTTAGTTTTCATTAAAATATCTCAATGCGTTCTCAAGTTATTGAGCAGAAACCGTTTTTCTATTTTTAGTAACAGTGACCTTGACCGTGACCCCACCCATCCAATATGCAATCCCGATCGAGGTCACAATATATATAATTGAACCAAATATGAAACCTCTGGGCCTTGTGGTTAAAGAGAAGAATTTTTAAATCATTTTGCCATTTACGTCTATATAAACCATTTGAGCCCCAGAGTGTGCCCAGGTTTCACCCCAGGGGCATCATTTGAACAATCTATATAATATAGAGGACCACTACACAATGTTACATACCTAATATAAAACCTCTAGGCCTTGAACTTACAGAGCAGAAAAATTTTAAGTCATTTTTCTATTAAAGTCTATATAAACTATGTGACCCCCGGGGTGTTGACAGTTTTGACCCCAGGGGCATCATTAGAACAATCTTTGTAGAGGGCCACTATACAATGTGACATACCAAATATGAAACCTCTAGGCCTTGCAATTTCAGAAAATAAGATTTTTTAAGTCATCTTGCTTTTTAAGTCTATATAAACAATGTGAGCCCCGGGGTGTGGCCAGTTTTGACCCCAGGGGCATCATTTGAACAATCTTTGTAGAGGACCACTGTAAAATGTTACATACCAAATATGAAACCTCTGGGCCTTGCGGTTTCAGAGGAGAAGATTTTAAAAGTCACTTTGATATTAAAGTCTACATAAACCATGTGACCCCCACGGTGTGGCCAGTTTTCACCCCAGGGGCATCATTTGAAAATCTTTGTAGAGGACCACTATACAATGTTACATACCAAATATGAAACCTCTGTGTCTTGCTGTTTCAGAGGAGATTTTTTAAGTCATTTTGCTATTCAAGTCTATATAAACCATGTGACCCCCGGAATGTGGCCAATTTTGAACCCATGGGTATCATTTGAACAATCTTTGTAGAGGAACACTATACAATATTATATAACAAATATGAAAATTCTGGGATCTGAGGTTTCAGAGAAGAAGATTTTTAAAGTCATGTTGTCATTCAAGGCTATATAAACCATGTGACCCCTGGGGTGTAGCCAGTTTTCACCCCAGGGGCATCATTTGAACAATCTTTGTAGAGGACCACTATACAATGTTACATCCCAAATATGAAACCTCTGGGCCTTGCGGTTTCAGAGAAGGAGATTTTTAAAGTCATATTGGTATTCAAGTCTATATAAACCATGTGATCCCCGGGGTGTGGCCAGTTTTGAACCCAGGGGCATCATTTGAACAATCTTTGTAGAGGACCACTATACAATGTCACATACCAAATATGAAACCTCTAGGCCTTGCGGTTTCAGAGAAGATTTTAAAATCATTTTGCTGTTAAAGGCTATATAAACCATGGGAGCCATGGGATGTGGCCAGTTTTGACACCAGGGGCATAATTTGAACAATCTTTGTAGAGGACCACTATACAATGTCACATACCCAATATGAAACCTCTAGGCCTTGCAGCTTCAGAGAAGATTTTAAAAGTAATTTTGCTATTTAAGTCTATATAAACCATGTGAGCCATGGGGTGTGGGCAGTTTTGACCTCAGGGGCATCATTTGAACAATATTTGTAGAGGACCACTATACAATGTCACATACTAAATATGAAACCTTGTGGCCTTGCGGTTTCAGGAGATGATTTTTGAAGTCATTTTGCTATTCAAATCTATATAAACCATGTGACCCCCGGGGTGTGGCCAGTTTCACCCCAGGGGCATCATTTGAACAATCTTTGTTGAGGACCACTATACAATGTTACATACCAAATATGAAACCTCTTGGCCTTGCGGTTTTAGAGGAGAAGATTTTTAAAGTCATTTTGCTATTTAAGTCTATATAAACAATGTGACCCCCGGGGTGTGACCAGTTTTGACCCCAGGGGCATCATTTGAACAATCTTTGTACAGGACCACTAAACAATGTTACATACCAAATATGAAACCTCTGGGCCTTGAACTTTCAGAGGAGAAGATTTTTAAAGTCATTTTGCTATTCAAGTCTATATAAACCATGTGACCACCAGGGAGTGGCCAGTTTTGACCCCAGGGGCATCATCTTAACAATCTTTGTAGAGGACCACTATACAATGTTACATACCAAATATGAAACCTCTGGGCCTTGCGGTTTCAGAGAAGATTTTTCAAGTCATTTTGCTATTCAAGTCCATATAAACCATGTGACCCACGGGTCATACATGCCAAACGTCCCGGTCTCGCCGGGATTGTCCCGCTTTCGCGTGGTTTGTCCCGGCATCCCGCTCAGATGCATTTTGTCCCGGTCAATCACTAAAATTGATATTAGTGTGCAATAAAAGTTACATTGGGCCAACAATTTACTTCTTATCGTTAAATCCTTAACTGGTCCCTATGACAACGATGCCCGCTAGCCGCGTGTCAACGTGGAGCAGTAAAAATACTGACCTATATGAACGACAATTACGTTATCGATTCCGCTGTTTTGTTTTTCATTGTTTACGAGGAAATGTCAACTGCATATGTTCACCATACAGATACCTAATTTTGACGTTATGCGCTACAAAACTTTTTTCAAAAGTAAAGATCCCACAGTTCTCTGCGCTATAAAGTTTTTAAATGGCAGTTAATACACCCACGCTTTCGGTGTTCTGCCGTGAATTTGGACTATTGGGGACAAGGGCCCTCTTGGCTTTAAAAAGTGGGGACAAATTACAAAAATGTAGGGACACAGACAAAAACGTTGTTCACCTCATTAATAATCCCAAAGCAGATTTTTGTTTTGAAAAGTACATACTAGCTGTTTTCATTCATTCATGTTTTTTTTTTTCTGTTCAAAAAATGATTACTACATAATACTGTGTTCTTAATTAATTCATAACGTTCTGTTTATCAATGTTAAACTGGATTCTTAAATACCGTGTAACCTTGCATTATTAATTTTAATTTGAACAAACAATAAAAACCGTTATAAACACAAGGCGTTAATAATTAAACCTCTTAAAACTACGAAGTGTAACAGTGTTACATCATCAATTAGCCGGGCTACCAAAACTGTCAGCCGTTAGCAACACTCATAGCAACGGTGTCGGTAATTCGACTTCAAAAGTCTTGGATCTGCCGAAATGCGGCTGTCGTCCAGCAGTTTATCGCTAAAAAGCGTGTTTCACGCTTAGCATGTGGACCGCGTGTACAATTATCGATTGATACTACTGTATCTGAACTGTTCAAGCGCTGCCGATAAAGCGTAAATGAATTAGTGTTCTAGTAAAAAAATTGGTTATGAATTGACGTCACGATCGATGATATAAATTTTACTAAATACGCCGAATGATTATCTTGTAAATTGTGTGCACCCGCGGACCCGCTTATGAAAATTTTGTGGGGACAAATAATTTATTTTTGCGCCAATGGCGCAAGGCCGCATCCACAGCAGAACACTGCGCTTTCCATGTGGATGACGTGACGTTGTACATGTCAGCATAATTTTCTGGCACTTTTCTTGCAGAACAAAAGATTTACATCAAGTGCAAAATATATGTGTGAATTTTAACATTTGACACACGTTGGCATGACGTGCACGAGGAAATTTTCCCGCCGTTTTTGCAAGAACACAGCATATATAATATACATGTTTTTAAATCAAGATTCTTACACTTCATTAATTATGCAATCAATACTCCGAGTTCAACAGTGGTAACGATTAAATACAATTAGAGCACCAAACAAATGCTCGTATGAACATTATTTATAGAATAAAAAAGCCCCCATAACTAGATTGTGTGTAACCTTATCATTCGAGAACGACGAGAAAAGTGGGTTTGAATGTGACGTCATTGCGCGAATCGGTTGACCACTGGATATAAACATCCGCAAATAATTTTTACTTTCAGTTTTGCAACGACGACGACGCGTTTGCTTTTAAAAGGCTAGAATATACCGTATAAACGGTGATGATTCGTTTATTTTATCTTGTTTAAAGCGTTTTCATAAAATGAAAACGTGTTAGCCTTAGTAAGCGTATACATGTATTGTATACATGTATTATGTACATGAATGATATGACAATTAATACGATTATAACGATCCATGTCAGAACCATGCAACAAAATAACAATATTAAGGTGTCCCGGTGAAAAGTAAAATGTCCCGCCAATTTTTTGTCAATGTCCCGTTTTGGCCTGAAAAATTTATGGCATGTATGCCCCCGGTGTGTGGCCAGTTTTCACCCCAGGGGCACCATTTGAACAATCTTTGTAGAGGACCACTATACAATGTTACATACCAAATATGAAACCTCTGGGCCTTGCAGTTTCAGAGGAGAAGATTTTAAAAGTCATTTCTCTATTCAAGTCTATATAAACCATGTGACCCCCGGGGTTCGGCCAGTTTTGACCCCAAGGGCATCATTTGAACAATCTTTGTAGAGGACCACTATAAAATGTTACATACCAAATATGAAACCTCTAGCCCTTGCGGTTTCAGAGAAGATTTTTTAAGTCATTTTGCTATACAAGTCTATATAAAACATGTGACCCCCGATGTGTGGCCAGTTTTGATCCCAGGGGCATCATTTGAACAATCTTTGTAGAAGACCACTAGAGGATGTCACATATCAAATATGAAAGCTCAAAGCCTTGTGGTTTCACAGATTTTTAAAGTTTTCATTTTTCGTATCTATTCTTAGCTCTGGTGACCTACATATGTAGCGAACCGTAACGATTTGAACAATTTTGAGAGGGTTACCCAAGGATCATTCCTGTGAAGGTTGGTGAAAATCTGCCCAGTGGTTTAGGAGATGTTCTTTGAATGAAAATGTTGACACACGACGCACGACAGACAACGCACGACAGAAGACGCACAACGGATAAAAGGCGATCCTAAAAGCTCACCATGTGCATATTGTGCTCAGGTGAGCTAAAAAATGTGCATAACTCTGTCAAAATACAAAACATAGTTATGGGTTATGTTGCCCCTGATACTAGAGTTGATGACAAAGGTTAGTTCCAAGTTTCAAGTGAATAACTTATGTAGTTTTGAAGTTACAAAACTTTTGAATATATACTTCAACCAGAAAATCTTTGTGAAAAAGGGGCATAACTCTGTCAAAAAAACAGAATTACGGGTAATGTTGCCTTTGATACTAGAGTTGATGACAATGGTTAGTTCCAAGTTTCAGGTGAATAACTTGTGTAGTTTACCAAACTTTTGAATATAAACTTTAATCAGAAAATCTAAGTGAAACAGGGGCAACAGAGTTATGGATAATGTTGCCGCTGATACTGGAGTTGATGACAAAGGTATATTTCGAGTTTCAAGTGAATAACATTCGTAGTTTTGAAGTTACAAGACTTTTTAATAAAACCTTTAACCAATTCAGACGTGGACGGCGACGCCAACGCTGGGGTAGAAGGATACCTCACCTATTCTTAGAATAGTCAAGCTAAAAATGGGATTTACATACATAATCTGCCAGGGCCATTATTCCGCTAGGGAATCGGTCAGGGTCAGGGATCAACCCGCCATTGGCGTCCCTCTCTCGGGCCATCCAGCAGTCGTCAATGTTCACATACTCGTAACCGACATCCTTGTAACCTTCTGACACAAGCAGGTCAGCCATGGTCTTGTACAGATGTTCACTGAAAAAAAAACACCCTAATAACATGATACATAGACTGTTGTATACCAGTACTGTGTTTAAATACAACGGCAGTTTGTGCAAAATCAAGTGTGATACTCAAGTAATTATAGAAACAAACACAAGTGTTTTCAAAGATGTTTTATTGGTAGAGTTGTAACCACACATTTTGTGCATGTTTATAGTCTGTTTCACTGTATGGTATGTCATGTGAATCCCATGTAAAATCAAAAAGCTGACAGTGTAGAAAGACTGTTGGCAAGAAAAGAAACTACAAGCAAAATGGATTATGAGAGTATTTTTTTCATATTATAGGAACATTTATTGAAGTAAGTCACCTGTCTTTTATATCATTTCTATAAAACAAATCGCGAAACTCTAACTATACACTCTACTTAAAATAAATTGGTAAAAGCTGGTATTTTACCTAATTGAAGATGGAGATCCAGGCCATTGTCTTTTTGCAAATTAAAACTTATAAAGCGCGCGTCTAATTCAATGCTGTTTATATATGACATTTTCATCATTTTTTTTGTAATTCGTGGGAGGCAAATATTTTGTGTGTGCAAACTATTCAAAACGCAAACCGAGTTGTATGCATACAAGTCAATCTACAACGTGTAAAAATAGTCAATAAACCGTATAAGTTTGAATCAATGTTCAGTGCTTTTTATCATAAGCGCTATGCTCGGTAAATACCAATGTAATTAAAAATAAGTTAAATAAGTAAAATACATTCAAAACTCTCTTTAGAAGTAAAATGCTTTTCCACAATTCATATGAATACGTCAAAAACAATATCAATCATCAATCAAGTGGTTACGATTGCTCCACTAAATGTACTGAGTCAATACACTGTTGTTACACTTACGCAATATGATGCAGTATGTACGCAGTTAACAAGTAAACAGCACAAACAGATATGCTGTCATTTGTGAATAGACATAACATGAATTCACTTGCAGATGTGGACTAAATGGAATATTATTGATGTTTTTAGTGTTTTAAGTTGGATCTATTTCTTGTCATCTATTCATAGAAAGTAGCATCGATAACAGGAAGCCTAACTGCTCAGCGAGCGAAGCTCAGTAATTTATTGATTTACTGACTCGTAGCCTGCAGAGTAAAGAAGTAGTTCCCATAAGACCGATTACTAAATACAACTACTAAATCTGTAGGCTTGCACCAACAGTCTAAATAAAAGCCTAGTTACTATGGGTTTTTTTGCCTGCCAAGCGATTTTTTGTAGGCCTTATTATTAATACAGACCAAAATGATGATGTATAACCCATGAGTTTTTGTTATCTCTCCAAATAACAATATAACATCATATATAATTATATATTACAGAGCTGTAGTGTGTTAGTACAAAAGAAGTCCCTGTGATAGGAACTTAGACTTGAGATGTGTTTACCTGATGCAGCTATCTGGGTTTTGTTTGCAGTCTGTTTCACATCTGTACCTCTCCCATGACAGCCAACCCATGGGTGGGGTGCGAGCCAAGCCATTATCTAGGCTTATAACCTCATACACAAGGGCTGATGCAAGTGCGAAAATAACCAGCAACTGAAAACATTTTTATGGAGCTATTATTATTATATCACTGGCAGTCTTCAATGATACAGGTACTTAAGGTCAATCATATTCTAGGCCCTCAGCTTTCTTAAAACACAATCGACTAGGTAGACATCCAAATCCCTAACACTAACAAGCTTTGCATGAATTGAAGAAATAACAAATGCAGCAATACTCAGGAAATCACAATGTCAAACAATAAATTGTAAGCATGTGCTTTAGTCAAAATCACAAATGCATTCTGTATTTCTGAAAGGTAGCTACAATCAAGTGAGATGCATTCTTTAATGTTGAAAGTCGGGAGCAGCATCTTTCCAAAGACTGAACTGACAGTGAAAGAGACCAAACTCTTTCCGAGGACTCTTTGCACTCATTCTCATTTTTGGGGCCGAAAAGCATAGCATAATTTATTATTTCTCATTTGCATACAAATTTATGTTTAATATGAAAATGGACCTTATCTGTGTTGAGTTTTAAGTCATAGTCATGTTGTGAAAGCTTTATTTTTGGCTGTAGTATGCTGTCATCATATGCATGAGTTTTACTTATGTATTTTATGTGACAGTAATACCAACCTATTGACAGATGGAGAATATGATAAAAACAAACATAAGAGATGCACTTTTTTGTCTTTATTAAATTATCAACACAGCAATTTCTATTATTAAACTTCTTGAAAACACTTAACTGATAACAATGTCGAACAATGGACACTCAAAATGAAAAATTGGGCAGAAAAAATATTTTGTATTGTTTTTTCCATATATCCTCACACCTTAAGGCTTAAATAAACCGTAAATACCGAGTCAAATATAATAGTAGTGCACACAAAACTTTCAAACTCTAAAGCAGAAATAATAGAGCTCAACTGATATAAGACCTTTTTACAGGAATTTTTGTATAATATGTGCTTTTGTCACGTAAAAATCATTAAACAAGTAACACATTGTACAAGTACATAATTCTGTAATTATTAGAAAATGGGTTAATCTATCGTAGATGTAGGAAAATAACTTGCAAATTTAAACATTTGTAGTAAAATATAGAAAATAATTGACACAGAACCATTAAAATGCGAAATTCATACCAATTGTCACATAAAATTCAATGAACTCAACTGTTACATTGAACAGACATCACATGTGGTAACACTATTGCCAACTCTTTTCAAATGACATCCTTGTTTTCTGAATAACTAGATTTACCAATATAATTGTGATGATGGATAATTGTAGAGTATGTGACATTTTAATGACCTAACTCATTTCATATTTGACACATAAAAATTAAATTAACTTTTACAAGATTTCAGCTATTTTAGCCCTGACTTTGTCAATATACGTTTGTATTATCGGAGAAACTAAAATATTAAACATAATATTAGTGCAATAAGCCAGTGGCAATTAAAACTAACAAAAACAATAAGTGAAACATTTTATGTTTGAAATTTACGTTACTTTAATGAATTTTATGTGACATTTTAATCTATGCTCTATATATGTGCACCAGACCCTGATAATCAAGATGCATCAAAACAGCACTTATATTTACTTATTTCTTAGCATAAGTGCAATTAAAACAAATTCTATCTATTAAGTTTTCATGATATATTTGACAAAACCAAAACAAGGGGAGTTAGCGGTAACCTAAAACAATAGATCATATGTCATTGGTTTCAAATAAATGGCCCAAGAAAAAACATTCAATGACGTCATACATATCATGGCATAAACCGAAAATACCGCACGATATTAGACGCTTGATTTTGTATAATAAGGTAAAGGAAAACTTAGTTTTTTCATATGAAGTTGTGTAAACTCTTACCAATTGAAATGTTAAACCATGATTTTCTTCAAAACAATTTGATGATAGCACAAATTGATGATAGCACAGCAAATAGGTTAGTGTCACATAAACTTCAAGCATCTTGACACAAATAAAATATTAATTTTTTAAATATATAATTCTGCAGTATTTTTTTTTCTATCTTGCAACCCAATTGTACAAACAATAACCAATCAAGTATTCAAGAAAACTTATTGAACTACGTCAAAATGCAGCATTAATTACCCATTAAAATATGGCATTATCATTATGTTTGTGACACAGACAGTGGATTTTGTAGGGGGGTATGTTTATAAAGGACACGTTTAATTAATTCAAAAGATGGCTTACATCTTTTCTGGTTTCATTTAAAACAAATACATTGTGCTTATTAACCAAGGTGCCAAAATGATTAATATATATGGAAATACACATTTTATAATAGTTATTGTACCTGTGACAAGTAATTGTAGTATTTGGCCGAGAATGACTGTTAGAAATGAAGGAAATGAAGAACGGAAGGAACGATGCATTCATACAATTAGCATCTTAATGGACAAGCCAACTGTAAAATCTATCTATTTCTATTTGCAATGTTGCCAGTCTAAACTTATTGTATAAAACAAACGGCAATGTACAAAGATAATTGTCTTACCTTTATGGATATCATTTTGAAGTTAATGTCTGCACGTGATCAATCACATGAGTAGCATACGCATGTGTGTTAGTCGGATAATAAAGTGTTGAATCGTGTGGGCCATATTCTCTATCTATTGCGTGGGCCCTGTGGTGGTACATTGGTAATGGACTTAGTGCTACATAGACAGAGAATCTTTAAGACTACTATCTTGCACAGGCATTTAACGCGTTGCTATGATAATAAGTATTAAAAACCTAATTCATAATGATAAATAATAAAATAATTATTAAAATAACTTTCTTTTTCATTATCCGATCTATATTATAGAATGCTAAGGTATCCAACTCCAGACGACCAAATCATTGGGTGCCCTGGTTTGAAAATGTATCATTTGAACAATTTTGCATAAATTTTCTCGTCTTATTCAACGAAATATACTCCTGTTGGCATCCGAATACAATTATTTTTGCAGTCATGCTTGAAGTGCGGTATTGGGTGTTACGGTTCTTCCTGAATACTTTGAGCAAATGTTGCAACTACATTTGGTGTTTGAAATTAAAATTTTGGTTTATTGACTGGAGCTCATCAGGCACATGGGAATTTATGTTAAGCTTTCCAGTAATTTATAGGGAATGTACGAAATATCAGTGAAATTGCTAATGCACTCTTTTAAAACATTGAAAATTACCACTATGGTAATTTTTAGTTTCACACTGGATCCCGATTTAATACTGTAAATGAAACGGACCCTCGACGATGCCGATCCGAAAATTGTGATTTCACGTCATTCTTTTTACGTTATGACGTTATGAATCCCACGATATTTTCCCGATTAGACCCAGTTAAAAAGTAATAAATTATCGGTGGGGAAAAAAAAATAACATAACAGAAAATGTGCTGATTTTTATGTAAGATTGTATTTTATTTCACTCGTGATCATAGCAAATGTGCCACTCGTGAAAATATCATTGTCTATGAACACTCGTGAAAGACTTATAAATTACGATCTCACACCGATATCAACAAATATCATCCATTTATTATTATGTTGTATTTTCTGGTTGTTGTCGTACAGGTAGTACTTATACCGTTAGGTAGGTTGGTGAGGTGGATGTAACCCGAATGTTTGACCTATATTTTTATTTTATTTACTGAAAGTTATTGTTTTAATTGTGACCCGTAATAACGGTGAATACATTTTAGAATTGATATATTAAAGAAAATCGACGTTGCAGCATTTGAAAATATGTATATTGCTAAGAAACATTAGATTTATGGATATTTTAGGAACGTTGTTTTATTGGCGTCCATTAATGGGATTCCACAATAATAATATTATTCATTATAGTAATGATTGCCACGTATCAGATTGGTTCAGTTAATGAGGTCTAATTACCCCAAAACGGAAGTCACATTTGTCAGTTAGATAATAAGCACATGTGGCTGAGTGCAGGATGCATATAGTTTGTAAAATACAGTTTAAATGATATGTTTTGGTATCATTTTAAAGGTTTATATGTAAGCAATAAGAAAAAAGGCTGTTTTGTGCACTACTTTTTGTCTAGTGGTTCCCAGCTTCATAACTTTTGGCCCATGTATTCATGCGCAAAATGGCAGCCTCCATGCCCGTCAAAACCGGTGTGTTTTTTCTAAGGTAAATATTTTGAGTTACAACACATAGAATTTCTTGACATGCTGTTTTTTCAAAAGGTTATGTCCTCTTCTTTCCAACAATGTATGGTGATATATTGGAAAGTAGCTTGGTCATGGTGAAAAGTGAGATAAAATTTTGAATATTTTATATGTAACAAAGAAGGAATTTATTTGCGCATGCGTAACCATGAATGCTTTTTTGCATGCTGACGCACAGGGGAAATAACGAAGTCGAGAAAAGTTCACTTTTCTCCACATTAATTAGATTGATTATCTGGCAAGGTTGATGTCCTCTACATTGTTTCTGTCATTTTCAACATATGGACTAATGAATGGTATGGACATCAGAAGGGTTACTGAGTATAGCCAGATGGGTTTCCAACATTACGGAAATTGTTTTGGGACTTAAGGAAATTGAAAGCCCGATGATTGAACCTTAGACGCACGCATCTATAAGAAACATAACGCATTCGGAATTGATTAGATTCATTAGGAAAAATATCACTACGGGATAATTAGAAGTTTGGTCACGGAACTCTTATTTGGGAGGTCAGTTGTTGAACTTGGGTACGCAGCACGCACGTGCTTGACGCACAGGATATTGCTATACGTCCAAATATATCACGTGGTAGCTGAAATATTAATTTATGCATGAACAATGATACGTGGTACTGACATAGTATTTAAGGGCCGCGCTCGGCAAGTCCGGCGTGCGTTCTTAAATGCTGTTTCAGGTAAGAGTTACTTTCTCCAATTTTGAACTTTATATTTGCTGGAAAATATTATGGTATTTTAAAAGTGTTTTACTTTTTGTAATTTAATGTAGTGGGGTGGGGTGAAGATAAACCAACACCGTCTCGAGGTTCGAGTTGTGTAATTACGACGCCGACAATATATCGGAATTGATATATATATAATATATAAATGAAAAATCTACAACATAGAATTACAATATATCACAATATTCACAAAACAAATACAAAATACAATATACGAACATGCATGCATTTCATTCAATAAATTGCATTTACAATAAAAATACATTAATAAATGCAAATACAAATTAAAACAAAAACAAGCACACTCACCAGGTTGGATGTATAAAAAACAGCAATGGAAGCAAATCAGCAATGGAAGTCTTGCGACTTGAACGCTTTACAAAAATGGACAGAAGGCATGGTCAGTAATTTCACATCTCTATCACATGCTTTTTCCAACCTGGCCAATCAAAATCTTGTTGATTATAAACCTTTCATACTGACTGGACAATACATGAATGACATCACAGTACATGGCTGGACGCACACAGGACAAGGGACTGAATCTCACAAATGGACACATACAAGACAAGGGACATAAACACTACAAAATACTAGTAGACAAGGGACATATGATACTTGTATACAAATAGATACAATACAGAATACAAAATTGACCTATTCTACATTAACATAACTCAATGTTATATGTTATGGGTTTGGAAAAACAATATTATGATAGTACGATGGTAGCATTTGTACGTTATGCATTATGGGATTATTTGTTTATACTGGATACAGTATTTAAGTTCACATTTCTCTATATCTTCATCTATGAAGGTTTAACAAGTTTAATTGGTATTTCAATATATAATAATATTTATAGGTAATATATATTTCGTTATATATTAATGATTACGTGCATTATTTTGTGTGCGTTCTTAACTGCTGTTTCAGACTAAAGTCGAGGACCTTTCCAAGTGAACTTTATTATTCTTCGCACCTCTCACATATTTACCAATATCGTATCATAAACACTCCTCCTGATCCCGAGGAAAATAGGCGGAGAAAATTGTTATCGAGGCGCCAGTGATACCTCGTCGACAGGAATCTGGGTTAAAGAGGGGCGGGCGTATCTGTAAGTACCAACATACAAGATATAGTGCGCAATACAATCGTACTTTGAATGCGTGATTTTAAGCTAGAAAGGAGGTAAGGATACTAAGTTTATGAGAAGCAAAAATTCCCTATCTCCCAATCCTTTTTAGAAATCGAAACACTGATCATGATTAACACAAAATTCTAATAAAGTGTTGATTTGTCAATTTTAAAACTTTCCAATATTATCCAAATCCGTCCATAATCCTCTGCGTAAATCTTACCAAAGTAAGATCATAGTTGTTAATGAGGTAGATATTAACTTTATGGCCAACGCTTTTTTTGGTCTACGTACGTAAAGCATGGTAGTTTGCACTTATTGTTGTTTTACTAGTAAAATATATTGATTAATCATTGATGTGAAAGGAATATCACAGGCAAGCGGTCCGTATCACAAATTTCATCAGTTCCATCGAACTGGATTACGCGGGACCAAAAACAGGTACCTTATATGGCTTCCCAAAAAGTCAGTGTCCTGACTGAATTACTTTTTACCAGAAACATATACACTTTATACTATGCATACAATTTGTGTAGATACTTAGATTTTAATGTGGTTTTAAATGGAACTTATAAACAGCCGATTATGTATTTAAATTACGTCATATTTTCATGTGCGTCATTTATACATTGGACAACGTTTTCCTGAGATTTGGTGTTTGTGTGTTTGATACAACCGCTATTATTTGAATTCATGTCTCAACGAAAGAATAACGTGGTAACTCAAAATTCATTACCGAGCGCATTGGGAATGTTAGCATTACAGTTTTTGTTGAGTTCAATAAAAAAAAATCTTTCTATCCATGTGCGATATATGAACATTTAATATACTACAATTAACATTATCAGTACACGAACTTTTTGGACACACCTCGTAGTTATGGAGCACACATTTAATATTCACGCATCACGCAACACATTGTAAATGTTCGTAACTTTTACTTTCATAACGTTCTTTCGTACACAGTTCCTAATATCACTGATATATTCACACCAAAAGCTTCAAAACTATGGAACAGGCTACATTCCCATACGGGAGCTGCCGTAACTAGATCCTATGCTTGATTACATTCTGATTCTGAACTTACTATCTAATTTCACTGAATTTGGAGCTTAATTAACTTAATGTAATATATACGATTCAGACAGCCTACTACGTAACACTTAGTATGCTAACTCATAATTTATTATGACGTACTATCTCTTAATTATGACTTAGTAATAATGATGTTATAGTATTGGAATACAAGAATAAAAAAAGACGGCACTAGGGCACTGCCACATATTTCTGGATGGCGATATACATTATTCAGATTACCAAACAAACAACAGATAATAAACTAAATAACTTAATCTGTTAAATTACTGATGGTTATCTAAGAGAATCTTTGTAAATTTAATGGTAAATACTTAAATATCTAATTTATACTATTGTACGTGTTATATATAGCCTACAAACTACATATGTGACAAAGTAAAACCGTCTGGACGGGATATTTCAGGCAAGACTTTATAGTTTTTGTAATATCTCTCGCTGACCATTTCAGTAATATAGATTATGCGGTCGCAACAGTATACCATGCGTTTGATATATTAAAGGGTCTATGTCAACGAAAAAAATGGCTTCCTATTGCACATGGAAATGCAAACTACTAAGACATGTGCATTAAATAAATAACAAATAATATAATACACAATAAGATATTTGATACAAACAAATTAGCAAAATAGTTTGAAAAAATTAAAACCCAAGCCGGTATCGAACTCACGAGTTAGGAGCCGTACGAAGAAATGACAGTACTGTAGACAGCGCTTTAACCAACTGCGCTATCATGCTTGGTAAATAGTCGTGTGGTTATACACAATGCTCACAATTCTGACGTCTAAATGTAAACCGGAAAAGGGCCAAACAAACGTACAACCCAAATTACAAATAGATTTTTGACTCAGAACGCGTACACTCTTTTCCCATTACATATACGCTGTTTTAACCGTCATAATATGCCAGTATTAATATTCAAATTTCGGATTTTTTTTTAAGTGCTTGACCCCTTGAGGCCCTTTTCGCTGACACGGTCCCTTTAAGCGTTAATAAAAATTATATTAACTGGCAGCAAGGTACATGTACATAGAGAATACATGGTTGGTGCCGGCATGGAGAAAGTTTATCCGGTGAGGCTTAGAAAATGAAAATAGGGCGAGCTTTAGCGAGCCCTATGTTTGTTTTCGGGCCGAACCGGATAAACTTTCTCCTTCCTGGCACCTACCGTGTATTCTATTTATCCTGATTTCTATTCAATTAAATTCAAAAACACCAAACACTAAAGTTATAAATGAAAAAAAAATATTATAGACGGGCCTCGACCTAATAACTCGCTTGCATGAATGCGTACTACCCGGAAAAAAGTTCTCTATTTCTTAATCACCTTTTTCAAAAAGCAAAAGTAAAATATTAATAAATCTTATTTGCTGATGTCAGTTTAAAATACACAGAAACACTAAATATTTATTCCGATTTCATGTATTTTAAACTGCTAAACACTCGCGTTCTGGTTTGACCACATTGTGTAAACTTACAACTCAAAATAAATGACGTAGTTGGTGTGACATAATTTAACTCTTTAAAAACCAATATAATCTGGTTTAAAACAAAAGCAGATTAACTACGTCATTTTCGTGTCGTACTGACTCGCTAAAGCTCGCCCTATTTTCATTTTCTAAGCCTCACCGGATAAACTTTCTCCATCCCGGCACCAACCATGTATTCTCTATATATTAATCCCAGTGTGTACATACAGATACTTCAATCGGCGGACGATGATTAATTTAATGTTTCAATCAAAATCCAGTGTCATAAGTTTGGCCGCCGGAACTGAAAGTTGATTATATCAGTGTTCACGAGCCAGACGTAACAAAGACTGGTAAAATTTCATTAGTATTTTAGTTTGGAGAGGTGTTTAAGATTATCGATTGTTATGTTTCATTTTAGAGTCCAGCGTAATTTATACATCGATTTTGTTTGACTTGGATTAGGATAAGGCCTAATATGTGTTTCTTTTGAACCCCTCGCTCATTGTTTACATTAGGGTTTTGGTTTGGGGCGCCTTTAACACTCACATATCTGCTCATTGGCGTCGAAATTATATTGCATGATTTGGTGCTGTGTTTACTACTTTCAAGTATTAAACGGGCACACTATTAAAAGTAAAATTTTCAAACTTAAATGTTAACGGAAGCAGCTTTTCGATGAGACCAGAACTTCCGCATCTGAGGAAATGAATGAGATGAAAACCCCGAACAACTGACCCATGGAGTTTTGATTTACTGATATTTAGCCTACAACTGGAAAAATAATGTCGTGTGTGACCTGACGAAGACTAAGATGGCGCACAAACAAAACAGCCGTAAGTAAGAGGTTAAAGTTTGTTAATCATTTCCGTATGTATTGTAAACAATACATTCATATTTTATATTTTGTTTGGCATGAAATTATTCTGTATTCTATTCAGATATAACAGAAAAAGTCGTATTAAGCATAATTAGGCTTAAAGTATACTCGGCATAGGTATTCTCGCGGTATCTCTATTTTCGCGGTAATTGTTTATCTTCGGATTTTCATGCTTAATTGTCAACATCTAACATATTTTTGGTTTTCTTTAAGAAAATAGTAAGTTAAAAATTAATTCATTCCAATTTAAACAAGTAATATGATTTGAAACCATAAATATACATAACGTTCGTATCAGCTTGCGGCTATCGGTAGACATTAGGGGTCAATGGTAGCGATAACAAAGCTTTGTCCATTCAGCCAGTCCATATCTGTCACCATAGTAAACCATACATTTTTTATCACATCGCTAAAAATGAACTACGGACATAAAAGTCATTGTTTTGATGGAATTAAAGACATTAAAGTTGAAATGTTTATATATTAGTAATAAAATTATAAAACATGAGCGTTTTGTTGATCATTTTCACTTTTAAATTGCCGATTTTTTTGTGTACTGAACAGAATTTGCATCGGCCATCTTTGTTTTCACGAACGGATCATGTGATTTTAATCTAAATTACTCCTGCCTATTTTTAGCTACAATCATGTATTATATATCATTGGAAAGGGGAAAGAACACGCTTTCCATTGGTCTGCAAATAAATTATGCAAAGTAATTCAGGGAAGATCAGCAAGGCGCCAAACTTAGGCAATTTTCATTGGCTATTTGTCCTAAGAAAACAATATGGTCACTGGAAAGCACAAGTATGCCAGCAAAATATAAGCATCCATCCATCATTTAACATAAGTTTATTAAAATTACATCTTAGCGCATTTTTGCGCAATTCGTTTAATTCCATACACTGTCGATCAGGTACTTCGTGTTCTTCCGTCAGCTTCCGATAGCGACCCGTTATCAGCCGAATCTGATTTCGTGTCACTCCGCTTAACGTTCGTCATACTGCAAAGAGTGATCTCCCCTGAATGTTATCAGTTTTCGCGAGGTATTGCAGTCGTGCAACTTTGACGTCTTTGTCAATCTTTGTTGTTTGATTGTATATTACAGGTACTGCAAACTATTTACCATATCAAAATAATTATTATTGCAATAAGTGCATGCAAGATGGCTGTTAATATAATTATTTCACGTAAGATTTACGATGTTTAAGCTGTTGGAAGATTGTGAAAGTGAAACTGAAAGTGGACAACAATTTGACAAGACATAGTCTCGATTTATAGCACAGCATTGATCCTCAATCACCACCGTGTACACAACTGAAATGCAAAGTCTGTCGTGTTTATTTTCATTTATAATTGATCAATTTTATCTATATCATTTCTTGAATGAGCTGCAAATAAGGTAGCTGGGTGGGAGAGGGGTGAGCACTCCCTCCCTTGTCATTGCCTTTAAGTGGTCACTCCAGGTTCAATTGAATGACTTCATGTTGTATACTTACAAGGTTTAATATTTTCTTTAAATTTAAAGCTTTTTTGTTGTTGTTTTTCTTTAAATCTTAAAACATCCCTACATTGAAAAACAATTCTTACATTGAAAACAATCTTTTAACAGCATTTATTCTGCATGCTTGATATTTTAACTTAACTGCAATACTAGTAGCACTTCATAAAATGCTGTTAAGTAACATCATTAAGTATTGCATGATTTGCTTTTGCATATATTAATTTCAGGATTGCTGCAGTTTTTGAAAGGTATTGTGCTTTGGTTCATACAGGACAAACAAGACAGTGGAGACAGTGGCTTTTGAAGACAGAAATTAACAGTCTTTTGAAGACAGAAATTAACAGTCTTTCTCGTGTTAGGTTGTTTCCAAGATGGTCAACCAAGGAGTCTTTAAAGTTGTGTTGTGGTGCTTTGCATTTGCAGTTTTTAATTGTTTTTTCTTTTGCCTGAGATGGCCTATCCCATATTCAATTTGTTAATGTTTGATGTTGCTGTTACTGTTCATATTTGTCGGAAAAGTTTTTCGTATTATCACAAGACTATGTTCTTTTCAAGTATTTTCTGATCAATACTTAAAAATTGTTCAACATTTAAACCATCTTAATTGTTGTATTTAAGGTATGGTTTGGGTTATTTTGAATGAGTGAACAATTAGTATTCCAAAAAGTTCCTAAGCAAAAGCTGCATTGAAAGACCACCTTTCATCAAGACCGCATGTCGTTTAATACATGTATTTACATTTCTGTGGCCATTTTTTAAAATAACTTTGAAGAGTACATGATCTAATTGGCAGAATTAAAAGGTAAAATATATTAATTTTGTTTTGGTCTTCCAGAAAGGATGGTCTTAAAACTGGAGATGATGTCGGATATATGCCTTTTGAGTTAATGTATACACTGTTCCGAATACTGAAATAAATTAGTCTGTTACATGTACTAAGCATGTTTAAGATATATATAATATATATAACTGATCTTTATAAATGTATATAACATCTTTTACTTGCAGTTTGTAAATGCCAAATGTGTTTTACGCAGTACTAGAGACATTGTCTTACCCAGATTCAGTCCAGCATTTGGCTTTAATACTCATTCCATTTAAAATGATTTGTTGTCTTTTATAAGTCACCATGTATGTAAGACAGTGAAAATATGTGAAGTGTTTAGTTAACAAAGCATAAAGTGACATGAAAAGATTACTTTGAACCTGTTTAACTGCCAGAAATTATTGCCAGGTGTATCATTGACAGAATTTACATATTTGACAGAACGAAATGTGGGGGGTTACCTTCTTCAGATACACATAACTTTGTTATTTTTCAAGATACAGTAATTTCGTTTGCAGTTTTGTTTTTCTAAAAGAATAACCTTTAAAATGGTATATAATTTTATAGGTGTTTCTAAATTTAACAAAATCCTCTGTTATCGCTATCAATGGCTACACTTTTCGTCTGCGTGAGTAAATATAAATGAATACTCAAATTATAGTTGTGTTATATTTGTTTAAGGTTACAATTCAACAATTTAAAGTGTATTTGTGTTTGTTTATACACTAACAGCAAACTTATTTCAAAACAAAAGTTTTACCGCGAGATTACCGATGACATAATTTTTCAAGATGGCTGCATGGTGCATTGAAAAACAGAATAATTTAAGGACGAATACTTTACTTTTAAACACAATTTCTAGTTGTTATTTTTGTCAAAAGGTTCAATTTATAGCATGTTATTGAAAGAAAATGTTTTGTTAGTTGTTTTTTGCTCCAAATATTTACTCAAAGGTTAAGTACCGCGAGAATACAGATAAAACAGTATAAATAAGTACGTGGTCTATTTGATAATTTAATCCATAGATATAGAGAACTAGATGCCGCGTCACATCCAATAGGATGCGTCAACGTGTCGGCCATATTGGAAAGGTCGTCGATTGTAAACAAACAATTAGACCTAATACTGGAATTAAAGGAAATTTTTTCATTTCTTAACACATTTGCGTCTTTTTGCTGAAGAGATTGTCAATGCATACAAACCAAGGCGTAGAGGAATAATTTCACAAAGGTAATTGCCCATAAAAATTGTATTGTAACGTTTATACTGCTTATAAATGATAATGATAATTAGTTTAATATTTGCCGTAAGTGTTAATAAAGCAAAGACTTATTATTTAAAAATCATTTAAATACAAAAATGGATAAGGCAATAATATAATATTATAGTTTTACAATGACATAATAATTATAATAATAAATTAATAATATAATAATTATTATTATATCTGTTATTATTATTATTATTAGATAATAATAATTATTATTATAATAAATTAATAATATAATAATAATTATTATTATTAGATCTTTTATTATTATTATTAGATTGTACTTTTACAAATAAGTATTTATTATTTATTGTATTGTATTATTACAAATAATTTATTGTTTGTTTTCATTATTTAAAAAAATTTTTTTTTGCTTTTTATTTAACAACATTTCATTTAAATCATGTTATAATTATTTGATAAACACATCATTGTAATATAAAATATTATCTATTAAAGCTATATAATAATAATAATAATAGATCATAATTTATGCACTAGAAATATACAAATATGCCAGAAATAATGTATGTTTTTTTGTCAGAGGGACCCATGAATATGCTTTGAAAAAGATGGGATGCATTTCTTCAATCCAGTGCAGCAACAACACACATAAACTTGAATTGACATTAATAATGCCACTAAATATGTATTTCATGACTTTTCTGTGAATATAAAATATCATTAAAGTTCTGCAAGCCTCAGACTCTGTAGTATAGTGTTTGTTACAGTGATTTGTTAAGTGTTTTTATATATTCTAGCAAAAAAATCAATTTCCTTCACTGAAGTAAAATCACACCCTTTTGTAATCTTCAAAGAAAGGGAAAAATATGAAAACAGATGAATATTTAAGCAAATAGATCTATTATTTTTTGGAAAAAACTTACCACATTGGGTGTATTGTGTGGGCTGTTTTTCAATATTGTTGAATAAATAATGGATAACAGTACCAGATGTTTGTTTATGGTTGCTATTTACTTATGGGAAAATGTGTAAAAAAAATCCATGCAGGAAAAGTAAGGGAAAATTAAAAACCATATTTAGTTTAAAACTATTTATTTTAGATTTACTGTGTAGAAAGCCTGACTATTATTGAGATATTTTGACAATGAATTAATCTGTTTCCAGAGTAGAATCAGTACTGGGTGTCTTTTTGAGAAAGACCATTCAAATGGTCCATTGATATGGATCATACTCAGAATCACTCAATCAAAAGGCAGACACCATATCCATTACACATGATTACACCTCTGCAACTCAAGGAAACTGCACAATTGTTATTTCAAACTGACAGGCACAATAAAAAAACATGTGGCTACCAATTTGTATTTCTAAGCAACAACCTGTGTATACATGTACAATATGACCAGAATGAAAAAATGGAGGCCACATTATAATACAGTGAAACCACCATGCCCTAGTAACCTGGTTACCCATTAATAAATAGATACATGCTTTGAAGACCTCCAGTGGCTAACCTTTAAAAGGCTAGAACAATGTAAAAACCTATATTACAAGGTATATCATATTTGCATTCAGAATTGTATGCAAATTCAGTATATTTTCAGAATAATTTATGTAGACAACAGTAGTGTGTGTAGCCTTTGTCACATAGTTCCAACTTTGCATGCATATTGCAAACAAGAAAAGTTTAAACAATGTGTGGTGTGTACAGTTTATTGCAAACACAACTATATTATATATAATGAAATAAACATATAGCAACACTAATTATATAAATGTAGTATTCTTTATTGTATATTACCAGGTTGTTTACCACTAGGTTTGCCCACATATGTGGTCAAAGAGAGATAGAAGGCTTTAATTTGCACTTTTGCAACCTTACAAGGATTGCCAGTTATGTTAACATAGCATATTTAAAAAAATGTTTGACTGTTTCATCTGAAGAAGGAAAATAGGTATTTCTGAAAAATCATGGGCTGTTAAATCTAAAAGAAGAAAAAGAACTATTTAAATAGGACTTGACAAATGATTTAACATATTTCTAAATTATGTCAACACTATTTCCCTTTAAAATAAGAAAAAATGTAATATGTAACAAATAAACAAGTACATTAAAGTGTTATATTTCTTATTAACATAAATCATTAAGTTCTCTTAAAATTAACATTTCAGATATGTAGATCTAATTGATTATATAATCCATTTATCCAATTAAAATACTAGCATTAGTTTTTCTCACTGAAACAGAGTCTGATAACAATACTGTAGTTAGGCATCAAAAAGTAATATTTTGCTGGTAGCTGGTCATCTTAATTTGCTTTTGACCAAATTTCCATTCTGGCAAGTGGATTTTTAAGAAAAATTACAACAAACAGCATAAAAAATAGAAGTGTAAAGACAGTTAATTCAAAGTGAACATGAATGACTTGTGTTTGAACAAGGATAACATACGTTTTTGCAAATGGAAATTGCAGGGCAATTAGATTCTAACAGGCTGCAGTCATTTTAAACAAATACATGGATCAAAATATTCATAAAATTGAATTTGCATTGTTTATATACCTGTCTTTCCCAGCTCCCATTTTCCAACATTTTTTCTAATGGTGCCTCTGCAGTCTAATGTTAGTATCAATCCAGATTTTTAAGCATAAATGAAGATTGTTGTTATTTAAGCACTGCACAATTATCCATGATGATGCATGAGAGTAATACACACACCTTCTAGGATAAATGTATTGGCAAACTTAATCCATCTATACGGCTAGTACATTTCAATCTGAGTTGTATTAACTGTTGTCATCAATTTGTGCAATTCATTTGTCAGCTACGTGAACTTGGTCATTAGCAGAAATATTTTTATCCGAAATCGAATCAGACTGAGTGGTGTTCATCCGAAATCCGTTTACATTCATAATTACAATTATATTCCATGAACGAATATAGTTATTGTTTATAATTAGAGAGAATATTCACAAGACCAAAATAAAACAATATTAATTTGAAGATTTTTCCTCAAATTATCAAATTAAAAGCCTAAATATGGATAACCATGCAAAGAAATCATAGCAATGTTTACAATCGACGACCACACCAATATGGCGGATGCTCAGACGCATTTCACTTGCGTACCGGTAATAGGCTATGCGGCATCTAGGTTTATATATCTATGATTTAATCAATGAACATGGTGATATGAAAGTATAAGTAAAATGATATAAAGCAAACTTAAAGCCAATAGAGAAACACGAAAATTTCCAAATACCACAAATCGGCACAAATCCGTCAACTGGCTCAGATACGATGAAAAGTTTCATAAAAATCAAAGTATTTTGCGACCATGTCGATTTGGACGTCCCCACAGTTGAATGCACAAATCACAGTTTCTGGTCGATTTCAGTATATATAGAGAATAACAGGTTACTGCCAGTTCTTGTGTAATACATCAGGTGCGGCTTAGAATAATATAACGGCGAGGCTTGTCGAGCCGTTATTTTATTCGTGCCGAACCTGATATATTACACAATAGCAGGCAGTAACCTTTTTTCTATTTATCATACCACAGTTTTCTTAAAATTACACCAAACAAGCTGATTTTTTACCTATTTAAAAACTAAGAGCCGCTCTGATTTTGCTGAGTCGGCCTTTACATGTTCACGCAGGGTTGGCCCTGGCTTTTGAAAAGTTGTCGCCACTTTTTTTGCCAAATTTGTTAACTTGGAGCCAATTAGGCGTCGCACATATTTTTTTTAGTAAGAGACGTTCGGGTGGCATACTATATATAGCTATACAATATATAACTTATACTTTAACTTTTACTGTAATGCATTAATAATTATTCCTGATGAAGAATACAATAAATAAACAAAACACCATATATCTCTTTAATCAATTTAACGTGTAACAAAACAGCGTATTTCATATACAAATGGAGTAAAATATGTCCATGGAGCATAATGGTTGCAACCAGAAATATTTTAGCAATGCACTATTAGTATGTGTATTAACATCAGGGCTTTCCTTTGACCCGAGCTACCGGGTTTTGACGTGTGGAAATGTCAAAATACGCTTGTTTGACTCGTGAGGTAATTACTTCATGTGTCACTTTTGACCCGGGGCAATTTCCGGACTTGCGTCATACAGTATAACTCGGCTGGCTGATTATCCCAATCAGTGGAAGAGCGATGTCAAAGTTGATAATACACTAGGCGATTATTGGTTGGAGGCGGAGTCAATCTTTAAAAAGACGCTGTCCATCAGCAGTCAAGTTATCGTTGTAGCTCAAAAAATTGTATATTGACCAATTAAAAGCCATAGTTATATACGCTCCAATGATGTGAACAATCGACATATCGGCATAATATACATGTATCCACACTTTAGTTAATGTACATGAGTCCGTTAGAGTATGTTTATACCCGACCATTTAACGTTTATAACACAATTTACTCACCACTTCCGTTGTTGATAATATCCACATTCCTAAATATAAAGGCATTGTTTTAAATTACGTTCCTTTATATTTTGGGTAAAATTATTTAAAAAATATATATATTTCCGAAATTTGGAATCCGATTTCAACACAAATTCTGACTCTTACGTAACATTTCCTATATCCGAAATATCCACCATCCAATTTTAGTGTTTGAGTGTCATAAACACATTTTTTTAATAGTCTGTGAATTTCATGTAAATCCTTTGTTTTCTAGAAAAGCGCGCGAAAGTTATGCTGACACAAACGATGTCACGTTCCAAGCATGGAAAGCGTGCGTGTATCGACCATGCGCTTTACCAAATATATACATGTCATCTGGGAATAAAAATTTGTAGTGCAAGATCTTTGAAATCTTTTCTTTTTGTATAAAACTTTTGTAGTGCAAAAACTTTGCGATCTTTAGAATTTGAATAACTATTTTATTGCAGTGTATTAATTATACTTTTTAACAGTGAAACAATATTTGCGCACCGTAACTACGCATATTTTGGGGGGGGGAAGTAAAACCTACGTTTTATTGTTGTACATGATATGCGATTTCTACACAAAAAATTCATTGGTATTTTTAGTATGTAAAGAATATGCTAAAATCGTCTTAATAATTATACTAATAATAATAAATAATAATAGATCTAGTAATAATAATAATAGATCTAATAATAATAATAATGGATCTAATAATAATAATACTGGATCTGATAATAATAATAATAAGAAGAAGAAAATAAAATTAAATAAATTAGAAAGAAAATAATAATAAGTTAATAAAAAATAATTATTATATTTAACTAATATTATTAAATTATAATATAAAAATAATTAATTAATACAAATAATAATAAAAATAAGGAAAACGAATGGAAACTACCCACAAATCATTGACTATTGAAGGTTTATATCTTGGCGAATTTGATTTTGACTTGTAAATTTGACCCCAAGAGTCATTGACTCTTGACTTTCAAAGTCTAAGGAAAGCCCTGAACATCACCAATATTTGTTTTTAAAGTAGACATTTAACAATGCATAAATGTTGCTATTTTACTTGTAAATATGATACATATTAATACATAAATATACACATATAAATACAATGGCAAAAATTAGGCAAGCCAAGGTACACTGGAAAGGAAACTGAAAATATACAGAAGACATCAATTATCAGCATCTCTATATATATTATGATCATAGTCTAAAAGTATTCCAACTTCCAACAGTCTTTAAATTTTCTGTTCACTGGAGAATTTTGAAGTTTGAGCAGGTTAGATGGAGATGAGACGCCATCAGAATCTAACAAACGTTTTTTACAAGGAGTATTTACGTCTGAATTGGCCATTTTGACAAGTGAATTTTCATTTTCAAATTCCACATTTCATACCAATTGTCGTAACAAACTGTTTAATTATGGACTTTTGCATATTTAATCCAGGGACCTATTTGTTGTATAGGTCCCTGTTTAGTCATGAACGTGAACGTGTTGAAAACACTTCATACTGCATACGTATGTTTTGATTTCTAATTATCATTAAAGTGCCAATCTAATTGCCTTGGGCCATATAATCAGTCGCATGTTATAACCTTATCGATATGCATTCACTTTCACGCTTCAGTTAATTCATTCGTACTGCCTGCATCATTAAAAATCAATACATGCACGATAGCTGTCGAGGTTAACCGAGTCAGCGAGACCGCTTAGGCTAAAATGGCGCTTACATCATTTCAATAGTAAATAATTTGGACAAAGAACACTGTCGTCAGAAAAATCGCCAAACTTGAAAATTTGCCGCCACTTTTGCGATTTTGTCGCATTTGGCGACATTGGCGATGGCCAGCGTGAACTCTGGTTCACGTACATGTAGTAATGGATTTCTAAAAGTTGACTTATTATTAACATTTCGTAAAGATAAATGAGCTGTT
Organism: Congeria kusceri; assembly: GCA_027627225.1. Taxonomy (NCBI): domain Eukaryota; kingdom Metazoa; phylum Mollusca; class Bivalvia; order Myida; family Dreissenidae; genus Congeria; species Congeria kusceri. The sequence continues at coordinate 73,005,886 of CM051025.1, forward strand.
TTCAGAACGAATACATAGAATACACACACGTCTATTCATATAATATTGGAAACGCAAACTGAAATGGATTGCAACGGTCAATTTCATCGGAGAACACGCATCGACGAATCGCCTGGAGACGCCATTTTGGAGTTGTGTATTGAAATTGACATTTTGAAGATCGTGTCAATAATGAATATAGCATGTTCAATTTTTGGCAAAACATGTTTGAGACTCAACATAAACTGATCCTGTGTAGTGACTTTTAGTGCATTTATTTGAAATAATTGAAATAACTGTGTATGGATGATTTAATGTTTCATTGATGACGTCATACCACTACCAATGTGCGGGTTTATGTGAAGATTAAAAAAATGATGTTTTTCTGATTTATGATCATTAAAAATAATAAACTATTATACGTTCGTGGTATCAAATTGTTTGTTTTGTTGAATCTGATGCATTTTTACTGAAAATGTTGACTTTAGGAGTTGATTTCGAGTAATATGACATACCTCCAAACACTGACTGATATAAACGGTACTGACCTGATATAAAAAGATATATCAGGCACCTTGGTATCAGGCCGATATCAGCATAGTGGTATGATAAATATATATATTGAGTAGATCGGTTTATGGCAAAACCGGCCCCAGTCTAAACCAGCCCCCAAAAAGCAAAACCGGCCCCACGTGTGGTTGCATAATGACTAAACCGGCCCCAAGATACAAAAAGATAGTGTTAGGTTTGGAGTTTTATTTTTACATAGTTTTTACTATTCTCATACGTAATTTGCGCATTAACTATCAATGACAATGTGATTGACACACAAAATCACCACCAGCTATAAAAAGTACCGGTACATGGGAAGACAATCTTAATTTTGCAATATTATTTCTGAATTTCGAATTTTCCATTTGATTGTAGTAATCAGATTTTTCAAAAACGGGTTAAAATTCTTTGCAAAGAAGCAATGAGGAACTTGAAGTCATTTACATTGACTCGACAATTTGAAATAAAAATATCTTGTAACCTATTTTGCAAAATAATTATAATAAAAGTTAACTGATTCTGGGTATGCTTTTTTATGTTATTTATGAATTAAATACGATTCGCATATAAACGGCATTTATACATACTTTAATACATTTTAATTGATTTACAAAATTTATAGTGCACGTGCTTACTACTTTAAGTAACTAAATTGTGTTTTCCACTTGACAATAACAGGTTATGATTGAGGTGTCAGGGGCAATTCCAGGATGTTGGGTTAGGGGGGACGTAACCTTTTGATCGTGCTGTTATGACCCCTTTATATTGTCTGCAGGTCTGCAGTGATCAGCTACAGATCCGTATCAAAGATATAAAATACTTTTTTGCATATCATAATCATCATTATCATCGTCGTCGTCATTGTGTCGTCAAATGCACTTTGTATCACAGACTATCATAACACTTCACCGTATTGTGTTTGAAAGACGTGTTAATTCATCTGTATGTCATGCACCTGTTTTGGCAATAAATTGCCATGGTTTGATGTGCCTGTCCACTTAATACGTATTTGACATTCAATGTTTTCTATCGGGAACATCTTTAAACATATAAAATCCGTAGCTGACTACATTCAAACACACAGGCATCAAGATTTTTTGTTGTATTATTCAATTTCCGGTTTAATGGTGTCTTTTCAAAATGAATGTCATTAAATAACTCACACGTTCACAACCATGTTCATCAATTGTCTTTTTTTCTTTTTTTATCGAAACAAACTAAAGAACAGACGGACGAACATGTTTTACACGAAATATTGTGAAAGATACTCGAAAGATTGCGTTGTGAACTATTAAGGCAAGTGATGCAGACTTTGTGTCAATTTCGCTGACATATTGTGCGGGGAAAAATATGAAATCGCCAGAAATTGAAGTCAACGTTGTGGACAACCCTCTACTTTATCAAAAATTATTTCTTATGAATGCAAAAAAACAGATTCAAATTTGGTGCGATGGCTAAGGGAACATGGAACAAAAAGTTTGTCGATTTAGATTTACATTTTTGGGATTAAACTACTTATTGAGACAAAATTGTTTAACCTCGAAAGTAGTCATTGATTTGACTTAAATTATCATATTTATTTGAAATGTTTATATTTCTTTTATGTGGTATCCTATGCCTTTGGTGTATTGCATCTGGCATATTTTTATTATATATGAATTTATAAAATAAAACAATGTACTCCACAAATAAAGTTACATATACCCATTGTCTGTAGTTTATAGTATTCGCTGAATTTTGGCGCCGCTACTACGATGTACGTAAGAAATCGTAGGATGCAGACTAGGTCGGGTATGTTTTACTGAAGTTAATATTTATATTTTTAGTAAAAGTGAGCGAGCAAAGCGAGCGAATTTATTTTTCGCATACTTTATACAGTTTTGACCGTTTTATATATGCCCATATATGTATGGTCTGGGAGTTTAAAGGGGGGTGCGCGCCGGGTGCACCCCTCCCTGGATCCGCTAGTGGTTGTTGAATACCTGTCACACATTGATGACATTACCCCGAAATGTGTGAAAAACATTGCATAACGTTGCGTAACAATTTGATAAATCAACTGAAACTAGCACCACCCACTTGTGCACGTTTTTTGTTACACTAAAATTGTGAATATTGTCAAATTTGGAAGAAATGTCTTTAAATTATGAAATGATATTTTTGGAGTAATTTGTTTCAACATTTATACATAAGTATTTTAATATGCACTTAATGTCTTCTAAATGAAAATGTTATTTCTTTGCAAATGCACGATTCATGTTAATGCAAGATCTAGAACAAAATAGCAGGGTGCTGCATCCTGTTCCTTTTTGGTTCCCCCCTGCTGCCCCTTTGGGCTGGTCACCACAGAAATGTTAAATATCTTTTGAAATTTAATATATATTTGCAAATATTGAATTAGAAAAGGTATACACTATGCTTAAAAACCTTATTATGATCCTAGATATTTCCCTACATTTTGTTGTTTTTTCTATGGATAAGTATATAACAAATTTGGCACTTGTACACTATTTCAGTACAGCTGTGACCGCCATCAACGAAACAAAGACGCAGTCCAGTAACCTTTATTCGTATGTATGTGGTAAAAAGCTGAAAAGACACAAAAAGGTTCTTACAGTCAATTGCACAATAACATGTAGTTTAGGCTAAAAATAATAAATGAAGCTCTGTCTTTCAAAATATACCACAGAATTATAGAACAATAAATTAAGAACTCAGTTTACAAGGTGTTTTAGGTATTCATACAATACACATGAATGGTTGTATAGGGCGAATACAGGTACGAAACATAGTTTGACATTGTATATGTTAATTTCCAATAAAACAATTCTATAAACACTAAATATTACTAGGACTGGACTAGTTTTGATACAGAAAACTGCGCTTTACTTACAACGTGCTGGGGCAAGGCAGAAAAACTAGTTTATGTTTTGTATGGCGGGCAAAAATGCTCCGCTCCGAGTAAGTACTGTTAAACAACAAAACAATTCCCTACCATGCAGACTACAAACCACTAAATTGGTTCCAGCACAACAGCGCTTGCCATAACATATCATCATTATACACTGTTATTATGCGAACATTATTACATTTAACTTTTTTTTCAAATTAACGATTCTTGTTTTCACATACATGAATTATACGCTTGAGAAATTGTATGACCATAATACAACATATATTTTTAATACACTTGGAAACACGAAATGTAATCTTATTCTGTATCATACAATAAAACAATAATCTACAAACAACTTCAAACATTTTATTTCAACATAATTTTATACTAAGTAATTTCCACTTTATAATAACACAACATTTTTATAGTTGCTCTATAATCAGTTGCTATTTCATGCAATAATTACGCCTCATTTCATGTTAAACCAATACACAATATAATAGCTATCCAAACGCCGTTCCAAATATTTTATTTTAACATACAAATAGATAAAATAATATCCATTCAATTCTTAGATAAACAATTTGGGGCGGGTTTTACACCATAGGGGCCGGTTTTGCCTAAATGTGGGGCCGGTTTTGCATTTTTGGGGCTGTTTTAGACTTGGGTCGGTTTTGACTGGGGCCGGTTTTGCCTGCTTCCGAGTAGATCTGGTAGACTTCTTTTGTGTTCATTAGAATCCACCATTGTCTTTAAATCCACAAAATACACGTAAACAAGTATTTTACCAGATCTACACAATATTGTGCTGAAATCGACCAGAAACTGTTAGTTATGATTCAACTGAGGGTACGTCCAAATCGACAAATACATTGATTTAGGTGAAATTGTTCATGGTTTCTGAGCTATTTGACCGATTTGGACCCCAAAAAAGTGTTTTAAGTGAGAAAAATTTGTCCTGCGATGACCAGCAAGAGGAAATCAGGAGAATCAGTGGTGTAGTGAACACTACCAAGACATTGTGAGGAGACTGTAAAATGAGCGTTGTTTACCTTTCTCTTATTATAGTGTATATACATATGGAACATTAAAAATCATTTTTACAACTACCTGTGCAAAATACCCTTGATTTGAAGTGATTATTTCTCCTAAATTGGCTATTATTTATAATTACTAGCCTATATTTTAGTAACAGGACTTCGGTATTGATGTCATCATTTAATTATTTTAAAGGTTGTGTTTTTTATTTCAATACCAACTTTCGCTCTATTGGCTATACAGAAATATTGCTGAATCAACCAATTATACCTTATTCTGGTTTAATGAATAAGACATGCAACAAATTTAGTGTTACTTTTTATATAGTACCAAATTTGATGTAATGACCATTTTAGTGGTGGAAACATGGAAGTTTAAATTTGCATAAATTCATATTATTTGTAGCAATAACGTTATCCATCAATGTATTATACATTTAAGTTGATTAACTGTCAATAATATCACCTAAACTGCTTTACATGTCACCTGCTATGTTTAGACTCCGCCCAATGGTTTGTAAAAGGTGGTGGGCATAACGTAGGCATATAGAGATGAATGTCAGATGAAGCATACCACTGCCAAAGTGTACCAGGATGCAGCGTAACACTTAGCAGGACGAAGTGTACCGCCCCCATGAAATAATATAATGCATCCTGGTGGTTTATAAAATCAAATATACATTTTAATGTCCATCTTTATATATCAGATATAAATATTAAAACAACTGAAAAAAAAATAAAAAAATAAAAAATATATATATAAATTAATTATTAAATATGGCAATTTCTCAGATTAGCTGACCACTTATTTCAATGTAATTTTGCAATTAAAGCAAACAATTTAACACCTTACCGGACATGCATTATAAAAGAGTTATTAATTGTCAATAATTTAAAACTGGACGTCTTGTTCTAGTTTAATTACTGATAATAAACATAAAAATAAATATCTCCAACACCTATCTGACACGCTTCACACATTTTCTATACTATACACAAAGTATCGGATGGAGTAATTATCACACCTCATCAGTAGTGTGTGAACTAATTGTTGTTAAAACACATCTATAAACTAGGGGACCTCTCGGGCGTCGTCCGTATCCCGTCAACCATTTGGACCGTTATCGCGATAAAGACTACATTTTTTATTCAATCTTGACCTAACTTGCACAGTTTGTGTATGACAATAAAATCTTGGATGGGATTGTTAATGGGTCAGATCACACCAGTAACACCAGAGTTATTGCCCCTTTTTCATGCTAAAAAAGTGCAAAAATGCCCTTTTCCAAGGTTTAGACTTTATTTTCCATCCAATCTTAACCAAACTTTCACAGATTGTGTATGACCATCAGATCTCAGCAGACGCCAAAAATGGGCCATATCGTGTTTCAAACATCAGAGTTATTGCCCTTTGTTTATTTAAAAAATTTACTAAAATGGACATTATTCAGGATAGAGACTTCATTTTTCATCCAGTCTTCACCAATCTTGCACAGATTACAGTTGAAGTCAAATATAAGAAAGATCGGACCAGAAACACCAGATTTATGGCCCTTTGTTTGTAAAAAACATATGCAAAAATGGATAATTTTCAGGATAGAGACGTCATTTGTCATCCAATCTTCACCAATCTTGCACAGTTTGTCTATTACCATGTGATTACAGTTGAAGTCCAATACACTGTAACTCCATTATATCACGATTCGTGGGGTCCACGGATCGCGATCGCGATATATCCGGATCGCGATATAACTTGCCAGGCCATTCAGTAGATATACATGTATACACTAGCCTGTTTTTCCCCGATCTCAAACATAAATGTAATTAAGTAAATAACTCGCCCTTTTCAATGTAGTTAACATCCATTATGTATTAAATCCATATGTAAAATATTCCATTTGTATATAAAAATATAATATTATTCCTTTAATTCCGTTAAATAAATTTAAAATCGAGTATAAAAATATAAAGTCAGAAACGCCTATCCGAATTTCACTTTTCACGCGAAGTAAACACAAAAATTCTATTAACAATTACTACACACATGTATTTCGTGTAAACTCTTTGTTCTGTTAGAAAAAGGGCGCAAAAAATTGCTGACAATCATGTACAATGTCATGTCGTCCGCATGGAAAGCGTGGGTGAATTGATCGCCATATTAAAACTTTGTAGCGCAGAGAACATTGAGATCTTTACTTTTGTATACAGATTACGTAGCACACAGCAACAAAATTAGGTGTCTATATCACGAACGATATGCGGTTAGCATTTCTCCTGAAACAAAAAAACAACAGAGAAGCCGTATCAATTACGTTATTGTCATTCAGATAGCTCAGTATTGATTTATGACATACAGTTACTGTATACACCCTCCACGTGGACTGCGTGTAATTCGGGTGCTAAACAGGGCAGCTGCAGTGAAAGGAAGTTGTCATGGGTGGCACGCGCGCTGTAAGCTGATGACGTCAAACTGTTACACTTTAATGTTGAGCGAGTCGGCGTATTGTTTGTCGCACTACAAGAGTGTAAATAATAGAGACGCCGTGAAGGCACGAACATCCGGATCAAACTGGATGTATTTATAAGCATTTGGTAATAGGAAAATATTGAAGTACATGAAAAAAAATCGGGATCCACGGCCTATTGGCGATATATTGGACATCGCAATGTACGGATCGCGATATAACGGATCTGCAGTGTATAAGCAAGATCGGACCAGAAACACCAGAGTTATTGCCCTTTGTAAAAAAAATATGCAAAAAGGGATATTATTCAGGATAGAGACTTCATCCAATTTTCACCAATCTTGCACAGTTTGACTATGACCTTGCGATTACAGTTGAAGTCGAATATAAGGAAGATCGTACCAGAAACACCTGAGTTATTGCCCTTTGTTTGTGAAAAAAATATGCAAAAATGGACATTATTCAGGATAGAGACTTCGTTTTTCATCCAATCTTCGCCAATTGTGCACAGTTTGTCTATGAACGCAAGACTACAGGTGAAGTCGAATAAAAGTATGATCAGGCCAGAAACACCAGAGTTATTGCCCCTTGTGTTTGGAAAAAACATGATATTTTATTCAATGTCGACCAAACTTACACAGTTTGCTTATGACAACAAAAAATTGATTGATAAAAATTTGATTTCCAACAGTTGCAAGACGTGCATGCAGTTATTTGTACATGCAACATTGATGTCTTCAGAGCCTGGGGGGAGACATATAGATTTTGCCTTTGCCCGTCAGACCGTCCATCTGTCCGTCCATCCGTCGTATTTTTGTGTCGCGCATAACTAAAAAAAGTATAACTCAAACTGCTAGAGTGATGAGTCTTTATAAGCGTATTCATCGGCATCAGGGCTTGTGCACCTGGGTATTTTGGTGCAGTTTTTTTCGGACATCAGCGGAGTTATGGCTTTTTTTTTAGCAAATAATTACATTTTTGGACTTGTGGTGCGCTTAACTCAAAAAGTATTGCTGCTAAAGTGATAAAACTTTACAAACATATTAATCAGCATGTGAACTTGTGCACCTGGGTATTTTGGTGCAGTTTTTTCCAACATCGGCAGAGTTATGGCCCTTATTTTAGCAAAAACTGACATTTTTGGCGTTGCGTGTTACTCAAAAAGTATTATTGCTAGAGTGATGAAACTTTATAAACATATTAATAAGCATCTGAACTTGCTTGTGCACCTGGGTATTTTGGTGCATTTTTTTCCTCCATCAGTGGAGTTGTGGCGCATTTTTAGCAAAAAATGACATTTCTGGATTTGTGTTGTGTGTAACTAAAAAAGTATAACTGCAAGACTGATGAAACTTTATTAACATATTCATCAGCATGTGAACTTGTGCACCTGGGTAGTTTGGTGCATTTTTCCCGACATCAGCAGAGTTTTGTGACAACCAGTGGAATGTGGGGGCATCCGCTATATTATTTACTCGTTTGCTAAGTCAGAATTCCCCCTTCTGTGTAAAGTGATGCTAAAATTCCCCCATATTAGGGTACAGGAACTCTTCCCCAAAAAGGAGAGAGAGCCCTGGAGTATTTTAATATTTAACTGGTACACAATGTAAATGTTATTCCTGATTTTTTATCACAAAATGATAAGATTAAATAAAATAATGTGACTCGTACATAAAGAATGTGACTCATACATAAAAGGAGGGGTTATAAAGACAACATATCTGTATTTTAAATAGTAAATGTCATCGACAAAACATGTTCAATTAAGCCTGAAACTATGAAAACAGAGTGTGCTGTTATCAAAACAAAATATGTATTGAAATTGCCATTACTGGGTAAGCAACTGAAGTGCTTGTAAATGTCAGATTTGGGACATGGGTCTGAGTGACTGAGAACATTTAATTATTTAATGTTCAACAGACTAAAATATGTAAATGTAACAGGCCATTTACATGTACCAGTATTACTCTGTCTCACTGGTGGTACATGTTTCTACTATAAAAAATTAATGTGTTTATGTACGATCTTGCATATCAGTTATATTCAAAATAAGCAGATGACATTGATAATATAACCTGAAAACAGACAGATGAACGTAAACCTGTTGAAGGAAACTAAAATATTGAATAAATCGACAAATACAAGTGTCTACTTTTCCATTGTTTATTAGTGTTGTGTAACCTAAAAGAACTGTCGAGTCAATGTTTATACATGAATTGGAGTTTCCAGCTGTACAGCTGATAACTAGTTTGTGATTAAAAGGACCAATTTTGTGTTTTACAACAACGGTTCTTATTTACTGTTCTTCCATTTTAAATCGAAGTATATGGTAATTAACTTTATCGCGTTGTTTTAGTTTATGTCACAAGGTCTGTTGTAAGAGTGTACATACAGTCTTTAAATATATATTTAAATTTATATAATTCCACAAGCCTAAACCAAATGGGCAGTCATGGCCTTCCGACCTTTAGCACATGTCATACTGTACATGACTGTGCCTGGTGTTTCTTTGTTATTCACAGCAGTAGCAGTCTACCAATTAACCCACTTTTCTAAGGCCATGGATATAGAGAATACTAGGTTAGTGTTGAATATATAGAAGTTCATCTTGTGAGGCTTAGAAAAACCGAAAGTGCAAGCCTTGGCGAAGGCTTCGGGTTTTCAAGCCGAGCAAGATAAACTTCTCTATATTCAACACTAACCTAGTATTCTATTTATCCCACCATATCTTCCAAAATATATAACAACAAAAATAAAGCAAATTGTGGAATTCATAAACTAGTAGTACAACTATTCTTTCTAGTAGGAGTATGCAAAGTTTAGGGATTATGTTAAAAAAGTAATCCAAAGATTCTATAAATAAAATAAATGAAACTATAGCTGTTAAGTGTTAGCAAGTTTATAAAAACTTTATTTGTATATGCTTATATTATTTATAGTGTTATTTATTTTCACATTTTTGTTTTCCTCTATGTGTGTTCAGATAAACTGATATGAACTACAGGTCTGCAATGTACCTTATAAACAGTGCAATCATTTGCTGAAAGAGCAACTACAGGTCTGCAATGTACCTTATAAACAGTGCAATCATTTGCTGAAATAGCAACTACAGGTCTGCAATGTACCTTATAAACAGTGCAATCATTTGCTGAAAGAGCAACTACAGGTCTGCAATGTACCTTATAAACAGTGCAATCATTTGCTGAAATAGCAACTACAGGTCTGCAATGTACCTTATAAACAGTGCAATCATTTGCTGAAAGAGCAACTACAGGTCTGCAATGTACCTTATAAACAGTGCAATCATTTGCTGAAAGAGCACATTCAATGCAGTATAGTGGATAGCACAACCAGGTTGCAAGACATTCAAGTAAGTTTATTTCTGTACTACCTTCATCAATCCTTGCTTTAATTCTTCATGTCAAAAGGTAATAAAAGAAAATAAATCTGTATTCTTTTAAATATTATAAACTTGTCATTGTAATTTGTATGTTCTAATATCATAATCATAATAATATATTATATACCAGGGGACACTTTGTATTCTGTTGTTTATACTAAGTAAATGCATATGTTGATCATTTGAATTAATTTGATGTGTTTAATTTTAAAAGAAATAATGCATTAATTTGTGAATTTGTTTAAAATTTAATGCCATGAAATATTTTAAACATTTGAAAGCAAAAGTAAAATAACAGTAAATAACAATAGTAAAATAAATATTGATCAAATTTAAGAGTGCCCAGTTTACTATATTTTTTGTTTAATCATTAATTCTTCAACATAATAACATCAGGGATTTCAGTAGATGCAGAATCTTGCTTTTTGATAGAAGTATACAAAATTGCAATTTACTGATTTTTCATGCGAATGTTTTCCATGTGCAAATTTTAAAAGCACTAGAAAGTCGTATTTCTTCTATACCAAGGGTGTTTTTGGCAACTTCCTAACTCTTGTTATCACAAATTACCATTTGAGGAGCATTTCACAATATAATATGCAGAAACAAAATTCATTGTAGCTTCAGAATTTTGTCCCCTGAATTTCTATTTTTTTTGACTCCTCAAAATTTTAAGAATTTTGTCCCCTGAATTTTCTATTGTACTTCGCGAAATTTTCAGAATTTTGTCCCCTGAATTTTCTATTGTACTCCTCAAAATTTTCAGAATTGTGTCCCCTGAATGTTCTAGTGTACTCCTCGACATTTCAAGCTAGGGGACATATGCCTTCTTGTTCTTGTTCCAAAATCTACTGAAATCTCTATTACATAGTTCTGGTAATTGTGTTTGTTTATTATATTTTAGTTTCAAAGCAGTGTTATGAAATTCTAAATAATTTTGTACCGGTATTCATGTTTATTTATTTTATTTCTAGTTTTAACAATAAGTTTTCGGAAGCACTTGCCGTTTCAGGCAATAGCCATACAATTTCAACTAGCCCGAATCCACCTGAACTTGTCCAACATTAAAAAATAAAATATAGCGATTACCTAATCAGTTCAAATGATGGCATTCATTTGGAAAGAATATCAGATGATAATGATATATTTAGACACAAATTTCTGAAAATTGTTGTATTTAAGGTAATGTATATTTTATTTTCATAATTTTGCATCCTTCTTATACTTGCCCTTTTGGGCAGACAGGTCCAAATTGTTTACTTGCCCGAATAGATTTGAGGCGCGTCGTGGGAAAACCGGACTTAATGCATGTGCTTAAAGTGTCGTCCCAGATTAGCTTGAGGCGCGTCGTGGGAAAACCGGACTTAATGCATGTGCTTAAAGTGTCGTCCCAGATTAGCCTGTGCAGTCTGCACAGGCTAATCCGGGACGGCACTTTCCACTTACAGTATATTTATGTTTAGAAGAGACTTCCTTGAAACAGAAAATACCATAAAAGCAGAAAGTGCCGTCCTGGATTAGCCTGTGCGAACTGCACAGACTAATCCGGGGACGACACTTTACGCACATGCATTAAGACCGGTTTTCTCACGACGCGCCACATTTTTACTCGTCCTGGGCTTTGGGCAAGTGGGTTATTTATAAGACTGTAATTCAAGGTTTAGTGCTTTTGAAGTTTGCATACTGAAAACATTTGCATCAAAAAGAAGCAAGACTGATTATTTGCTAGAGTCAAAAATAAAAGTTAATTGCAAGAAATACAACACCAAGCATGAAAATGTGAGCACAAGATTAACACTTTCTGTTGGTGAACATTCCCAGGTGGTCATTAAGATAAAAGATCCAAAATTTCTCCCATGGAGGGCTGGGCTTACAAAATGACAATGCAGGCCAAAATTTTGTTAGTTATGGCCAGGTTAGTTCTATGATAAATGCTTCTCACACTGAATGTACCAGTACACTTTGAGCAAATTGTAATTAGACTTTCACAGGTAATCTTTTGTTCGTATTTGTTTGTTGTTTTAATTGAATTACAGTGCACACTGATAATGAATGTACACAGATTGTGCAGTCTTGGTTCTAGTCTATATGACTCATTGCATTGAAAACAGATTGTGCACAGTCTTGGTTCTAGTCTATATGACTCATTGCATTGAAAACAGATTGTGCGCAGTCTTGGTTCTAGTCTATATGACTCATTGCATTGAAAACAGATTAGGTTGGCGCTAACAAATCTGAACTAGTAGATAATCGGCGTAGACATTAATATTGAGATGTCATTTTTTTGCCCTAAATATAATACAAGAGGACCAAGCTGTGACATCACGAACCCCATATTTTTCGTTCCCTACTAAGGAGACTTCTCAGACCCCATATTATTCGGTCCCTACTAAGGAGACTTCTCGGACACTATATTTTTCAGACACTATAAGAAAACGTATCGGCCCCCAAAATTAATTTGAGATAAACTCAATAATTATTAATATCTGTACCGTTAATAAACCGATCATATACCGCCCCATGTTTTCACCAGTGATACATGAATAAGCTAAATACTAGTAATTTACGTAAACACAATTGTTACATGAATTTGTCAGGCAAATTTAACAAATTAACATTGTCACAAAATAGTAGCGGGAATGAATGAGCAGTAAGTTTATGAATTCCCCATTTATTGCAATTCTCGGGTTTAGGATTCTCCAGACGCTAATTGATGCGTGTGTATTAACGCAGCTTTACAACAAACAGTTGTGCCAGACCCACTAGTTTCAGAGTCTAAACTAGCACATGAGTGACCAACCTACTGATTTTAAGGTTTCGGGTACACTCATGTGCTAGTTTAGACTCTGAAACTAGTGGGTCTGGCACAACTGTTTGTCATTCGTTTGGGGACTACAGATAGGAATATGCAATAACCGTCTTTATAGTCGTCTAATGACAACGTCTTGATAATCGTCTTGAATTCAACATCATTTAACAACCAATAACTTCGTCTTTAACACCTGTTGACGACATTCCATTAATGAAGCGAAGAATACTATTAAGACGCGTGTGTTGCCTTGTGTCTTAACCCCCCAAAGATGACCGTGACACTGAAAGCCAAGTAAAAAGGGCATAGTTAACTGCCTTTGCAGCACAGTTATTGCATATTCCTATCTGTAGTCCCCAAACGAATGACAAACACTTGTGCCAGACCCACTAGTTTCAGAGTCTAAACTAGCACATGAGTGACCAACCTACTGATTTTAAGGTTTCGGGTACACTGAAGAGTTGGGCGACTTACAAGAGAAAATTCAAATAATTAATATGCATAATTATTAGGCCTGACCAATCGAATTTCAAGAATGGCCCCTAAACATCTGATCTAATTATAACTGTTGCCATATTTGGAGCATCCATGCTCACCTTGGAATGGCCTGTCTGTTGTTTATTTTAACAACAACAGAGACACTAGCAGAGGGTATAGCTTGGTCGAACTGTCATTTTTATCATTTTAATTATAAATTATTGTCTTAGCAGACAAAGAAAACCAACACAAGAAGCCCACTCATATCTCCTCACATGGCATGTGGTTTCTGCCAATCTTAGTCTCTCACATGAATGAATATAACATTCTGATCATGACATACAATGAGTAAAATTGTTCATAATTATGTTCATTTCTAGAGTGTATGTCGAAGATATGTTTGTAACTTTAATTTAACCGCTTATGTAAACAATTATGTAAATTTTTAATCTCCAAAAGTATGCAACAGTTATTGGTGTACGTTGAACCATTGTTTGAAGTTTGCATTCCCTAAAATTAGAAAATTTGCCCAATTCTATTGGCATTCAATTTTCCCGCTGCATAATTATCTAATTATCGCAAGAAATCTAGGTCAAAAGTGATCTTAAACAGCTACGCCGAAAAATGACACCATATTATTTTCTAAGTGATTATTTGTTTGATAAACAAATTACAGTCTGTTTTACTTTTATTAACTTCATTCAATTTCTCTATGTCCATGTATGTTACACACTGTTACTGACTCCTGGTCTGTGAATTAATGCACCAATGTTCAGAGACTTTTTTTGACTTTTGGGAAAAAGTAACTGGTTTGAAATTGGGAATTTCTCAAAGTAAAATTTGCAAACTGGGAAAAGTATGTACAGATAAGTCTTGTTTGCAGAATCAATTTTCACTGATCAGTTGATAAAATTGCATGAAATATCCAAATGTCATTGTGATTCTTAATGTTTTTGTTCTTATTATGTATAATAAAATATTTGTTGATGTAATTTTCTTCAAGATTGTTATGTCAAAAAAAATTCAGGGGAATTTATTTTTGAATTGGGAAAAACAACCATATATTGCATGGGCAATGCAGTGATCAACATTAGCACAAGCCCATATGCCCCAGACTGGTAAAATTGGCACAGGCTTGTTTATTATGCAGAATTACGAGCCCATGGGGCTTGATCAGTTTGCTAAAGCCATTTAATTTGAGAGCCATGAAAATGGGTCAGATGAATCTGAATTGCTTCCAATTCATCTCAATTAGATTTCTGGGAGCCATAAATATCAGCACAATAGTGTAGCTCTGAATGCCTAATGATGTAAATTTACATCTTTAACATTCTTATTGGCCACAAATCAAATCGATCAAATAAACTGTTATCTAATGTCCATTAAATGATCCCCCCCCCCCCCCCCCCCCCGAGGTTGAACTTCCTTGTTTACCGTAATTGACCTTGTAATTGACCATAATTAATTACTCCAAGCTCCATTGCTAAGGCCTAAATTAAAATTAAGTTTGTTTGCCCTTACCGACCGACCCACAAAAAAGCCGCCGACTCAAAATATTTTATTGCAAAATCTGCGGTAAATATTTTTTTATTTAGTTATTTTTTCTTGCTTTAAATTTCTTTTTTTTTCGCTCACATTTTTCATAGGCAATTTTGATAATTAAGGCGCTTGAACAACAGAGTAAAATGTGTTTGAGTGTGAAAACACGCGCCTAGTGACCGGATACTAGTAAACATGATGTGTTTCACGTTTTGTCATGTACACACCGGTGGACGTATGACGTCATCATCTGTGTATAGAATTACGTTATGTTTCAAGGCTAGGCACCAGTAAATAGTTGGGTGGTCCCCTTGAAAGTTATCCGTATATTAAATAGTTAGCTTTTTCTTCTGTCAAAATAAAGAGACATTTCGCATAACGAAAACGTCTTATGTGCATTTTAATGTATCATGACACCGAATTACTTGAAATTTGAATATTCAGCAGTTTATGTTTAGGCAGCATGTGCTTTTGTCGAAATCGCGAGTGTTTCTTACAGGTGGCTACAATCAGGTGAGATGAATTTTCTTAGAAGCATAACTTTTTTTTCCATTCTAAATTTTGAAAGCTGAGAGAACCATCTTTTCAAAGAGAGACTGAATCAAAGAAAAGTGGCCAAGGATGCCAGGAGTTTTTGCTGTTTTAAAATGGGACCATATGGAGATTTCATTTACCTATTTCTAACATTCAGCGTGTTTGTTGAAATCAATAAATAAATTCAAAATTCATTTAGTTGAAACAAGTAAAACTTGCAATGATGTATCGTATGATCTATTGTGCGTGGTGGATGAGAACAAGAAGATTAACGACAAAGTTTCGATTTCAGTTTCAAAATCAACAAGTGGCTGTGCAGTCAATACTGGCTTTGTTAAGGAATAATTCTTCTATCATCAGCCAACATTTGACATATGATACTAGTATTAAACTGTTCTTTGTTAAACTGTCATTACAAAAACACGGTTTATATTTGAGGGGACAGAGACATCCGAGTTAGCAATATTTCTACTGTTCTTATTTGTGACATTTTCATCAAATTATTTTTAATTTGCAATTCATTGATTTGACATTTTTCTAGTCAAACAGGTATTTGTACTGTATTAATATGATTGGGACTGTCTAGCCAGTTCAGCCATTGATAATAATCCACATGTTTTCTTGTCAGACAGTGTGTATCTATGCTGTATAAATAAATATGTGTGTCTAGTTAATGCAGACATTGGTATAAAATAGAATACAAGTACTTAACAATTTGTTTTTAAAGCCTTGTGTTTTCTATTTAATGTTTTGTTCCTTATTAGAGCCAGTTTTACCATGTATAATCTTGGTTGTATCAATCAAAATGAAGACAGTCATTATGATTTTCAAACAACGATAATGTATTGCTATTTAAACGACGACATTCATGTATGACAAAGATTAAATTCTCGGAATAAAATATAATATTTTGCCTATCTACCGACCCACCTCTAAAATTTCGGTCCGTAAAGGGCAAACAAAAGATTGTTAAATTTAGGCCTAATGGACAAACCAGTTGCAGATTAGACTGGTGATTTGTTTGATTAATGCTAAATAAATGTCCAAGAAAGATTAAATTTCTCCAATGCTTAATTGTGGAAATAACTTTTATGAATAAATTGAAACTGAAAGTGAAAGTTAGAAAATATGAATGTGAAAATAGACGTTTGTCAAATGTTTAAATATTGCATCGAAACAATACAGCGACTGTTTCCTAGACATTCATCATACCATAAAATAAAGAAAAGTGAACGGTTTAACTGAAAATTATGCAAGATTATCACTACAAAAAAACAACAAATTTCCTGCTATAAGAATCATGTAAAGGGTAGGCTGCAGCCAGGAATGTCAACTTTAATGAATTGTATCTCTGACCTGTGTTCCCTGCTAATGGCTTCAGGCAAGATTAAGTTTGTTGAGGTAATGTTTAGAAAGGCTTGATCTCTAATTTATCAGATTGAAAGTGTTTTAAACATTATTGTAGTTGTTATAATGTTAAAATGTAAAAAATATTTTTATTTTTTTCAAACAAAAAATATCACAGATACTGATTTTTAATAATCATCACATCACTTTTAATAATAGATAAACATGTTGATAATTTCACAATTAAGTTATTTTTATAGTTGTTATAATTGAATTGATATTTTTTAAATAGTTTTAAATACAATAAATCATGTTTTATTTATTTTTAAATATAACCAGTGACTGACATAACTTCAAATGCTATTTGAAAAATACAGAAATTAAGTGAATTCAGCAAAGCAGTGTAGCATCGACTACCTGCAATTGTGATTGCCTTGTCATGAGAATACATATTAATTTGTGCAATAAATGTATATTGACTTATAGATGTCTACATTGTCATATGAAATTGTGTTTTGTCATATTAATTCACTTTCAAATATCAGAATCTCTACTAAACAGGTTTATAAAAAATATGTCATCTATTTATGAAAAT
Source organism: Congeria kusceri (assembly GCA_027627225.1). NCBI lineage: Eukaryota > Metazoa > Mollusca > Bivalvia > Myida > Dreissenidae > Congeria > Congeria kusceri. The sequence goes on from CM051025.1 coordinate 73,023,516, forward strand.
AATTAATATTAAACAAAAACAACATGGATATATTAAAATAACACAAACAAATGGTTTGAACATTCGGGCGTGTACTTTCTTTTTCGGGCTTGTTCATTATTCAAGAATACAAGCCCGAAGGGCTTGCATTTTGAAATTCTAATTTCGATCACTGGCAATGGGCCAGATATTAATTCCTTATAGAAAAAGACCTGCAATCTGGCTTGACCTATTAAAAGTGTGATGTTTTCTCCTTTTTGGAAGTGTGATGATTTCTCCATTCAGCTATTTCCTCCTTTTGAATACAAAATTGTGTATACAAAAAGTGCTTATAATTGTTTGATCTATTTGTAAATGATAAGTTGAAAGTGAAACCTATTAAAAGGAGTATGGTACTTCATTCCTCCTGTAGTCTAAAGCATTTGTAAGATCACACCCATGCTTCTGGTTCAAGTGAACTGGCCATAAGGTATCATGTTTCAAGCATTTGAGGCATCTTGTGGGAAATCGGGGCTTAATGCATGTGCGTAAAGTGTCGTCCTGGATTAGCCTGTGCAGTCAGCACAATCCGGGACAACACTTACCGCTTTTATGGTATTTTCTGTTTGAAGGAAGTCTCTTCTAAACATAAATCTACTGTAGTCGGAAAGTGTAGTCCCAGAGCCTGTGCGGACTGCACAGGCTAATCTGGGACAACAGTTTACGCACATGCATTCAGCCCGGTTTTCCCTTGACACGTCTCATTTACTTTGTATGGTGTGGGTTGAGGGTGAGTTAACATGATACAACTGTAGCTCTAGACCTAAAGGACTATACCTTTGAGACAAGATCGGCCAGGTGACATACTGGGACCATTGTAACTTTGGACAACCTATTGGTTTAGACTATCAGCTAAAGCATGCTCTAGCTGGTATAGATCTAGACTATGTAACTTGCCTATTGCTTATATAACAACATATATTGATGCTAATATATCATCTTAAAATACATTTATTTGAAAAGTAATTCATTGGAAGAGAAACTCAGAGTCTAATTAGTCTAGACCTTGTGTGTGAAAACAAGACAGTCTAGACCTTGTGTGTGAAAACAAGACAGTCTAGACCTTGTGTGTGAAAACAAGACAGTCTAGACCTTGTGTGTGAAAACAAAACAGTCTAGACCAGTATGAGTCTTAAGTCCTACGAGACCTACCATGTAAATCTGCCTTCAAAGGACTCTGCAATGAAATATTGGTTTCCTATTGCACTATAAATGATATTAGATTACATATATGATTTATACTAAGATTTGTACATTAAATAATGTATAGATAATATAATACATAATTAAGTTTTTGATAAAACAAATCAAACAAATCGGCCAAAATGTTTATGAAAATTACAACCCCTATGGTATATCGCACTCACGACTAAGGAGCCATACAAAGAAATGACAATAGACAGCACTGTAACCAACTGTGCTATTCTGCTTTGAAGGAAATGTGTGTAAACTATGGTTAATTTACAAAATACAATTCTATTCCCAAATTGTTAACACGAAAAGGGCCAAACAAACACGACCTATATTATAAATTACTTTTGATCTCAGAATCTAAAAAAAAAATCCCATTATATAAACCTTATTTTAGCCATTATTATATGCCATTATAAATACCATAATTTCAGATTTTTTGAAGAAATACTCGCCTTAAAGAGGCCCTTTTCGTTGACATAGTCCCTTTAAAACCTTCAATTGATATTCACTTTTATTATAGCGAGCAACTGGAACATTATTGCCCAAGTTCTGGAGCCATGAACCCTGAGTGGCCAGGCAGCAGTATTCCACAGGGGACACGCGCCCAACTGCCTTCAGACTTGCAGTCCTATTTGCCAGTGTATCAACCCAACGTGACACTGGGCAACGCCAGCATGGCACAGAGGCAAGGGCAGCCACCAGGTAAGAAATCAGAACAGTGCTCTCCCTTGAATACTCTACCAAGACATGTTATAGCAATGATGTCTCTTCCACCAATGCATTCATTTGAATAATTGTTATTTCAAGTGTTAAGGTACAAACAATTACCTACAAGTCATGTATACATGTATTTCATTGACTTTGAATTAAAAAAATCAGTGCAACATGCATGCCATATTTTTGTGCGACTGCAAATATAACCATTGTTTTTACATGTTTCAGGTGCCCCCAGTTCGCTGCCCCCATTACCACCATTGTTGAGGCATGGAGCCCCAACTACTAGGCCAGTCATGACAGGTATATGACCATGACATTTTCCCCTGGTGTCATATTAAGAAAATTGTGTTATTCATCATTAAAATAAAGTCAAATGTACGGTATAGCATGATTTTACTATACAGTACTAAATCTTAGATGTCTGTTGAAACTTAGGGCTTCATTTTGAAAACACAGTGTTTGTAGTATTGCTGTTGCGGAGTTGAAGTGTTGTTATTGTCATTCATAAATGATGTCATTGCAGATATGTGCAGAAAATGCGCAAATAAAGTAATGAAAAATAAGTTTGTAAAGAAATAGTATGATATTGGCTGCATGTAATATTTGTACAACTATGTTTAGGAAATATACACTTTACTAAGATTTTATATGAATTTATAAATGTAAACATTAAAAATACATACATTTGAAGGCATTCAAATTGTTCTCACTTGCTTCATAATGAGTTACTTTGTTGTTTTAGGGACACCTCAAGTAATAGGTGGTCAACACCAGGCTCAGGGTCAAGGTTATTCTGAACATAGCAAATGTAAGTGTACAGAGGTATGGCTGTGCATCAGTCGAATGTAGGCATATTTAAATTTGTCATTCAACCCATATTTAAATTTGATATTATGTCAATTGTGTCTCACTAGTTAGTTTGTCTCTAAGAAAAATTGTAATTTTGCCAAGAACCTGCAGAAATATTAATATTCTGACTTCTTAAAGTGTGACTGTTGGAACAGTAATTATATTATAGTGACATGCAAGAAAAAAAATTTTTTTGTTTGTTGATCTAAAAAGATGTATTCAGGTTATTGAAGTAATATTCATTGTTTTCATTTCATGTTCCCTCAAAAGACGCAAATGCTCAAGAGTTGAAATTATTGCACCAATACCTCGAGCAAAAGCATCAGCAGAAGCAGCAGCAAACTAATCAGCAGCAGTATACTTATCCACGAGCTCCACCACCAGCTTATGGTCATCAAAGGATGCAGCAGCAGCAACAGCAACATCAACAGAGCCAACCACAGCAGAATTTACAACAGGAACAACATCTACAACAGCAGCAGCAACAACAACAACCTCGCTTTACAACTATTCCAGTACAGCAAGGTACCCAAATGCCTTCAATGCAGACTGGTCCTACATATCATCATGCTCCTGCTCAGTCTGCTAGTAATTACAATCCATACACATTTGCTACCCCACACTCAGATGCTGGTATCACAGTGCAGCAGCCAAGGTTTGTAGCACGGACTGATCCGTTTGTCAACCCGTCCGGAAATGCTTACCAAAGAACACAGTCAGTGCCGCCTACTAGCTCTTCGGTTGCTAGGGCTGGATTATTGGTCCCTGGTGAGTCACCTCCGCTGCCCCAGTCAACTGTACCCTATCAATACCATGTACACATACAATCCAGGGATAATTATTTGTCATCCTTGAACAACTTGCAGACTTTGACTAAAGAAAACAGCCAAGCAGTGAATCAGGGTAGTGTACCTCCAATAGCTCAGAACCCGAGAATGCCCAACCCCCGAACCCAGCATGTGAACCAGTTGCCAACAGTGAAAGCTCCACCCCCTGCCCATCAGCAAATGCCTGACCAGTACAGGTTTCAGGCACCGAATCCAGCAGTGCATGTTATAAATTCAAGCAGTTATGTCAGGAATGGGAACACACACTGGGAGAGTGTTTCCCATGCACAGACACAGGCTGCCGCGAACGTTTCACCCAGTACAGGAAAGGCACCTATACTCGAGAGTCTGTTGTATACTAGTTCTGATAACCAAAGTTCCACAAGAACACGTATTGTATCTATGCCTGGAAATGTTAGCCTGGATAGTTCAAACGTGGAAACACTTCCACCTAGCCAACCTAGTTGCTTGCATAGCTCCTTGGATGTTCCAGTAGAAGCTGATGACCGACTGTTGATGGGACGCTGGTATGCACTGCCATCAGAAAATAATGACATCCAAGCAATGCAAGGCAGTAGTAACACAGATAGACGTGTTCTGTTCAGAAGTAATACTAGTCATGTGTTTGTTCCAGGTAGTGTCAATCTAAGAGGTGAAATCTCTGTTTCAAATGGAAACGTGTCAGTTCCTACGATGTCAACAGCAAATGCTTCTGGTATAATCGGTGATAGAAGACATTCTTTAGATTCTGTGAATAGTAGTACTCAACAGAAAGAGTCAAGTGCATTGAACACTGATATTATGGATGTTAAACCAGTTATCTCAACACCAGTTGCACAAACGCTGCCTGATAATGGACAGGGTGGGGGAATTTCTAGCTCCAGCCCCTCAAGTATGCCCTCTGTTGCCCCTTCCATCGACAGTGGGCTTTCCAGCAATGGTCAGGAACCAAATATACCTCAGCCATGCTTTCCACCACATAATTCACCACAGCAACAAAATCTACAACAGCCGCAACAAATGCTTGCCACAGTTAAGACAACTCAGTATGGTGCCATATCCGATCCAGTGTTGGATGCACTACACTTGGCAGGTGATGAAATTCTTGAGGAACAAAAGCAGAGGCTTTTGAATGAGTTGCAACTGAATCAGTTTGGTTCTCAAGACGTTTTGTCAGATTTTGAATATGGGTCATTTATACCCAGTGAACCACAGTCTACCTCTAATTTGGAATCTCTTAGTTGTGTAAGTCCAGTAAGTATGCCAAATGTGGTGAGCTCTTCACCAGCTGAGGTTGTGCTTACCAGTGCTACTAGCACATCTTCGATTACTTCAGTGACAGCTAGCAATGTTAAATCCACTGGTGCTGGGGATACAGGTACTACCGATAATAGGCCACATGAAATGGAAGTTCCTACCAGTCAGTCTATTGGTTTGTCAAGTAATATAAAAGACAGTGTGGACCAAAAAGTTGCAAGTTTACCAGTGAATACTTCTCATGTACCATCATCTTCCATCAGCTTTGACTCTTATACGTCAAATGACATTTCTGAAGGACAGAGGGATGAAATGTCTGAGGCAGTGAAATCAGAAACAGCTTCAACTTCTGAGGCAGTTGATTCAAAACCAGCAGCAGCTGTTAATGGTGAATCTGCATTTGATGACTTTGACTTTGAAGGCTTGTCAACAAAAAGAGACAAAAGAAAAAGTAAGAGTGACCATTCAACTCTTCCTGCTCCCAAGAAGTTTCGTGGACAGGGTTACACCAGAGCTGCAAGCGGGTCCAGAGGTAGTGGAGCAAGAGGTATTAATACGTTTTAATGTAAAATGTCTCCAAAAGTATGTTGTAGTATAGCTAAAAATGTTTTATGGTTAAAATAGTTCATTTCTGATAAAAGCAATGTTGTTTAGTCTGCTCTATGAAGTGAACTTCGGGGGCATATAGTAATCGCATCGTCCGTCCGTCTGTTCGTTCGTCCGTCACGCTTCTTGTGCGGAGCATAACTCCATTAGTATTAAAAGAATTCAAATGAAACTTCATATAATGATAGTGGACGATGAGAGGAAGTGCAGAGTACAAGGACCACAACTCTTTCTTCAGTATTGACAGAGTTATTGCCCTTGGTTCAATTTTCTTGTGCAGAGCATATCTTCATCAGTATTGATGGGATTCAAATGAAACTTCATATAATTATAGAGGACAATGAGAGGATGTGTAGAGCACAGGGACAATAACTCTTCAAAATTTACAGAGTTATTGCCCTTTGTTTAATTTTCTTGTGCAGAGCCACTCCATTAGTATTGAAGGGATTCAAATGAAACTTCATATAATGATAGTCAGAGGACAATGAGAGAAAGTGCAGTGCACAGGGACAATAATTCTTCAAAATTTACAGAGTTATTGCCCTTTGTTTAATTTTCTTGTGCATGACTCCATTAGTATTGGAGGGATTCAAAGGAAACTTCATATAATGATGAGAGGAAGTGCAGAGCACAAGGACCGCAACTTTTCTTCAATATTTACAGAGTTCTTGCCCTTTGTTTCATTTTCTTATGTGAAGCATTAATTTTCTTGTGAGGAGTATATGTCCATTTGTATTAAAGGGATTCAAATGAAACTTCATATAATGATAGAGGACAAGGAGAAGAAGTGCAGAGCACAAGGACCACAACTCTTTCTTCAGTATTTATGGAGTTATTGCGCTTTGTTTTATTTCCTTTTGTGAAGCATTAGTTTTCTAGTTCGGAGCTTAACTCCATTAGTATTAAAGGGATTCAAATAAATGTTCATTTAATGATAGAGGACATTGAGAGGAAATGCAGAGCACAAGGACCATAACTCTTTCTTCAATATTTACAGAGTTATTGCCCTTTTTAAATTTTCTTGTGCTGATCATCACGTCGTTAGTATTGAAGGGATTCAAATGAAACTACATATAATGATAGAGGACAATGAGAGGAAGTGCAGAGTACAAGGACCACAACTCTTTTCTCAATATTTACAGAGTTATTGCCCTTTGTTTATTTTTTGTGCTGAGCATTACTCCATTATTATTGAAGGGATTCAAATAAAACTATATTTAATGATAGAGGACAATGAGATGAAGTGCAGAGTACAAGGACCATAACACTTTCTTCAATATTTATTGATTTATTGCCCTTTGTTTATTTTTTATACAGAGCATAACTCCATTAGTATGGAAGAGATTTTACATAAAACCACATATATTGATAGAGGACGTTGAGAGGAAGTGCAGAGTACAAGGACCATAACTCTTTTTGTAGGATGTGTCATTTTTGCATACATGTAACTGACATTGTTTTGCCTTCCTCTGCCTTGTTCATAAATCATTAAGCATGGTTCGTGTAGTAACAGTCTTCACATTAAGCACTGGACCGAGGATCCAGTACACCAAATTTGTCATAGGCCGAGCAAAATTTCAAAGTTAACTGGACCAGTGGTTCATCAATTTTAGGTCCCTCGATCATTATGAAACCAGTATTCCCTTGAAAAATCGAGTATTTTTATGCCCCCAGCATCTTGATGCGGGCATATAGTGATCGGCCTGTCCGTCCGTCCGTGACAAGGTTAAGTAGATTTTACCGTTTCGTCTAGCACCAATACCGATCACTACAACACATGGATACTTACACAGGTGTTGCTTATGACCATTCCCTATCCACCCATATCACCCAACATCACTTTGACCTTGACCTAATTTGCGCTTAGAATAATTAAAATGGGCTGTTTCTTGGTTAACTAGATTTTACCATTTCATCTAGCACCAACACCGCTTGCTACAACACTTGGATACTTAACACAGTTGTTGCTTATGACCATCCCCAATCCACCCACATCACCCAACTTCACTTTGACATTGACCTAATTTGGACTAAGAAATGGGTTACCTAGCACCAACTGGGGGCATGTGTGTTTATCAAGCACAGAATATTGTTTCAGCTATTGATCCACCATTGGTATTGGGTTGTATCTAAAAAACAAATGGTTTTCCATTTAGTGAGAGAATAAAAGTCTAAAAACAATGTTTTTAATTATTTATTTATAAAACATTGAATATACAGAGAGTGAAAGAAAATAAAACAAATCATGGTCCACTAAAATGTAGTCTGGTCCAGTCTATTTAGCTGGCTTGGTGGACCGACACTCCACTGATTTTAAAATTCATTCGTGAAGACTGTAGTAACTTTAGTATTAAAAAAATATGTATCAATCATGTTGTGGGAAACCGGGCCTAATGCATGTGCATGAAGTGTCATCCCGCATTAGCCTGTGCAGTCCGCACAGGCTAATCAAGGATGACACTTTCCACTTTTATGGTATTTTCGGTTTCAAGGAAGTCTCCTCTTAACACAAATCCACTGTAGGCGGAAAGTGTCGTCCTGGATTAGCCTGTGCGGACTGCATATGCATATGCATTAAACCGGGGTTTCCCATGACACGCCACATAATATATACCTTTAGTAAGTGAAATAAGATCTTTCTTATTCTTATTTTTAAACATTATCCAAGAGCCTAAAAACATCCATGTTTTGTACTTTGCCCACCAGGTCGAGGGTGGGCAGTTCGGTTTGCCGAGACCAAGACCCAGAGGCAGACGAAAGGACGGGGAAGGGGGCGAGGTCGTGGAAACCGTAAGCATTTTAATTGGATGCTTCTGACAGGTTGTTACTAGTACAAAGTTCCCGGACTGTGGCTATAACTTAATCAAATATATATGATGTCCACACATTTATTCCAAGTGGGGAGAGCAGCATTGGAAACGTTTTGCTTTGTAGGGCGAATATTTTTAGATTTGTTTAAGCTAACGTTACCTCATATGGTTGTTGTGTGGACTGCTCCATATCGCAGACTGTGATTATGTTGTTTGTATTTCTTTTATAAAATCATTTATTTTTATCTTATTGATATTTCATAATGCAATAAAAACATATCAATGCATGTTATGTTAATTTTCATGAACATGAATTATGCAGGTAGTAAGCATGGGCCGGGAACTTTGTGAAAGCCCCTTGTATATCTGTCAGAACAAACTACAGTTAAACACCACTATTTTGAAGTTGTTGGGACTGACGAAAGTAGTTCGAAATAGGAGATTTCGAAATAGCGATGTTCTTTATTGTACATGTACTAATACATTTTTTAAACTGTGCATGCGGTAAAATAACACCATGTGTATATATGGTATGTGTACGAAGGTTCCTAATCATTGTAAAAAGTGTAACATTCAATAAACACTGATTGCATTTATTTTTTTCACATGTTCACCAAATTATAAAAAATCACAGAAAATAGTGATATAAGACGGAGCATTTTAAGGATGCGCTCTTTGAAATGCACAATACTGTGCACAATGTATTGTTTGTTACTCTCAATAATAACTCGACCATGTATTCAATTATTGTTGATCATTTATCCACGCGTCAATCATTACTTGGTATGAAAACCCGTGAACAATGAGAGGTGCGAAAATATTACTGAGCGATGACTGCCAAGTCATCACACCTTTGATAGACAGCTTCGGCTTAGGTGCGACTTCGAAATAAACACTGATGATTACATGTAAAAAACTTAGTTGGGACCGGAATTTTAGTTCGAAATAGGGATGTATTCGAAATAGACACATTCGAATTAATGATTGATATTTTAGTTAAATAAAGAAGGCACAATATTGGGACCGAAAAATAGTTAGAAATAGCGGTTAATTCGAATTAACAATGTTCGAAATATTGGTGTTAAGCTGTATTGAGTAAAAAACATTCACAAGGATATGTTAAAAGATATGATACAGAGTATCAGGCATAACGTCTTGCTGTTAAGATAGTTGTAAAGATAAGTATAATTATCTTATGATGAGTGAATAGATGTTAATAATTCGGGTAAAAACAAAATGCCAATGGTGAAATTCATTCTAATAATGGTTGATAAAAAAATTATCATGAAATGGAGTAGCAAATTTTATTCTAATATATTGAAAATCAGTCAGTAGCAGAAAACACTCTTTTTAGACCATGCTTACAATTTTGTGTACATAATAATAACACACATAATAATAACAATCTTTAATATGTTCCCCTTTACAATTTAAGCAATAATCATACACATTTAAAAACACATATATTGATTGAAAATTTCAAAACTTGCATATTTTTGAGATTCTGTTTAACTAATTCACAACGCAGATGTATTCTATTGAAGTGCTTGGGTATAGATTTATTTATCGATCTTCGCGCTTAATATTTAGGTGGAAGAGGAAGAAAAGCAACAACTTCTGAAACAAGAAAGCTGTTAGAAGTGGATGAGGTCCGTATGGAGACGGCAACAAATACTGTTACCGTGGAAACCAGATCTGGCACCTCTACCTCTGGCCTTGACAACATCAGTAGAATCATGGCTGCCATTCAACGTGGGGACGAAGACCCCTTGTATCTGAAGTCCCTAATGGATTCCCTAACAGAAGAGGAATTGCAGAATCCTATGACTGACACCATTAAGGTGTGTGTATATATGATTTTTAGCTCATTTATTCACCGAATAGTTCGAGCTATAGTACTCACCATTCATCAGCTTTGCCGTAATGCTCTGGTTAATGTTTGCGTGCAACAAGTCCATATCTCTGTAACTACTACAGATATTTAATTGAAACTTAACACATGACTTCTGGGTCATTATGTGATGTCACTGACCAAGGCCCATAACTCTGACCTGCAATTTAGCATAATTATGCCCCTTTTTGTACTTGGAAATATATAACTACTGCAGATATTCAATTGAAACTTCACACATGCCTTCAGGGTTATTTTATAAGGTCACTGGCCAAGACCCATAACTGTCACCAGCATTTCAGCAGAATTATGCCCCTTTTCGTACTTAGAAAAGTCAGGGTATGGTTTGCATGCAAAATAAAATACAGGTTAAGGCTTGCTTGCAACAAGTACATATCTCTGTAACTACTACAGATATTCAATTGAAGCTTCACACATGTCTTCAGGGTCATTGTATAAGGTCACTGACCAAGGCCCATTACCCAGTCCTGCAATTTAGCAGAATAGTGCCCCTTTTTGTACTTTGAAAATTCAGGTTAAGGTTTGCGTGCAACAAGTATTTATCTCTGTAACTACTACAGATATTCAACTGAAACTTCACACATGTCTTCGGGGTCATTATGTAAGATCACTGGCCAAGGCACTTAACTTTGACCAGCATTGTAGCAGAATTATGCCCCTTTTTTAGCTCACCTGAGCACAAAGTGCTAATGGTGAGCTTTTGGGATCGGCCATTGTCCGTCATGCGTGCGTGCGTGTGTGCGTCGTCAACTTTTCATTCAAACAACATCTCCTAAACCGCTTGGTAGATTTTCACCAAACTTCACAGGAATGATCCTTGGGTGGACCTCTTTCAAAGTTGTTCAAATCTTTCCGGTGCACAGAATATATTGGTCACCAGAGCTAAAAATAGATTTATAAAGTGAAAATTTAAAAATCTATGAAACCGCAAGGCTCAGACCTTTCATATTTTTTTATATGTGACATCCTCTAGAGGTCCTGTACAAAGATTGTTCAAATTATGCCCCTGGGGTCAAAACGGACCACGCCCCGGGGGTCACATGGTTTATATAGAATATATACCAAAATGACTTTAAAAATCTTCTCCTCTGAAACCACAAGGCCTTAAGGTTTCATATTTGGTATGTAACATCCTATAGTGTTCAACTACAAAGATTGTTCAAATGATGCCCCTGGGGTCAAAACTGGCCACGCCCCAGGGGTCTCATGGTTTATATAGAATATATAGCAAAATGACTTTAAAAATCTTCTCCTCTGAAACCGTAAGGCCCAGAGGTTTCATATTTGGTATGTAACATCCTTTAGTGGTCCTCTACAAAGGTTATTCAAATTATGCCTCTGGGGTTAAAACTGGCCACGCCCCGGGGGTCTCATGGTTTGTATAGAATATATAGCAAAATGACTTTTAAAATCTCCTCCTCTAAAATTGCAAGACCCAGAGGTTTCATATTTGGTATGTAACATCCTTTAGTGGTCCTTTACAAAGTTTGTTCAAATTATGCCCCTGGAGTCAAAACGGCCACACCCCAGGGGTCACATGGTTTATCTAGAATATATAGCAAAATGACTTTTAAAATCTCCTCCTCTGAAACCACAAGGCCCAGAGGTTTCATATTTGGTATGTAACATCCTATAGTGGTCCTCTACAAAGATTGTTCAAATGATGCCCCTGGGGTCAAAACTGGCCACGCCCAGGGGGTCACATGGTTTATATAAACTTATATAGCAAAATGTCTTAAAATCTTCTTCTCTGAAACCGCAAGGCCCAGAGGTTTTGTATTTGGTATTTAACATCCTATAGTGGTACTCTACAAAGATTGTTCAAATTATGCCCCCTGGGACAAAACAGACCACACCCCATTGGTCACATGGTTAATAGAGACTTAAATAGCAAAATGACTTTAAAATTCTTCTCCTCTGAAACCGCAAGGCCTAGAGGTTTCATATTTCGTATGTAACATTGTATAGTGGTCCTCTAGAGTGTTCAGATTATGCCCCTGGGGTTAAAACTGGTCATGCCCGGGGGGGGGGTCAAATGGTTTATATAGACTTAAATAGCAAAATGACTTTACAAATCTTCTCTGAAACGGCAAGGCCAACAGCTTTCCTATGTTTGTTACGTAAAATTGCATAGTGGTCCTCTCCAAAGATTGTTCAAATTATGCACCTGGGGTCAAATCTGGCCACCCCTCAAGGGGTCACATGGTTTTTATAGACTTAAATAGCAAAATGACTTTAAAAATCGTTACATGAAACTGCAAGGCCCACAGCTTTCCTATATTTGGTACGTAACATTGCATAGTGGTCCTCTCCAAAGATTGTTCAAATTATGCCCCTGGGTTCAAATCTTTCCATCCCCGAGGGGTCACATGGTTTATATAGACTTAAATAGCAAAATTACCTGAAACCGCAAGGCCAAGAGGTTTGTTCAACTTATGCCCCTGGGATTAAAATAAGCCACGCATCGGGGATGCAAATTCCAATTGGGTAAAAAGGTCTCAGGTGAGCATCCTAGGGCCCTCTTGTTGTAGTGATAAAGGCCCATAACTCTGACAAAGCGGCTAAATAGTCAGGCACGATGTGCGGAGACAGATCTTGTTAGTATCATTTGTTTTGCAAATGAAGTGTTGAAACTTATCAAATGACTGGAAATAGAGCAGCATTAAAATAACAAAGGAAAAAGAAAAATATCCAATAACTTAACAAATGCTTTTGCTGACTTTGGTTCATTTATTAGCGACTTTTACCCTATAGATTCATCTTATATAAGTACATGTTTTGAAGTGTTTAACTGTTCAGTAAAAAATGTAGGAATGAAATATTTGCTTAATATGCATTTGTCAGTTATTGTTCTTCTTACCTTTTCTTCAGTGTTTATTAGAAATATATGATAATTAACTAATTACGATCATACATATTCTCTTTAAGGTGATGTTGGACTATGTCATAAAGTATGCAGAGAAAGTGCAGTCCGAAAGTAAAGGAAATGATGTAACGAAAGATAAAAAAGGAATGGAAGTGTCAGAAAAGAAAAGAAATGAACAGACTGAAAGTGGCATGAGTGAAACATCAGTAGGTGAATCAACTTCTGAGGTACAAGAAAAAGGTTCTTCACATACAGTTTTGGCTAAAGATGGAGATGATCTATTTGAGAAAGATGGTACTACTAAATCAGACTCTATGAACATTGTTTCTGGTCCATCTTCTGAAAAGAGTGGCATTTTTCCAGAAAAGTCAAACAAAATTTCAAACCTCAAAAGAAAACTGATATCTGAGGATATGGACACAAGTGATTCCCAGATAGCCAAAAAAGGTTGTGCAGAAAAGTTGGAAAATAACCCAAAGAATGAAAAGCAAAGATTTCCAGCACAAGTTAAAAAGGATGATAAGCAAAATAAGGACAAGGTTAAAGAACAGGATGATTTCAACCACAAACTGCAGGACCTTAAAAAAACTAGAGAAATAAAAAGTGGAGAAAAGGTGACATTAGAAACAAACAAATGTGAAGAAGGTATTACAAATAGTGAAGCGCAAAAGCTGTCAGATTTAATAAATAATGTGGCTTCAGGTCAACAGAAGAACAAAACCAAAGGTAAGAAGCCTCTGGAACAAGATAATGTTGTTGTAGAGGAAACAATTACAGAACAACCAGGTACCAGTGAAGTTAAAGATGTCGTTACACTAAGCACTACAAATGAAACGGAGACACCAAACAATAATTCAGTGACAAATCGTCCAGATGTACTTTTACCACATGTTGGTAATGCGGATGACAGCAAAACTAGAATCAAAGAATTACAGAAAGAAAACATGGAAAGCATAGTGTCAGACAGGAATGAATGTTCTAATGATAAAAATAAATCAAATGTTCAATGTTCTGGAACTGATTCCAAGGTTCCAGTGAGAGAACAAATTCAAAAAAGTGCAACTGGAGCTCAACAAAACGCAGACATTTACAGTAATGTTGGAGCCAAAGTTGTTAATATTTCTGCCACACATAAAATGACTTGGGTTAGATTTCATCAGAAAGTTGTAACAAGACTTATTTCTCCGAGTGGAACATTTTTTATCATGTCAGAAATACTAAGAAGGTGCTTCCGGATTCAAGAACCTAACAAAAACATAAAAATTCAAAGTATTCTAATCCTGAAAACCAAAGAGCTGAAGATACCAGACTTAAATTTGGAAGAAACATTCTACGGAACTGTTGTAAAGAACCTGATTGAGCGGAAAGTGATCAAAACTGTTCCGAAAACATTCTCAGTTATTCGTGAAGAAGATGCAAATAGGCTGTTTCACTATGTGTGCGAGTCAAAATACTGCGGAGATGGCTGTATAATGCCTTGGTTGGCATCAAAGACCAAACGGCCCGCAAAAGAGCAACCGGTCAATCAAAAATCACAGACAGAAGTAAAAACTGAAGTAAAAACTCCAGACAGAAATATATTCAAGTCAGTGCAAATGTGTAAGGGACCAGAAGTGATCGATCTATGCTCTGATGATGAAGATGGGTACAAAAGTGATACAACTATACCTTACATAGATGGGGAAGCAAGTAATAGACTTAAAGAATTGGAAACACAATCAAATGTGAAATCACAACCAAATCATGGGACTTGTGCAAACATTTGCAATAGTCATCAATCTAAGCTTATTGCCAATGAAAACCAAGTTCGAACAGAAACACATTCAGAAATTCAAAGCCCAGTTCTGGTAGCAAACTATTCAGTTACTGAAAAACACATTTCCACTAAGGAAGTGGCAAAAGATGTTAATTCGGAACAAATGCACAATCTTGTAAGTCATGAATCAAATAATGAAGTTGAGTCGCCTACATGTAAAACAAGAAGCAATGAAAAACAAAACAAAAAAGATTCTGAAGTGGTTTCTTACGAAAATGTGCATCTAGAAACAGTGGTAGTTCTAGCTGAAAATGATCAAGAAATGGGTAAAACTGATGCAGCTGAAAAACAGGCAGATGCTAATGAGATTCCGTTAAATGTACAAAAAGAAAACATCGATGGATCGGAAATTCAGAATGATTTCGACAAGGAATTTGATACTGGCAGTATTGAATGCAGTCTACAACAGATAGACGAAGATATAATTCTACAATCTTTACCCAGCGATATGCCAGATGTTGTTAATTCGCCTGCAAAAAAATTAGATACTGCTAAGAGAGAACAAGTTTGCAAGGTGGTAGATGATGAGACTAACAAACTTCCATCATCAGCTATTGAAGAAATTGAGGCAACAGCTAGCATTCAAAATGATGAAAAGAAAATTGTTACAGCTAAAAAAATGGGAACTGTTCCTGCATTGCCCTCCAATTTTATTGCAGTTGCTCACAAGCAACTTCAGGATTTGATTCGTATTGCAAATGGCGACAAGAAGTTACAACTCGAAAAAGGAAATGCTGTTGAAGTTAATCAGGATATAAATAGCTCAAGCAGAAATATGATTGTTGATACAAGTGATGAAGATGATATTGTTTTAATAGACACAGATTTTGAGGATGCCATGAACACATCATGTGACTCTCAGGAAAAAATCAAAAATGAAGAAGATGTGGACACAGTGGTAGGTGAAGCTTCAGAAATACAAGAGGAGAGGCAAGAACCTGATGTTGATACTGTAAACCAGGTACAGATCGAGAGTGTTACTAGTCTGGCAAATACTGATATATATTTTGATGGCCTTCTGAAATATGCGCTTAAAAGTTTAGATATGGAGCATTGTGTCAAATATGGGGATGATGTGCTTGTAAATAAACCTGTTAATTATAATGAGTGTACAAGACTTAGTTCATTTGGACAGTTTGAGTGTTCTTTTGGACAGCAAAAGAATAATGATTCTCATGCAGTTACCATTGACAATTTTGGCAAAAGTAACACTGGTGGTTTTGACAAGAAATTGGATAAAAATGAAAAGCTGCACAATGGCAGTGAAAATTATCTTGAATCTGAACAAAGTCACTTGTTCGATCAAGATGACCTACTTAATATTTCTCATGAAAAAGAGAAAACTTTGTTGGATGAGAGAAAAATGGATTGTGAAATAGGTAATGTTAAAATTGTCAAGAATGCAGAGTATTATCTGCCAGAACTAGAAAATGTGAGTGACAATGAGGTGTACAATGAACAAGATAATCATTCAAACGTTCTTGTAGAAAACGGTAACAAATCTTGTGCTATACATAAAACAAATAGGGTACCCTTGTGTTCTAAAGACCTTAAAACAGTTGAAGTTGAAAAACTGAACGAACAGGATGTTACCTACAAGAACAAAAAAGATGAAACAGAAGAGCTGATTCCCCCAGAACGTAAAAGAAACTCGGATGTTTCGTCATGCCTGATGCATGATGTCAGTGATGATACGGACGATGAAATGATGTCTTATAGAAGACTAGACCTCAGTTTAGAAAAGGAGAATAGAAAGACAGTATTCCCTAGTAATGCTAGAGCAAAACTGGATTCTGCACAAGAACAACTGCAGAAAATGATCCAGGAAGCAAATCTTGCAAGAGGAGATGGCTTGAAGTCTGTTTATGGTAAGAAATGGTATATATATTGCTTTGTTATTGTCAGTAAAATGTTTCCTTTTTGAAGCTCTCTCAGATTTCCAGATCCAACTACAAGCAATTGTAATGGTTTCCCATCGTTATTCTACTTAAATCACGCTACAACATCTACATTATATCTGTCAATAACATTCAGAAAATGCATTTAAACACTACTTTAAGTCTTTTGCAAGGGATATACCCCTTTAAGGTGAAGAATGACCTATGTATTATTGAGGGCACCCAAGCTATGTCAATATGTGATTACAAATAAGTGTATTTTATACAAAAAATTTAACATGCTGGTGGCATCAATGAATTGTTCCCTCTTTTCTAGATGAGGCCACACAGTTTTCCGGGCCATTGAGTCACTGGACTGCGGTGATACTGGATAATACCCTGACAGCTGATGTCCTTGATGACAGAGGTATGTGGTATATTTGCTCTGCCAAGTCGAGTTGTTGAATATATAATCATTTTACATTTATTCAATCATGTTGCTGCAAAGAATAGAAATGTATTAAACAAACAACAGGCAACGTATGAATAAGAATTTGTTCATGTTTGTTCCAGATTTGTATGTTAAAAATAAATTGTTGTTTAGTTTTTGCTTAAAATAATAAAAAAAGTGTAGCAGGAGTTTCAACAAGTTTACATGTAGCATCAAATCTTCTTCACGCCAAATACCGTATTTACCCTAAGTAATGGACAATTAAATATAATTAAAAATTGTATTGTCCGCTTATTGCCCCCCAATAAAGTTGTCAATTGCTTTACAAACATAATGCAACAATAACACGGTTCAGTGACTCCATTTATGCACTCTGACCTGTGGGTCGCTTATGGTATCAAAAATCAATACTGTCAACAGACAGACGCTGGCCGCTTACGTCTGGCTCGCAGTACATTCTCGTATTGGATATAAATGGACAAAATGTTGTTGCCAGGTAAAATCGCCACTTCTGAACTTTTGTCGCCACTTTCGCAAATTTGTCGCATTTGGCGACAGTGGTGATCGACAGCGAAACCCCTGGCACCACGTGTCAACTACATGTAAACATACCCCTGATGGTGTACATTATGTTGTATTGATAAGCAAGTGCAATATACTGTGTCACAAGTCACTATGCATCCAGCATACTGGCAGGGCATTGAATGTTCATACAGTAACAAAATAATGTGTTATTTTTGTGTCCCAATATTTAGGGACAGGAAATAATTCAACTTTCAAATGTGTCCCAATATTTAGGGGAACAAAAAATATTAATTTTTCCAAAAATTAGGGATGTCCCAATATTTAGCGTGTCCCAATACCTATGGTAATTACGGTAAGTAAACACACAAATAACTTAAAACTAAATAAAATATATTGATATTTGAAAAACATTAAACAGTATCTTGCACTCTGTTACCAGAAACTTATCCAGAAACTTACCTCATATCATGTTCTTTTATAGTGTGTCTTTGACTGCTTTTGCTGCAAAAGTGTGATTTATGTTTATTTTGTCTATTTATTGTATGGTTTTCTTTTTAATGTGTAGCATACAACACCAAACCTGGTGCATTGCATATTTTATTCATTATATTTTGAGGGTTGAACGCCAAAAGGTACTAACTGCTATTGATTTCAATGGCAGTTGGTGCCTTCTGGTTGTCAACCCTCGATTTGTTGGTTTCAGACATGATTTCAGCCGAGTGTGCTCAGTTGATTAAGCAGTCTGGATTCCTTGCCAAACTGTTCACCTAGCCTCTAGAATTGAATATTATCTACAATCATAAACATTTCTCATGAAAATGAGTCTGTTAAGAATTGGAGAATTTACATGTGTTGTCATATTTGAAATGCAATAAGGGTTGGTGGTGATGAACCTTTAGTTTATTTATCATTTACATTGATAGCAATAAGGCGGATGTAGGCATACATACTTGTCAGTCACTATGCCCACTTAAGACTTTATATATACAGTGTTGTATTAAATACACTTAAATATCTACTTGGCATGTTAAACTCACTTGTGATCCAGCCACTGTCTGTCAAGTTAAATGTCAAATTTGACCTCTGTCCTGTAAAATGTCATGTAAAACATCAATATTGGTCTTACCTGTTTTAAACAATGTCTAAATAATGCAGGTAGAAAGATATTGAAATTATAACTCGTTGCCTTGTTAAATAATATATATATGTAGCATAACATGTTCATGCCGTTTTTGTGAAAATTAACTCATGATTATTTGTACACTTACCAGTAATATAAATATCATCTTATGCAAAGAGAACATTTATGTTATTTAAAGATATGCAAGTTATTTTGTGAACTTTTGGTTATCTCTTTACTTGCCAGTGCTATAAATGTCATGTTAAGCAAAGACAACAGGTACGTTATTCAAAGGTATCAAGTTATCTTATCAGTAAAATTCTTCAACATTTTCTATCACTAAAAAGGAAACACCTGGTAATCAATTATTAGTAATGTCCATTAATGTCAATTTTGACATGTAATGCTTTTAGTTAATTTTGGTTTTTGATTTTATTTGTACAAAATGTATATATTTGTGATATACAGTTGTATTTGTTAACCCTCTATGCAAACCATGTTTACTGGTTTATGGTGTATACTTTTGTTAGATGATACTTCATGTCTTGGTAATAATTACCTGCCACTAACTGCTGTTTAATGAATACATGTAGATATTTTTTTACATGTTTGATATATTTTTTTTATAAAGAATGGATCAGATTGTTAAACAATCCATTGTTTTAGAAAATTTACACGTCATAGTATTAAGAATTGATATCAAAGTTTGATTGGTATTATTTTTTCTTTGTTTCTTTTGTTGTGATTTTTGTATGAAAATCAGAAACTTACCAATGTTTGGTATAAGTTTGTTTCCATAATTTACACATTCATGTTTATCATATTTGGCTATAAAATATAAACACTTCTACATGTAAATACACTTAAAACTCATGTTTGCATAGGCATATGTATAATATTATATGAGGCGTTGCATGGGAAAACTGGGCTTAATGTATGTGCATAACGTGTCGTCCCAAATAGACTGTGCAGTCCACACAGGCTAATCCAGGATGGCACTTATTGCCAGCAGTGGTTTTATGTTTAGAAAAGACTTCCTTGAAACAGAAAATACCAAAACAAGCGAAAAGAGTAATCCCGGATTAGCCTGCATGGACTGCACAGGTTAATTCGGGACTACACTTTACGCATATGCATTAAACCCGGGTTTCCCATGGCACGCCTCATTTGTTCAATGTTCATATGCATATCAGGGAGCAAACCAACGTGTGTGTCTGTTTAAAGATGCATTTTGTTGTTACTGTATATGTTTGTAACATTGTATGTGAATTCTTTTAAAGTTCATTATCATCAAATTGTTCCAGTAAAATTAATGAGATCATATATGTCTTTGCATTAAATAAACACTATTACAAACATCGGAAATAAATGGTGCAGTCAAGGATATAATTATGCCTCCCATCAAGATGGCGAGGTATACTGGTTTGCTAATGTTGTCGGTCAGTCAGTATACCAATTTTGTTTCCGACCAACAGTTTTTATCTCATCTTCACCAAACTTCCTGAAAATGTCTTTTTGCACAATATCTCGGCCAAGTGTGATGATCAGCCAAATGGCCCCACAAATTGTGGAGTTATGGCCCTAAAATTCTTTAAAATTGGCCATTTTAGCCGTTTCCATTCTCTAAGTCCAACAGTTTTTTCTGATCTTCACCAAACTTCTTGAAAATCTTTGTTGGCACAATATCACGGCCAAATTTGATGATCAGCCAAATCATCGCAGGAATTGTAGAGTTATGGCCCTTGAATTATGTAAAATTGGCCTTATCGGCTCTCTATAAGTTCAACAGTTTTCATCCTGATTTTCACCAAACTTGGTATTTGAAAGACTGATTTTACTAGAAGGGGCATACCTGTTTTACAAACAGCTCTTGTTATATTTTGTATTGATATTGAGCTATCAGAATTAAGTTCACAATTTAATATATTTTAATAACTAAAAGTAAATACAAAATTGTGTGTACATGACTATTTTGTAAGTAAAAATCCTATGCATTTTCAGTTATTCACAAGCAAATTTGCGTTCTTTATAAAAACTATGCATGATCTTTATAAGTAATATGCGGAAAGTAAAAGAAAATACATAACCTATGTATAAACATGTAGTATGGATTAGCATATTATTATGCCCCTGTTCGAAGAAGTGGGGGTATATTGCTTTGCACCTGTCGGTCGATCGATCGGATGGTCGGTCTGGACCATATGTTTCCGCACGATATCTAGAGAACGCTTTGACCTACGATCATGGAAGTTGGTATGCTGGTTACTTGGGAGGAAAGGAAGACGCCTATAAATTTTGAGGTCAACAGGTCAAAGGTCAAGGTCACCATTGCTAAAAATAGAAAAACGGTTTCCGCTCAATAACTTGAGAACGCATCGAGATATTTTAATGAAACTTTATACATAGATACCTTATATCGAGCCCTCGCTGCGGATTGCATATTGGGTGGGTGGGGTGAAGGTCAAGGTACCGTTACTAAAAGTAGAAAAACAGTTTCCGCTCAATAACTTGAGAACGCACCGAGATATTTCAATTAAACTTCATACATAGATACCTTATATTGAGACCTCGCTTGGGATTGCATATGGGGTGGGTGGGGTCAAGGTCACTGTTACTAAAAAAAGAAAAGGTCTGTCCGTAGACCATTTCGTTTCCGCACGATATCTAGAGAACGCTTTGACCTACGATCATGAAAGTTGGTATGCTGGTTACTTGGGAGGAAAGGAAGACGCCTATAAATTTTGAGGTCAGAGTTCAAGGTCACAGTTGCTAAAAATAGAAAAACGGTTTCCGCTCAATAACTTGAGAACGCATCAATATATTTTAATGAAACTTTTACATAGATACCTTATATGGAGACCTCGCTTGGGATTGCATATGGGATGGGTGGGGTCAAGGTCACCATTACTAAAAATAGAACAACGGTGTCCGCTCAATAAATTGAGAACGCATCGAGATATTTTAATGAAACTTCATATATAGATACCTTATATTGAGACCTCGCTTGGGATTGCATATGGGGTGGGTGTGAGCAAGGTCACCATTACTAAAAATAGAAAACACGGTTTCAGCACAATAACATGACAACGCATTGAGATATTTTAATGAAACTTCATACATATATACCTTATATCGAGACCTCGCTTGGGATTGCATATGGGGTGGGTGGGGTCAAGGTCACCATTGCTAAAAATAGAACAACGGTGTCCACTGAATAACTTGAGAACGCATCGAGATATTTTAATGAAACTTCATACATAGATACCTTATATATCTCTTGGGATTTCATATGGGGTGGGTGGGATCAAGGTCAAGGTCACCATACTAAAAATAGAAAAACGGTTTCCGCTCAATAACTTGAGAACGCATCGAGATATTTTAATGAAACTTCATACATAGATACCATATATTGAGACCTCGCTTGGGATTGCATATTAAAAAAAAATCGTACCAATTGCACATATTCACAACTTCACAAGTCGGGGGGCATACATGTTTTACAAACATCTCTTGTTATGGTATGTTTTAGCTGACCTGAGAACCAAGTGCTTAGTGAGCTATTGGTATAGGGGGACTGTTATGCGTCGTCCATACTTTGTCAACAATTGGCTTGTGGCTTGAGACTTCAATTTTCAATTATACTTGACCTAGCTAGCACAGTTTGTGTATGACCATAAAAATTCGGACCAGGAACACTAGAGTTTTTAGTAGCCCCTTTTTCATGAGAAAAACTGCAAAATGGACTTTGTGCAATGTACAGACTTCATTTTTCATGTGATCATGACCCAACTTACACATCTTGTTTACAACCATTAGATTTTGAAATAGTGAGAAATGGCCTAGAATGGGTTACAAACACCAGAGTTATAGCTCCTTGTTGTGGTGAAAGAATGTACTCCATGGAGGATAGAGACTTCATTTTTTTTCTTAATCAAACTTGCACTGTTTGTGTATTATAAGGTCTCAGTCGAAGTAGAACATGGGCCAGGTCAGACCAGAGTGATTGACCCTTGTTTGTGAAAAGAATCCATAATTTGTCAGCAGTTGGATATCAGTCTCAATAGAAAATTAACTTTTCATTCATATGTTGACTAAACTTTAACAGTTTGTGTATGACCAAAAGATTACAGCTGAGTTCAGTGATAGGCTAGATAGAACCAGGAGAGTAGAGTTATTGCCCCATTTTTAGATTGATTTTTCGAAGAAAAGGCAAGCTATTCTACTTGCCTTGGCATCCGGGCTCGGTTAAAAGATTTTCGGTAAGCTAGTTTCTCAGGAATGGCTTGATGGATTTTATTCAAACTTCACACACTCATTCCCCATATTAAAATCAACCCATAGGCCAATATTGATAACTCTAGTTTGAAATTTGTATTAATTATAGGCCTTTTTACATTTAGAAATTTTACATTCCCGCAGGTGATGTGGCGGCATCAACTTATGATTTCCACTCTTTAACTTAAGAACAGATCTTCATACATAGATACCCTAAAGCAATACTTTACTTGGGATTGCATTTAGGGTGGGTTGTGTGGTGTCAAGGTCATTGTCACTGTTACTAAAAATAGAAAAAATTAACAGTTTCTGTTCATTAACTTGAGAACAAATTGAAACATTTTAATGAAACTCAATTTATAGATACGGTACAGCAAGAGATTGCATATGAGGTAGGTGGGGTCAAGGTCACTGTTTTGAAAATTAGATAAAAAAGGTTTCCACGCAATAATTCAAGAACGAAATAAACTATTTAATTGGCTCCTACTATCCAAACAATTCGTTCTAGAAAAAAAAGCAAGTTACTCTGACAAGTACAAGAAAAGTCGAGCGTGTTGTCCTCCGGCAGCTCTTGTTATTTGAAAACTTGTCCAGATTGGCGTTCATTGGAGTTTCTGGAGTAAATAGTATGTCAGTAACAGTTTCTGTATTGCACCCGTTCATACTGCCCGATGAACAACAGAAGTAGGCTGGACAGGCATATGTATAGCGCCTGTCAATTGCCAGGTTAACTACAGAATTTGGCCGGACTGGTATCCGTAATTGCACCTGTCGATGGCCAGGTCCACAAAAAGTAAGTAATATTCTGATGTTGGTTGTTTTGTAGGCAATGATATTCAAATATCAGAGCTGATCTCTATCATTGCCAGTACTCAGGTGAGCGCTTTTGGCCATCATAGCCCTTTGGTGTATACCATGCACAAAATATATGTTAGATGTAAATACTGTTAAAGTGTTCTGATGTGTAATGTAAACGATAGATGTAAAGAATAAAAGTTAATGAAAGATTTAGTGTTCTAAGATATTTTATCGAAGAATATTTTTCTTACAACTGATCCATTATACCAACAGGGTAAGTCACCAGTTTTGAAAATTTCTTGTTTTTTTCCCTGTATCAAGAGAACATGCCATGTTTTATACTGACGACATGTTACAGGGTTGTTTTTCAAACCATGCATTTGGGAGTCTCTTAGTGAACTACCACTATGTGAATAATGCTTAAACTCGCAAACTTAAATACCCGTGACCTTAAATTGGGCATGTAGCATGTCCTCGGTTAATTATTTTTTCTATGGTCAGTAATGGCATGCTCTCGACCAGTTTTATATATCGTCAGTTGAAAGCCAGGAGGGCCCATTGGCATACTTTGTACATATGCTGATGACATCTGG
Source organism: Congeria kusceri (assembly GCA_027627225.1). Classification (NCBI taxonomy): domain Eukaryota; kingdom Metazoa; phylum Mollusca; class Bivalvia; order Myida; family Dreissenidae; genus Congeria; species Congeria kusceri. Next base: position 73,048,027 of record CM051025.1, read on the forward strand.
CTGCCAAAGAACGATATACTATTGAAAACTCGTCAGAGTTAATCTTTTGGAGTTTCTCGAGCTTAGTTCGGCCGAATGTATCTAACAGCGTATTGGTTAGTTTAAGAAGTATTTGAAATTATGCTAGCGAGTCTGTTCATCGAAACGTACGGCGAGTCTTGAGTAAAATATTGAAACTGTGCTTCTTAAAAAATACACTTACCCACGTGGGTCATTTGGTTTGTAGAATAACCTGAATACAGTCTTGGAGGTAGGGACAGTTTCACAGGTTGGAAAAATATTTCTCTTTTCATATTTATTATGCCTGTTTGTGTAAAAAAATTACTATGGTATGTCGACCAGGTAGCAAATGTTTCTCGAAAAATAACAGATATTCGTCAAGCGTTTAACTTTGCACAAGCAATGTGCTTTTCAAACCTTGAAATATTAACAAACAATGTATAATTGAACAGGAAAAAGTGAGTTTTAGAAAATTATTCCTCACAGCCCAAAGCTGTGAAATTGTCCCTCTAAGTGAGTAATAAAATATTCCCTTAATTAAAGTAAAGGATGTCCTTGCAGAATAAAATCATTTGCCATCTGGTACATGTATATGTATACGTCTGTCAGGAGCAACATGGTCTTTCAAACCCGTCGTAGTGTGGAAATCTAGGAATGTTGGATTTAACCGGCAGCGACGTATCCGTCAGGAGTGTTTCGTTCTTTTTTTTTTTTAACTGATTTCCTACATTCGAATGACAATTTTTATATAATTATGGTGCTTTGATAAATCATTTTATTAGGAATTAATGAGTCAGTCAACGATTTAAAGGGTATGATAGTTTGAAATGTTTATGAAATCCCACCATAGTTGCAACTTGCTAAGTTAAGAATGGTTTATGTGCCTAAAGCTTGAGCTTCCCAGTCAAATTGGACTCTCTTCCCAGTCAAACGGGACTATCTCTTCCCAGTCAAATGGGACTCTCTCTTCCCAATCAAATGGGACTCTCTATCTCTTCCCAGTCAAATGGGACTCTCTTTCCAGTCAAGTGGGACACTCTCTCTTCCCAGTCAAATGGGACTCTCTCCGATGTATTTACAACCCAGTCAAATGGGACGCTCTCCGAGGTATTTGAAACCATGATCAAGATACAAAAAACTATCCTAACCATACGTGTGTTAAGTTGCACTCTTACTACTACTGGTGAATGTTAGCGAGACTTGTGGACCTAACAAAGCTCAGTTATAATGGTAAATGAAGTCCAACATGACAAACGGCAAAAATATATGCTTAAGAAAATGACGAAAAATACTATCTATATGTATCTATATTTGCACACACCATTGTATTTGTATATATTGTATTATATATGTGTCAGGGGCCGGAGGCCTATATCACAAATAAAACAAATGAATACTGTCATTTAATCCAATCGATTAAATTCACACGAACAATATACAATTTGCCACTAATTCCGTATTAAATGTAATTCCATTATGAATGATGGTTCATTGATCATTTTCTCATGTGGATACATGTCTCTCACGATGCGTGTGTGATTAGCAGAATCTCAGTTTCCGTTGGACTATTTTACTTATACATGGACAGTCTTCACGAAACTCCGTCCGACATACGGACCTGACCGACTAAATTTGTCAAGGTCCGAAAGAAATTTCAAGTTCGTCGACCCAAAATGTCCGACTGAAATATTTTCTATCAAATCGAAAGTTAAACAGCACACGATCATATTAACATCTATTTTTAAATTCAACGGAATTACACGATGCGTATTTCGATTGCAATTTAAGAACACCGATGACCTCGTATCAATACAGTAAGGACGCCATAAGATTTAGTGTTAGATTCTAGGATGCAACCATTTCCGTTTGCGAACGCGTGTTTATCACAAAGAACGCCTACTCGGAAATTAACACACTCCCCTTCTACACCAATGTATCAATTATCCATATATTCTAGACGCAGGAGGAGTCCATTTTACTACAGCCAAACTAGTCAGCCAATGAGAATGCGCAAAGTTTCCAATATGCAAATGAGCGTCGTTGATAGAAAGTTTATCACGCCCTCAGTAAAGGGGCAAGTGATTTGTTACACCATCCCGTTAGGTAAGCGTTTTGTGATGCGCGTGTGTTAAACTCACACATATTTAATAAATAAATTACTACAAATGAAAAGACGGCAATATAATTATTACTTGTGCGAAATGAACATTTTTCTACTTATGAGAATTGATATGAAGTTGTGTAACTTGCGTACGCCGATCGCGCCAAAAGTACGTCGTCATTTGTTAAAAAAATTACATCTACTATCTAGTGTTCACTAATAAAGTATTATTCCAAATCATCAATGTGTACTAATTATATGCAAAAAAAACTTTGGCTGAGGCAACAGTTGAAAGTTAGCGAGAGTATTGGCAGTACACTTGTCGAAAGTGACAGTAAATAAATTCCAATTCATCAAACATGTTTTGTTATTTCTTTTTAATGAATACAGTCCTTTTAAATTGTTTTATTACCGGTAATCAACAAACATGAAGATTTTCGACACAAAGCATTGTATTTGTAGTTTTTTTATTAAAAGAGTGGGTGGAGTGAAGATTACTTGGACGCTAGCTTTTGCTATTTAATGTTCATTTATTTCCTTTACCTTTTTTAACCACTAGAAACTACATTTTGCTTTTTGGACTTTAAAATATTACATTGTACAAAATATGTAAAAATATATACAAGACACTATATAAAAATAATAATAAGATTTTAAATAGAAACTGTATAAAGTGAAATAGATCTAAATATGTGTTAATTAGACTCAAATTAAAACATATTTTATCAATTTAACTGTTTAAGTTATGAAGATTATCAGAGACTGAATATGAGTGGTAAATATTGCATACATATAACTGTACATTATTTTGATTTAACACGTACAAAATTAACTGCAATTAAAATGCAATGTGAATAAATGATGTAAACCAGTAAAAACATTTAAATAATTCCGAAGAGTGTTTGATTGTGTTTGGTCTGACAAATGTGCAGCAGATCTGACAGATTTTTCTTGTCAGTCAGACCAAATATCTGACTGAGGACCTCCGAGTTTCGTGAAGACTGTATGGACATGATAGTATTTACGAGACGTGTCGTGGAAAATCGGGCTGAATGCATGTACGTAAAGTGGCGTCCTGGATCAGCCTGTGCAGTCCGCACAGGCTAATCCGGGACGACACTTTCCGCATACAGTGGATTTATGTTTAGAAGAAACTTCCTTGAAACAGAAAATGCATGTACCATAAAATCGGAAAATGTCGTCCTGGTTTAGAAACCATTATGCGGACTGTATAGGCTGATCCAGGCCCCGTATCCACAAAGCTCCTTAGGGAAAACTTAAGTAAATTTCTTAAAATCATAAAATTCCTTAAGTCTGTGGCCATTTCTTTTAAAGTTTCTTTTCTGTTAAACTGTTTTATTCTGGTTAAGAATCAAAAGATGCTTCTAATGGTACCATAGTTAAATAATAAAATAATGATTTTTACATAGAAAATGCTTTTTGAAATTTTGACTTAAGTATAACTTCAGTGAAGATTTTCCTTAGGAGCATCGTGGATATGGGCCCAGGACGACAATTAAAGCAGATGCATTAATCCCGGGTTTCCCACGACACGCCTAGTATGTAGTGTGGGTCTTGAACCATATGTCATAACCCGTTTAATTTTATTTGCGTATCTAAATACCGCAAGTTATGCGCTCTTTCATTTTTAATCATAAAGCGGAATGCATTTCCTTTTTATGCCGAGTTATTTCAGAAATTTTTTATTATTTAAGTGGTTTGCATTGATTAAAGGAAACTAAAGTAATTTAATACTACAATAATAGTTTAAATGCCTGTGGTAGGGAACATAGCACCAAATATGTGGAGTCGAATATGCCAACATATTTGCCAACCGTTTTGACCATTAGCTTTAGTTCCACAGTTAGGCGTATGTCTAGACAGAACCAGTACATCGTTTAATTAGACTTCCAGATAATAAGCGTGTGAGTCAGTATAATATTTATAATAAATGCCCGTGCGATTAAACATGTTTAGGACACATAAAATCAAAAGAAAATCATAGAATGAGCAATAGCACTTGTTGAACAGCGTTCAAAATTGCTTTTCTAATACTGAGTGTTTTATATATTTTAATGATTCTTTTTCGGTATCTGGATTTCTATACTATACTAAACTGCTATAGTTCAATCGTTATAACAGCGTAAATTATGGTTGGCATATCGTTTTATCATACCACTATGCTGATATCGGCCTGGTACAAAGGTGCCTGATCTATTTGTTTTATATGTATGTAATACATTTTTATCGCGTGCACCGGGATTCTCTCCCATATGGCCATCGCCCCCAGAAGACTTGTTAGTTGGTTACAGGGGATAGTGCAAGATACAGGAAACGCCCGTTCCAGAAGCGACCCTGGGTCTTTTTAGTGCCCGGTGTGAAGCACCTAGTGCACTGCACCTCGGTTTAACGTCTCATGCGAAAGACGATTTAGAAGGTTAAGGTTAGGGCTCGAACCTGCGACCCCTGAGTTGTGAAGCCAGTGCGTTACCACTAGACCACGGATCCGCCACTTTGTTTTATATCAGGTCAGTAGCGTTTATATCAGTCAATGTTTGGAAGTACGTCATATTACTCGAAATCCACTTCTAAAGTCAACATTTTCAGTAAAAATGAATCAGATTTAACAAAACAAACAATTTGATACCAAAAACGTATATAGTTTATTATTTTTAATCGTCATAAATCACAAAACGTTATTTTTTAAATATTCACAAAACCCCTCACTTTGGTAGTGGTATGACGTCCTCAATGGAACAATAAATCATCCATACACAGTTATTTCAATACATTTTAAATATAAATGAACTAAAAGTCAATACACAGAATCAGTTTATAATGAGTCTCAAACATGTTTTGACCAAAAATTGAACACGCTATAGTCATTATTGAAACGATCTTCAAAATGTCAATTTCATTACACAACTCCAAAATCATAAAAATGGCGTCTCAAAACAATTCGTCGATGCGTGTTCTCCGATAAAATGGGCCGTTGCAAATCCATTTTAGTTTGTGTTTCCAATATTATATGAATAGACGTGTGTGTAATCTATGTATTTGTAGTGAAAACATCTCATTTATCTTTACGAAATGTTAAAAATAAGGTATAATCCAGTCAACTTTTAGAAACCCATAACTACATGTACGTGAACGTGTAAAAGCCGGCTCAGTAAAATCAGCGCGGCTCTTAGGGTTTAAATATGAAAAAAATCAGCTCGTTTGTTGTAATTTTAAGAAAAACGTGGTATGATAAATAGAAAAACAGGTTACTGCCTGGTCTTGTGTAATATATCAGGTTCGGCACGAATAAAATAACGGCTCGGCAAGCCTCGCCGTTATATTATTCTAAGCCTCACCTGATATATTACACAAGACCAGGGCCCAGTTAACGGCTGTTAGCTTAATTGTCCGTTAAAGTTTTCAGCAACTGGGCCCAGGCAGTAACATGTTATTCTCTATGTATCCCCTAGGTTTAGACTTCAATCGTAGATCATCGAGTAGTCTGAGAATCCATAGTGTGTGAACGGTCAATGACATACTGATAGCAGAGTCGATGATAAACAGACGCACGAACTTGGATTTAGGTTACAATATACTTATTCCAATCCTTATGTAATTTAATGTAAAAGCGATAACTTTAACCAAAAATAAATGCAACATTTTGCACATAGGGACCCTCATAACCATACTTTTCTTAAAGAGCATTCTATGCTGAATTGATTTAAGCAATAAAAAGGGTATGTCATGTATTATGTAAGAAAGAACTCGACACTAAACAAAGTTGACAGTTTTATCACCATCTTTTTAGCGGCTACTTTCTAGTTGACTGTAACCCGCCTCAGCCCAAGTGTCATACTGTAGTCTCCAATCCCAAAACATATCAGTGATTTATTTGTGCATACCAATGCTTACCCTACCAACATCTCCAAAAAAGGAATATCAAAGCAAATGTCCAAACCTACAAACATGTCTTCGAGTTAAACTTGTTGATTTATTTAGAGAGTACAGCCCTACATGACTTATTTATTTAGTGCATTGTGACCTAGAAGATAAGCAGGACTGCAGGTCAAATAACACCAAAACGGAAGTCACATCCTCAGGGTTACATGCTGTCAGTTAGATAATAAACACATAGGGTTCAGTGTATAGTGCATATGGTTTTTAAAATACATTTTAAATGATATGTTTTGGTATTAATTTAAAGGTATATATGTAAGAAATAAGAAAAAAAGACAGTTTTAGGCACTTCTTTATCCTATATGGTTCCCAGCTTCATAACTTTTGGCCCATGTATTCATGCACAAAATGGCAGCCCCCATGCCTGTCAAACCGGTTTGTTTATTCTAAGGTAAATATTTTGAGTTACAACGTATAGAAATTTGTGACATGCTGTTTTTTAAAAAGGTTATGGCCTTATCTTTCCAACAATGTATGGTGATATATTTGGAAGTCGCTTGGTCATGGTGAAAATTGAGATCAAACATTGAATATTTTATATGTAACAATGAAGGAATTTATTTGCGCATGCGTAACCTGCACTTAAACCCCCCCCCCCCCTTGCGCATGTCTCAGCACACGAGTTTGTCCAATATTATTAATCAACTTAACAATATTACGCATAATATCAGTGAAAATGCACGTACTTATCAGGTAGCACGAGTAAATAAAAATATCACTGTTGCTGAACTCATTTTTATTAAAATATTAATATACACATTAAATAACATATAGGGACGAGTATTTAAATGAGAATGGAACAAGATATAATCAAAATGGTATTGTTTAAACATGTCAATTTTAAAATCTGGCACATTAATTTAACCCTTGCTACAGCAACTGTCAGCTATATGCCGATACAGTGGTTATATCATATATCGTGTTTTTACAAAAGTATAACTGGATTTTATTTAATAGTATATGCATTGCGTCTATGATGATGTATGCCAGGTGTTACCATCACTCCAGTGTTTTCAGTATACCGGTAGTTGTATATTGAAGCAGGGATAACAAGAATTGTACGTATATTTACTTCAAAAACATGTTATAATTTATTTTAATAACCAACATGCATTTGTTTTCTGTTCTCGGTTACCATTGTCACTAAATCTGATTCCCTACAAATGTTTGTACTGGAGCGTGAACTTCTTTGGGAAATAAATGTGCCATATGGCCTTTGCTACATTTTTTCACGTATATCCATACGTTTTGCCGCTTCAAGGCCCTCAAAAGAAATGAAATGTTAATTAGGTATCCTTAATGAATGAGGGAAATTGTTGTATAGGATACGTACATTAAAATAATAATTTATAATATAATAAGTATGGAAATTATTATTATTTGAAGTTTTATCGTAACAAAGGTCTACTGCATTTCCTGCTTAGTTCTAGTAGGTCAACGTTAAAATGTTAATTTAGTGTATAGTGGTTCTTTACGACGTATATTCGACATGTTCCCGTAAGGCAAAAATGACCTGGGCCCGTATTCACAAAGCTTCCGAAGGACAACTTAAGTTTATTTCTTAAATTCATAAACTTCCTTAAGTCTGTAGCTGTTTCATGTATAGGTCTTTTTACATTAAAATATTTTAAACTAGTAAAAATTGCTTAGATGTTAAGTATTTAGCCCTGTTGAAAACAGAAATCACTGGATCACCATAGAAAATTTAATCTGAAATGATCACTTAAATACAACCTAAGTTTAGAATTCCCTTAGGAGCTTTGTGAATACCGGCCCTATTGTCTTTTGTGTGTGTATGTTTTTTTCTTCACGAATCGTGCTTTGCTCGTCCGTTCCTGTGTACACCCGCTCTTCATCTAACTGTTAATCGCATGAGCGATATGGGGCCAGATTGATCTCTTGTTATAAGATTGGTCAAGATTGGCTTTTGTAGAAAACCGAACGTGAAGAGCAATGTGAGCGCTTATAATATATATATATAGTAATCTTAGTGCGGGCATCAGGGCCCGAATTCACAAACCAATTATTAGATTTAAAGGGACCTGTTCACAGATAAGAAAATTGACGATTTTCAGATTTTTTGTCATAGAATTAAAAAAAAAAACATAACGCATATACAAGGGAAATGACACTCCTGATCAGAAAATTGAAGATATAGTGTCGTTTATGAAAAATCATCATTTCAAACGGATAAAATTATAAAGCGTTTGTAACGCTTTTCCTCGGTAAACTCGTGTATCACTAGACATCGTTAAATATACTCTTTGATAGATTCGAAAGTTCAGATTGCCGAGTGGTTAAGGCGCTAGTCTGTTTTGACCTCGACGGTCGCAGGTTCGAGTCCCGGCGAGGGCAAATGCTTTGATCTGCTTCTTTTTTCTTAATATAATATTTGTTTTTTTTAGTCTAGATACTTTACTTTTTGCAGTTAAGATATTGAAGAGCATTTTTCAAAAATACGAAAATATGTTAACAAGTCCCTTTAAGAATAAAGAACCGACTTAAATTCAAGAAATAATACGTTGCTTATAAAGTGAATAAATCATTTAATAAAGACAGCAAAAATCAAGTGATCAAAATTCAAAGTAACATTCGAATTAACAGCCTTTTTAGAACAGGACAGTTTCAATGATATTCTGTATTTTGAAGTCTTAAGTCTAAGAATCGGTTGGTGAATACGGGCCCTGGAAACATGGGTTTCACCGGTAACGGCGTTTTTGTCGAGTGTTTTTTTTTTTTTTAATGGGCAGTTTAACGTAAAGCCGCGATTAGTTTATTGTTCCCCCAATGAATCAGGGTTAAATCTGTCCCTGGTAAATTACATACAATGGTCAATTAAGACACAAACATGTCCTCATGTCAATATTTTGGTAAGTTTATACATGTACTAGTAAATTATTGGTAAATTTTAGCTTGTACTTTTGTCACAGTCGACCTTAACAAAAACTATTTATAGTGTAAATGAAGTCGGACGAGACGTACAGTGAAAATATATGCTTAACAAAAGTACTATCATTTTAATCCAATTTATTCTCACAGTTGATTGACCATAGAAAATACACATGCATATATACACTTTGCAACTAATTTCGTAATGTAAAATTATGGATGATGGTTCAATATCATATCGTCATTTGGAGGTGTCTCTCGCGTGTGCGTGTGATCAAAGCCTTTAAATAAGATGCTTGATGATTACCATTATCTGCACAGGCTAATCCGGGACGACACATGCATTCAGCCAGGGTTTCCCACGACACTACTCATATGTTTTGGATGTTATAAATGCCGGTACACGTAGCAGAACAAGCATCAATACCGAACATCTGGTTTCATTGAAACTGTTATTTTTAAAAGCTGAAAGCTGACGTATGGAATTTTACCACATAAAATGGTTTGTTATTTAACACTCATTCATCACATTTTTAATGTTTCATACATCCTGTTTTTAGTTTTGTATTAATAGCGTATGGTTTATATGACTCCGAATACAAGGTGTTGCCGTCCATGCTTCAGTGAATGAACGGATGTCGTTTTCAACCACTTTATGGCGGTAACTATAGGGGTGACACGTGCATGTGCATGTTAGTCCTTAGTTTATCTCCCAGCGGTGTATATATACCCCTCAGCAAAAATAATTTAATATACGTACCTTTCAATAAACATCAAACAGTCCCTGCATGAAACAAATAAGCGATATTTGTACCAAGCACCACAAATAAATGGGCTGATTATGGCTTTACGTCAGTGATGATAAACATGTCCATTTTAGCTGAAAATATCTTATACGTGTATAATCTATACGACATACAAACTAAAGACATTTTAGAAACATATTATTAATTACTACATGAGGAAATTACCGTACACGTTATGTTTATCGATTGTTTTACGAATGAAAGAAGATGTCGATTTTAGACACAGATCGTTGTTATTTGTTTGCAGAACAATTTGATACACAGCATTCGAGAGCAGAAAAGCATACATAGGTGGCTGGAGCTTCAAACCCTATTCTCAATTTAGTGTTATACCGCCTCGGTATTCCCGTAGTAGTCTGTTTCAGATGCATTGTTTATGAAACATTTATTGCCAAGCATGTATACGCACTTAAAAAACCATAACATTTTATCGATAAACAATGAACATGCTTTGCAACGAATATTCAGACGCCATGTAGATTAATTTAATACCCAGCCAGCATGAATATATGGGACCCATATGGGTCCAATATGAGCTACCATATGGGGCCTGTGTGAGCTAACCATATGGGGCCAAATGGGATTTTGCAAACTGTATTTGTATGGGTCCCAGATGGGTTGCGATATGGGACCTATGTGGGTTCCATGTGGACCCAAGATGGGTCCTAAATGGGATACCCATATAGGTCCAATATGGGCTTCGATATGGGTCCTGTATGGGCAATCCATATGGGGCCAAATGGGATTTTGCAAACTGTATTTGTATGGGTCCTAGATGGGTTGCGATATGGGACCTATGTGGGTTCCATGTGGACCCAAGGTGGGTCCTATATGGGTACCCCATATAGGTCCAATATGGGTCCTGTATGGGCAACCCATATGGGGCCAAGTGGGATTTTGCAAACTGTTTTTGCATTGGTCCCAGATGGGTTGCGATATGCGACCTGTGTGGGTCCAATATCGGCTACCCATATGGGTCCAATATTGGCTTCGATATTGGTCCTTTATAGGCAACCCATATGGGGCCATGTGGGATTTTGCAAACTGTTTTGCATGGGTCTCAAATGGGTTGCATTATGGGATACATGTGGGTCCTATATGTATCTAAGATGGACCCCATTATAGGCTACCCATATGGGACCCATGCAAAAAGTGTTTGCAAAATCCCACTTGGCCCCATATAAGCTGCCCAATTAGGACCAATCCAGGTTTCGATATGGATCCTCTATGGGCATCCTATATCCGGTTGGGTTTTTCTAACACTGTCTGCATGAGTCCCATGTAGGTTTCGTTTATGTAAAGGTCCTGTTTGTCATACATACATGATGCACTGCAAAATTCAATAAACAATAACTATTCTATAAATGTTACTCACAAGCTGCGGAGCATATATATATATATTTCATCATTAAAGTTCATTCGTTAATACAACAACACATTTAATCATTTCTTACTTTAATTGGATTGCCATTTGCAGAATATAACACTTACTAGTAATTAATATATGTCTGTTGTCGGTATAGGGTATTCAATAGATGTGTTAGTTCCTTTATGCATAATGTTAACCGGACAATGCATTTGTGTACTACATATGTACAATCAATCACTTGTTTTCTACATGTAAACAGGAAAAATAAACAATCACACACTATTCATGATGACATTTTGACATGTGTTACAAAAATGGACCATACCATTTAGATCATATTAACTAGTCTAGAAAGATACAATTCTGTAAATAAAGCATGATTGTGAACTGCACACATGTGGCACAATAAAACAGCAATCAAAGAATAACACATTATGAGTAAATTCAGACACATTTAAAAGCCAAACACAGTGTGGACAAATCTAACACTTGAAGTGACTCTATTGCACACAGCCTTTACTGGTGGTAAGGTATGATAATGGAATCAAATGTGAGACAACTCCACCAGTAGATATACCAATCTTACAGTATTGCATAGTATGGACCAATTAACCTAACAAAGACGTTTTAGTAGGACTATATTATCAGAATTTACACACACAAAAATTGTAAACATGTAAATATAGGCCTCCGGCCCAGAATACAACATATATAACAGTTATACATACTGAAATATACCACCTTGCATTCATAATATTGATAATATTTTATGTATCAAGCACAGGATACAGCATATATAACAGTTTCAATCCTTGTAAATTCCAATAGACAACTGTGTTATCATAGAATCAATACAATGTATTTGTCTGGCCCAGAATACAACATAAGTGTATATTATGGTTTCATATCAATTCAGACATACCAATGTGTTTTCATATTGGCAATATAATTTATATATCCAACCCACAATACAACATAAACAGTTTCAAACAATTCAGATAGTTGTGTTTTTAAAAGCGCAATATAAAAATGCATTGTTCCGAATTAGAGTACCGCATAATTATAACAGTGCAATACAAAACAATTCAAATAGGCCAATGTGTTCACTTATAAATATCTATTAAGCATAGATTGAGATATATAGTAATACAATACATTTACGTTCAAAATAGACAACTGTCAAGCAATTACAAACACATTATTATTTTCAGTAGGTAAGCCTGTTATTTTGTTACATGTAATTGCATATACCAGTGTTATAAAACATTTGAGAATGGTCACAAGACAAAGTCTCACAAACTAATTCAAGTATGAAAATAGTTAGGGTTGTGTTAATTTGTAAGAGCCACATCTCAATGATACTAACTTGATCATGCATTAATATTCAATATGTAAAAACAGTTAAAACTTTCTCAAATTTAATACCGAGCCTTCATTAAACAACAATTGATTCAAAACATAAAGCATGATCAAGATAATGTAAAATATAAGGAGGACTGATGTGGTGAAATCAAACTGTAAACTAGCAATTCTAAACTATCAAGTATTTCTAAAAAATATTTCAATAGTTAAAAAGTTCTGTTTCTTGAAATAAACTTTTTTTTAAAGAATATTAGCATATAATCTTTTTTTAAACACGTTAAATTACAAGCCTGAAAATATTATCGGGAATATGTGAATTAACAAGAGCTGCCTCAGGACAGTGCGCTCGACTATTCACTACACTTAAAGTCTTTGAAAGTATAATATATTCTGTCAGTGACTTTACATAATGACCATAAAAACGTATGTGAAATTTCAATTGAATATATGTAGTAGTTACAGAGATATGCGAGGCTTGCTTTAAGGGAAGTTTGGGAGTAATTTACTCCCAGTTTTTGTCACAGAACTTCCAAAATTGCAGCCATGGAAGTTGCAGAACTTCCAAAATTGCAGCCAAGGAAGTTCCATCATGTAAGGATGAACAAGTTAGAAGAAAAATTAAGAAATTTTTCTAAATGTATACCTCTTTCACTAAATAAATTGGCATATAAGCACTTGATGAAAGAGACCTGGCCTTAAAAAGCCTTGAATTTTATACTTAATATACCCATTTCTGAAATGCTCAGGACTTATGTAGCGCAATACTTCAAAACTTCCAAATATTATGAGCTTTTAATATTTCTAACTTTTGAAATTAAAGGCCATGAAGTTCCAACTTCCAGTTTTTTCAAAAGTTCATGAAAGCCCTGGATATGTACTTGCACACAAACTTTAACCTGAATATTTCTAAGTACAAAAAGTGTCATAATTCTGCTAAAATGCTGGTCACAGTAATGGGCATAGGCTAGTGACCTTATAATATGACCCTGAAGACATGTGAGATATTTCAGCTGAATATCTCAATTCAGCTAAATTGCAGATAAAGAGTTATAGGCCTTGGTCAGTGACCTCACATAATGACCCCGAAGATATGTGTGAAGTTTCAATTAAATATATGTAGTAGTTACAGATATATATACACTTGTTGCACGCAAACCTTAGCCTGAATTTTTTAAGTACAAAAAGGGGCCTAATTCTGCTAAATTGCAGGACAGAGTATGGGCCTTGGTCAGTGACCTTACATAATGACCAAGAAGGCATATGTGAAGTTTCAATAGAATATATTTAGTAGTACTGTAGTTATTGATATATGTACTTGTTGCACGCAAACTTTAACCTGAATTTTCTAAGTACAAAAAGGGGGATAATTCTGTTAAATTGCAGGTCATAGTTATGGGTCTTGGCCAGTGACCTTATATAATGACCCTGAAGGCATGTGTTAAGTTTCAATTGAATATCTGTAGTAGTTACCGAGATATGGACTTGTTGCCCACAAACCTTAACCAGAGCATTATGCCGGCGCCGCCGAACCGGTGAGTAGTAGAGCTCAAACTATTCGGTGAATAGTCGAGTTTAAACACATATAATTATTTAAAATTTAAGTCGATGTAATACAACATTTCAGGCTATGATTGCAATCATTTCACTCACAGCAATTACAATTGCATGCTTTCTAATTAAAAACTAATGTATATAAATATCAAGTGTCCGTAACACTGGTAATTATTACTTGCATTGTTTCTCTTATTTAGGGTGGTAAGGGCTAATGAACTTCATTGCTAACTGACTGTCTCTTGTAATGAGCACGAAAATACTGGACCCCATACAAGTTCTGCAATTACTGCCTTGTTAATAGTTAATTGAACTGATCACTGTTTGGTTAACAGAAGTATGGAGTGTTTCACGTTCATTTGTTTACATCCGCAGCATTTTTGGATCACACACACCAACAAGTAGCTGTTTTCAGTCTCCTCATTGTACGCTTGCCTTGCATTCTTGGTTCCTCAACTTTAACACATGTTCTGAAAGTACACATTAACAAATATGTGTTGAAATAAAATAAACATTAAGAAATACATAGAATTCCAGACAGTGCAAAACCTGTCAGACAATCAGACGTGTCAGACAAAAAATGAGGGTGTCTGACAAAATATATCACAAACCTTATACATGTTATTATTTAATGTTAGTTAGTCCTTTGTTTGATATATAAAGGAATTATTACTGCAACAATCAGTGTATGCATTATGTTATGCCAAATAAATAAATAATAATCAATTAGTTAACAGTGTATATGTTTTCAAAATGTGGTGTATGCTTTACAAATCATTGTCTGACAGATGACTTTGAGGTCCACGGAGTCTGGGATTCAAAAAACAAATCTGATTAAAGTTGATATACATGTTATGCACCTATCAATATTTCCCCCCAGGGTGGGGTGGGGGGCGGCGGGCAATCCCAGGGGAATTTGACGAATTGTATTTTTGGGGATCTAATTCCCCACCCTAGAGCCAAGCATTTGTCTAAATCCCCTCAATGGGGGATGCTTAATTGGTGTATCAAATGGCCCGGGGGCCAATATTATCGGGATCTAAAATCCAAACAGTATATTTCCCGGGACCCGGAATCATTCGGTGCGTCAAATTCCCGCCTGTCGGGAATTGCTTTCAGTCTAAAGTCCCGTATATGCCCGCCGCTCCCCCCATGGGGGAAAATATTGATAGGTGCGTTATGTACTTTTACGAACAAACAACAATTTTATTTTCATGAAATAAACAGCAATATTATTTCATTTTCTCAAAATATCAAACCTACTCTATCAAGCTTGGACAAGTTGAAGTTTGACCAAAATTTTTTTTCATCATTTCTGCCGAAGTTGTATTGTAGAATCAAATGCTCTTTCATAATCTCCATTCCTGTGTGAAGAAGGGGATATATGTAAAATCTGTTATCAGCTATTTACACATGAGCATTTAAAGGGACTATGTTAACAAAAAATTGGCTTCCTATAATATTGCACTATAAATTATATTATTTGATAGAAATACGCTCTTCTAATGCATGTGTATTAAATAAATAAATATAATATAAACCACAGTAAGATATTTGATAAAAACAAATTAGCAAAAAAGCCTGAAAAAATGAAAACCCCATGTGGGTATCGAACTCAAGACTTAAGAGCCATTCAAAGAAATGACAGTAGCCAGCGCACTAACCAACTGTGCTATCACGCTTGATATGGAGTCGTTTGTAAACTATGGTTATACATAATGCTCACAACTCTGATGTCTAAACATAAACAGGAAAAGGGCCAAACAAACAAAACCCATAATATTCATTGATTTTTTTTTATCTCAGAATGCGTACACTCTTTTCCCATGATATATACCCTGTTTTAACCATTAAAACATGCCAGTATTAATCTCTAAATTTCAGATTTTTTAAAGAAATTGCCCCCTTGAGGCCCTTTTTGATGACATAGTCCCTTTAAGGGACCTGTTCACAGTAGGCAAATTGGCAATTTTCAAAATGTTTTTTATAGATCCCAAAAAGAAAAATACATTATATATATAAACAAAACAAATGACACTACAGACAAAGAAATATATTGGAAATACAATGTCTTTTATGAAAAATTATCAATTGAAATGGCTACAATTATAGTTTTATGACAAATCTACTGAAATGGCTAAAATTAGAAAGCGTTTGTAACGCTTTTTGTCGGTATTTTCGAAAACATGTGTACCACTTACATAGCGATTAGCGTTAAACATTCACCTCAATGATCGGCAGTCAGAATAGCCGAGTGGTTACAGTGAGAGGTTTTTGATCCTGGCGGACGTGGTTTGAGCCCCGTCCATGGCAATTTTCATTTATTTATTTTCTTGATATAATAATTGTTTTTGGTCAGTCCAACATCTTTAGTTTAAATTGCAGTTAAGACGTTAAGTGACATTTTTAAAAAATATGAAAATGTGTGAACAAGTCCCTTTAAAAGAAATACATTAATTTTCATGATATTGCAACTACTGGTATTTGGCCAGTCTACTGCAGGTAAAATTAACATCATATGTTAGCGCTACCAGTAGCCAAAATAGCCTTTGGCTACAAAACTTTATAATTAGCGACTAAAATTTCTATTTGGCTACATAAATTTTTGGAAAACATTTAAACATGAAGCATATTTTCTGAAAATATTTATAAATAATGGGTTTTCTTTGCCAAATCAATTTTTTGGCTACTAGTTCAGATTTTTTATCGCCAACCTAGTGATCATAGATCTACACGTAAATATTTTAAATTTTATAATTAATAATGTATATCAGGTTGATGAATTATGTATAATGTCATTAAAATTAAGATATAATTGAATTTTACAGAAGATCATGTTAGAATCGAAATAAATGACAGGTTAGCGTTGGCTATTGCGGTAATAACCATTAGTTTGGAGTTCTGATGTGAAGCAATTAAACCACGAGGGCAGTAGCCCGAGTGGTTTGATAACAAGCATCGAAACGACAAACTGTTAGTTATTACCGCATTAACCAACGCTAACCTGTCAATTATTTGGATTCCAACACGATCTTCTGTAAAATTCTTCTGTAATTTTAAAGGTTATGAATGAAAACTATAGGGATCAATACTCCGCCCATTTTCCACAAAAGTACATTCACATGCGTTTTAGTGATGTCAATAAACCATAACAATTCAAAATGATGTCAGCTTCTTTGATAAACATTTGAGCGAATGGCGTTGATAAATACTGTGAAAATATTGAGCACCTGCATTTTACGGAACGCTTTTTAATTACCGGAACTATTTTCAAAACATAAGGCTCCGCCAATAATTTGTTGCAGAATAACCCATGGTTGATTTTTCTTTATCTATGGAAAATTAGCGGCGTGGCCGTGCTGTGTTAGAATAAAATATAACGCGATTAATAACACAAATGAATTTGCTGTTTTTTTCTTGTGTAATAAAATATTTTATTTTATTTTTTTTTTTTTTTTTTTTTTTTTTTTTTTTGTATAAACTTTTATTTCAATATAAAAATGACATTTACAAGGAGATTACAATACCATAGTGCAATTATAATATATTGCGAAATGTTATTAGAGTTCTATTGTAATTGTCTACCAACATATAACACATCTAATAGAAGAAGAGGTATATAGTACATAAAAAATGTTACTTTGAATGTTATAAAGAGTATATATACAAACATGTTTATACATTGAATAAGAATAGATAGAAAAAAAAAAAAAAAAAAAAAAACTACAAAAACAAATGCGACTGCATATGGTAATTTCTCTTAAAGAGTTAGCATTACATCAACATGAAGTGGAATATCTAGGTCTTATGATCGGTGTTGCATTAAAAGAAAATGCTATGCTTTCTTGTCTATATATGTATATTTGGTTCACAAAAATCTCTTATCAGTGACCACGATGTTGCTTCTATTTCCGATACTTTAAATGAATTATATACTTTGTAGTAGAAAACTAAACTATTTAAAAGACCGTTGTAGTTTGGAATAAAATTATCTTTTCTACATTTAAATATGTATCTTTTCACTTCAAGACATAATATGTTAAGATTTTGTTTTTCTGCTTTGGTACTACCTAACATAAATATTCTAAATATTCTGCAGTCTATTTCCGACATACAATTTGATAACTTTTTAGTGAATAGTGTATCGTTAATTCTTTGAATTAAGCATTTTACTTTTTGACAGTTCCAAAAAAGATGAATAAGAGTTTCTTCATATTGTTTACAAAAAGTGCACATGCTATTTTTTAACAATTTCATTTTGTACATTAAAGAGTTTGTACCTAGAATATTGTAAATAATTCTAACTTGAAACCATTGTATGTAGCTGTCCCTGGTTATGTTGAAAACTGTTCTAAAGATGTTTTTCCATTCTTCATCAGCAATGACAAAGTCGGTCCATTTGCTTTTACATATCGGCTCCACATTACATTTAATAAGGGTATTATAAATTGACTTGTCTTTGCTATCATTGCACACAATAAACTTTGCATAACATGACAGAGATGGACCTGATATTTGAACATCGTTTTTATGAAAATGTAAATTTAATTTATTGAACAGCGTTTTTACGGATTTTACTAGTCCTTCATAGAGGATAAAATTTATGGCTTTTCCAGTAATCGTTTCTATTTGTGTTTTATTCAAAAAGGTTTTTGAATCAATGACTATATCCTTTACAAATCGTATACCTCTGTCATACAATGTTTTCAAAAAGAATGGTTCATTGCCTATTTTTAAATTTTCATTGTAAAACAAAGGCATATTAAGAATATTTTCTACATCGTGAACTTGTACAACTTCTAGAAACTGTTCATAACAAGATAATACTTCAATCCAAAATTCGTTTCTAATAGTCTTCTTAATAGTTTCAATATACTGTAATCCGGTATTAAAAAGTTTACCAACATTTAACATGGATCGTATAAGAATAATACATTTACTTTCGCTACATGAATATAATTTTCTTAACCAAGAAATCTTAATCTTTTTACAGTATGCATAAATATCTACCATCAGTAGTCCGCCCTTGTCATAGCTTTGAGTAACTGTTGAACTTTTAATTTTATAAGGTTTGTTATCCCAAACAAAATCAAACAACAATTTCTTCAATTTATCTAGGATGTCTTTTTTTGGAGTGGGGATTGAAAAACAGCAGTGCGTAAACAATGGTAAAATAAGTGATTTTATTACGGTAATTCTACCAATGGGAGTAAGTTTTCTTTTTTTCCATTGATTAATAAGAGCGATTGCTTTAGCGAATTTTTCCGAAAAATTTAATTCAGATAATTGTTTAAGGTCAACATCGAAAATAATTCCTAACAACTGAAATCTGGTCGTACCCCATGTGAGTTTATATTTTGTCTTGATGGATCGAGTACTATACTTTAGCGCTCCGATCCAAATTACATGTGTCTTGTCAAAATTTACCTTTAAACCAGAAAATAATGCAAAATCATGGAGCATATTTAGAGCAGAATTTAGAGAATGTTCAGAACCGTCTAGTAACAAAGAAGTGTCATCAGCAAATTGAGATATTTTATATTCTATGCCGTTAACAATAATGCCTTTTATATGTTTGCTATGTTTGATCTTAATTGCAAGAAGTTCCGCACATAAAATGAAGATATATGGCGAAATAGGGTCTCCCTGTCTACAGCCGCGGCCTATTGAAAAACTTTCCGACAAAAAACCGTTTAATTGAACCGAACTTTGTGTATTTTTCAAAAAAATCGAAATCCAACGTTTAAAGCTTGGTCCGAAATTAAACAAGTTTAAAGTTTGTTCAATACAATCAAAAGACAAAGAATCAAAGGCTTTTTCGAAGTCTATCATCATAAGTAATCCAGGTATTTTATTATTTTCGGTGTAATTCATTATATCATATACGAGACGTGTGTTTTCTCCTATGTATCGGCCTGAAACAAAACCAGTTTGGTCTTTCGATATAAGTGTTTGTAAGCATGGCTTTAATCGATTTGCAATTGACCCAGATGCTATTTTATAAACGGTATTAAGTAGAGTAATAGGCCTCCAATTTTTCAGAAAGTGTCTTGGTTTGTTTTCTTTAGGAATACATGTAATAATGCCCTGCTTTTGTGTAACTGAAAAGGTGTTATTAGTGTATGCAAAATTAAGGCTTCGTAATACAAACATTCCTATTTTATTCCAAAAGACTTTAAAAAAATTTGTTGTAAATCCATCTGATCCAGGGCTTTTATCGTTTTTAATATTTTTCAGAGTTATGGTTATTTCCTCAAATGTCAATAAACCTTCGAGTGTTATTGATTGCGTGGCATTTAGTTTACTAAATGGTATACCTTGTAAATCGTTTAGGGTATGATTTGGTTGTATTTCTACTTCTTCATATAATGTTTTATAGAAATCTGAAGTTTCTTTAAGAATATCTGATTGATTATATAATGTTACCCCATCATCTTTTTGAATAAATGGTATATTTTTGTTAGTATAGTGATGTTTTTCTAATGAGCAAAAGAAGTTAGTTGTTTTCTCACCCTGTTCAATCCATTTACTTTTTGACCTTATTATATGTCCTTTCAGTTTTAAATCTCTTACAGAATTTAGTTCTATATTTAAATGTCTAAGTTGTTCTTTGTTTGACTCGTCCAGGTTTTGTTCAAGATTTTCAATTTCCATTAACAGATTTTGTTCATATGTAGAGTTTAATTTATTTTTATGACTAGAATAAGAAATAGTTTTCCCTCTAATTTCCATTAATAACGTTTCTAAAAACAGTTGGTCATTTATGGTAAAACATATATCACTGTTATTAATAGACTGAAAATTTTCCAAATTATAGACTGGTAAACAATATTGTTTTTTTATTTCATCTATTACATTATTTACACTAGTTAGATATTCGATGTCGTATAGAAGAGAGTTGTTGAATTTCCACAGCCCTTTACCATGTTCGATTTTATTAAATTCAAGAGATATATCAATAATTGAGTGATCAGATTTGATACTGGCTTTTATATTTGATGCTTTTAAAAAATTGAGCAAACCTGGGGTTATTAGAAAAAAGTCTAATCTTGCTTGTTGTAAAGGCTTTGTGCGTCTCCATGTAAAACGTATCATATTTTCGTGCATTTCTCTGAAAGTATCTATAAGGTTCCTGTTTGCAATTTCTTGTAGAATAACATTTCTAGAATTTATATTATTGCTCAGAGATTTGTAGTTACTATAATCCCGGCTGCTATCGAGTACCAAATTAAAATCGCCACATAAAATATATTCATCATTTCCAAATTCATCAATTATATTAAAGATATCTTTATAGAATTGAGGACAATCTGTATTTGGACCATAAACCGTAATTAATGTAATTTTTATTTCACCAATGGAAATATTTAGAGCTAGTAGATTTCCAATTTCGTCAATTTTAACATTATGAACTTTAAAATCAATATTTTTCTTTATTAAAATTGCACAGCCTCTGGCATTTGATTTTCCATAGCTTAAAAAACATTGCCCATCCCATGCAGAGTAAACAGCTTTTTCCAATTCTTTTGGCCAGTGAGTGTCTTGTAAGCAGTAAATATGATAGTCCTTTTCTTTAAGGAAATTTAAAACGTCTATTCTTTTCTTATTACAGTTGAGGCCGCGGCAGTTTAGGGAGGCAATTTTAACAGAGTTCATTTAGTGTTAAGAAAAAATATGGCAAAGTACAAACATATTGTGCTGAAATATCACAATTTACAATAATTATAAATATATATACATGTAGTTCAGAGAGCAATTGCATAATAGATAGTTTACATATTGACCGTAGATGCAACAAATAAATCAAGATAGGTGTTACCATATGCAACAACAAAAAGGAAACAAATTTAACTAAATAAATACAATTGTACTGCATGAACTCAGTACAATAGTTGGCTGGCCCCATGGCAAGAAGAGAATGATCTGAAAAATATAAGGTCAGTAATTTATTATGGATCTTTAAAAGCTATAGCAACAAACATTGTTTTCATGTGCTATCAACAATGCGTAATTAAATATTTTAATATTGATTATAGCGATAAATAAGAACATGATAATTATTGCAAGGCATATAAAAATGAAATATAGGATGTATATTTTGTGTGTGAGATTGCTTAAGCTAATTCATACATTTATACTTCAGAACTCAAATGCATGAAATTTATTGTTCCAATTAGTGAAATTATTCCAACATTCAATTAATTGCCATATGCCATGGTGTACGTTTTAATAAATAATGCAACTTCAACAAAAGCAACTATAATGTTTTCCTACTGATAACCCATGCATTATTTGCACAACGATTACACGTACAAAACAACACACACATTTTGAAACAGTTGTGGTAGTGAAGTTACATTTTTTTAAATAGTCGCGAAAATACATGACAATAGAGATATATTTACTTTAATTCTGGTTTAAAGTGCAATTATGATTATTAAGTTATTACAAACATTTTTCCAAGTGCAAAACACATATTTACTTACTTGATATTTAAGGATTGCAAGCTGCATTGTGTTCCTCAAAAGAAAACCTGCAGTTGACAAAACAAGATGGCGGCCGTGAATAACTGCCTTGAACTGGTCATAGAAGCACACATCAGACTGACCGATATGGGCATGTTTGCTGGGTCCAATATGGACTTGCTAGTTAGAACCCATATGGTTTCTCTTGCTGGGACCCATATGGGCTTGCTATTGGTGACCCATCTAGGCCTGCTTTTTGGGGGCCCATATGGGCTTTCTTGCTGGGACCCATATGGGTTTGCTTGTGAGTGACGCATATCTAGGCTTTCATGCTGGGACCCATATTGGCTTGGTTGCCTGGGTCCTACCTGGGACTGATATGGGCATGACAATGTATGTGGGACCGTTACGGAACACATGTGGTTAATAAGCCCAGTTATAGCCCATATTGGGCCCCCATAGGCTGGCTTGCCGGAACCCATACGAGCTTACTTGCTGGGGACCCATATGGGCTCTATTAATGGGACCCGTATTGGGTTGAATGTTGGTGTCCCATATGGGCTTGCTTGTTGGGAACCCATATGGGGATGCTCTTTGTGACCCATATGGGCTAGTTTGTTGGAGACCCATACGGGCCTTTTTGCGGGGACCTATATGGGTTTGCTTGTTTGGTACCCATATGGGCTTTCCTGCTGGGACCCATATGGGGATGCTCTTTGTAACCCATATGGGCTAGTTTGTTGGGGACGCATACGGGCCTTCTTACTGGGACTTATATTGGTTTGTTTGTTTGGTACCCATATGGGCTCTCCTGCTGGGACCCATATGATATTGCTGTTGTTGACTCATATGGGCTTGCTTGTTGGGGACCCATTATGGGCTGTCTTTATGGGACCCACATGGAATTACTTGTTGGGGATCTATATAAGCTTTTTTGCTGGGAACCCATATGGGGATGCTCTTTGTGACCCATATGGGCTAGTTTGTCGGGGACCCATATGGACCTTCTTGCTGGGACCCATATGGGCTTGCCTGTTTGATACCCATGTGGGCTCTCTTGCTGGGATCCATGTGGTCTTGCAGTTGTTGACCCATATGGGCTTGCTTGTTGGGGACCAATATGGGCTGTCTTGCTGGGATCCATATGGACTTACTTGTTGGGGACCTATATGGGCTTTTCTGTTGGGACCCATATGGAGCTTACTTGGTTGGCGCCCATTTGGGCTTTCTTGCAGGGACCCATATGGGCTTGCTTGCCTGGGACCCAACTGGGTCTGATATGGGCAATACAACGCATATGGGTCCCGCATGGGGCACATGTGGTGTATCAACCCAGGTATAGCCCATATCGGTCCACATGGGATGGCTTACTGGGACCCATATGGGCATACTTTCTGGGAACCCGTGTGGGTTGACTTGCTTGGTCTAATATGGGCCCGGTATGGGCAGAAAAATATGTTGAGGCCCATATGGTATATTTGCCCAAGTAAAGCCCATATTGTGCCCATATGGGCTTGCTTGCTGGGTTCGTGATAGGACCAATATGGGCTTACTAGTTGGGAACCCATATGGGCTTTCTTGCTGGGACTTATATGGACTTGCTTGCCTGCGACCCAAGTGGGTTTAATATGGACAAGACGATGTATATTGGTCCCACATGTGGAAGATCATCCCAGATATAACCCTTATCAGGCCCACATCTGATAGCTTACCGGGTCCCATATGGGCATACTTGCAAGGAACCCAGTTGGCTTGCCTGCTTGGTCCAATATGGGCCCGATATAGGCAGAAAAACATATATGGGTCCCACATGGGGCCATATGGTATATTTGCTCAGGTCTTTTCCATATTGGCCTACTTGCTGGGACGCATATGGGGCTGCATGTTGAAAACACACATGGGCTTTCTCGATGGGGACCCATATGGGCTTGCCCTTTGTGAGTCTGTTTATTTGGGTCCCATAGAGGCCTTCTCGCTGGGACCCATATGGGCTTTCTTGTTGAGAACCCTTATGGGCTCTCTTTCTGGGACCCATGTGGGCTTGGTATCGGAGGCCCACATAGACTTGCTTGTTTGGGACCCATATGGGCTTTCTTGCCGGGACCCATTTGGGCTTGGTTGTTGGGGACCTATATAAGCTTTCTTGCTGGGACCCATATGGGCTTACTAGTTGGGAACCCATACGGGCTTTTTTGTTGGTACCTTCATGGGCTTGCTTTTCTGGGACCCAAGTGGGTCTAACATGGGCAAGGTGACGTATATTGGTCCCATATGGGGCCCATGTGGAAGATCAGCCCAGGTATAGCCCTTATCAGGCCCACATGTTATGACTTACCGGGACCCGTATGAGCATACTTGCAATAAACCCATGTGGGCTTGCCTGCTTGGTCCGATATGGGCCCGATATAGGCAGAAAAAAAAATATATGGGTCCCACATGGGGCCCATATGTTATATTTGCCCACCTGTAGCCCATATTGGGCCTATATGGGCTCGCTTGCTGGGTATTAGTCCTTAACTATAGATCTAAAGAACGCATCGATATGTGGTAAATAACTTACATGAAATGGTATAAATGAATCTCTCTTGGGATCGAGACTCCAAATCAAGGAGGCGCGTCGTGGGAAAACCGAACTTGATGCATTTGCGTAAACTGTCGTCCCGGATTAGCCTGTGCAGTCCGCACAGGTTAATCCAGGACGGCACTTTCCGCCTATATTGGATTTATGTTTAGAAGAGACTTCCTTGAAACAGAAAATACCATTAAAGCGGAAAGTGCCGTCCTGGATTAGCCTGTGCGGAGTTGTCTCTTTCGGCAGGAACAACAACACAAAGATGGATATATATGCCTTTTTATATTAAATGACTGTAATGGACAGTGACTGAAACCCTCAATTAAAAGCATTTAACAGACAAAAAAATTGATTTACCAAATTATTGTTAAATTAGAAATGTGTCTAAACAACACGGATGCCCCCCACCTATGCAGCTCTTTCTACATGGTAAAGCTTTGACGATATGCATACCAATTATTTGCCAAATTAAAGCGGTCGTTTTATATTTTATTTTCTATTAAATGTTTTCTGTCATTCTGAGAACGTTAAGGTATCATCTCATAATACTTATCACTTTCCAAAGTTTTACAAAGTAATTTGAAAATCCTTCAATGCCGGTCAAAATTATGCTGTGGATACGTTCAATAGTTTTCATTCTTATATTTGACCTTTGAGTGTGACTTTGACCTTGGATCTAGTCATTGCATGTGACACACATTCTTATAATGCTTATCACTTTTGATCTTGACCTTGGACTTAGGGACCTGGTCATTGTGCGTGATACAACCTCCATTAAAATTAACTCTTTTGCCAAAATTAGGCTCTGGCCCCGACCATAGAACATTTTATTGGGGTTGTCAGATATTTTGTTGTTGTTTTATTTATGTTTTCCAATAATTAAATGTTTTCTGGTTAAATAAGTGTTTAGTTTTGATAGAATCAACGTTAAAACAATGTTTAAGGATATTACAGATATGTTTTGACTATGAAATCAGTTTTAGAATCTTCAAGTTGACTATTTACTAAATAAATAATAAAAAAATTAATAAATCCCTACCTACCTACCCTAATTTGTTTGGTCATGTAACGGTTAAACCTGAAAGAAACTTATTGTTAACGCCTTACAGTTAAAATTGGGATGAAAATTATGTATGTGTTATTTCTTTGTAAATAAGAATACGCAGAACGCAGAATGCGCAAAATATTACAATGATCCTGTCTAGCCTTCAGTATTACAACCCACAATGGCCCGCAGTTTTAAGTGCTTCCCGTCTAGGCGCTTGCACAAATCCGGTGTCGAGGCAGAATAGCATCCCCACTCAAAGACCCCATCATCGAATGCACCACTACATAACAAAATAGGCCTAACCACATCGTATAAACAAATGTGCACATCATATAAAGAAATGTGCACATCATATAAAGAAATGTGCACATCATATAAAGAAATGTGCACATCATATAAAGAAATATGCAGGTCATATAAAGAAATGTGCACATCATATAAAGAAATATGCACATAATATAAAGAAATGTGCACATCATATAAAGAAATATGCACGTCATATAAAGAAATGTGCACATCATATAAAGAAATATGCACGTCATATAAAGAAATGTGCACATCATATACAGAAATATGCACATAATATAAAGAAATGTGCACATCATATAAAGAAATATGCACAAGATATAAAGAAATATCCACATAATTTAAAGAAATACCCACACCATGTAAAGAAATGTCCACATCATATAAAGAAGAATCCACAGCATATAAAAAAAATGTCCACATCATATAAAGAAAAGTTCACAGCATATAAAGAAATGTCCACAGCATATAAAGAAATATCCACATAATATAAAGATATATTTACATGATATAACGAAATATCCACATCGTATCAAGACATTTTACATCATAAAAAGACATATGAACATCATATAAAGAAATATCCACATCATATAAAGAAGTATCCACACCATATAAAGAAATGTCCACATAATATAAAGAAATATCCACATCATATAAAGAAATATCCACATCATATAAAGACATATCTACATCATATAAAGAAAAAACCACATCATATAAAGAAGTATCCACATCATATTAAGAAAAATCCACATCATATAAAGAAGTATCCACATCATATAAAGAAGTATCTATATCATATAAAGAAAGATCCACATCATACAAAGAAAGATCCATATGATATAAAGAAATGTCCACATCATATAAAGTTGTATCCACATAACATAATAAAGAAAGAACATAATATAATAAAAATGTCAGACATAAGACAGTGCCGGCGTTCCACAATATATAGTTACAGGTAATAAAAACCCGATATAGTGCTATGTTCCAAAAGTAAAATTGTGCCGAACAGTGTAGTCGGTTTAAATTTTGTTGATATTGGTGGGGATCAACCATTTATTGTAAATAGGAGGAGGAATCATGGTTTTCTGGTTAAAAACACGCGGTAATCGTCAGCAATTTAAATCGTTTAATTTACCTGTATCGATAAGTCCATGTTTGTAACGGTTCTCACTTGCATCTTTACCGACTGTGCACAATGAGGTACGGCTAAATAACGCGCACAAGGGCCATAATAACAAATCACACACGTAAATAACGGTTATGTCCCCCTCTCATTCCGTACCGCAGTGCATCTCCGACGCATGGAAATAACAAAAGTGGTCACCGTACGTGTCCAAAGGAATGGTGACCATTCTTGCTTTTTTCCTAGCGTTTTCCTATGTACGGGTATTAAACGGAGCTTTAAATATGTGATGCGTTAGGAGTTTTGATTAGTATAGGATGCAAACGGAAATGCATCTGTACTAAAGCAAGATGATTATGGTGAACTAAGAGCAATATTCTGTCCATTTGCAGTCGTTATTGGACATACTAGTACGTCCTTAAATTATATACTTTTAGTAACTACTAATACTAATAAGTAGTAAAGTACTATAGTATTAATCTTCAGTGAATTAATATATAAAGTACAAACAAGAAGTTGTGATGTTAGTTTTGTTTAAGGAATGCATCATTGAACTTCCTACTAAATATTTAAAACTGAAATGTATAACGCGATCCATTTATAAAATAAATAATAATGGCATTGCCAGAAATTGTACTCGCTATTTCTATTATACGCCTAGCAGATCGCAGCGTATTAAATATCTGACAAATAACGGAAAGAAGCGATAAATGTAGTAGCAGCAGCGATCTGCGAAATCTTTCCG
The DNA here is from genome assembly GCA_027627225.1 of Congeria kusceri. NCBI lineage: Eukaryota > Metazoa > Mollusca > Bivalvia > Myida > Dreissenidae > Congeria > Congeria kusceri. The sequence goes on from CM051025.1 coordinate 73,076,330, forward strand.
GAGGTGATCCATCCAGTACCTGAGGTCTAACGTAAAACTGCCAGCAATTTGCATGAAAATCGATATGTACCTATAAACGCCATCGCTCTTGTTGACATAGTGATAGAAGCAGGAATAATGTTTAATGACTTGAAGTGATACAAGTAATCATAAGATCTAAATCGAACGGCAGGATTTATCAGTGGTTCCAATATCTGGATCAGTTGTTTTAATTTCGATATTAAAGCGTCAATAAATCAAGCAGCGAATGTCGTTTCACACGAATTGCGGCATATGAAAGTGGAATTAAGTGGAGTTTCAAATTTATGAGTGCCAGAGGCTCTCATAGCCTCTAGGAGGAGGAAATTGCTCCAGATTTTTCAGGTAAATGTGTTTGTTTTGTTTAACGGGTATCAATATTACCGAAGTGCTTGGATTTGATGTGGATATCGTTGGTCCAATATTGCAAATCGTGGTTGTTTTTGCTAAGTGTTGGTCGATCGGTTGCTTCGAAGCAACGATTTAATGACAAACATATGTTCTGAACATGCACATTATTTTTAACAGTAGCATGTTATTAGACGAAACCATTATATTGAATCCCTTCAATTGACGTCTTTTATTCTCTGTTTATGTTTTTCTTGATAAAATATTTGAGTTCTTTAGACAATGCTGCAGTTAAGACTTTTAATGGCATTTTTTCAAAACACAAAACAATATATAAATACCTTTAACAAAGGATGTGAAAAGCTCGTCTTTCTTTCATACGTTTTCTCTTTTAACAATCAGAGTCTACAGCCAATATCACAATACCCACGATGATATCCAATTTCGCCTGAATATTTGAGGTTAACGACAAAAAAATAGGCACATTAAATCCACACAATGAGCCATATTATTGTTAAAACAAGTTTTACTGTTGTCGTGATATTGCGGGGTTGTTTTTTTCACGCAATGATTGAGACGAATGCAAATTATTCTGCGTATTGACTATTATATCATTTTAGATGAAAACAAAAACAGACAGCAAGACCGCAGCGGCATGGATTTAATAATACATGAATACAATGAAAGGCACTATGTCATCGACAAGGACCTCACGGGGACAAATTCTTTTTAAAAACAATCTGAAATTTAGATATCAATACTGGTATACAATAACGGTTAAAACAGGTTATATTCAATGGGAAAATAGTTTACGCATTCTTATATAAAAATCGAGTTATAATATGAGTCTTGTTTCATTGGCCCTTTTCCTGTTTACAATTTGACGTCAGAATTGTGAGCGTTTTGTATAAAAAATAATTTGTTTGTTTGTTTGGATTTTTCGCCGCTTTTAACAGTATTTCAGTCATATCACGGCGGTCAGTTAACCTACTCACACTTTTCCGGGGCAAGCTTAGCCGATCTAAGCGGTTTACCAGTACTAAGTGCACAAGTGCCCTACTTGAATCATAGGTAGGGGGAGAATGGCCGTAGAAATTATTTTATGACCAATCCCCACACAAGTTATGTGGCCGGGCTGGGATTCGAACTCTCGATCCCCGGATTGACAGTCCAGCGCTCTACCAACTGAGCTAGCCGGGCCCGGCTATAACCATAATTTATAACCATAATTTACAAACGACTCTTTACTTAGCATGATAGCTCAGTTGGTTTAAGCGCTGTTTACTGTCATTTCTTCGTATGGCTTCTACGTCTTGAGTTCGATACCCGCTTGGGGTTTTAATTTTTTTAGGCTTTTATGCTAATTTGTGTTTATCACATATCTTATTGTGTATTATATTATTTGTTTTTATTTAATGCACATGTCCTAGTAAAACGCATTTCTATCAAATAATATAATTTATAGAGCAATAGGAAGCCAACTTTTCGTTGACATAGTTCCTTAATAAATACCCGTATGATTTCAATATCCTATTTTGTGGCATTTTCTGTCTGATATTCGGCATTGATACACCCAAACAACTTGAACTTTTCTTCAACAACCGTCTCCGTGCCTACGGAGCGGATGGTCGAAGGTTCGAGTCTCAAGCAGAGCTTGTTCTGATATGGTAGGTTGCCTACCCAGCAGCTAGTTCAATCGAAGGGTACCGATTGCCTTCCTGCCAAGCGCCCGGCATATAAGATATATAGATTCGGGAGTAAAATGTTCATCAGTAAAAGGTGTCGCATAAGTCAAAACTAGCTGGCCCTTAATCGCGAGGTTGACACTATAATAAACAAACACTAAAACTCGTTATATTTGGTTGAAACAACAGCAAGAAAACAACAACAATAGAGCGAATACATGTCATCAATACACTTTGTACATAATATTATATAACAAAACCACAAAGATGATACGTATGATATTCTTGTGCATGTGTATTAGCAATTTTGCGGATTATGCTGTTGCCCCAGCAACGAGTATTGGGTTACTTATTGTTCTTTTCCAAAGCCAACACACACAACGTTTCTAACATGAATCTTTACCTTGAATTTTGCCAAGAATGATGAATGTGAAAAATCGATTGTAAGAGAGCTAACAGGTTTGATGGATGTTGCCATCGCCAGTTTCAATGAATAACTATCTATTAACATTCCAAAGATGTAGAACAAATCTGTATTGCTGTTGTTTTTGTTGTTTTCAGAATAGTCTGTGTTTCTCTGTGTTTCTCAGACATTCAGACGAAAACCATATGTAGTAAGATGCCTTAAACAGGTTTTGAAACATTCAGGTTGATAATAATGTGATAGTTTATAACCGACACAAGTCGATTTCCCATCTGTAGCCATCGATACGGTTTGTAACTGTATACCGCCACAAGGGCACGAGATCCATGTGCTTTATTGCGCGTTTTGTGTCCATCGGGAAGGAGCCCCCCACCCCCCCGAGTCTGTCAAGCTGTCACGTGTCACATTGACCGGCTGCGCGTGTTTCTGTGTCTGCATACGCACACAGTGTGTACTTTTTTAATACCGAAACATTGCCTCTCACCACTTTAGAATAAATTATGTCTTTGTCGTTTAAGTTCCATCCGTCCGTCCGTCCGTTCGTTCGTTTGTTCGTTCGTTCGTTCGTTCGTTCGTTCGTTCGTTCGTTCGTTCGTTCGTTCATTCATCCATTCATTCATTTAATTTTTTTTTCCTTGTGAACTATGTCAATAATGTGATGCATTATGTAATAAATGTGACAGAAATAAACACCTGATGTACCTATTCTACAATCGACGACATTTTTTTCGTAACATATATCGGTTGCACCAAAGATATAATTATCGATTCCATTCGCACCTTCCGTTATGTCATTGTCATAACCGTGACCGCTTTTTTTATTTCCATCTTTTGTAATACAATGGGGGTGACGCGAGACCGACCTACAGTTGTACCGAGTGCCCACGGTACCTTTTAATTTCGCAGGAAGGACGACGACATAATTATGCTAAAAGAAACTATCCGTATGTTGAAGTCATTAAGAAATATGTATTTTAGAAATACCGTGTGTTCACCTCGACAGCTTTATGAGCACGTCATTGTTTTTAATACATTGTGTCATAAAAAAATAGTCTATGAGATGTTAACGTACGCACTGACGCACTGACACACACAGAAACAAGGGACGAGACGCAATCGCATAAGCTTTCTGGCCTTTGGCCAGAAGAGCTAAAATAACAACGGGAGTATGATCTTTTATATCAAAAATTAAACTTATCAAAAGACGGAAATATAATATGTAGCTACTGTTTTGTACGTGCAAAATATATGCGTATGTGAGTCTCCAAGAGGAGCGTCTTTCCTTGAATTGGACAGTATTAATGTTGATTTTTAAAAATAAGTTTTATTTATAAAATGTTACTTATATTTTTATACGAATGCACACTTTCGTGAGTCTGACGGTAAAAAAAACCCCCAGCATCTTTGTTCTCGTTGACAACAAATGTTCTGAATAACTTGCCAATCGTCGAATGTATCATATCGTGTCGATAGCGCAATGATTAGCCATTGTTTAATATTGCAATTTCTCACGTCGTTTATGTACGCAATAAAAGCAATCGACGGAAAAGCCCTAATATGTGTATTGACAAGTTTGGATTCTGATCGTTGGACGGATTAATTGGACGATATATCACTCTTTCAGCATCGGAGATTGGCATTTATAAAGAGAGGAGTTGAAAATAAATAGTGCTGATACTGCTATTTGTCGAACGGACTGGGAAAAATGGATTGAACACGTGTAGCTGTATGCTTATAAGTATATTAATTTTAAATTTATTGAATGTTGTAATACTTGTTTCAAGGATGTTGATGGAATAGCCGAATAGTAAGTAATATATTTTAAATAGCCATTATGTTTCAAAGGAACCTTGCACTATAAGCGTTTGCAACGTCTTTTAACACAAATAGCAATATACTTAGATCAATAGCATTTAAAGTTATTATTATCGTTAATAATAATGATAATAATTGTAATAATAATAATAATATTATTATTATTATTATATTATTATTATATTATTATTATTCTTACAAAATATCAATTACAAAGTATCACCCCCACCACCAACACCACCACTATCATCATCATCATCTTCATCATCATCATTGTCGTCGTCATCATTATTATTACTATCGTCGTCATCATCACTCTTCCAAGGATTGTTACCGTAAATAACCTTTACCCAGGCCAGACCTCTGAGCAGGGTTAATAGTCACCAACCCATTCTTAGACTTAAGAATAAAGAATTATAGACTTAGACTCAAGAAAGATTGTTGTGTTTTCGCAAATATGCTGTTACAAATTTCGCTTGTGTCATTTACAGATTGTTGTAATTAAAGCATGCTATAATTAGAATTTCTGAATACCAAGTAAGATTCAAACTAACGGCCTTTTTACAACATATAAGTATTGTTTATTCTTAAGTCTTAAGTCTAAGAATAGGTTGGTGATTACCAGCCCTGGTCAAATAGAAACATTTATGAGGCGCGTCGTGGGAAAACCGGTTTTATTGCATGTGCGTAAAGTGTCGTCCCGGATTAGCCTGTGCAGTCCGCACAGGCTAATCCAGGACGGCACTTTCCGCCTACAGTGAATTTATGTCTAGAGGAGACTTCCTTGAAACAGAAAATACCATAAAAGCGGAAAGTGTCGCCCTGGATTAGCCTGTGCGGACTGCACAGGTTAATCCGGGACGAAATTTTACGCACATGCATTAAGTCCGGTTTTCCCACGATTCGCCTCAAATGTATTTTCTAGAATATACGTTTTGAGAATATACATCGTGTAATGTAAATAACACTGTTTTCTTTCTTTATGAATATCGTTGGGGGTTAATGCAGCATGGACACAGGACGGCACTTTCCGCTATTATGGTATTTTCTGTTGCACGGAAGTCTCTTCTAAACATAAATCCACTGTAGGCGGAAAGTGCCGTCCTGGATTAGCCTGTGCGGACTACACAGGCTAATCCGGGACGACACTTTACGCACTTGCATTAAGACCATTTTTCCCACGACTGGCCTCTTATATATTGTCATCTCTCTCCATAAAAAAACACAACGCGATAAAAGCAAACCAATATATACATATATTTTTATTTAAAAGGTTCAATTAGTTTTATTTCTATAGGTAGTTATCAAAATCGTAAATGTCCCCTTCCATTTGTTTGTAGTTTTTTCGGGTTTCATGGCAACTAAGACATGACACAAATCTGTCAGAAGGTCTGCGTTATTATGAGCAATACGATCAAATGTATTTTAAAATAGCGTGATAATTTACGTACATACCGCCCGCTAGGCTGCTTTCGATTCCTTGTAAGAAAAAAATAGTGACATACAAATATAGCTTCAGCGCTGATGACGTTTAAGTAACGCACTGAAAACATTAAGGTGCACGTTATTCTCGTCGTTCAATTTAAATGGAATATGAATCGCTTTGAATTGAGTGATTGTGTATAACTGGGCGCTTATTTGTTTTAAGTCTGTTTATGCTATGAAATATAACACGGACACCAATGCAACGGCGCTTGTGTATTTTGAAGATAGATGTGCCGTGATCAAACGATTGGAGTGAATAATGTAACAGTCTCATAAATAAATTTCCGATGACTAAAAGAAAAAAATCTTTATTTTCGAAATACGAGCACCAGTTCCTTATTTCCGCTTAGAACAATATAATTATAATCATGAAGGAAGTCATTTAAATGAGTAAAACTACATACACTCTGATAAGAAAATTCCATTTATTATAACAAATAAGTGGGCGATACTGTGTAATTTAACTAAATGATTTTAACGTATTGTTTGTTATTTCTGTACATCTGTTAAATCAGTAAAAATTCTAAAATGACACGCGCAACATTTCCGTTGTTAAATTGCCAATAGTTCCGAAGTAGTTCCAAAACTTTAAAATACAGTTCGCATTGTAACTGCATAACATGTTGTCAGGTCATGTTAGAATCGAAATAATGTACTTTGTTTATCGGCTAATAATTCATTCGCATCAGAACGCCAATACGTTGTTTATTAGCCGATAGACAACTCTGACTTGAAAATTAGTTCTTAATTAAACCATTATGAACTATTTAATGACAACGGAATTATATCTTTGGAAATTAAAGCCATTTATGTTCGGTGCTCGTCCTCTGTTGAACTTCAGAAAGTATAAGGAATTCTTTATTAATGCGCTTATTACCACATTATGTTGCTACACAACGACTGCTTGACAACAAAATCGGTCGCAGTATATTATGTATCACATCACGCACATTAACGCGAAAATAGCATAGCACCAAACATTCACGACTAGCATGCGCTATAATAAATAAGTAAATACTATGTTATATTCGGCATTATCTATTTATTATTGCTAATATATCATACACACCCAGTACTCTATAAACCATAGAGCTTTGGGTTGTTTTCTTAATAATGTGTACTGTAATTTCATTTTATTTTGCGGTAGTTTAATTTTTCGCGGCCCGAACATAGCGCAAAATTAGAACTCCGCCTAAATTTTCTTTTTACATGAAAAAAAAAAATATCGATCACAATTGAAAAAAAAATGCACGAATTTAAGTCCGCATGACTTAGCCGATTTTATGCGCGAGATGTATATGCACCGCGAAATAAACATATATTAATTATATTAATAACATTATCATTATATTAATAACATTATCATTGCTGATAGTACGGCAATCTATTACATAATAAATATCACCATCTAAGGGAATGGCTGATCTCCTAGTTTGATTTTCTTGACGTTTTCTCCGCATTGCATGTTCAAGATTTATTGACTAAACCTTCTGTGTACTCGAATTAAAAATATGTAGATGGGTAATTGATAAGGCCTGGTTCATTAAACTAATTAACTGTTTCCAAATAGGCTTTTCAGGACATGCTAGTAACGTGACTTCTATAAGGCTTTTCAGATAATCGATTAAGGCAGGACTATCAGATGCGAAAACAATGACAGTCAGATATTTTCAAATAACGTGATAACGTGACTACCTTCGTTGTTAATTTCTAAACATAAATGCAAACATACATTTTTCCGTGAGAATGTTTTTATTTTTTGTTGTTTGACGGGTGTGTATGCGTGCGCAGCTGTTTACCTCAACTGAGCACAAAGTGCTCCGTGAGCTATTAGTGACTGTCATGCGTCGTCTGTCGTTCGTCGTTCGTAATTCGTCAACAATTGGGCTTGCGGACACTATGCATACTCCACTTTTCATTCGATCTTGACCACTCTTGCACATTTTGTCTATGGTCATATAATCTCGAATAGGTTCGATAATAGGTTGAATTGGAACAGGGACACCAGAGTCATTGTGTGCATGAATACATAGGCCAAAAGTTATGAAGCTGGGAACCACTAAGACAAAGTAGTGCCTAAAACTGTCTTTTTTCGGCGTAGCTTTCTCAGATCACTTTTGAACTAGATTTGTTGCGATAATGTTATGCAGCGGGAAAACTGAATGCCAATATAAAAGGGCAAATTTTCTTATTCTAGGGAATGCAAACTTACAACAATGGTTTGATGTCTACCAATAACTGTTGCATTTTTTGGAGGTTTAAAATTAACATAATTGTTTACATAAGCGGTTAAAATAAAGTTATAAACATATCTTCGACACATACTCTAGAACAGAACATAATTATGAACACATTTACTCATTGTATGTCATGAACAGAATGTAATATTCATTCACGTAATGAAATAATTATTTAGTTTAGCCTACATCAGCGGCACGCTCTATAAATAGCAATTACAATGACCCCATGGGTTTGACCGATATCTGAGAATTATTGTGACCTGAAACGTTTCGGAGCCATACGTAGATATTCAGTGTGGATCGGTATGAAATGGTCTATTCTAGCATATTCAACACACTTCAGAGAAAGGGTTGTATCATTGTAAAAATAGCGCGCGTTATAGCTGTGCTAATATACATTCATCGAATAGCGTCCGGAGAATCATAAACCCGAGAATTGTAATAAATGGGAAATTTATATTTATAAACTTACTGTGCATGTTAATTTATATTTGAATTGCGGTTGCGTTTTTTTAAGAATTATTTATAATTGCACCTTTCCTTCAACTTCTCCAGTAGATGTTATTCAATCTCTAAAATATGTAACATCTTTCTATAAATAAAATGTGGTGAAAGAAGTCTCGTAATACTTGTACGTCGAAATGTTGTGCAAGTTACTTTTACTTCATTTGCGTAGCATGAATACACTATTTGCAAAACTAATAATACGTATAGTATATTATTTAACATAACTATGTACACTGGTTTGATATATTATAATTATCATTCATTCCCGCAATTATTTTCTGACAATGCTAATTTGTTAAATACCTGCCAAATTCATGTAACAATTACAGTAACGTAAATTACTAGCATTAGGTTATTAATTTATCACCGGTGAAAACATGGAAGGTATGATCGGTTAATTCACGGTACACATATTAATAATGTTTGAGTTTATCTCAAATTAATTTTGGGTCCGATAAGTTTTCTGATGGTGTCCGAAAAATCTACAGTCCGAGAAGTCTCCTTAGTGGAGACAAAAAAAATCTGGGGACCGAGTCGTCACGTATCCGATCATCTTGTCCCTCATGTATTATGTTTCGGGTAAAAAGTTACATCTAAATATTAATTTCAACGCCGATTGTTTTTTTTTAAAGACATTTCTTGTTTCTTATTTCTTACATATATACCTTGAACGTGATACCAAAACATTTCAGTTAAACTGTATTTTAAAAATCATATGCCTTATACACTGAACCCTATGTGTTTATTATCTAACTGATGTAACCTTGAGGATGTGACTTCCGTTTTGGTGTAATTTGACCTCTAAGCGATTTGATTCAAACGATTACTGTACTAATGATTGTCAGCTTGATTCTAGAACCTGATTCTTAAACCGACCAAAGTGGCGACATTAAGGTCTAATTGATAATGCGTATACCATTAACTTAATGATACTTAACGTAAACTCGTAGATTTAACAAATCCCCATCTCACTATCCGTGTTCGTTACGGATTGATTTTTTGAATTAATACGGTTCATTATTTCAATTGACAACCACTTTTAGCACTGCGAAAATGTAAAATTGCAAATAATTACCTTTAGTAGCTTAACTTCGGGTCAAATACCTATAACCGGTAGTCGGTTTCTCTGTCTAGAGACTTGAGGTGTGAAAGGGAACCCAGGTGTATATTGGTATGCATGTCTAATATGACTTACCTGTCAACACCTTTTGGGCCCCAAATGTCAAAAAAACCAAACTAACCCCTACAAAATATTCCCGGACGTGTCATTTAAGATGGCCTCACACGGAAGTTTTCATTACAGATTATATTTTATTTTCAAACTTTCCCAATCAAAACCTTACATACGTAGAGCGGTTCTTGTTTTTGTACTTGTGTGTTAATCGTCGGACAATAATTGGTGAAAAGGTTTTTTTTTTATTAACTTGTTGCTTATATTTGTGAAGACGGAAAATGCCGTCGTGCAAACGAAGGTTGGAACAAATTCGAAATGAGAGTGTAAAAGTGGCAAAAAATCCATTAGTTTATTAAAATTTGTGCAGAGGACAGACGGAACTGAAAGGTAATTATATATTTGCTACGAATCTTTAGGTTTGTAAATATATAGTATCTATCGATCTATAATTACTAAGAATATAATTATGTGATCCACAGAATTTGCTTCCCAAATTTCTCGTACTTTACGGACAATCAAGTTTATATTAAAACACGCCGCGTACTACTTACGTTATATACAGAGAATTACATAAAATAAACGCGTTCGGCAGATATACAATATACAATATGTTTTTCTCGTTAGTTTAATCCGTGTGAATATTGAATATTGCGTGTGCCAAAACTTGCATTTGGTACAATAGTGTGCTAACATGCTTTTATGTTGTTTATATATATATATAATTTGTATATATAAATATGATACCCATAGACAACACACTGACACACATGTGCCCTTTTAAAAGAACACAATGCCCTTTTTGAATATATTGCGTCATGGCCCTCTGCCTTCCTGGATAAAACACTATGTAGTGTCCTATACAAATTTGCCAAACACTGGCATTGCAATCTTGATATAGAAAAAATAAGTTATGATGCAAGGACTGGCATTATATTCAGGTTCCCTGGTATTTCCCTGATATTTCTCTGACGGAAATGTGATTTCCCAGTCAACTATTGTCAGATTATTGGCACGATTGGTCCATAGTGTAGCAGAGTATATGGATACTTGAATTTCAGCCTCCATAGCAATTTTTTCTGTTAACTTTTTATTACACAAGTATACGTTTTTTGTATTGTTTTATTGTCTGTTTTCTAAGATTCAAAATTTCGGGTTCTCACTTTGGATTTTTTTTATTTCACCTTTGATCAAATTCGCTGATTGTTCCATGATTTGTTTTCAAAATTTTCCTATTCACTTATTTGTCCATGCGGATTTTTTCAGAACTTTTCATTGCTTTCCATGTTTTCCAGAATCATTGGCCGCCCTCGGCCCGTATTCACCAACCCATTCTTACACTTGAGAATAGAGAATATTCTTGAAAATTGTTATGTTCGAAAAAAGATGTTAATGTGAATTTTACTTGGTTTTCACGAACACTTAATATTATGGCATTCTTTATTTAGCATTTTAAAAGGCATAAGCAACATAGGTACCCGGCATATTTGCGAACGCCCACATATTATGTCTTGAGTTTAAGTCTGTTCTTTATTCTTAAGTATAAAACTGGCTCGGTGAATACGGGCCCAGATTTAAGAAAAGACGACGACAAATGTTTTGCTTTCAGACCGACCTAGCCAAGTCGACCTCCAGACGCGTTGCTGCTAAAACACTCAGTTGCGTCAATTCATTAACGCCACGTGCCTCCCCGATGATTAGAAAATGACACATGGGAGTGTAGAACGCACATGGTGTAAACACTGGAATTCATAAATATGGTAAAGGTTGAAGTGATTCTTCATCATCAAACATTAAGCAGCACAAACCACTTAAAATATTGAACATGTTGAAAAGAACTTTTGCAGAACGTGGGGACTTCAACGAAAAACATTCGCACTATTTTATCTTTGTGGAAACGGAAGTGAATATCATAAAACTGTTCCATGTTGAACCATGTCCGGTCTGGAGCAGACCAGTCCCGGAAGAGACGCCGACAACAACGGTGAGCCTAAACTGATGTCATTCACTGGCGTCATTGACGTCGGGGAGCCGACTAGATGCTCCATTCTATCACACAACGATAAGGACCTATTTCCAAAGGTATGTGGATAGTGCAATTTGTTTTAAGTAATAATAAAAATTCCTTATTTTTGTCTTGAATAAAGATATAAAAAAGGAACCGTATGTGTATTAACCTCAAATCATAAATTTTCTATTTGAAATCTTCTTGAACACAAATGTTAGTTATATAAAACTGTTTAGCTTTTTCTTTCAAGATAATTTGTATATATATTTTAATCCTGTTATAGAAATATAAAATCAAGAAACAAAAGTCGTCGCGTGATCGTGGTAATCCTAACGCTAATTGCATGGATGATAATGGGAAATCGTGGCATATCAATTACTTTATATTGAAATGCCTGTCCTGAAAGACCATGCGGAAGCTGTCGGAAACGTGGATTAATATTTCATCATCGCTTAAACGGCATATATACGTATATTCTGTGCAAAACCCAGTTGACATTTCAATGCGGAACGTGTAACGATTAATGTTTCAATAATTGGCGCATTATCAAAGTGGGCCTTGAAAATGCTGCAGGTTATACAAAACCTACTGTTCTGTAAAGGTCATATTAAACAAAACAAATCTACACACATCATAAACCGTGACATATTCTAGTATCCGCCCTCTTGAAAACACTAGATATCAAATGTTTCTGCCCTTTCTAGTACGTTCCGAAAGCAATATTGTAGACATTTTTGTTCATATGAACTGGGCTGTTGTTGTTGTTGTTTATGTTGGATTATATATAGTACTATATAAGTATGTTGAATCAGTCAAATAATTATTATAAGAAAACAACTAAGTAATGTATTGGTTAAATCCAGTCTCAATGAATTTAGCAATGTTTTATTGCTTCACTGTTATTGTTTTTTCGCGTTTTTTCCCCAATTCAATAGACATAGGCACTTTTAATATTTCCCCATAAAACACTGATCAGACTGTCTTGTTCTTATGAAATAAATTGCATATACATGTACATGTTCATCAAAACGTTGTTTACTTCACGTTTTCACTTCAGAAAATTGAGATTGTAATTTGTCTTCAATCACACTTTCAGTTTTTCATGGTTATTAACTTGTTTGTATACTATGGCAGTTAACAGGCTCTGGAAGTGCATGTTTTCTGAATGACATTGACCATTGCAGCACATTTCACGTTTTCTTTCATGTCAGATTTCTAGAATTTCAAGGACTTCGTGTTCGATTTGTTCTGCAAATAATGAATGGATCTGCGGTATAATATGGTCAAAGGTATTCAAATTATTTTTAATTTCTTACCTGATCTATTGCGCTTTGTACGAAATATACGAGAGTTTGATATGTGAACGTATCTAAAACAATACAATTACTTTCAACGGATTATGTTAAGTGGAACATCATATGAAAATAATTTTAATACATATCTCTGCGAAACATATTCACCAATATTAACAATGTCCAGTTTTGCCGTGTCGACTGTGCCACGCTGGCCCTATGGCACTATGGAGTTGTAATTTGATTTTTGACTTTAATGACTTTACTTTTCTCCACCCCCTAACGGCACGTGTTTAAATACGCGTCCTTGCATCCATATTCGTTAAATGTATTTTCTTGATTTATTGGTTTCCTATTTCCTTCGGCCTCATGTCTGACGTCATGTCTGACGTAGCTGTTACTGTACATAAGCACAAAAACGCTGGGCGTCATACCGTTGGCATTGGGACCACAACAATCACTTAATTGGGCTTTCATGAACCAAAACTAAAATTTAAATGATTGTGTAGTCAATCATAGTTAAGAACTTAAAAACGATGAATAAAAGTAATACACAATATTAGACTCACGGAACATAACGAACTTCATAACAAATCCATTTTGCATCATTTTCTTTGAGCTAGTAGCGTATGTAGGCCAACGGTTTACGAGGTGCCAAATTATTTTGCAGCAAGAGGGAAACCTGGACATTTTGCGTCGAATTGCATTCCTTGAATTTTGAAAATCGTTCTGACATGATATAAACACAACCAACGAATCGTACTGATTTCGACCATCCACTATTGCTAATTGTCACCGCGAAGGAAGTGACATTGCGACAATTGTATACACAACAAAACGTTGTGATGATAATGATTCGCCGATGTAAAGGTTGGTTGAAGATGATAGATCTCAAAATTAAACCATTTTGAATATTTTTGCCAGCTAAATTTGTCGTATGCCGAGAAGTTTTGGCGCCAACAGCAATATAAGTCGACGCGTGTTTATATTTCGAGATAAATCCTACCTGTTTGAATCCAATACCCGTTTCAACATTTCATAGAATTGTCCACCATAGTTGTGAAACACTTTGGCGTTGTAAAACGTTAGATACTGGAAACGCTGCGTGTTGATTTGAAGTAGGGGGTTCAGGTATCATAATGTGACGTAGAACGGAGATCGTTTGCGACATGCAGATTTCAAGCAACGGTCAAACAGTTCAAGTTGACATTGCAGGAAAAAAAAAACTCGCAACATTTTGTCGTTTCCGGGGTACTTAATCAACAAGACAAAGAGCATTGCGCATCAGTAATGATGGAAAATGAACGAACTACGACAAATTATTGGCTTGAATAATTGATACAACTGTGCATTGCCATCGATTTAAATTGCATAAACATCATTTTCCATTTGCCATAATTTCTAGGTATACTTTAATGCGTGGAAAACGCTCAGTGTCATGATAAATTTAAACTAAAAATCACAGTCCTCACGTCTTGGTATGAGGCGTGTCGTGTAAAAATCGGGCTAAATGCATGTGCGTAAAGTGTCGTCCCGGATTAGCCTGTACAGTCCGCACAGGCTAATCCGGGACGACACTTTCCGCCAACAGTGATTTATGTCTAGAAGAGACTTTCTTCAGACAGAAAAGAGCGTAATAGCGGAAAGTGTCGTCCTGGATTAGCCTTTGCGGACTGCACAGGCTTATCCGAGATGACACTTTACGCAAATGCATTACGCCCGGTTTCCCACGACACGGGGTTTCCTTCCAGTGACTGGTTAATTATTTTTTTTTAAAGTACTTGTACGTATGTGTGCACTTTTTTTCCCTTTTAAATCATGTTCTTAGACGCAACATAATATCTTATATAAGTTCTTGAAATATACGCGAAGTAGTTTGTTTTAAGATTTCGATTGCATTAAGCAAATCCCAAAATGAGTAACAAACCTGTCAGATGAACCAATAACGTAATATTATATATGACGCAGTAGTTGTCAAATCCAAATTTTCACACTGCTTATGTGTACTTTATATCAGTTATAAGCATAATATTATGTTAGAAACAGTCACAGAATACCACCGTGGGTAATAATACCGCGATTGGTTAGAGATTTAAATATTTAAACCAGCAACAACGATTATGAAATCCAACTTTTCCTGGAATCATTTGTATAGTTATGTTGATTATATATGTTTTTATTATGCTCGCCGAAGGGGGGGGGGGATATAGTCGCCGCTTTGTCCGTCCGTACAAAAGTGTTTGCCTTAATGAGACGGTATGTACACCAAAGGTCAAGGTCATACTTAAAGGTCAAATGTCTAAATTGGCTTTTTGCTAGTCCGGACTTATAACTTGGCCATAAATGGATAGATTTTATTATCACTTTACAAAAATGTTTGTCTCAGCAACAAAGTGTGTCACTATGAATCAGGTCCATTGGTGAAAGGTCAAGGCCACAATTAGAGGCCAAAGAGGCATCCGAGGGCATCAATCGGTTCTACCTATATTCTTGTTAATATTGACCGTTCAACTGTCTAATTACAAGTAGAAAATTCCGACTCTTATACACAAATTACAATTATAATTTCTATACATGGTTCAATACTATTCATGTATAGAAATGATAATTGTATTTTGTGTTTAAGGAATTGTTGTAGTTTTTTAATATATACCTGTATATAAATGCGTTAGCTATATTTTATATATGTTATCAATTTTCCAGATCCTAAAAGAAATAAACGAAGAGACGGCCCGCTACTGCATCCTGGCGTCCTTGTTGGGGACGCGGGCTGACGGGGAGACAATGCGCCGGAAGTTGAAACTCTCCAGGAGTCGAATCGGATACCACACGAAACAAGCGCAAAACAAACTCATTCCTGTCCTCAAGAGGTATGCGTAAGTCTAAGGTTTGCGAAACTCATCATAGTTTAAACATAAATTATTTACTTCTAATACAATTGGCAAGTATATAAATATATAACTCATTTTTTATTTTGGAAGTTTCAATACCATGATGTTGTAATGACCTGTTTTGTTCTGATCGATGGCGCAAAATGATTATACATCTAAAGGGTTTAAACAGTTATTAATTGTTACCGGGAATACAAGCTATGTTTACTATTCTAACTAGCAAACAAACTTGCCTGCGTACACCATATGCAGAAAATGTCCGAATATATACATGTTTTTTTTTTTTTTCCCTTTGCTGTTACGTAAACACAAGTAAATAATATAATACATTAAAAAAAGTGCGCAATGTCGTATACAACTGGAATAAAAATGTATAGAAAAGAAATTATTTTAAAGTTAAAGATACAATTTTACTTCTGATGTTTCTGTAATACTGCCCCTGCGTCTGCATCGTCAGGAAGGCGTCACGCGCGTGCCGCGACGAGGAGCTGGAACGAATGTATCGGGCGTTCTCGGCGTGCCTGGAATACCTGGAGGAGCAGTACACGGTCTCCCTGTACATCGAAAACGACTTCATCCTGAACACAGGTACGCGTGAGTCTGCAATTGACAACCCGTGGATATTGTGTCCGCCTAGCAACCGGGATGTCCCGGGTTCGATCCCCTCTCTGGGAACGTACTCAAGTTATCCCCCAAAGACACCAAGTACTGTTTGTACCCAGTAAACGGACTCGAGAGTGTCTCAATAAGCCGTAGGCTTTCGATGCAATCGAGCTAAAATACATAGGTTTAAACTAAATTATTGGATTGCTTTATGTCGGTCGGTCAGTCTGTCGGTCTGTAGATCCCTTTCGTTTCTGTCAAGTCAAAGTCAAACAGATTTCATCCGATCTACCCAAGTGGCCCTTGATTGATATTAGACTGTGGTTTGAGTCCTGCCAAAAACTATATTTTTTTCTTTTCATATTTTTTGTTTACTTTAAAATCATTTTTCTTTATTTCGTCTTTTTTATTTCTCGGTTTTAAATTTTCTTGTTTAGTTTAATAACCGTGCTGTTATTTACAAGTGAAAATTATTACAATCTTACAATATTAACAAGACGCAGTGCAACAACTGTCAAAGATCAACTGAAAAAAAATAATGACACCAAAGTACCATTTTGCGAATTAAAGTGGCATATTGACGGTAATTCCCGTAAATATAGAAACGTATTAACAAGCACATTATCATTTTTAACTCGACGATTTTTGGTTAAGGTTTTTTAGTCCATTTCTCACAAAAATATCAAAGGTATCCATTTGAAACTTTCAATACTTGTTCACTATTAAAGGATAATCCATTACAAGAAGACAGGTAACTCTGTGATTTGTATTTCCAGAGTTATCTGCCCTTGATTTGACTTAAAACTTGCCATATTTTGACAATTTTTGGTAACTTTAAAATTTCCCAATAACTATCAAAGACATGAAATTGAAACACAAGGTACTTGTTTATGGTGCTGCTCCCATTCTGCAGCAAGATGAGGTAACGCTTTTACTGATTTTATTGGAGTTATTACCCTTTTCAACTAACAATTTCCGCTTTAGGTAAAATTTCTCAATACCTATATGAGATATTGACTTAAAACTCAAAGTACACAATCACAGGGATGAAATTATTTTGTAAACAAGAGGAGGTAACTCTATCAAGGATTTGTTTGGGTTATAGCCCCTTTTTCAACTTAGAATTTTCGCTTTAGGTCAAATTTCACAATATCTATAAGAGATATTGACTTGAAACTCAAAATACTTGATCAGAGTTATGAAACCATACTGTAGACAAGATGAGGTAAGTATATCAAGGATTTGGTGGAGTTTTTGCCTTTTTTTTACGTAGACTTTTAGGTCAAATTTTTCAATATCCATAAGAGGTATAGACTTAAAATTCAACATACCTCATCACAGTGATTAACTTATTCTATAAACAATAGGCCAGAGTACTATTAAATACAAGGAAGTCGAGTGTCCAGCACCTGAAGGCTCTTTTTCTATAATTTTCTAATAGCAATAATATGGTGATGGAATCGTTAAGAAAAAATAAATACAATACCAAAAATTTGTGTTTTGATACACCGGGTTCGTGTAGGATTGAACTCACGCCTAGAAAATCTCTAACTTCAATGAAATCTTTCTCACGCTACAGTACAGATATATATAGGCCAAGTGTGCATGCACATAGCGGTACTTCATGTACATTTTATTTATATCGATTTAACTACTACTACTAATTTTCCCGCGCCCACGCAAAGTGTCAAGGTGACCTCTGTTAATAATCATAAATTACAACATTTTACTGTTTGGCTATAAAAACGAGACCTATGTGTTAAGCAATCATTTAATAAATACTTCTGTAAATACAATTTTATTTTTCAGAAAATAACTTTCCGTATTAGCCGTCTATACGCCCCTTTAAATCACATTGCAGTACCCAAATAACCAACAATTTTGAATAAAATTCAATAAGAGTTGATGACGTTAAAGCTCGTCTTCAAATTGAAAACAATTCAATTTCAGAAAGGGCAGCAAACAGCTGGAAATTATGTTTAATGCCATACATTTGTATGATAACAAATTACATAATGCAAAATTTGTATGTTTTGCATGTTTGGTTTTGTAGCGAAAGTATCAATAAAAGATGTGGCGACGGTTAGGGTACCGGTTCCTCATACGGAGAGGTTACCAGTACCTGCCTATTCTGTGTCGTGGCCTAAATTTATGGCATTTATACCATTTGTTCTATTAATTGTGCTATCGGTAACAACATACATCCATAGTGGAATCATGTTTTAACTAAGTTTGGTCCACAAAACACCGGCTTTTAATTAAACAAAGGAAATTACGACAGAAAACAAACTGAAATTAGCCAATGGCAGTCAGAGTTTACAACTGTTTTCGCTATTTATAGAACACGTACTGTTTCATGGAGTAAAATTCATGATACACAAGCAGTTCAATGTCCACGATGTTCCGTGAAACAAATAAAACTCGAATTTTAGCGATAAAAAAATCTATTATATTAACGTGAAAGTGACCTACCGGTAGTTTCCGTGTTGATTTTCAACGGAGAGGGACATGTACCGTAATGGAGAGGGTACGTTTTTGGTTAGTTTTAACGGAGAGATGACAGATTCGTTTTAACACCGTGAACTACGAAATTTTCACAATCTCATGTTTTGTCTGAATTTCAGATATTGACCAGTGAACATGCTCGTTATATTAAGATCTGTGTTTTAATTGGCTAATAAGATTTAAGTATGAGCTTAAGTTTTAGAATGGCCGTAGCCTCTTCTGGTCCAAAGAGTACGAAATTACAGTCAGACCTAAACATTTTGACAAATGAAATCGGTTGTTAGCTTTTAACTGTATTGATTTATTTGGGGAATAATAAAAAAATATTTAAAAAATGTATCACTGTGTTCATGTATGTTTTAAATTACTTGTGTGTAATATTACGCCACATGTTGTACATTTTGGATGATCCATACCCAGATTACATGCACTCGCATATTCAGGCACTTAGTTTACATGTACCTCAAACATAATTTTTACCGAAACTGTTGATCACTAACTAAACATAAATCATAGGAATTATTGTGATATTTTTTTATTCCAGACCAAACGATTTTTATCAACGCTGGAATCTCCGAAAATCCGCTGCCAAAGAAAACATATGGCAAACTTGTGGTGGACAAACTTCCGGGTACCGACATTCTGTCTGTGAAGAGCTTCGGGAGCGGCGACGCACTCTCCTCCGCCACCGACGACGTGCATTGTTTACAAAGGTAAGCTAGGTGACGCCGACAACACATTAGCATCCGACATCTGTGGCATGCATGTTGTCAACATGTACAGAGGAACTCTCCAAGCTTTTGCAAACAGGATAGTTCACTGTTTTTATTGGTTCATATACTATTCAGCTTAAGTGTTTTAAAAAGTTAATTTGAGATTTGTTCGGCGAAGCTGTCTAAGATCACTTTTGACCTAGATTTCTTGCGATAATTATGCAGCGGGAAAATTGAATGCCAATAGAATTGGGCCAATTTTCTATGCAAACTTCAAACAATGGTTTAACGTATACCAATAACTGGTGCATACTTTTGGGGATTAAAAATTTACATAATTGTTTACCTAAGCGGTTAAATTAAAGTTATAAACATATCTTCGACATACACTCTAGAAATGAACATAATTATGAACAATTTTACTCATTGTTTGTCATGAAATTAATGTTATATTCATTCACATTATGAAATAATTATATCGTTCAGCCTACATAATCGGCGCACTTTATAAATAGCAATTACAATGCTACAATTCACGGGGGGGGGCGCCAGTCGGTCACAACTTACAATGCTACAATTCACGGGGGGGGGCGCCAGTCGGTCACAACTTACAATGCTACAATTCACGGGGGGGGGGCGCCAGTCGGTCACAACTTACAATGCTACAATTCACGGGGGGGGGCGCCAGTCGGTCACAACTTACAATGCTACAATTCACGGGGGGGGCGCCAGTCGGTCACAACTTACAATGAGGCCTGTTGGGCTCGCAAGCACAAAATATAAAGTGGTAAATTTAAGTTTTTTTTTCTGATAAATAAGCGAAACAAATATTAGCCAATTTGATTGAGCTTATATTTCCTATTATTTTATCATTGCGTAAAAATATTATTGTACGCTGTAACCGACTGTCTTCCCCGTACAACTCCAGCAGGAGAATCATTCTAAAAATAGCGCGCGGTAAAGCTGTGTTTATACACACGCATCAATTAGCGTCTGGAGAATCCTAAACCCGAGAATTGCAATAAATGGGGAACTCACAAACTCACTGCTCATTCATTCCCGCTATTATTTTGTGACAATGTTAATTTGTTAAATTTGCCTGACAAATTCATGTATCAATTATGTTTACGTAAATTACTAGTATTTAGCTTTATCATGTATCACTGGTTAAAACATGGGGCGGTATGTGATCGGTTTATTCACTGTATGGATATTAATAATTATTTAGTTTATCTCAAATTAATTTTGGGGGCCGATACGTTTTCTTATAGTGTCCGAAAGTGTTATCCCGGAATAGCCTGTGCGGGCTGCTCAGGCTAATCCGGAACGACACTTTACGCACAAGCATTTGGTCCGATTTTCCCACGACACGCCTCATTTTTAGCTCGACTATTGGAAGAATAGGTGAGCTATCCTACTACCCCCGGCGTCGGCGTCCGCGTTTGAATTTGTTAAAGTTTATATTCAAAAGTCTTGTAACTTCTAAACTACGTAAGTTATTTACTTGAAACTTGGAAAATTCTTTATCATCAACTCCAGTATCAGGGGCAACATTCCCCATAACTCGGTTTTGTATTTTGACTGAGTTATGTCCCTTTTTCACTTAGTTAAATTTATATTCAAAAGTTTTGTAACTTCAAAACTACATAAGTTATTCACTTGAAACTAACCCAAGCAAGGATTCAGGCCCGGGCTTTGGGGCTCCAGGCCCCCCCAGCTGAGCCCGGCGATATCCTTTTCGGGCTAGGCTTTGATCTAAAACACAAGTTGTAAAGGGCTGGCTTGTCAATAAGTATACCGTATATTGCCTTATTTTTTTACTTTGTCGGGATTGGGCTATGATCGTACACAAGCAGTGAACGGCTGGCGTGTCACTTGAGTACCGTATATTGCCTTATGTATCACTTTATCTGAACATTTAATCTGGGAGCTGGGTGGTACCTTGCTGAACATACACCAGTCATGGTGTTCGAGTGGCTGGAAACATATTAATTGGTAGAATAATATTTGTCACGGGCTCGAAGTCGTTAATTAACCGCGGTCGGAAGCACCCGAATAGTAATTGAGAGAGTTACTAAGGCGTACAAAAATTACGATTGTTTGAGGTTACCCGACCTACCATAAAAAAATGCCCCGACCCCAGAACATTTTATTGAGTTTGTCAGATATTTTTTTTATTCACTGTTTTCAAATAATGAATTTAGTTTTTTATAAATACGTGTTTTGTTTTGATAGAATACACTTAAAAACAATGTTTAAAGATAATACCGATATGTTTTGAATATTTATGTAGTTTAAGAATCTTAAAGTTGACCATTTACCAAATAAAAAAATAATAAACAAAAATAATTCCCTACCTTATTCAAACTATCTGGTTTAGGTAGAGGTATGGCATATACTTCATAACAAATATTTGTTTCTAATTGGGGTTTTTTACGATGATGATGTGACTGAATCCATAAGATTTTAGGAAAATATCTACCACAATACATTTGGTTCGTACAGAGATTTTGTATCGAAACAATAATTAAATAATGTTATATAATACGAATACCCCCGTAGATAAAGTCAATTTAGGGTGAAAAGCTCGTGATTAAAAAATTGCAAAGATATGGCTCCAGATGGTCCTTGTCATATAGTATATTGTATATATCCTATTTTGTTATAGGGTATAATACATCACAAATTTATAACTTTCGTTCTATTGGGTAAAAAAATACGTACTTTGTCGAAACAGACCTATAAACAAATAATGAAAAAAAAACGACGAACAAAAATAGTTAAAGCCATCACCAATGAACATTTCCAATAAATTATTTTTAAAAAAATGATCTTGATGTGTTTTATTTTATTTATTTTTTTGCTTTTTTTTTAATTTGCAATGTCTTTGCAACATTCCCCATAAATCTTTTTGTATTTTGACAGAGTTATGCCCCTTTTTTCACATAGATTTTCTGGTTAAAGTTTATATTCAAAAGTTTTGTAACTTCAATACTACATAAGCTTTTCACCTGAAATTTGGAACTAACATTTGTCATCAACTCTAGTATCAGGAGCAACTTTACCCATAACTCTACTTTGTATTTTGACAGAGTTATGCCCCCTTTTCACTTAGATTTTATGTTTAAAGTTTATATTCAATGGTTTGGTAACTTCAAAACTACATAAGTTATTCACCTGAAACTTGGAACTAACCGTTGTCACCTACTCTAGTATCAGGGGCAACATTACCCATAACTCTGTTGCGTATTTTGACAGAGTTATGCCCCTTTTTCACATAGATTTTCTGCTTAAAGTGTATTTTCATCAGTTTTACAACTTCTAAACCAAATAAGTTATTCACTTGAAACTTGGAACTAACCTTTGTCATCAACTCTTGTATCAGGGGCAACATTACCCATAACTGTGTTTTGTATTTTGGCATAGTTATGCACATTTTTTACATAGATTTTGTGGTTAAAGTTAATGTTCCAAAAATGTATAACCTATACAAGGTTTCACTTAAAAGTTTTGTATTTTAACAAATTTAGTCCCCTGCCACTATCCAAAATATGTACCAACTGAAATACTTTGAATTGTCGAGCGCGCTGTCCTCTGACAGCTCTTGTTATTCTAGCGTTACCAGTCGTTTTAAATGAAAGTTAAACGACTGTTAGTTTCTAAATCCCCTTGTTGGATACAATTGTCAGTCAAACACGCGTTTAATTAGCTGCAGCTATGCACGGATAATGCAGTGTATACTCTTGGGTATTTAACATAGATTGCATTTCTAAAAAGTGGAAAACAAACTGCAGCCTAGTGTAGAAAACACGTGCTTTTCAAACGAAATCTAGTTTGATCATGTTTGTTGTTGAACATCCGCGTTGTGCGAAGAAAAGATTCATGTAGCAGCAACTGTTGTTTACATTATCAAACCGTTTGATCACTTCTGCAGTTCTGTTCGTAGTGCTTCCCTTAAAATTCTGTAGGCTATATCAATCAATCTCACCATATGCATGTGGCATTACCATGATTACACAAGTATGTCGGGGTATGTTCATAAAGTCAATCCTATGTACAAATGTCTTTCAACTGTTCCATAAGTCTGTGGGTTTCTTTTATAGTTCTACTCACCTTAAACTGGTTTATTCTAGTAAAAAGTGAGTATGTGTTGATTGTTCTAATGTATTTTGCTCTGCAGCGCGTTATAATATTGATTACAAATAATTGAGGCTTGTCGTGGGAAACCCGGGCTTAAAGCATGTGCGTAAAGTGTCGTCCCGAATAGCTTGTGCAGTCCGCACATGCTTATCTGTGCAGTCCGCACATACTAATCCGGGACTTTCCGCTTTTATGGTATTTTCTGTTTCAAGGAAGTCTCTTCTAAACATAAATCTGCTGTAGGCGGAAAGTGCCATCCCGGATTAGACTGTGCGGACTGCACAGACTAATCCGGGACTACACTTTATTATAAAGCCCGGTGTTTCCACGACACCCCTCGTTATATGAGAGTTTCAAATTACGTAATTTATAAAGCTTTATGAAAACGTTCCGTCCTAACGAGCTTATGAAAACGTGCTCATATAAATAGTAATGATACCGGTATTTCAGCAGACAACAGCTTCTCAATTTTACAGCGCATCTCATTTTATAGTTTAAGAACATTGCATCAAATTGCATCAAAATACACATAAGCTATATCTCATTTTACAACTATAGTATTAAATTTCTGTCAAACAATCAGCAGTTTCAAATTGAAGCTTTCTTAATATTGTTTGTCTCGATTTGGTGCTTATTGTTGGACGCAAGAAGAATCGTCTATTTAGATCTGATTTTCGTATCAACAATTGTGTTCCATTTGTTCACCTGCAATTAATGGTGACGCGCGCTAGGCGCAAAGCCAACTACTAGTCAAGAGCCAGCACATCCGCACTCACACGGCTGAAAGCTCACGTCTTCCATCGTACCATGTGCTTATTAATGGACAAGATAAAACACACATGCTGTGACCTTTCATAGTCACCCTCTTAAACGGTCATTTTTCACTGATAAGCAAATTAATTGTCAGTTTAACACATTTTTGTCATAGAACTGAACAGAACAGAATTTTATTAGACATAAACATAACACATCAAGTGCATTACTTGTCAATAATACAATATACATTATGTAGTAAGTGATAATTCGCACAACATTAAATATTTCTTCGACATTAAATTTTTATTCAACTTTGTCGTTTAACGATATAGAATTAGCCGTCTTTCACAGAGCCCGTCTGATGTTTCACGCAATTATGGTGCTAATATTTTCGTGTTAACGAGCTTCAATTATAGCGCGCAGATGTACTTGTAATGAAGAAGTTGAATGTCTCTTGCATTTTAATTTAGATTATTGGTACATGGTGAACCCTTAAGCTATATGCAGTATGATCATAACACTTTTGTAATTAACAATGTTAACTAATTTAACTATTCAGATATAAACTACAAACTATATAAGGAAATATATATTCTCGCGTATACTAGTATTGATTATTTGCGGTTTAGACTTATTATAAATGTTCGTTCGGTTCGCGTCATAGCCCTGGGACTATATCCACAAAGCTCCTTAGGGAAAAGTTACGTTAATTTCTTAAGATAATAACATATCTTAAGTCTGTGGGTGGTTCTTTATTTTGTCTTAAATTGTTTTAATCTGATAAAGAATCCACAAATGTTTCTTATATTCGCGCACATTTCAAATAAAGATACTGTTTTACTCATGGAAAATTGTATTTTATTGTTTCACTTACATATGACTCAAGTTAAGATTTTTCTGAGGTACTTTGTGGATATGGCCCCTGGGCTCCGTATCCGAGGTAGCATGTAGAAGTAGATCAGTTCAAACTCGGATCTGTCACTATGACACTGCTGCGCGCTCATTACAGGGAGATCGATGACTTGCGCGACCTAATCTACTCTATGAACCAGAGCATCGCCATCCAATCCTGGGAGATCGACCCAGAAATGGAGACAGAGAAGTTCACCATCCACATGGGTACGTGTGCACTTGTAATAAATGTGTTAATTATATGGCAACTGTTTCTGATCTCACTGGCAGGCGTGCACTTGAAGTAATTATAGTATGGCAATCTATTTTTTTTTATGGCAACTGGTTCTTGTTGACAAGATTTTCACGTCTTCAGGTGTCACGTGGATGTAGCAATTCTCTTCCTCGTGCATGATGCGTTATTATCTTCAGCAGATTGTGAAACACATGCAGTCTTAATTCACTAATACAACTAATTTTAGTAGATTGTGATGTTGCATAAACGTATTTATGAAAATTATTGTACATTTTCAATGCAATTTTAGAAAACCTGTACTTTACGATATACATGTATTGTTTCATTTTAAAGTATTTCGAAGAAAATAAAATCCTTCTTTACCAGTATCATATATTAGATTACATATTATTCTGGTGACAAGCGCAATGGTTTGTTAAACCATATATAACCAGAACACTCCTTTCGAGTAACTAATCGTCAGTCACTAAAACAAAGACCAACGTTATAGTTGGCGTGCAGGCAAGCAGGCATAATTACATTTGCTTCTACAATCTCATGTCCACAATTGGACTGTTTCATGTGCAACGAAGAAGCCATCATGCGATTGTTGTATTTTATATCCGCCCTTCACTAAAATACGTGTATTTGTACAGATATTTCTGTATATAAATATGAGGTTTTATGTTTCGCACCGCAAGACTTGGACAACTCCAATATATTTTTATACTGGAAAACACCATATCAAAATATGTTTGCGGAAATTCCAATGTCGTGACAATCGCCCCCGCCACAAATCAAGAGAGTATGGCATAACATTTATGCACCTATCGATATTTTCCCCCAGGGGGGAAGCGGCGGGCAAACCCAGGGAAATTAGACTTATTGTACTTTGGGGGGTCTAATTCCCCACCCTAGAGCCAAGCATTATAACCAGGATCTAAAATTTGAACACAGTCTATTTCCCGGGACCCGGAATCATTCGGCGTGTCTAATTCCCGCCTATCGGGAATTGCTTTCAGTCTAAAGCCCCGTATATGCCCGCCGTCCCCCCCCCCCTCCGGGGAAAATATTGATGGGTGCATTATTGTGTGTATAAACGCACAATAAATCTCGCGCGGTAGTGTATGTTGCTACTGTTGCATGAAACGAAATTTAACATACGGGGAAAATGTTACCGGTAAATCTGTTGTAAGTTCACAATGTCTTTGGAACATGAGAAACGTTATAACCCAATGCTTACCACGCCATTTGCTAATTTTGTGATATAACTAACTTCACTTTTGTTCCCAATAAAATAGTGTTAATAATATTTTTGCCTGCGTCGTTTG
The DNA here is from genome assembly GCA_027627225.1 of Congeria kusceri. Classification (NCBI taxonomy): domain Eukaryota; kingdom Metazoa; phylum Mollusca; class Bivalvia; order Myida; family Dreissenidae; genus Congeria; species Congeria kusceri. The sequence continues at coordinate 73,103,388 of CM051025.1, forward strand.
AAAAACGAATATCTGACGCCGCAAATCCGTGCAATTGAGACTTCAATCGTGTACAATGTATTGGGGTTCAATACACTTACAGCGTTCTTTGATTATGTTTGTTATTGACTGTTGTAATTAATTGTTTCCGTGTACAATGTATTGGGGTTCAATGCACTTACAGCGTTCTTTGATTATGTTTGTTATTGACTGTTGTAATTAATTGTTTCCGTGTACAATGCATTGGGGTTCAATACACTTACAGCGTTCTTTGATTATGTTTGTTATTGACTGTTGTAATTAATTGTTTCCGTGTACAATGTATTGGGGTTCAATACACTTACAGCGTTCTTTGATTATGTTTGTTATTGACTGTTGTAATTAATTGTTTCCGTGTACAATGTATTGGGGTTCAATACACTTACAGCGTTCTTCGATTATGTTTGTTATTGTCGTTGCAGTAGTTCAGCCTTATGCATTGGCAATTTAAAATCAACTATCTTTATAATCAAACTTTATAATATTTATAATACTTCCGGTAATTTGTAAACAGTTGCCATTTTTGTCACTCGGACAATGAAAACTTTGTTTTCTTTACATAAGTACAAGTTAACAGACTCAAAATAACTCCAATCTGTAAGTATGGATCATCTAGACCGTTTTGATGGTTACAACAACAAAAATAAACAACCTTTTGCTACACAGAACCGTTTTGTTATTCCACCGGCGGGAAATAGCTCTAACAATGACAATAACAGAAAACGTTATAGAGTAAACACAGGTGGTGAGTGTAGTAGTGGTGAATTCATAACTAACAAACAGGATTTTGAACATTTATCTCTGGATGGAAAAATGTCAGAAATGTTTAAACACATGAAAAACTTTGAACACAAAGTTGATGAATGTCTACAGATGCATACAAAAATTCAATCCATCGAAGGAATATTAACTAAATACAATTCACGCCTCAAACTCTTGGAATACAAATCCATTGACATTGAGGCACGTAGTAGAAGGAACAATCTTATATTTGGCGGAATCATTGAACACAGAGAGGAAAATTGTCAAAATGTTATTGCCCAATTCCTCGCCGAACAACTTCACATAACCCCTTGTCCTCATATCCAGCGAGCTATCCTCATATCCTTGGAAAGTTCTCTAAGGGCATCACACGAGGCATCATTGTAAACTCCCTGGACTACCAAGGCACAGTAAATATCTTTTCACATGCAAACCGGCTAAGAGGGTCCAATTTCAGCATTAACAGAGACTACCCGAAGGAAATAACTCAAGCACGGAAAGCTCTTTGGCCCAAATACAAACAACTCCGTGAAAGCAATCCACCAAGCAAAATCGCAATAGTCTTCCCGGCCAAGATTGTAATGGACGGCAAGGTGGTCGAAGACATATTTCCTGACTGGAACTTGATCCTTCAAGGTAACAAAGTCTGTGATAATTCGCCAGTCTTCAACGCTAAGCAGACTCACTTTGAACAAGCACCACACACCAGAAGTAAGCCTGCAAGTCCTTCTTTCCCCAGCACAGCACCCAATATACACACTGTTAATCCTGGAACCACAACAGTGCACAAAACGGTTGCACAAATCCACCAGTGCAGAGTGCAAATCACGTCTCTAGGAGACCACAGTCGGCATCCCCGCATCCAACAAGGGCATCACACACGCGCAACCATGCACCAATATCGCCAAGATCTCCCCTACACACACAGTCTTCACAGATGGCAGCCCAAGGTATACAACGACCATGGGACACTCTTCATCCCAATAACACTAAAACTCCGCCGTCGACCAATACGCACAGGACCCCAGATGTCAACGGCCATTCTTGCTAGGTCAGTTGGGGGGGGGGGGGGGGTAAAATCACTCTCCGACCTGGAAGAAAAGAACAATATCATAAACAATATAAAATTAGGAACATTAAATGTCAGTGGACTTAAGAAAAGACTAAATTACCCGGAATTTATTGAACTCGTCAACAATTATGACATATTTTGTTTCTCAGAAACTCACACTGATACCCATGATATTATCGAAATAAACAACTATGAATATTTAGCTAAACACAGAGAACAAGAATATAAGCGTAAATCTGGTGGCATTGGAATATTTGTTAAAGATAAACTGACTTCTTCTGTTAACATCTTACAATCAAAATCTGAATATGTATTATGGATCTCCATTTGTAAAAATATCACAAAACTCGAAGACAACATTATAATAGGAGCTGTCTATGTTCCACCTGAAAACTCAAGATTCTTCAATGAGGATAAATTTATGGCCTTTGAAAATGAAATCTCCCAAAAATGCAATGAACATAAATATGTACTACTCGCAGGTGATGTTAATAGCAGAGTTGGAAGCATGAAAGACTATATAATTTCAGATCTCCATTTAAGGGAATTTTTCAATATTGATGATGATTTACAGAGTCAACTTGACAAATACAAGATGCTTGAACAATTATCTATTCCACTAACTCGTACTTCTAAGGACCATCGAACTAACACACATGGATTTCGACTTATTGACCTATGCAAAAACAATAACATTTTTATTCTCAACGGAAGACTTTCCTCAGAGAAGGCACCCGACATGTTAACCTTTAGGAATAAATCAACCATTGACTATGTTATTGCCTCATCTGACAGCTTTCACTTCCTTTCTGATTTCCATATCATTGAAACAGACTCACTCTTTTCAGATGGACACAATGCCCTCGCCTGGTCCATCCATATCCCACACAGAGAATGCCCCAATGTTAACACCAAAAACCCAACAAACATGAATAAGAAACCAAAATGGAAACCTGAATTGTCTAATCAATTTATCAATAATATTAACCGTAACAAAATAGACCAAATACTAACACAAATGAACACATACCCTCAGTCACAGCAAACAGTAGAACACATCACTTATGAACTTCAATCAGTCTTCCATCAAGCCTACACCAGCACATGCCCTGAAAATAATAAAAAATTTCATAACATAGGTCATGAAAATAATAAATCTTGGTTTGGCCCTCAATGCTCAAAGCACGCAAAAATTATCACACTGCCAAAGATGATTACACAAAAAACAAAACTGCAGATAACAAACTAAGAATGATAAATGCCAGTAAAAATTATAAACGCACAATGAACTACCATATTAATGCAAGCAAACAAAACATGTATCATAAACTACGTTCCATGACTGATAAAAACCCTAAACAGTACTGGTCCTTTTTAAATAAACTGAAACCTAAATCTGAAGTTAACAACACACCAACATTAAAAGAATTCTATGATCACTTCAAAGAAATTAACACCAACACCATCACTGACAATCGTTTCAATGACACAAATTCCCAATTTCCAGACGACACAAGTAACAGACTAAACATCACAATCACTAAAGAAGAAATAGAAAAAAGTATCCAGAAGCTCAAAAACTCAAAAACACCAAGCCCATTTGATAACATCTTAAACGAATATATTAAGTCTACTAAACATCTCCTTATACCAGTTTACTGTAAATTATTTAATTGTGTCCTGGAAACTGGATTTATTCCACAAACCTGGCTGAATGGAATCATTATACCCATATTTAAAAACAAAGGTAACCCAAAAGACCCAAACAACTACAGACCAATTACTATTCTTAGCTGTTTAGGTAAACTCTTCACATCCTTACTTAATGACAGATTAACCAAATTCCTAAATGAAAATAATAGTTTAGACGAAAATCAAGTTGGCTTCAGGAAAGGCTATTCATGCTCCGACCATATCTTTACGTTACACTCACTAATCGAAATACTGAAAAAAAGAAAACAAAAACTATTCTGCGCCTTCATTTATTTTTCTCAAGCATATGACAAAGTCTGGCGAATCGGCCTATGGCACAAACTTCTCAAACATGACATAAATGGCAAATTTTTGCAATTAATTCAAAATATGTATAATAATATTAAATCTAGTGTCTCTGCTAGTGGTTATATATCAGAGTCCTTCATTTTAGAAATTGGTGTTAGACAAGGCGAAAATTTATCGCCGTTGCTTTTTTCTCTTTTCTTAAATGACCTTCAAACACATATGCACCTCAATGGCTCGATTGGCATAAAATTAACAAATCCCCTGGATCTGTCTCTTTGGCTTAAACTACATGTCCTACTCTATGCCGATGACACGGTGATTTTGTCAGACTCCAAATCAGATCTTCAAAATAGTTTAGACATCTTTCAAAATAACTGCGATAATTGGCATCTAAAACTAAATTTAAACAGAAATTACTGACCGCTATCACTACCTAGGCATAACCTTATCTAACAATGGTTCTTTCCTTAATGCGAGAAAACATTTAGCTGAGCAAGCAACAAAAGCAATGCATCTCCTATATATGCGGGCCAACAACGCAGACCTGCCAATTGATCTTACTATGAAACTATTTGATCATACTGTCTTACCAATTTTAACCTATGGCTCTGAAATTTTCGGCTTTGAAAACATTGACATCTTGGAAAAAGTTAATAACAACTTCCTCAGAAAACTTACTAATGCTCGGAAATCAACTCCAATGGCTTTTTTATATGGTGAAATTGGCAGATACCCTATAGCAATTAACATCAAATGTCGAATGATCTCTCTCTGGAACAGACTCTTAATAGGCAATGATCAGAAACTTTCTCTCCAAATCTATAAATACACGATGAACTTGCCAAACTCAAATTTTAAATGGGCCAACAAAATTAACGAAATTCTCACCTCAGTAAACCTAAGTCATTTATGGGACAACCAATTCCTGACAACCCAAAATAATATCCACCGCTTAGTCAAATCCAAATTATTAACCCAATTTAAACCCCAATGGCACACTCAACTACAACAAACACATAAAGGACAAATATACACAAGGTTCAAACAAGCACCATCCTTTGAAGACTACCTCATTAAACTTACAAAAACTGAATATACATACCTCTTTCAATTCAGAACTGCTAATCACTGGTTTCCAGTTGAAACCGGTCGGTACGACGGAACCCCATTTGATGAAAGAACATGTAGACTTTGTAACGCTGGTCAAGTTGGCTCTGAACATCACTATCTACTTAACTGTGATTTCTTTAGATCTGAAAGAGAACAATTCCTAGGGCATGATCTTCATGACGCTACTCTTAACACAATCTTATCATCTGATTCCCTACAACAATTAAAAAATACAAGCAAATTTATTCGCTTCATATTTAGCAAGTTTAAGCGGTAGTTATTTTCCTGCATAACTACTTGAATTAACCAATGCCACCAGCTACAAATGTTTTCTTGAAACAATTAATAATGTTCTATTGATGTACTGACACATTTACTGGTTATACTAATTTAAGTGACTTTAGTCACTATTTGCATATGTGTATCCAATAATTCCAAATGTATTTCTTTTACTGGCTATATACTAATCGCATTCTATACCATAATTTCAATATGAATTATGCATATATCAACCGAGCAATGTAAATTATTGTTGCTTTATACGTTTGGTACTATTATGTGTCAATATAATCATAAGATTTGTATTTTGCAGTTTGTTTGTTGTTGTTGACACGTTTTTTGTTTTTGTTTTTTTGTGTTTAATTTCCTATCTATAACGCCGCGCGCTAAAGGAAAGAAAGCACCGCACAACTAAGGTCACAAACCACTAAAAAAGTATTCTTACAGTGCTGGCTAAAAATTGCTCATATCGAATTGTATTATTATTCGTTTCTTTATAGCTATGATAATGACGCTGATTACGATGATGATTATGATTACAATGATGATGATGATTATGATTACGATGATGATTATGATTATGACTACGATTATGATTATGACTATGATTATGATGATGATTAGTATTACTATTATTATTATTATTATTATTATTATTATCCTTGTATATATCCTATCATAGGAAGTACCCCCCGTATATCGTTTATTATATTTTGTCGAACGTTAAAATTATCGGAAGTTAATAATTTACAAAATATTTTGCTTTGTTATATTGCCCTTATTGTATATGCTGTATACTAGAGTGAAATAAATGTCGTGTTCTGTTCTGTTCTGTTCTTTGATTATGTTTGTTATTGACTGTTGTAATTAATTGTTTCCGTGTACAATGTATTGGGGTTCAATGCACTTACAGCGTTCTTTGATTATGTTTTTTATTGACTGTTGTAATTAATTGTTTCCGTGTACAATATATTCGGGTTCAATACACTTACAGCGTTCTTTGATTATGTTTGTTATTGACTGTTGTAATTAATTGTTTCCGTGTACAATGTATTCGGGTTCAATACACTTACAGCGTTCTTTGATTATGTTTGTTATTGACTGTTGTAATTAATTGTTTCCGTGTACAATGCATTGGGGTTCAATACACTTACAGCGTTCTTTGATTATGTTTGTTATTGACTGTTGTAATTAATTGTTTCCGTGTACAATGCATTGGGGTTCAATACACTTACAGCGTTCTTTGATTATGTTCGTTATTGACTGTTGTAATTAATTGTTTCCATGTATTACAGAGAACGGAGGGTCAGTCGCAGAGTCTGTTGGTCAGACAGAGCAGTTTTCTGAAGTAAGTGTACAAAACATACAATCCAAGACATTTCCCGATATTATCTGTTGATAAGTACTTACCATTTTACGTTATATTATTAGTTACACTGCTAGTAACTGATGGTGTATGGAATATACACCCTCAGTGGCTTCATACCATACGAGAGCGCAGCTCGAGTATGGTATGAGGCCACTGAGGGTGTATATCCCATACACCATCAGTTACTAGCAGTGTAACGAATATATCTCACCGACTACCGTTCATTGGTTTCTTTTAATACGATCTAGGTACGCACATGTTAGTCCTTTAATAATAAATACTTATTGATAAAAGCAGCTTTTATTAAAACTTACTTAATTTTTTAATGGTCGTTCATGGTTCAAATTAGTAATGATATTAAAAATGTTACAATATTCAATTGTTATTTTATTCAATATCGTCCCTTTAACAAACTGGAACTGACTGCAAGCAATGTGTCTTTGACCTAGTTTTCTAGCCATGTCATGGCCGCCATATTTTGTTGTTAACTATTACCGGTGCATATATAAAATTCACACACACAGTTTTACTGCATTAAACTTCTGTATGCTGACACATTTAGAATACTGCAGAAAACAACTAAGATTATGATGTATCATTTTGAATTTATATTTGTGACCTTTAATGGAGAAAAAAATTGAATATATGGGTTGAAAAGGTTTTGTCCCTCAATGTGGTTTCTGGAAAACCAGACACTCTCAGCTGACGGTTTTAATCTAAATAACCCCATGCAATCAAATCATCACTGTACAGACTCAACTGATGGGGTTCTCATTTGTGTCAATAGCTATATGCTGCAAATACAAACAAAATAAACATAAAATCATTTCAGACTTCCTACCTTTCCATAGTCAAGTTGACATTTGTAATTGAAATTTAATTGATTTGTGAGAATGGTCCAAAGGTTAGTGCAGTAGGATCAGCAGCTTTATGCAAATGAGGTAAGTGCATTATTTTTGTTTTAAAATAGGTAAAACTTATGTAAATTATAGGACCATACAATTCACAATTTTATTCAAATGTTAAGTACACCGGTAATAGGGTCAATCAGCATACTGCAGTACACATTGGATATTTAAGACATTGTAAATAGACTAATCATGGAAAATCAATGAAATGAACACTACAACTGTGGAAATTATATGCTCATGTGAAAATGGATTTATTAAAATATGACAAGAACAAAGCAGTATTTTGTTTTTGTCAGACACACATTCTAGGTTGATAAACAGCAAAAACACCGAGGTAAGATGACTTTATTTGTTTAGTTGGTGCATTTTAGAGTTTTTTCACAGTATTAAGATACAATTGTTTGGAATCTGTATTTAAACATAAAAAATATGCCATGCCACGTCAAGTTGATACAAAATTACTAAACAAAACAACGCCCGGCCGGCTAGCTCAGATGTTAGAGCGCTGGACTACAAATCCGAGGATCGCGGGTTCGATTCCCAGCCCGTGGGGGATTGGTCATGTAATTAGTTTTACCGCTGATTCAAGTAGGGCAGTTGTCAGTTACTGGCATAAGCATGTGCACTTGGTATTGGTAAACCAGCTTACCCAGGAAAAGTGTGAGTAGGTTAACTGACCGCCGTTATATGACTGAAATACTGTTTAATACGGCGAAATATCTAACAAACAAACAACAAACAAAACAACAAATTATCCAGCCGTCGCCATTTTTTTTTACTTTTGAAAATTAGCCATGGTGTATGGAAAATACACCACGGTCATGTGACCGCTCTTAGCCAATCGGATCGCGTCATTTATGTAAGAGGTGAGATATAATATCATACTTCTGGAATGCAAATTAAAAAAAACATTTGGACACCTGAATGTCTTACAAAAATATTATTTATGAAATTGTCTTTGATATTTCATTCGTATTTATTTTAAATATAAGTATTGATTATAATAACAATTGTTTCCTTCTTTATTCGTAATAAATGCCTTGTTGTCAAAACAAATGCCTCTGGATTGTCATTATTCATGTTATAATGGTTATAGTATAAAAGTAATTTTTGATGTAGTTTAAATTGGATTTATATGTGCGTACTAATTAACGTAATCAAACTATTATGTTTTACGTAACCTTTCTCACGAAGTCTATAATTGAAAGTAAAGGCCTTACATTTGTAGACACTACTATAATTTTCAGGAAACGTTACTCCTATGACAATTTTTTTTCTTTCATTTTCAGGAGAACGAGGGCAGGAAGATACGCGGCGTCGCCATATTGATGGTGATTATGGTTGTGATAGTTGGGGGAATTGTGGGTATTTTAATGGGAGTGCTGGATTAGTGCGTCCAACTGCGAGAACGGCAAAGTGACCTTTGACACTTGTAGGAGTAACACGTCATACTCATTGATCAGTGACGTATTACGCAAACAATGGCGCACTGACACGAAATGGGAAAGATTAATGCCTTCACCATATTATATGCAATCTACACACTGACATATCAAAGGCTCCAACGTAGTTAAGTGACCAATTTATGCATCTTGTTCAATGGAGCTATTGCGTTGTCTTCTATGGATGCAAAACTACTGTTTTCGGAACACTGCTTTTGCTGAACAGACGGTTCAACGTGTAAGGCAGATGACAGGTACAGTAAACGAAGGAACACGTGGATTGCTCATCGTTTTACATTAGTTACTTTTAGGCATCGATGAAATGAGCACCTTTTAACATTTTACGCAATGTGCAAAAATAACAATCGTTTCTTTTGGGAATCGGCTAAATGAGGATTGCTTTTAAATTGGTTTAATATTTTAGCAATGATCCAACATGATTGTATCGCATAATGTTACATTAATGTAAGACGTTGCCACATGGTTAGTTGATCGTATGTCCGCTAATCCGTCATGCATGTCTTGTGATAGTTTTAGAGTGGTTTGTTTTTATTTTTATTATTTTTTTATTCTTGTCAAAATTTACACATTGGTCACGTGATCTAATCACTGGTCACGTGATCGACTCTTCTATACTATCATTTGCATGGTCGCATTGGGGTGTTGAAACGGACATTGGTGAGTAGGTTGTTACTCTAGATATATAACATACATATATTAGATTTTCTAAATACATACGTAACTATTTATATGAAAACAAGTGCCGTAAGTAATGTTCGGATGAATTATATAAAATTATAACATAAAAATCAACAGCAGAGAATTACAATTATACACGTCAGTATGTTTTGTTTATTATTAAATGTGTGTTTATTTATTGAATTTTATGATAGATTCATAAACAAAATCAGATTTTGTTATAGATTCAATATTTGTTTGATCTGAGGATGAGCTGATAAAATTACACATTTAGCGTAATACCCCTTTTATTTAATGCGTATTTAATAAACAACGATATTTTCGTTAAAATTGTCCAATTATCAATACAAAACATTTCCAAAAATTTAAACATTGAAGGTCTTGTGTACCAGCATTTATGAATGGTTTTAAATAAAATGTTTCTAAAAAGTATATAGTATTCATTTACATATTCAATATGTGAACAAAGACGAGTGAATTTGTTGTTGAAAACAACATTATATTTCATTTTTCAAAAATGCACTTTGTGTATATCAGTCACAGAAACTTGTTTCAGAAAATGCTTGATATTTGTGAAGACCAGGTGTGTTTTGCATTCATTTTGTCGCTAGCAAGTCCCTGTTTTCTTGAGTCATTGAAACGGACAATACTGCGTGTGTACCGTATATACTTCAATATGACATCATGTTATTACTTTTTATAGTATTAAAATTTATACACGTCTTGAAATTGAACTTTAAAAAGGGTTTAAACAATAAAAAAACTACATAATAGACATAACTTGCTCTAGCTACATTGTTCAGCCGTTTCGTTTGGACCACCTCGAAATCACCAATGTATGAATTAGAATATTACGAAACAACGATAATGCTATTTAAAAAATACGGCATTATTTTAATTACAAAATAACGCATTGCATCTTCTTTATGCGAATAATTCATTATAAAATTTCGAGCTGAGCAGGTTTTGAATGCATTTCTGTTAAATGTAAATAACAGACATTTTTAATTAAATGTAAATTAAGTATATCTTTTTGATATTCTGTAAATAGAAGTAAGAAATCAAAAAGCAGTCATTACATTTGAAGGGTGTTGTATTATTTTATTCTTCGCAGTAAATCTCCATTTTCTCGGCTTTGTAAATAATAAGGATTAAATGTCATAGTATAAAACAACAACATTTTATTCAACTTGCAATATATACAGTATACAGGTACATGTTAAATACATTACCAAACTGTTGATATTAATGGATAATTAAACTGAAAAAACCCCCCACAAAAAACAGTACATTATATGCGTGTGAGACTGGTTATACATTGTCTGTTATTTGCGATTATCGACGAATCACAACTCCTTACTTCATTGTTTTTGTGTGACATCAGAAGAAGATGGCCGCGACAACAAGATCTGAAATATCGATCACAGAAACAAGCGGAGGAATAAAATTTGAGTTAAATGCCGGACTATACGAGCTCTTGAAAAATACAACAGAGCAATACTACTCTTCAGAAAACAGTGAGTACTCATTCAAATGTCAGAAAATTCCAGTGCTACACCAGAAAGGCAATATTGTTGAAACAAAACTTAAAGTTACTTCCGGAAAAACTCAATATACACTCTTAATATGTACCATACCAAATCGGGCTGTCTTGTGAACGGTAAGCAAGTAAGACAATTTATGCAAAAAGATTTGCCGAACATTGTGGACAGCATTGCGCAATCTCTTGCTGTGAACAACACAACAGTGCAAGAAATAAATGAACAAATCAAATATCTTATTATCCAATATAATTCATTGAATGAACAAACGCCAGACAACGCAGAAAGTCGAAATAATGTCGCCCGACCGGAAATCGCCCAAAGTACAAAAAGTGAATCCAGACCGGAAATCGCAGAAAGATCTAAATATGACTCTCGATCGGAGATCGCCGAAAATGTCCAGAATGACTCTCGACCGGAAAACGTAATCAGTCCGAAATAGGTCTCCCGACCGGAAATTACACGCAGCCATAAACATGACACCCGCACGGAAAACGCAGAATATCCCAAGAGTGACTCCCGCCCGGAAATTGCAGAAAGTTCAAAATATAAATCCCGACCGGAAATCGCTGAAAATCTTAAGAGCAACTCCCGACCGGAAATCGCAGAAAAAGTCCAAAATGACTCCAGACCGGAAAACGCAGAAAGTCCGAAGAAGGTATCCCGACCGGAAATTGCAAATAGTCATAAACAAGACACCCGAACGGAAAACGCAGAATATCCCAAGAGTGACTCCCGCCCGGAAATCGCAGAAAGTTCAAAATATAACTCCCGACCGGAAATCGCTGAAAATCTAAAGAGCAACTCCCGACCGGAAATCGCAGAAAAAGTCCAAAATGACTCCCGACCGGAAAAAGCAGAAAGTACGAAGAAGGTATCCCGACCGGAAATTGCAAATAGTCATAAACAAGACACCCGAACGGAAAACGCAGAATATCCCCAGAGTGACTCCCGCCCAGAAATCGCAGAAAGTTCAAAATATAACTCCCGACCGGAAATCGCTGAAAATCTAAAGAGCAACTTCCGACCGGAAATCGCAGAAAAAGTCCAAAATGACTCCCGACCGGAAAACGCAGAAAGTCCGAAGAAGGTGTCCCGGCCTGAAATTGCAAATAGTCATAAACAAGACACCCGAACGGAAAGCGCAGAATATACCAAGAGTGACTCCCGACCGGAAATCGCTGTAAGTTCCAAAAAAGGAATCCCGACGGGAAATCGCACACAGTCCTAAGCATGACACCAGACCGGAAAGCGCAGAAAAACCCAAGAGTTACTCCAGACCGGAAGTCACCGGAAGTCCCGAGAATAATTATGAAAGAATTTTAAATATGATGGAGAATTTAACAGAAAGAGTCAGTAATGTCCAGGACTCAGTAAAATCGTTTATTATGGACACCGCCAGAAACTTTAAACATCATAAACGATGAAATTTATAGCATAAAGAAAACTACACCGATATGTCATTTGACTACATCAAACCAAATAAAGGAACTAGAAGACAAACTCGCCGTCATGAAACACGATGTTGAGAATGCCTACGAAACACTTGGAAACAAACATTATGAAGAAGACAAAAGAAAAACCAGATTCAGCAACAGTATCAGCAACAATAAGAATCACTGAATCAACATCTTTTGAAAACGTGAAACGGGAAAGAACATTGATCATTGGAGATTCCATAGTGAAGGGAATACAACAACGGGGCTTAGACAGCATCATCGATATCAACAAGCTGAGTGGAGGTCGTATAGCTGATGTACGTAAAAAACTAGAAGACACTGATTTGCGTCGGTATAAAAATATTATTATTTACATTGGTGGACATGACATTAGCAACGGGACATCTGCAAAAGCTGCTTCAAATGAGTTTCAACGTCTGGTGCGCCATCTCCAGGACCAACAGTGTAAAGTGCACCTATGCACATTATGTCCAAGAAATGACTGTAACCTTATACAATGAACATTTACATACGTGAAATGTGCCGAGAACACGGAGTGACATTAATTGATTGTTACAAATCGTTCGTGTACGGGGACGACACTACTGTAAGGCACTATTTCATGAAAGACGCAATACACCTCAGTGATAATGGATCCAGAACATTATTTTCAGTATTTAACAAATCGTGCCAAATTATCAAAAAACTACCCATCGCAAGACAGACGAACACCATGACGTTTCCAACTCAAACAAGAAACAATATTAAGAATAAACCACATGGAAATCAACTATATTGCAACAACTGTCAAATGACAAATCACAACCCCAGAGACTGTAGAAGAAGCCCACAAAACAATCCTTTCGACAGAAGTAAGTATCCCACCTTCAACAACAATCGAGTTATGAATATTGCTGCAGTTGAATACAGTCCGCTCAACAGACGTTACTCTAGAGACACGATGAACAATTTCTAGACCCCTTACTAGGATAGTGCCGACAGACGTGCTATATATAACCAAACCAATATCTACGACTGCCTACGAAACATTTGCTGCTTTTGTAATGACGTAATGCAATTATGTGAGTGCAAAACGATAACTAAACATATTGATGTATTTAATAACAATCGATGTTAACCGGTATATATAACTAATGAAATAGGTAATAATATTTCTAAATTAGATAAACTTAGCGAATTAACCACTGTCACTGACACAAACGACTCTAGCAGCTTAATTAACAACACCAGTCAATCTCTGCCAATAATAAAAACACAGCACATGCATGCAGCAACAATCACCATAACAACAACGCCGCTGACAACACCAACACAATTAACATCCAAAAGAGCACATGCAACAACAACGACAATGACGTCTTCAATATAAACAATATTAACAACGTCATCATAAACAATACGTGGAATGAAAACTCTACAACGATGGTGAGAATGAAAAACAAATAACTCTAAGAAGTAGTAGTAATATAAATAATAATCCAATGTCAGGGTTCGGATTTGAAGGGAAAGGATTATTAATTGCACACATTAATATTCAACATTTGTTACCTAAGTTAGATGAAATTAAACATCACTTGTATAATGAAAATGCACCACATATTCTTGGAATGTGTGAAACTTTTCTTAGCGAAAATGTTTCAGATAACATTTTATGTATACATGGATATGTGTTGAAAGGAAAGATAGGCATGATAAAAAAGGTGGTGGAATATTAGTATATATCAGAGAGGATGTATCATATACGCGACGTTCCGATATTGAAACTAATAACATTGAATCAATTTGGATTGAAGTAGTATGTAATAATTGTAAACCATTTCTGGTAAATTTTATTTATCGCCCGCCTAGTTCATTGCAGACATGGATAGATGATTATGAGGAGCAACTTGAAATTTCTGATCTGTTAAATATTAATTACATTGTCCTAGGTGATATGAATTTCAATTATAACCCTGACTATAACAACTTTAGCAATACAAAATGGAATGATCCTGTACAAAAATATAACCTTTATCAACTTATTAAAGCCCCTACAAGAATTACTAAACGTAGCACAACAATTATTGACCATATATATGCCAATTGTACAAAAAACATAATCAAAACATTTGTAGCAAATTTAACAATTAGTGACCATAAACGTATTTGTGTAATTCGATCATTTACACATAAAATAAAGAAAACGGGTGAAGGACATAAAGAATTAACATACAGATGTTTTAAACACTTCGATGAATACGCTTTTCAAAATACACTTATACATTAAGCCATTGATAATGTTGAAACATATCATGACTCTAACGAAGCACTTAATGTCGTTTATGAGATTTTAAATGTTGCCCTGACCAAACACGCGCCTATAAAAACTGAACGTATTAAACGCGACTATCAACCAGACTGGTTTACTGATGAAATAAAGGCGATGTTATTTAAACGAGACGTGTGTCATAAAAATGGCGATTTTGCACAATACAAAATGTTGCGAAATCAAGTTACATCAAAAATAAAACATGAAAAGAAACATTTCTTTAATAAAGCTATTCAGAAAAATAAAGACAGTTCATTTCTATGGAAAAATGTAAAAACAATTTCACATTTGGAGGAATCAAAGCATATCAAAATTCCAAAGAAACTTGTCATCGACAATTCTTCAATGGTAAATAATGAAATTGACATTGTTAATGAATTGAATAAATACTTCATAAATATATCAGACATCATCAAGGAAAAATCATACTCAGAAGAGTATTTTGCTAATTTAAAGGAAACTCTGGATAAGCAAATACACAAATATGAATTTGACATTGAGTGTATTAGTTCATATGAAGTTAAGAAGATAATAGAAAATCTCAACATCAATAAATATACTGGCATTGATGGCGTTAGCGCAAGGATATTGAAGCATTGTTGGGATATTATAACGCCAGCTATTACATCAATTATTAATAACAGCATTTCATCTGGAGTTTTCCCAGATTCACTAAAAGTTGTTAGAGTTCTGCCAATATTAAAATCGGGCAACCCTGAATCACATTGCAACTATCGTCCAATATCAATTTTGCCAACTATTTCAAAAATATATGAAAGGTATATTTCTACACAAATACATTCATATTTTGAACAAATGAACATTATTCATTATGCTCAATCTGGTTTTAGAAAACATCACTCATGCCATACAGCTCTTATTAAACTAATAGACACATGGCTAAAAGAAATAGATAGTGGTAAATTGATTGGTTCGGTATTTTTAGACCTACGAAAGGCCTTTGACCTCGTAGACCATGACATTTTACTCAGAAAATTAAAAATGTATCACTTTTCACAACGTTCAATTAAAGTTTTCAATTCCTATTTAACTGACCGAAAACAAATTGTTAAAATTGGAATCATACTATCTGAAATGCTATCGATCAAATCTGGTGTTCCACAGGGGTCAATACTTGGGCCGTTACGATTTTTGTTATATATATGCTGATGATTCCACTTTACATGAATCTGGAATTGATACATCCGATATACAAACTGAACTGCAATTTAAACTTAATAGTATACATAAATGGTGTTCACTTAATAACATGTATGTTGATCGGGACTCGTCATAAAATAACCATTTCTAGTCCACTTAATATCAATATAAATGGAAATGACTTAGAAAATGTATGTAGGAAGAAAATCTTAGGTATTTATGTTGATCAAACCTTGAATTGGCATGATCAAATAGATCACTTTTGTAAACAGCTGAACAGTAAAATTACAGTATTAAAACACATCATATACTTCCTCAGTGATGAAATGAAAGAAATGTTTTAGAATGCATATATTTTACCTATATTTGACTACTGTTGTACTATTTGGGGAAAACCGAACAATTCGTATATAAACAAGATTTCAGTACTACAAAAAAGAACAGCTAAAATAGTTCTTAATAAACCTTCAAGGACTGCTTCTGTATAACTTTTTAAAACATTACGTTGGATGAAATTTAATGACATAGTAAAATACGACACTGCTATACAAATATATAAAACCGTTTGCAATTTGGTGCCATCATATATGAAAGATTTATTAACCTTTTCAAACAATGAATCCCACAATTTACGGTCAGCTATGAACAAAGATCTTACTTTGCCAATTAAACCACGAACAAAATACTACAAAGATACATATACATAGTATTGCATAATCGTATGGAACAATCAACCATTGGAATTAAGAAATAAATCTTCATTACCATCATTCAAACGAGCATATAAAGCATATTTACTTCAACAAGTGTAATAGATGTAACACAAATATCACAATTATAATACTGATATAGATATCTTTATTGAAAATTAGAAAATATATATTGAAATTGATGTTGTTAGCAAATAATTATATTTGTTTTGTATATGGATAATTTTTATATAAAAATGTAACTCTTTTATGAGTGTATTAATGCATTGTGCATAATTTCTATTTTCTATTGCTGTCTGTCGATGCTTTGTAATTGTTTTTTATTGGGAAAATTATTATTTTTATTATTATTATTGCCATTATCATTATTATTATCATTATTAAATTTACTGTGTGCTTGTTTTGTAATTATATGTTAAATGTGAATTTGGTTGAATGTTTTAATGTGTATGAAGGCTGTATGAAAATAAGGTATGTTTTTGTCATGACAATACTATGTCTTATATGTCACCTTCGTAAAACAAAGTGATTATTATTATTATTATTATTATTTAAACGTGATATGTAGGTGTGCGATTTAAATATGTTAAGCTAACCATAATAGCTACATGTGTCAGGCGAATGTTTGAAAGTTTGAAATTGTCCAGTTATATAAACCCCGTTTTAACCGTTATTATATGCCAGTATTAATATCTAAATTTCAGATTTTTAAAAGAAATTGCCCCCTCCCACCCACCCCCCCCCCACCCCATTGAGGCCCTTTTCGATGACATAGTCCCTTTAACACAGCATAAGTCATAAGAGAAGTCTTAATAGAACGAGATCAAGTTCTTTCATAATTCTCATTTTCTCATTACTGTGATTACACCACGACGAATGAGGATGAATTAGCATGGGCGGTTTTGGAGGAAGCGAAAGAGGTGTACCCCCTCCCCCTCCCCCCCCCCCCCCGTAAAATCGATCGCACTTCTTAACTTATGCACGCCGTTTCTAATGATGAGCTGAGATGTTGTTTAGCAGCAAATTACCGTATATGTCCTAGTCCTAAGGGGTCCTGTGGTTTACTTCAAATATCTGTACCACGGATACTGACTTTGCCATCATCCACAGTTACGTTCAACAAAATCCTTGAAGAATGCCATTGACAAATCCCATTTCATATTATATTGTTTTGTTATACGAAAGGCTAATAGCCGTTTAGAAGCTTAAATATCGCGTCAGTGAACAATTTAATCGTGTGATAAAATAATCGAAGATTTATAGTTGCTGACTGTTTCCGCCCCCTCGAACCCACATTGCTGTAACCGCGCCTGATTGGTCTACGTGAACGACTTTATAAAAGCCATTAAAGGCTCTCAGGTGCGCTTGTTACCATTTATAACCATACTCAATTCAAAGCAATTGAAAATATATTTTATTAGAAACCATTGATACTGCGGCAAACTTATTTCAAAATAGACCTGAAGGATGTACAAGCACTTTTATATATTTAGTCACAGTTAAATCTAATTGAAAAAAAATGACGTCGTCTCATAATTTTAATATCTATGGAAAACGCAGATATAATGTATATGAATTAATATAGAGTGTCTCAATTTATGAGTATTTATATTTCAATTTGGAAATGTAGTAAGTTGATTATATTTTAAAAACTGCTGAGGTGCAGAAGGTATGTGAATTGTCGAGACACCAGTCTTTCTGTCCTTTGAAAAAAATGTGTTGTTCTGGTTATTGTTAAGAGGTTCTCGCGAATTCACATGTCAACAAAAACCCACCCTACTGGTTTCGCATAATCACTTTAACACAGACGCTTGCAGATGTTGATGCATGTTGCGCCATCACCGTTACGTTTCGATTTGTCTTTCAAATTAGGTTTCTGAACTCGATCAGCGTTCAAAAAACTGTTGATAGTTCTGAAAAAAAGAATATATATATTTTGGTCAAAATAAGAACTTACTGAATTATATTTCATCATTTAAGTTTTTACTTAAATTCAATTTGGAAACATCATGCAGTATTGCTCTGCTAATTAAAATTAGAAATGACCACTGTGTTTTTAAACAAAAATAGTATTGTTACTTCGAGAAAACTAGTTAAAAATACCAGATGTCCATTTCCAATATCAGGTTAAAAATAACTAGTAGAGCTGTGACGTACGACCTAAAAAGACGTACGTTTTTTACCAAAGAGTTTCATGAGGATAGACGTATGTTTACATGCCTCACAGTGACTAAGACATTACAACTGCAAGTTTGTTCTTTGAACTATACTAAGTAAAATAAGTTTTGCAACCACTAGATGTGAGCAAATATACCATGCATCTTAAATAGAAAACAAAACATTGTTTGTTGGTCGTATAGTATTTATACCAAGCGACATTTATACCAAGCATGATGTTAATATTCACTAGTTAACTGTCTTTATACAAAGGGAAGGACCAGTACAATAAATGTTATTTATTTAATGATGACTCAATGAAATATATCATATTTGATTTTTGTTACAAAACTTGTTGTACTGAGTATATGAAATACACTTTTTGTGTGTACAATGATTAAGGCATTTTACGATGCAAGTTTGTTCTTTGAACTATGAAATACAGTAACACTTATTTGTTTGTATTTTGGATAAGGCATTTTTACAACTGCAAGCTTGCTTTTGATCTATGAAATACATTTAATTTTTTTGTACAGACAATCGATAGCGCAGTCCGTGCAACGTGCTGCTGAAAGCGTTACTTAATCAAATGTCAATGGAGCGTGATCGATACGTGAGCCAATAACTGACCAAGCCAGACGGAGCCTATCTCTCAGGGGTATCCTCGTACAAACATACACGTACACATTATAAGTCCGTCGGCAGTAAAGTAATAAAGGTCATATAAAATGTTTGTTTTCGACTCAAATCCTGATTATAGTTAATATCGATGGTTGAAAACCAGAATGTACTATATATAACTGCTATTGATTTCAATGGTAGTTGGTACCTTCTGGTTTCCAACCCTCGATATGAACGTATCCGGTGAAGGTGTGGCCGCATATTGTATAACGTACAAGTCTTCAAGTAATATAACCAACAATGGGGGCATTGTTGTCTTAATTGCCCTTTATATTAAGTGTACATTAAACATACACACCATGCGTATACAGAATTTACCGGTAAATACACATGTAATGTACATGTATATTAAAGTGCTCATTGGTTGAACACTGAACTCTCAGTTGTAATGAACATTCATGATGAGGACCAATGATAAACTCTGGATTGACACGAACATTTTGGGGTGTATGACAGTTTGTTCCAAACATATTATAGGCTAAATTTGTTTAAAAGCGAATAAATCAACGTTTCTATACACGCAACGTAAATGAAACTATAAAAATAATTGCTATTCCATTTGAAG
The DNA here is from genome assembly GCA_027627225.1 of Congeria kusceri. NCBI lineage: Eukaryota > Metazoa > Mollusca > Bivalvia > Myida > Dreissenidae > Congeria > Congeria kusceri. Next base: position 73,123,634 of record CM051025.1, read on the forward strand.
CATAAAAAGGGCCGTACCCTAGTGATGTTGGTCTCATTTACTGCAATATAGACCCACGTGTACAGCGGCCTTTTCTCCAGAGCGAGTAGCGTATACTGCGCCGAATTGATGCCATCCTGGGCCATTCGCTCCTTGACAGACTTCAACAAAATGTCTCTAAAAAAATAAATAAAAAAATATGTTAAGTCTCACAAGTCAATTTTTTTGTTCAAATTAATTTTACGTATTAAAAATATAAATCACCTGTGTACAAGTAACATTTGTATAGTGTTGAGTACTGGAGCACACTATTGATATTGTGGTAAGAATTATGGAATCGATGAGTATCCATTGCCCTTGCCGCCATTGTTCTTTTTTCACGTTATTATAAGACAATTTAAACTGTTTTATTTTTTTACGCATGTACACTACGAGTTACACCAACCCTCGTCGCAGAAATGATGTCAGTTTAGAAAGAAAATGTTAGTGGATTTTTGTAGTATTTACTTTATTTTTAAAATGATTTCTTTTAATATTATCATTGTGATGAATTATTTGATAATCAGTGATATGACCTTAGTATTACATCCACTGAAGACATTGACACACTACATATCGAGGGATGAAAACCAGAAGGTACCAACTGCTATTGATTTTCAATGGCAGTTAGTACCTTCTTGTTTTCAACCCTCTATAGTCAGTAATTCTATAACGACTAAATCCAATTTATGGTCTTGATGCTAAGATGACTCCATAATTATGATGAAAACACCAGATTTCCTAGAAGCGGTTTACTTTTGGGGAAAACTGTCGCTATACGAATGAACAGCCCTAGTTCTCTAATTCTTGCATGCGTTGACCATGTACAAACGGAAACGTTAAAATACAAGTACGGATATCGGTGCCTTGTATTGTAATGTATCGATTTGACATCGAGTATCACACCGAAACCACGATCCGTGGAAAATTAAACTTCATGTAGCTGTAGTATCTGGTACGGCAAGTTCAGAGAACATGATTGTGTCAATAGTGACAACAGTTCGGTTGAAAAAAAACTGAATCAATGAATGTCATTGAACGCATCTATTTTTGCCGTATTATACGTAGTCTCTGCATTCAAAGTGATGCCATTATACATATATCAACATGGAGTTGCGAAGTTATAATGAAAAGTTGTTCGATCTGTGATTTGTGTCATCCCACACAATGTGCTTTCCATCTACCACACGAACGGCATGACATACGTGAGCGCGTACATATTGGTTGTTCGTGCGTGCGTGCTTATTGTTTGTACTTGCGTGCGTGCTTTGTGATATTGTACTTGCATGCGTGCTTATTGTTTTTACTTGCGTACGTGCTTATTGTTCGTACTTGCGTGCGTGCTTATTGGTCGTACTTGCATGCGTGCTTATAGTTTTATACCTTCGTGTGTTTTATTGTTTGTACTTGTGTGCGTACTTATTGTTTGTACTTGCGTGCGTGTTTATTGTTTGTACTTGCGTGCGTAATTGCGTGCGTGCGTGCGATGGTCCATGTGCGCACCGTACGTGTTTCCAAGATACTGACCTTCTAGGGTTCACCGGGTTTCCCGAGTCAAGTGGGTGCTTCAGGGCCCAGAATCCACCAATCAGGGGCTTCGGGCGGGAAATATGCAGATTGGCGTGAAAAATCCTGAATAATAAAATCTGCTGTTGTATTATTGATCAATTTATTGACGCATATCAGCATAAGTTAAGAACGATTTTAAGAACTCACGTATTCAACAAAATGTATATACTCGTAAATAGATTAAAATTTAAAAAGAAATGGAGACGGTAATGGAAACAACTGATCAGGTCAGGAAAAGTGTCATTTGTGATGCGTTTGTGCATTTTTGTAAAATTGGAGGGAACAAATCGTAATCAGGTGTTATATTATGAACCATTCTCACATACTAAACGCCGTCTTTGTAATGAATTATTGTAATAAATACCATGTTCCATTTTCTTCTGCAAATGCAGTAATAAGTACCAATTAAGCGTATGTTGTAAAAAAGAACTTGGAAAAAAGTGAATGCTAAGTTTGATCTTGTGTGTCTTGCAGCGCTTAGAAAACCAGCCCTATGCGCTTTGGTGAGTGTTTCAAATTTTCGTGCCGATCAGCAATTAAAAAAACCGTCTCAACCATCAGTAAAAATTAGTCATTAGGCTGCTCGTGTTAGCTTTATCGCACAATGTCGAAAGAAATTCAACGGGAGTTAACCTCGCCGATGCCCCTCCGATTATGGCATAAACTAAGTTCAGACTATGCCTGACCTCGAGAGAAGGTCATCGTCCTCGCCTCCCCATCCGAAGTACAGGTTGGAGAACCCGTTGACGGCTCTGAAGTGACGAGCGCTCAGCGCCACGACGCCGCCAAAATACGACAGGTACGGCAGCCTGCACAGACAAAGGATAATACAATACCGATTCACAAGGGGAGGTAATCACAGAATGGGAGATGTAAAACTCTTGCTCACAGCACATTTTTGGATAAAATATATTAAGATAATGATCGACATTTTTTTGTTGGCAAGCTTGGATGTTGCACTATAATTTAAATTTCTGATCTAAACACCATTTTCACATAAACTAGCGAATGATACTGAGTTTTCAGCGACAAAACAAAATACACATATACTTGTATGTACTGAGACGTTTGATGTACAAGTTATGTTAATTTGAGCATTTTACAATTTAAAAAAAAACGCAGTCGCATCGCACATGGTGCATTATATGATGCATGCAATAATTAAGTGGTTGGAGTATTAATTTGCATCGTTGTTCTTTCAAATTTTAAATTTCAGAACTGTATATACAATTTAGTGTAATAACCATGAGGAATTACTAACTTGTCGTATTTCGTGCTATGGGCTAACAAGTGCCTGGGCACCCGTCCGCAACGATACAAGTTCCGGTCGTCCATGACTAGTAGGTCCACGTCATGAATGACGTAGCACGTGTACGTCATGACGTCAGAGGCAGCTAGGAATCCCACGTTGGCAAGCAAACCTCTGTTAAATGGTGTAGGAAACGCCTTAAACGAAATGCATCACTTTACGGAAACGACCTGCTTTAAAGGCATACCATCTGACAGGAAGCATTGTTACCATATTACAAACAAGTCTGGATTATACGTTTACATCTATTTTACTGGAGCTATGATCCTGATTATGCAAAAAGAACTCAACATTCACACGGGAAAACTAAAATCGCGCGAAACGCCACAGCGGTATTCCGCCTATAGATAACGCGTGTGTGTAAAATACAACCTATTTATTTCCAATACCTAATAATTTTAAAATCAATGTTCCGGAAGAGTTTATCGCGATCGGATCCTTCCGATTCCGGTATTTTATGCACATTTCCCACGTTTCGAGACGGATAAAAAACGAGAAGCGCACTTGCTAATAGAACCAAATTATTATATTCGGTGTCGGGCCGGTAGCTCAGTTGGTAGAGCGCTGGTCAACAAATCCGAGGATCGCTTATTCGATTCCCAGCCCGGCCACATAACTTGTGTGGGGATTGGTCATACAATTATTTATACGGCCTTTTCCCCCCTACCTCTGATTCAAGTAGGGCAGTTGTCAGTTACTGGCATAAGTATGTGCAAAAGTACTGGTAAACCAGCTTACCCAGGAAAAGTGTGAGTAGGTTAACTGACCGCCGTTATATGACTGAAATACCGTTGAATACGGCGAAAAATCCAAACAAACAAACTTATATTTGGTGCGCCTCGGGCATTGCTTTGAACCTAAAGACATTATAAAGGACAGTAATTAGGTGAATTAGGTACAACGCAGAACAAAACGTCGTCTGTAATCACATCGATATATCATTTTATAGTTTACATCTAAACAATGAATAATAGTTCACTTTGAGCTACAACATGTAATTTAGTAATCAGCTGTCACTAAAGAATCGCAAACGTCACTTGGCCGGTTGTTCAGCTCTTTTAAGTCGTCGTTTTAAGCGGCATATTGTGAAATAGAGTTGTTCAGCTTCGCGATTTTAGCGCTTATATTTAAGCCGTTGAGCTGAGAAAACTCGGGAATATACGGTTTATTTTTTGTGTCGGGTTGCTCAGCACTTTTCGTCATGGGTTTAAGCGCTCAATAATAAACCTGATGGAGAGCAATTTTATCCAACGTAAATACCTTAAAAAGTAACTTTCATCATCATCATCATGATCATCAACATCATTATTATCATTATATGTACACTCACGTAGTAAATAACTACCCAATAATTAGAATGGAAAACGAATAATCCAGTGTTTTTTCAATTGATGCAGAATCCTGCTTTTTGTTGCAAGCAAATGGCAATTTACAAGTTTTTGATTCGAGCATATAATCTGCCTTGCATCATTTTGATGCAACTATTTTTGATTGGCCAACATCAAAGGCACAAGAAAATAATAGTTACTATATCATATTTTGGTGTTTTATTCCAAACTATTAAAGTTCTGAATATTTTATAACACAAATGACGATTTGCACTTCATTTAACATAGATGTAGAAACAAAATTCCTGCGACACTGACTTCAGCATTTTGACCCCTGAAAATTCTCATTTTTTACCCCTCGCAATTCGAAGCTAAGGGTCGTTTGGCTTTTACTAGTTGTAGTAGAAGTTTAAGCAGTATATGTTGTTGTAGAAATGGTGGTGGTAGTGGTGGTGGAAGTAGTATTAATAGTATCAGTATTTGTTGTAGTAGTTGTAGTACTAGCAGTAGTACATGTAGTAGTAGTAGTAGTAGTAGTAGTAGTAGTAGTAGTAGTAGTAGTAGTAGTAATAGTAGTAATAGTAGTAGTGGTGGTGGTAGTTGTATAACATTATTTTAAGAAAAATCAAAGGTAAAATAACTTTATACAGGTTGATCATAAAAATGCGTTTTGTCCGCTTTGTTTAGTACTGAGTGAAAATTAAAAATTCAAGGTACACCATAGTACTGAGTTGTTTCTTACATGCCAACCCATATTTAATTAGCATAGAGTTGCTTTTAATCAAAACAAATACCTAAAATTAAATATTATGTACGTACAAAAAACAGGTCATATTACATTAACTGATAGATGTCCAAATACTGACTTATTGTTAATTTTTTTAATTATATCCTCGACGTGTTTAACATAATATGAGTTTGACACAAATGCATGTATATACGAAATTGGCCACTTAACATCACACATTGCTTGCCCTAAAAACGGCAATATTTAAAAACTTATATGGTAAATACTGCATCCAGATAGTCCAACTAGCGAATTATTCCCAGAAAATAATAAATGGCACGAGTAATATTTGGATTTTATATACATTTTTAATATTGCAGAGCTACAAACTTATAATCAACTTCAATAATTTTGTAAATATTTTTGTTACTTCTAACATTAACGAAGGCGAATGAAATAAAACAGTTGTACATATTATTTTACTGTTGCACTCGTACTAAAAATAAAAATTACTTACTTTTGTTGTGTGAATTGTCTGTTATACTTGAGTATTTAATATTTGTCAGAGAGCAATAATTTAACTAGCAGGGCAATGTGAGAATTTTATATAAACACACAAAACACATCGAGAACTAGATTTCAAATAATGTTAACAATAAGTTACGACAAAACATTAATATTTATTTTATATTACTTAAATAAATTATGAACACTACTATTATCAACACCAAAATGTTATGCAATTTTGAAAATGTTTTTGGACGCAAAAACGAATTTATATTTAGCATTTAGCATTAGACCGAATATATACTTGGAAAACACTTTTATCTGAGCAAACGGACTGATCTTTGAATCAAGTAAGCGCTTAAATTCGAAAAGGTGAGCAACTCGATTTGAGACGGCTAATAAGCTAATAAATATATTGGATAAACCGAGGATTAAATGATCCTTCTCAAACGGGTTTAGTTGAGCAACTGGCCTACTAAGTTGTATAACGCTACAGACTAACGTGTGTACTGTATACAAACCATTTCCACGACAAATATCCCGTACTGTAGATTTTGACGCTGAAGAACCGTGTGAAGATGGTTTAATTGGATCTGCAAGTAACATTGAGGATCACAAGTTGGGTTGTTGGGATTTCAAAAGTAGTTTGCAACAGAACGGAACGGACCAAACACACTTATGTGTACTAGTATACGCAGATACATCATGGGAAAACTGATAGGAAGAAACAATCAAACGAGAAACGAGATTTCCATAAATAATTACAGAATTTGAGAAAAATTAACAAAGCAATTTCATTAAGAACACCGGCATGTATGTATGCTATTTAAAACTAGACTATAAAAATAGTCTTGTCAGTCTTAATAACAATGGTATACTAGTACATGCAGTTAACTTAATGGGCGGTAGAGACAAAATCGTGATTTAAATCGTCATTTTCAGATTGACCCAACAGGGTTCGAATATAAGTGAACCTTGCACAGGTAAAAATACCAAATACCTATATAATTATATAAATTTTTCGTAGTGTTATATATTAGAGAGCCGTAGTGAATGTGGTATCTGACTGGCAATCAGGAGTTTTATTCCTAATACAGAAGCGTTCAAGTGATCTTATACAAAGACTCTAAGTACTGGTTCTAATTAGAAAACGGCCTCAAAGGGGTTTCAATGAGCCCCTGGCTTTCAATACAATCTACCTGTAATAAAACTTGGCTCAAACTATTGTTGTCACCGGTAATCATTATTTGCTAAAGAATTTAGTAAAAACTTTCAACATAAACAAAATATACCAATACACACATATTATATATTATATATGATGTACTAGTAATTGACATTCGCTTGCCTTGAGATGTCCCTGCCTGTCCCGGTAAGGTATAATGACTGCGACTTTCTCCCTGGGATCGCACCCCCGGGGCCTGTACCGACCCCCCGGCTCCAGGGCCCGCCTGATGTCGGCAGAAAGTTGGAATGGCTGGGTAAAGGAGTCATTTGGGAGCGGCCCGACTGGAATATATACAAAACACCATACGTGTGCATAACGACTAGAAAATAAGTGTTTAAATTGTCTAAATCGTAAAGACCACTCCTGCCCTTGTACATTTTGTATGCATGTCAATATTCCATTTTATCCCCTATACCATCCAAGGGAGACTAGTACAGCAAACACCCTATGTCCCCTATCTAGGACAACAGGCTGCCCATAGTCTACACCCACTGAGCCGCGATGGTTGTGGGTGGGGGGGGGGGGGGTGCCATCACTCCTATGTATTGCTCCTCTCCCTTAATCCATGCGGTGCAATGCCCCGGCCTTTCCGACCAAAGCCAACCTGGTTGACTTTGGTTACCTTATTTTAAGAACATTTTTTCCATTTTTGTACAACTTTCAGAGTTTTAATTAAACCCGGTCTTAAAGCAGTTTTTAAAGTATACGAGAGGACGGGCCAATTCACTGTTTTAACTATAATATAATCTGTTTGTGAGCAAAACTGTTTTAAATGTACAAATCTTGTTTCTTAATAGCAAAATACATATATTGTGTATTTGACGCAATATTTTATTCTTAATTACTAATGTGCCTTGATTATACTGCACTCAATTAGTGTGGGGACCTTATCCCATAGAACCACTATTACACCCAGACCTGGTTCTTTATTTTATTTCAGTTTTTACTGTATTAATTACGTTGTTGTTTTCCATTCTCCCTTTTATCTCGATGGCATCCCCTCAAAACCCTGGTCTCAACGGCCGCCGTGCCAGTTTGCGTCCCTCCACACTCTTCAAATCCGCCTGCCATCCGATATTCTTATCCGCCATTTAAGTTGTCTGACCCACCCGGTGGCTAAGTACATCTTTTATTATGTCAGTATAAATACTTTGTACATATTTATGGTGTAAATATGTTGTTTTGTTATTTTTTAACAGTTTCATACCTTTTATTGTGGCTCTAAAAAGGTGTCCGTAGCGCATAATACCTTGTACTACTGTTATTTTTAACAGCCACCGAGGTGGGGAACCAGAAATCTTAAAAATCTCATTGGATATTGTTAGTAAAAGCTGCCTAGAACTTTATTTTATGCATACTTCAACCGACAGGGTCTCAAGTTGGAGCATTGAAGGCTATATTCCCTGTCGGCATGTGTGAACAAATGTCAAAATCTTTTAATTTTCTCCTCTGTTATTGCATAACACCAATATTGTGCAGTACACATGTACATATTAGTATTATTCATGTTGTATATATTGCGACATATCTAAGTTTTAACTATTATTTGCTTTTTTAATCAGAGAATTATAAATTCTCTACTCATTACATTCATATATATGCCTTTACATGCACCATTTCAATAAAACCTACATCTACATCATGTAATATTGAATTTGTTTCTTAGTGTACCGTAGCCTATCTCATAGGCATAAGATTACTTCTATAAGTTCCATACACACTACATGGAACAAAATTTGACAATTCAAAGACCTATTCTCTCTGGACATTGTTCACCGCATAGGTATCAGAACCTTATTTTTGTATATAAAACACTATAAATTTATTTTATTAAATACCACTTTGACCCAGGGGTTATATTTTTTTAACACACCTTTTTAGATAATTAAGTTATTTATTCCTCTAGGCAGTAAACAATCATTATAAATAATAGAAATACTCATTAAAAAAAAAATCCATGTAAAAGTGTATTTTTTATGAATTTTTGGTGAACAACACCCATTTCTATAGTAAATAACACATTATGCATGTGCTGTGACCTTCAGAAAGATGCCTGTTTCTGATTGGTCAGAACGCCCATTGAAGTTGGTCAATCCGTTTTTGGTAAATTTGTCGTAAATTTTGACTTTAAACTGCTATTTCCATCGTTCGTTGTGTCATAAATATAATACAGAGCACCATTTAAGTGGTGGGTTATTAACACTTTTGTGTATTGTATACTGTGATTTTTATCCCCACATAGATTTTTAAAATTATGGCACTGTATCCACACTGCAATCTTTATATACGTTGTGAATTCCCATAGTGGAATAGTTATAATAACTGTGATACTATGTTAAGCTGTGTGCTCGGACAATGGTTTATAACCGAAGTCCCGAGGGTAAACAACCTAACATCGTATTAGGGACAGTTTCGCAGTTTGGAAAAACATATCTCTTGAACATGTCCAACTTTCATTCCGGTCTCTAAAGAGAATAATCATTTGGCATCCAAATTTAAGTTATTAGAATGCAAGCATACATTTAATATTTAATGTTGCTGAACTGAAATAATTGTCAAACATAACGTAAACATCATTCTTGTTTTTATAACAATAACTACACACTTTTGTTATCTGACTCCAGTATGTTTCTGTGTGACGGTGACCCGGCAGTGAATCATTTTGACGTGCGTCCTGCATCGGAGACGCAATAATTTTTGAAAGGACGCATACAAATCAAACATGTGTGTCTGACGGACGCATAAATCCAAAAATCAATTCGTTATAATTCTTCGACCAAAACAAAACAATGAATGACGTCACTGACGGTAAAAAGTATACCAACACCGGCGTTTTCATCCAATCACAGTGCATGGCTCGTACGCTTACCTTGACAACGTCCCGTGTTGTTTTTTTTCACGGAGTTTGATTGGATGCATTATTACGAGTTATCCAATTGCTGATCTCGTTACTCAAATGAATGTTTATTAAAATCCCGAATAAAGGTCACCTTTAGAAATATGAATAAAACCAAAAATAAATACATAAAATAGTAAAATAAAAGAATTTTCAACAGCGTATTACGGTAATTCCACCAAAGAAACCAAAGTTAGATATCAACAATAATCAAAGGACGCTCACTGGTTTTGGGGAACAAGGCAATGATTCTGAAATTGAATCGAATCGGCACAGTCTAACAGCCGGTGGCGGTGACTTCGAAGATTCGAGTAAGCGTAAGGGACGTAAGTTCCTGCCAAAATGGCTAAATCTCTATTCGTGGTTTCGTTATGACAATGAGGGACCCACTGATTATATGTATTGCGCCCTAAAAATAATCTTACAATAACATACTCTTTACAATCTCTAGGGTAGCTCTCAGCCTTGACAAATTATTGTTGTTATTTTGCATTTTTAAACTATCAATTAGATCTATGAAAAAATCTATTTTTATAGCATTAAGCTACTAATTATGTAAAGCCACAATTCTTGTGACTTAGTATTTTTATTTGTTTTTATTCTTGATTTTTTTCGGCGTAGCTGTCCAAGATCACTTTTGACCCAGATTTTCTTGCGATAATTATGCAGGGGGGAAATTGAATGCCAATAGAATTGGGCAAATTTTCTATTTCTAGGGAATGCAAACTTCAAACAATGGTTTAACGTATACCAGTAACTGTTGCATACTTTTGGGGAATAAAAATTTACATAATTGTTTACATAAGCGGTTAAAATGAAGTTATAAACATATCCTCGACATATACTCTAGAACTGAGGCTAATTATGAACGTATTTTCTCATTGTATGCCATAAACAGAATGCTATATTCATTCACGTAACGAAATAACTATTTTGTTTAGCCTACATTTATATAAGCGTTACGCTCTATAAGTAGCAATTGTGCAATGTTCCCATGCATAAATCTCACTCACAGAGTTGCCGTTCCATGTAGCCATTGATTCTAGCGAGTTCATTCCACAAAAAGTAGTGGCATTCTAAAAATAGCGCGCGTAGCTAGCAACGAGTATAGTATAGCTGTGTTAATATACTCGTACATGCATAAATAATAGCGTTCAGAGAATCATAAACCTAAAAATTTCAATACGTGTGGAATTTATGTTATAAACTTACTGTTAATTTGATTTAAAATTGTGGTTACGATTTATTAACGATTATTTATAATTGCATCTTTCTATCAACTTCTCCAGTAGATGTTATTTAATCTGTAAAAAGATGCTACATTTTCTATAGATAAAATGTTATTAAAGAAGATTCGGAATATGTCGAATTGTTATTCGCGTAGCATGAATACACAATCTGCAATACTGATTATACACAGGAACCCTTGATATATCATATTTCTACTGATATAATTTAAAATCGCCATAGTGTAATGAATTTTTATGTTTGCATTATCAAAAATAAAGTCTTAACATTTCAAAAATCGCTGAATGTTCCCTGACTATTGCTTTTTATTGGGATACACAGGGTACATGCTTATTTGACTTCAAATCGTTATTATATTAGATAACTAACGTGAATGGTATATTACCGGTACTATAAATAACTATATAGACTCGTCTGATACATAATAATTTTCCCGAAATTATTTTCTTACATTGTTAGTTTGTTAAATTGGCTTGACAAATTCAGATAACAATTTTGTTAACCTAAATTATTTTGGTTATTCATATATCACTGGTGGAAACATGGAGTTGTATGATTGGTTTATTCACGGCATAGATATTAATTATAATTCTATTTAATTTTTAAATTTATAAATTTATCTCAAATTAACTTTTGGGTCCGAGAAGTTTTCTGATAGTGTCCGAAAAATCTGGGGTCCAATAAGTCCCCTAATATTGGTGGGGACCAAAAAATCTGGGATCTGAGAAGTCACGTAACCGATCATCTTGGCCGTCTGTTTAGGTAATCCTTAAATGACATCTCAATATTAATTTCAACGCCGATTGTCTTTCTTTAAAGACATTTCTTGTTTATATTTACCCAGGTATTGGTATTTTATGCCAGGGGTCATTTGACAATTGGTTTTCTGATTGTACTGAAATCCAATTGAATAGTCAATACTAGTCAAAATTTGTTTTAACTACCGTATTTACCCTATGTATTGGGACACCCTAAATATTGGGACACCCCTATTTTTCGGAAAAATAATTATTTTTTAGTCCCTTAATATTGGGACACTTTTGAAATTTGATTTTTTTCGTGTCCCTAAATATTGGGACACAAAAATATAATGGTAAATTGTCTTCAATTTTGCCAGTTTGAAATAAATATCTCTCGCTTTCAATATGATCAGAGTAGTATAGATCTACTGTACACCGTATATTGCAATAGATATGCTGCAAATCATAAGAGTGTGTCCCTTTTATATAATAAAAACTACAAAGACTACCTTTTTCAAAATTGTAATGCATGCATTACGTCATGTGCGTAAAATGATATTCATATTAAATAATTTATTGAACTTCTTATAACAAACTATACAATTGTCAATTAATGTCAATTAACAGTTACCAGTATTAGGGTAACTACCCGGTAGAATGTGATAATTGTCGGGTCTCTCATGAAGCCAATTAGTGTGCCACATGGGGCGTTCTTATCGCTAAACAAACACGTCTAGGGCCTGTTTAATTGACCCGTGGTGCAAACTATTTACTAACACGTTATATTACCCGGTGTTCTTTATTGACACGCTCCACTCAGTTAAGCACGCGGCATAACGACAATCGGTGTGTGTGTGAAAATACATTGGGTCGAATATGACCCTATATTTTGGGAAACATTTTAGGGAATTATTTTTTTATTGGGACAAGAAAAATTGTAATTATTTTCAAGTGTCCCAATACATAGGGTATATACGATACTCAACTGTCATGTTGCATATTGTACAAGTGAGTTGTTAGACTGAATTGTTAGTGTGAGTTGTTTAATAAAATATGTTCAATCTTGTTAAAAGTGTTGTATTGCAATACACTTCAAAAGCCATTATTTGATGGAAAAATATTGGGACTCATTGAATTGGTTTGGGACTCATTGTTTCAAAATATGTGAGTCCCAAGGACTCATAACGTCAGATTTCAAAATGATTCACGAAACGCATCCTGTGTATTTAATGCTATCATGATGAAAAACCAAGATAAGATCAGTCGGCACCCGGGAGTTTTCTTCAGATAAGTCGCTGGAGATGCCATAAAACTTAAACAGTGTGTAAGATTCGACAAAGGTTCAATGCATTTTCAAACTTTAACGTTAAAAACGACCAAAAGAATATGTGTTTATTTTAAAATAAATTGCATAGATGCAAAGCTCCTTAATATCAACCATTGATACGGACATGAACCAGCCGGTGAGGCAAGTAAAATAGGGCACGCTTATTTTTAACCTATTTCATGTCTCACGAGTGCTCTACCATTGAACAGACACCAGCGGAGACACTTATATAGCCCCTCTCAAACTCGTACCTAACTCCTGGGGCCACAGGGGACAGTAGTTGGGACGCTTGAGCCCCAGTGACTGTTCCACTCGAACTCCAGTGTTTGGTTCTTGCCTCTGCCCGGTCCGCTGTCCCCGCGAGCCGGTATCATTTTCAGATGCATTTCCGATGAATTTTCCAATGAATTTACGGATTTTTGATAATGAACCGTTACCCCGTTGATTGTTTGTTGATGAGTTAGAAGGCAGCGATTCATTTTCCTCAGCCGCTTTGTATGAACTGGACTGATCTTTTACGAGTTTATAACCAGTTGGTTTAAGCCGAAGATATGAAATTCGCTCTGAGGTATCGAGTGTGGCACTTTCATTACGATAAAACCAAGCTCTTCTAGACGTTTTTGAGTTGTTTATATGATAATGCGGTGTGTAGTACACGAACAGAATGGCACCGAAAATGATCAGAGTCACCATGCATGCTTGCAGCGCTCTCCGGATGTGGCGCACCATTTTGGCGATCCCCTACGTCAAGTAATGGTACCACACTTGGCAATGGCGTTGGTTCTGTGTCTTTCGTCTGTAGATAAAAGAGTAACTATTAATACTAGTATTTGAAATTTTCGCTTTTAAACATCTCTGTATTCCACAATAATTTAATCTAGTTGCATAATTTAATAATTTAAATTACATGTAGTTTGAAACCACTGATACTGAAATGACAATTCGTATATTTGTTATGTTTTAAATATACTTAAATACATATATAAATATAATTATATTTGTACATTGCAAATTTCTGCTCAAAAGTTATATAATTATTAACAGTAAACCTCCATTGATACTGTTAACATCGTATTTTTATCTTTTCCAAATTTGTACATAATTCCAATTTAAACATTGGAAGCCTTCTTGTGTATAGTCAACGTAATGTGCGTCGTAAAGTGTCGTCCCGGATCAGCCTGTGCAGTCCGCACAGGCTAATCCTGGACGGCACTTTCGGCCTACAGTAGATTTATGTTTAGAAGAGACTTTATTGAAACAGAAAATACGTACAATAAAAGCGGAAAGTGCCGTTCTTGACTGCACAGGCTAATCCGGAACAACACTTTAAGCACATGCATTAAGTCCTGTTTTCCCACGACATGCCTCACATGTGTTTTATTGCGTAACTGTAACTTGAAAACTCGCTTCCATAAGGAATGCGCAGGCAGCAGTGGAAAAACGATTGTTATCAATTTTTTAGTGTATTAAATTTACAATATCGGTTCTGTTCCAATTTATTTTGTATTTTCAAAACATTTGGTTCGGGGATCCGAGGAACTTAAAATCAACAAACTCTGGCCTGACGTCGATGCCCCGACGTTTTCAAAACTTGAACAGCGTTACAAACAGAAACGTTGGCATTTATTATTCCATTTAAGCTGCTCTGCCTCACTTTAAACAAGGGAATACATGGAATGCGATGTTGTGGGTATAGAAAGAAGTCGACGTAGTGCAAACACGATGTTTATGTCGTTAAAATGTCAAATAGACGCTACTGCGTTGTTCACCGGAGGTTCGGCGTTGAATTCTTGTTATTGCTAGACACCATGCACCGGTACTCAGTCAATAACATTAGATGATAATGGGTTCTACAAGTTACTTAAAATGATTTACACATTATACCAGTATAGTTGAATGGTGAAAAATTTGTCAGTAATTATGCACGCAAGATTATGCATTTGTTATCAAATGACAATTATTGCAACAATGTTATAATTAAGTTTTGTTAGTAAAACTATAGCATTTTAATATAAATATATGAAACACATTTACTATGTCTTTAGAATTTTATTTGGCGATACTGCTCCTTTATATACTGATTTCATTTCAAGTGTAAAAAATTAATTGGTTTCCTACCTTTAAACAGCACTGTCGAGCAATTCACATGCACTCGCGGTTGCAGATAAGACTACTCGGTATGAATTTAACTTTTCATATGCCTAATTTTAGCCACAAGCATGACTAAGTTATGAATACCATTACATTTGTTTCATAGACGGTATTGGTTTATACCCGACCAATCAATTACAATAAAATTCATCAAACTGTACTGACTTTGTCGTTTATCTAAAATCTACAGACTAGATTACACCGTATATCGTGCTGCATACATGACCATGTATTATTTATTGGCCAAGTCTAAAATCTACAGACTAGATTACACCGTATATCGTGCTGCAGACATGACCATCTATTATTTATTGGCCAAGTCTAACATCTACAGACTAGATTACACCGTATATCGTGCTGCAGACATGACTAGATTACACCGTATATCGTGCTGCAGACATGACCATCTATTATTTATTGGCCAAGTCTAAAATCTACAGACTAGATTACACCGTATATCGTGCTGCAGACATGACCATCTATTATTTATTGGCCAAGTCTAAATCTACAGACTAGATTACACCGTATATCGTGCTGCAGACATGACTAGATTACACCGTATATCGTTCTGCAGACATGACTAGATTACACCGTATATCGTGCTGCAGACATGACTAGATTACAACGTATATCGTGTTGCAGACATGACTAGATTACACCGTATATCGTGCTGCGGACATGACCATCTATTATTTATTGGCCAAGTCTAAAATCTACAGACTAGATTACACCGTATATCGTGCTGCAGACATGATTAGATTACACCGTATATCGTGCTGCAGACATGACTAGATTACACAGTATATCGTGCTACAGACATGACTAGATTACACCGTATATCGTGCTGCAGACATGACTAGATTACACCGTATATCGTGCTGCAGACATGACCATCTATTATTTATTGGCCAAGTCTAAAATCTACAGACTAGATTACACCGTATATCGTGCTGCAGACATGACTAGATTACACCGTATATCGTGCTGCAGACATGACCATCTATTATTTATTGGCCAAGTCTAAAATCAACAGACTAGATTACACCGTATATCGTGCTGCAGACATGACTAGATTACACCGTATATCGTGCTGCAGACATGACTAGATTACACCGTATATCGTGCTGCAGACATTACTAGATTACACCGTATATCGTGCTGCAGACATGACTAGATTACACCGTATATCGTGCTGCAGACATGACTAGATTACACCGTACATCGTGCTGCAGACATGACTAGATTACACCGTATATATTGCTACAGACATGACTAGATTACACCGTATATCGTGCTGCAGATATGACTAGATTACACCGTATATCGTGCTGCAGACATGACCATCTATTATTTATTGGCCAAGTCTAACATCTACAGACTAGATTACACCGTATATCGTGCTGCAGACATGACCATCTATTATTTATTGGCCAAGTCTAAAATCTACAGACTAGATTACACCGTATATCGTGCTGCAGACATGACCATCTATTATTTATTGGCCAAGTCTAAATCTACAGACTAGATTACACCTTATATCGTGCTGCAGACATGACTAGATTACACCGTATATCGTTCTGCAGACATGATTAGATTACACCGTATATCGTGCTGCAGACACGACTAGATTACACCGTATATCGTGCTGCAGACATGACCATCTATTATTTATTGGCCAAGTCTAAAATCTACAGACTAGATTACACCGTATATCGTGCTGCAGACATGACTAGATTACACTGTATATCGTGCTGCAGACATGACGAGATTACACCGTATATCGTGCTGCAGACATGACTATATTACACCGTATATCGTGCTGCAGGCATGACTAGATTGCACCGTATATCGTGGTGCAGACATGACTAGATTACACCGTATATCGTGCTGCAGACATGACTAGATTACACCGTATATCGTGCTGCAGATATGACTAGATTACACCGTATATCGTGCTGCAGACATGACTAGATTACACCGTATATCGTGCTGCAGACATGACTAGATTACACCGTATATCGTGTTGCAGACATGACTAGATTACACCGTATATCGTGCTGCAGACATGACCATCTATTATTTATTGGCCAAGTCTAACATCTACAGACTAGATTACACCGTATATCGTGCTGCAGACATGACCATCTATTATTTATTGGCCAAGTCTAAAATCTACAGACTAGATTACACCGAATATCGTGCTGCAGACATGACCATCTATTATTTATTGGCCAAGTCTAAATCTACAGACTATATTACACCGTATATCGTGCTGCAGACATGACTAGATTACACCATATATCGTTCTGCAGACATGACTAGATTACACCGTATATCGTGCTGCAGACATGACTAGATTACACCGTATATCGTGCTGCAGACACGACTAGATTACACCGTATATCGTGCTGCAGACATGACCATCTATTATTTATTGGCCAAGTCTAAAATCTACAGACTAGATTACACCGTATATCGTGCTGCAGACATGACTAGATTACACTGTATATCGTGCTGCAGACATGACTAGATTACACCGTATATCGTGCTGCAGACATGACTAGATTACACCGTATATCGTGCTGCAGACATGACTAGATTACACCGTATATCGTGCTGCAGACATGACTAGATTGCACCGTATATCGTTGTGCAGACATGACTAGATTACACCGTATATCGTGCTGCAGACATGACTAGATTACACCGTATATCGTTCTGCAGACATGACTAGATTACACCGTATATCGTGCTGCAGACATGACTAGATTACACCGTATATCGTGCTGCAGACATGACTAGATTACACCGTATATCGTGCTGCAGACATGACTAGATTACAACGTATATCGTGTTGCAGACATGACTAGATTACACCGTATATCGTGCTGCAGACATGACCATCTATTATTTATTGGCCAAGTCTAAAATCTACAGACTAGATTACACCGTATATCGTGCAGCAGACATGACTAGATTACACCGTATATCGTGCTGCAGACATGACTAGATTACACCGTATATCGTGCTGCAGACATGACTAGATTACACCGTACATCGTGCTGCAGACATGACTAGATTACACCGTATATCTTGCTACAGACATGACTAGATTACACCGTATATCGTGCTGCAGATATGACTAGATTACACCGTATATCGTGCTGCAGACATGACTCGATTACACCGTAGATCGTGTTGCAGACATGACTAGATTACACCGTATATCATGCTGCAGACATGACTAGATTACACCGTATGTCGTGCTGCAGACATGACTAGATTACACCGTATATCGTGCTGCAGACATGACCATCTATTATTTATTGGCCAAGTCTAAAATCTACAGACTAGATTACACCGTATATCGTTCTGCAGACATGACTAGATTACACCGTATATCGTTCTGCAGACATGACTAGATTACACCGTATATCGTGCTGCAGACATGACTAGATTACACCGTATATCGTGCTGCAGACATGACCATCTATTATTTATTGGCCAAGTCTAAAATCTACAGACTAGATTACACCGTATATCGTTCTGCAGACATGACTAGATTACACCGTATATCGTTCTGCAGACATGACTAGATTACACCGTATATCGTGCTGCAGACATGACTTGATTACACCGTATATCGTGCTGCAGACATGACTAGATTACACCGTATATCGTGCTGCAGACATGACTAGATTACAACGTATATCGTGTTGCAGACATGACTAGATTACACCGTATATCGTGCTGCGGACATGACCATCTATTATTTATTGGCCAAGTCTAAAATCTACAGACTAGATTACACCGTATATCGTGCTGCAGACATGATTCGATTACACCGTATATCGTGCTGCAGACATGACTATAATTACACCGTATATCGTGCTACAGACATGACTAGATTACACCGTATATCGTGCTGCAGACATGACTAGATTACAACGTATATCGTGCTGCATACATGACCATCTATTATTTATTGGCCAAGTCTAAAATCTACAGACTAGATTACACCGTATATCGTGCTGCAGACATGACTAGATTACACCGTATATCGTGGTGCAGACATGACTAGATTACACCGTATATCGTGCTGCAGACATGACTAGATTACACCGTATATCGTGCTGCAGACATGACTAGATTACACCGTATATCGTGCTGCAGACATGACTAGATTACACAGTATATCGTGCTGCAGACATGACTAGATTACACCGTATATCGTGCTGCAGACATTACTAGATTACACCGTATATCGTGCTGCAGACATGACTAGATTACACCGTAGATCGTGTTGCAGACATTACTAGATTACACCGTATTTCGTGCTGCAGGCATGACTAGATTACACCGTATATCGTGCTGCAGACATTACTAGATTACACCGTATATCGTGTTGCAGACATGACTAGATTACACCGTATATCGTGCTGCAGACATTACTAGATTACACCGTATATCGTGCTGCAGACATGACTAGATTACACCGTAGATCGTGTTGCGGTCATGAATAGATTACACCGTATATCGTGCTGCAGACATGACTAGATTACACCGTATATCGTGCTGCAGACATGACTAGATTACACCGTATATCGTGTTGCAGACATGACTAGATTACACCGTATATCGTGCTGCAGACATGACCATCTATTATTTATTGGCCAAGTCTAAATCTACAGACTATATTACACCGTATATCGTGCTGCAGACATGACTATATTACACCATATATCGTTCTGCAGACATGACTATATTACACCATATATCGTTCTGCAGACATGACTAGATTACACCGTATATCGTGCTGCAGACATGACTAGATTACACCGTATATCGTGCTGCAGACACGACTAGATTACACCGTATATCGTGCTGCAGACATGACCATCTATTATTTATTGGCCAAGTCTAAAATCTACAGACTAGATTACACCGTATATCGTGCTGCAGACATGACTAGATTACACTGTATATCGTGCTGCAGACATGACTAGATTACACCGTATATCGTGCTGCAGACATGACTAGATTACACCGTATATCGTGCTGCAGACATGACTAGATTGCACCGTATATCGTTGTGCAGACATGACTAGATTACACCGTATATCGTGCTGCAGACATGACTAGATTACACCGTATATCGTTCTGCAGACATGACTAGATTACACCGTATATCGTGCTGCAGACATGACTAGATTACACCGTATATCGTTCTGCAGACATGACTAGATTACACCGTATATCGTGCTGCAGACATGACTAGATTACACCGTATATCGTGCTGCAGACATGACTAGATTACACCGTATATCGTGCTGCAGACATGACCATCTATTATTTATTGGCCAAGTCTAAAATCTACAGACTAGATTACACCGTATATCGTGCTGCAGACATGACTAGATTACACCGTATATCGTGCTGCAGACATGACTAGATTACAACGTATATCGTGTTGCAGACATGACTAG
The DNA here is from genome assembly GCA_027627225.1 of Congeria kusceri. NCBI lineage: Eukaryota > Metazoa > Mollusca > Bivalvia > Myida > Dreissenidae > Congeria > Congeria kusceri. The sequence continues at coordinate 73,144,168 of CM051025.1, forward strand.
ATTACACCGTATATCGTGCTGCGGACATGACCATCTATTATATATTGGCCAAGTCTAAAATCTACAGACTAGATTACACCGTATATCGTGCTGCAGACATGATTCGATTACACCGTATATCGTGCTGCAGACATGACTATAATTACACCGTATATCGTGCTACAGACATGACTAGATTACACCGTATATCGTGCTGCAGACATGACTACATTACACCGTATATCGTGCTGCATACATGACCATCTATTATTTATTGGCCAAGTCTAAAATCTACAGACTAGATTACACCGTATATCGTGCTGCAGACATGACTAGAATACACCGTATATCGTGCTGCAGACATGACTAGATTACACCGTATATCGTGCTGCAGACATGACTAGATTACACCGTATATCGTGCTGCAGACATGACTAGATTACACCGTATATCGTGCTGCAGACATGACTAGATTACACAGTATATCGTGCTGCAGACATGACTAGATTACACCGTATATCGTGCTGCAGACATTACTAGATTACACCATATATCGTGCTGCAGACATGACTAGATTACACCGTAGATCGTGTTGCAGACATTACTAGATTACACCGTATATCGTGCTGCAGACATGACTAGATTACACCGTATATCGTGCTGCAGACATGACTAGATTACACCGTATATCGTGTTGCAGACATGACTAGATTACACCGTATATCGTGCTGCAGACATTACTAGATTACACCGTATATCGTGCTGCAGACATGACTAGATTACACAGTAGATCGTGTTGCGGTCATGAATAGATTACACCGTATATCGTGCTGCAGACATGACTAGATTACACCGTATATCGTGCTGCAGACATGACTAGATTACACCGTATATCGTGTTGCAGACATGACTAGATTACACCGTATATCGTGCTGCAGACATGACCATCTATTATTTATTGGCCAAGTCTAAATCTACAGACTATATTACACCGTATATCGTGCTGCAGACATGACTATATTACACCATATATCGTTCTGCAGACATGACTAGATTACACCGTATATCGTGCTGCAGACATGACTAGATTCCACCGTATATCGTGCTGCAGGCACGACTAGATTACACCGTATATCGTGCTGCAGAAATGACCATCTATTATTTATTGGCCAAGTCTAAAATCTACAGACTAGATTACACCGTATATCGTGCTGCAGACATGACTAGATTACACCGTAGATCGTGTTGCAGACATTACTAGATTACACCGTATATCGTGCTGCAGACATGACTAGATTACACCGTATATCGTGCTGCAGACATTACTAGATTACACCGTATATCGTGTTGCAGACATGACTAGATTACACCGTATATCGTGCTGCAGACATTACTAGATTACACCGTATATCGTGCTGCAGACATGACTAGATTACACCGTAGATCGTGTTGCGGTCATGAATAGATTACACCGTATATCGTGCTGCAGACATGACTAGATTACACCGTATATCGTGCTGCAGACATGACTAGATTACACCGTATATCGTGTTGCAGACATGACTAGATTACACCGTATATCGTGCTGCAGACATGACCATCTATTATTTATTGGCCAAGTCTAAATCTACAGACTATATTACACCGTATATCGTGCTGCAGACATGACTATATTACACCATATATCGTTCTGCAGACATGACTATATTACACCATATATCGTTCTGCAGACATGACTAGATTACACCGTATATCGTGCTGCAGACATGACTAGATTACACCGTATATCGTGCTACAGACACGACTAGATTACACCGTATATCGTGCTGCAGACATGACCATCTATTATTTATTGGCCAAGTCTAAAATCTACAGACTAGATTACACCGTATATCGTGCTGCAGACATGACTAGATTACACTGTATATCGTGCTGCAGACATGACTAGATTACACCGTATATCGTGCTGCAGACATGACTAGATTACACCGTATATCGTGCTGCAGACATGACTAGATTACACCGTATATCGTGCTGCAGACATGACTAGATTGCACCGTATATCGTTGTGCAGACATGACTAGATTACACCGTATATCGTGCTGCAGACATGACTAGATTACACCGTATATCGTTCTGCAGACATGACTAGATTACACCGTATATCGTGCTGCAGACATGACTAGATTACACCGTATATCGTTCTGCAGACATGACTAGATTACACCGTATATCGTGCTGCAGACATGAATAGATTACAACGTATATCGTGTTGCAGACATGACTAGATTACACCGTATATCGTGCTGCAGACATGACCATCTATTATTTATTGGCCAAGTCTAAAATCTACAGACTAGATTACACCGTATATCGTGCTGCAGACATGATTAGATTACACCGTATATCGTGCTGCAGACATGACTAGATTACACCGTATATCGTGCTGCAGACATGACTAAATTACACCGTATATCGTGCTGCAGACATGACTAGATTACACCGCATATCGTGCTGCAGACATGACCATCTATTATTTATTGGCCAAGTCTAAAATCTACAGACTAGATTACACCGTATATCGTGCTGCAGACATGACTAGATTACACCGTATATCGTGCTGCAGACATGACTAGATTACACCGTATATCGTGCTGCAGACATGACTAGATTACACCGTATATCGTGCAGCAGACATGACTAGATTACACCGTATATCGTGCTGCAGACATGACTAGATTACACCGTATATCGTGCTGCAGACATGACTAGATTACACCGTACATCGTGCTGCAGACATGACTAGATTACACCGTATATCTTGCTACAGACATGACTAGATTACACCGTATATCGTGCTGCAGATATGACTAGATTACACCGTATATCGTGCTGCAGACATGACTCGATTACACCGTAGATCGTGTTGCAGACATGACTAGATTACACCGTATATCATGCTGCAGACATGACTAGATTACACCGTATATCGTGCTGCAGACATGACTAGATTACACCGTATATCGTGCTGCAGACATGACCATCTATTATTTATTGGCCAAGTCTAAAATCTACAGACTAGATTACACCGTATATCGTTCTGCAGACATGACTAGATTACACCGTATATCGTTCTGCAGACATGACTAGATTACACCGTATATCGTGCTGCAGACATGACTTGATTACACCGTATATCGTGCTGCAGACATGACTAGATTACACCGTATATCGTGCTGCAGACATGACTAGATTACAACGTATATCGTGTTGCAGACATGACTAGATTACACCGTATATCGTGCTGCGGACATGACCATCTATTATTTATTGGCCAAGTCTAAAATCTACAGACTAGATTACACCGTATATCATGCTGCAGACATGATTCGATTACACCGTATATTGTGCTGCAGACATGACTATAATTACACCGTATATCGTGCTACAGACATGACTAGATTACACCGTATATCGTGCTGCAGACATGACTAGATTACACCGTATATCGTGCTGCATACATGACCATCTATTATTTATTGGCCAAGTCTAAAATCTACAGACTAGATTACACCGTATATCGTGCTGCAGACATGACTAGATTACACCGTATATCGTGCTGCAGACATGACTAGATTACACCGTATATCGTGCTGCAGACATGACTAGATTACACCGTATATCGTGCTGCAGACATGACTAGATTACACCGTATATCGTGCTGCAGACATGACTAGATTACACAGTATATCGTGCTGCAGACATGACTAGATTACACCGTATATCGTGCTGCAGACATTACTAGATTACACCGTATATCGTGCTGCAGACATGACTAGATTACACCGTAGATCGTGTTGCAGACATTACTAGATTACACCGTATATCGTGCTGCAGACATGACTAGATTACACCGTATATCGTGCTGCAGACATGACTAGATTACACCGTATATCGTGTTGCAGACATGACTAGATTACACCGTATATCGTGCTGCAGACATTACTAGATTACACCGTATATCGTGCTGCAGACATGACTAGATTACACAGTAGATCGTGTTGCGGTCATGAATAGATTACACCGTATATCGTGCTGCAGACATGACTAGATTACACCGTATATCGTGCTGCAGACATGACTAGATTACACCGTATATCGTGCTGCAGACATGACTAGATTACACCGTACATCGTGCTGCAGACATGACTAGATTACACCGTATATCTTGCTACAGACATGACTAGATTACACCGTATATCGTGCTGCAGATATGACTAGATTACACCGTATATCGTGCTGCAGACATGACTCGATTACACCGTAGATCGTGTTGCAGACATGACTAGATTACACCGTATATCATGCTGCAGACATGACTAGATTACACCGTATATCGTGCTGCAGACATGACTAGATTACACCGTATATCGTGCTGCAGACATGACCATCTATTATTTATTGGCCAAGTCTAAAATCTACAGACTAGATTACACCGTATATCGTTCTGCAGACATGACTAGATTACACGGTATATCGTTCTGCAGACATGACTAGATTACACCGTATATCGTGCTGCAGACATGACTTGATTACACCGTATATCGTGCTGCAGACATGACTAGATTACACCGTATATCGTGCTGCAGACATGACTAGATTACAACGTATATCGTGTTGCAGACATGACTAGATTACACCGTATATCGTGCTGCGGACATGACCATCTATTATTTATTGGCCAAGTCTAAAATCTACAGACTAGATTACACCGTATATCATGCTGCAGACATGATTCGATTACACCGTATATCGTGCTGCAGACATGACTATAATTACACCGTATATCGTGCTACAGACATGACTAGATTACACCGTATATCGTGCTGCAGACATGACTAGATTACACCGTATATCGTGCTGCATACATGACCATCTATTATTTATTGGCCAAGTCTAAAATCTACAGACTAGATTACACCGTATATCGTGCTGCAGACATGACTAGATTACACCGTATATCGTGCTGCAGACATGACTAGATTACACCGTATATCGTGCTGCAGACATGACTAGATTACACCGTATATCGTGCTGCAGACATGACTAGATTACACCGTATATCGTGCTGCAGACATGACTAGATTACACAGTATATCGTGCTGCAGACATGACTAGATTACACAGTATATCGTGCTGCAGACATTACTAGATTACACCGTATATCGTGCTGCAGACATGACTAGATTACACCGTAGATCGTGTTGCAGACATTACTAGATTACACCGTATATCGTGCTGCAGACATGACTAGATTACACCGTATATCGTGCTGCAGACATGACTAGATTACACCGTATATCGTGTTGCAGACATGACTAGATTACACCGTATATCGTGCTGCAGACATTACTAGATTACACCGTATATCGTGCTGCAGACATGACTAGATTACACAGTAGATCGTGTTGCGGTCATGAATAGATTACACCGTATATCGTGCTGCAGACATGACTAGATTACACCGTATATCGTGCTGCAGACATGACTAGATTACACCGTATATCGTGTTGCAGACATGACTAGATTACACCGTATATCGTGCTGCAGACATGACCATCTATTATTTATTGGCCAAGTCTAAATCTACAGACTATATTACACCGTATATCGTGCTGCAGACATGACTATATTACACCATATATCGTTCTGCAGACATGACTAGATTACAAGGTATATCGTGCTGCAGACATGACTAGATTCCACCGTATATCGTGCTGCAGGCACGACTAGATTACACCGTATATCGTGCTGCAGAAATGACCATCTATTATTTATTGGCCAAGTCTAAAATCTACAGACTAGATTACACCGTATATCGTGCTGCAGACATGACTAGATTACACTGTATATCGTGCTGCAGACATGACTAGATTACACCGTATATCGTGCTGCAGACATGACTAGATTACACCGTATATCGTGCTGCAGACATGACTATATTACACCGTATATCGTGCTGCAGACATGACTAGATTGCACCGTATATCGTGGTGCAGACATGACTATATTACACCGTATAACGTGCTGCAGACATGACTAGATTACACCGTATATCGTTCTGCAGACATGACTAGATTACACCGTATATCGTGCTGCATACATTACTAGATTACACCGTATATCGTGCTGCAGACATGACTAGATTACACCGTATATCGTGCTGCAGACATGACTAGATTACACCGTATATCGTGCTGCAGACATGACTAGATTACACCTTATATCGTGTTGCAGACATGACTAGATTACACCGTATATCGTGTTGCAGGCATGACTAGATTACACCGTATATCGTGCTGCAGACATGACCATCTATTATTTATTGGCCAAGGCCTATGCTGATTTTGATAAAGCTCCTGAATTTTAAATAATGTTCTTGAATTCTCTAAGTCTTCGGTTATTTCTATTATGCTTCCGGTTACTTGAATAAAGGTGTCTTCCCACCAAACAGGAACTAATTCATTTCGTTCTTTTCTTCTGAATGGGGTATGAATTACTAAAGTTTTAAAAGCAACAAAAACATACACAAATTGATCTAAATGTTGGACCTAAGACTGAGTTATGTGAAGCGGTTAATATATAATATATATGATATATTATGTTGATATACGACTAATGGCCCATAAGTGTAAGTATATGTAATGATGTCATAGACTTTGTTATTATCAATAAATCATCACTTATACGTATACCTTTAAAAAGATAGCTGTTATAAATGCTAACATACTATAGTTTCCAGTCAGTGAAACAATATGTAGTAAAACTGTCTATAGAATGAACGGTACTCGTGTAAGATTTCGCCTCAATGGGCGTAGAGGTGAAACGGTTTGTAGACTTTACAGTTCTCTGGCCTATGCATCAAGAATGCAAACTCGGGACTGGGCGAGTGTGCATTGAGCATATAGCTTGACGTTGTACACTAAATCACAAGGAGATGTCTGCTTTTAAATTGCGGAAATGCAAGCTACCATCGTTCAAAATACGTCCCAATTTTACTATTTGTGAGCAAGCTACTTAAAAACTGTGCATCAAAGAAACGAGAGCATACTACATATTTATGCGTTGTCCATTTAAATTCCTAGTGACACAATTGAGCCCCGCAAATACATGGCGGGCCTCATTGCCAAGCGTTTCAGTGTGCAGTTAAACGCTTCATGTCTAAGGGATACAATGCTTTTTACATTCGTCCGTTTTCTCTGTGTCCCGTCAGTGGTTTGCAGTGCCCAGAGGTCTGTTAAAGTCGTGACGTACAACACGGGGCTGACGCCAAGGGTGGCCCACTATGAAGAGAGACGGAACATGATCGGTGACGCAATACGGGAACTCGGTGCTGACGTCATATGTCTACAGGAGACAAGTGATTATTAAATCGTATGTGTTGGTTGTCGAGAAGAATGAACTATTGATAAAACGTAACAATGAAAAAGGTTCAAACGAAATAAATCGAGGAAGATGATAAATTCGATGTAACGGCTTTAAAAACAATGCCATGTATTATCTTAAAAGACGGAAAAAGCATAATTATAAAAGTCTAGAAATACGTTTAAGGTCCTATGAAACAATTAAAACTTGCCGCCTCAAATGGGACTTAATCAACACACATTGAAAGTGGGAACACATAATTTAATTTTATGAACATTGCGTTATATTGTTTTTCCCTTAGGTCTGGTTTTTCATCAACATGGAAGCCATCATTGACGCCGTCGGGAGTGACCGCTACCCGCACACCTTCAGTGGCATCCACGTCGGCTTCGGTCAGCTGCCGGCGACTCATTTCACGGACGCTCCTTGCAGGACCGTCGGCTTCAGCGTAGCGTTCCTTCCGCATTTTCGAGCTAAATGCGCCACCCTAGGGTCGCATGTTGAAATGCTCACGTGCGCGAAACGCAGCTGCCGGATGTTGGTACCCTGACACTGCAGTGCATCACGTGTCTCGTGCTGTCCGGTACCAGTAACATCTTGCCAAGGTGTGCGCTGTCTACGAGTATTACTGCGAATGTTTAAGTAAAATAGCTCGTAGAATTATCGAATACTAGTGAAATATAACTACAGAGTATATGAGCATGTATTTTACCGTGATTTATATTGATTAACTGTATATGACATTTATAAAACTTTAGAATTAAAAAAATCGTGTTTCAGATCATATTTATACAAGTGTTAACAGTTCATAATGAATAACATACTGTAAATTATTTTCAAGATCTGAAGAATGTCAAGCAGATATTATGTTAGTATAATATGTGTACATGTATAATATACCGGAAGCATTCATTGGCGTAGCTAGAAAGAAACGAGATATCTTGTATACGTTGTATTAGTCCATTTATATATTAATATATTGTTTTCATTATAATTATGATTTTAATATTTTGGGGGCAGCTGTGTAGAGGACGGAGGAACCCGCTTCAACGAGCTGGGGTTGTTGTTGTTGAGTAAGCGGACTCTAGGGCTAATGCGCACGAGGCGCTTTGTGGACCACACTGTGTTCCTTCCCGGAGGCTACATTGAGGCAGAGGTAAGTAGGTCAGTCGTCAAGAGCAGACGACAATAGATTTCAATCAGAACCATTCAATTTTTAAACCTCACAATACTTTTAAACGTATGCAGTTCGTTTGTTTGAAGAGCATTTTTCAATAAATTTATTGTAATAATGAAAAACATTCGTCAGTTTGTTCTTATTGTACCCTTTGTAGATATCACACCTTTTCGATAGTTATCCCAACTTGTAAAAGCGACCAAAAGCAGTCTTTTTTCTCGGCAGCCTTTTCTGTAACTGAATATTGCCGCCACCCCCCCCCCCCCCCCACCCCCCTCTAAATCAAAATCCTGTAGCCGCGCCTGTTGGTTGTAATATCTGTATTGGTTTACCCTTTTGAAATATGGCCGCGGAAAATTGGACTATTTTTGGACATTTTGACGTGTTTGGTAAAATGAAAATAATCCTATTTAAAACTGTATTCATCTTAATCGATTTATTACCAAAGATTGTGCATCAGATTTAATTTGGTATTTTTTTGCAGACGGTGAATTTTCATTTTCAGACGGACAGACTGGGGAGTATTGCGTGCGTACACACCAGCGCCAATCTGGAATCACGATATTTCGAAGGTGTACTTCATGTAACAATTACATACATACAGACGTGTTGAAAAACTAAACAATAATAATAGCGATTTAGGTTGATTAATTATTTAAAAAAAAAAAGTATGTTCGCGTTACCGAAATGATCAATGGATACTATAAATTTCTGAAAATATTTGAAAAAAAGTGATATTATTGAGGAAATATTTCAGAACGAAAATGAATAGCAAAATTATATGCTGCGTATGCTCGTAGTGTGTTGGCAATAATTGTGCATGTCTTTGTGGGAAAGTTGAAACACAATGACGCCGTTCAAATTATTATTTTTTTAGCTATATCGTTAAACAGATTGTCATTATCGTTTTTTTTTTAATCTTTTTTCTTTGTTAATTTTTCAGCAACATAATGTCTATTGTGTCTGGTAAAATATGATTAAGTTTTGTTAGAAATATACAATAAACGCTCTGGAGCGCACCGTTATTCAATGCTTGATTATCAATCCGCATACATGTACATTGTATCCGACCTGGAATATGGAAGCTGGTCCCAGCAGAACCTGGCAGAGGTCCAGCACCAGAGGGCGCCTTCAGCACGTGCAGCACGTGCTCATCATGGGGGACCTGAACTTGAGCCCGACAGTCGAACAATCGGGGTGAAACCGGACTTTCAAGGTACAGTGAACTTGACTAAATATTGTTGTATGTTACTCTTCATTACAGTTCTATACCTGCTGTTGTCATGATTCATTCGCATTGGTTATTCAAGTAAATGGATTTATTGTTTTGTCAAAATCGTCTACTAATAATATATACCAAGTATATATTATATATGTAATAAAGTGATTTTACATGTACGTAAAGAAAGCGTCCCCTGTGTTATGAAGCGGATATAGTATAATAATAATAATAATAGTAAACTAAAACTGTGACTATTTTAACTATTTAAACCATGTCCTTTTTATATGGCGTTTCAATAATGTATGAGTTTGCTAAAGTAAACCTGTGCATATGTATATAAGCATGTTTAATGGGGAGGGATACGGACTAACGTTAGTATAGATGCGTGGGAACACGTTCTTAAATACTACATGTTATTACCAAACCCGATCACATGTACCTCCCCAGACTCGTACGAGTATCTCGCGCGCCATGGTTACCAAGGAGTATACGTCACCGAGCACGGGATCTGCACGTGGTGCACGTACAATCCGCTAACGAATGCGAGGCGGAATCTCATCCTCGACCACGTGATGTCGTAGAACCTCACCGCGACGGGAATTAGGGTAATGCATCTTCATGTCGCGCAACTTCGAACTCATAGAGGTGGTCTCCCCTGCTTGAGTTAATGACAGCTGGCAGGGGGAGATCACTGGGAGAGCAACTGCTTAATAATCCGTGTTCACAATGGTTGGCTTCCGCTTACATCTCCAACACAATCTGGGATGGGAGGTAAAATATAACTGTTGTTTTTTTTCTGTAACTTTTTTTTTCTTCGCCCGCATATTCACCACACAGTTTAAGTACACTGGACTGCATGAAAATGTTTAAACGCCTCACAACAAAGAAACTGTACCTTTAACTATAACTATAAATAAGGTCATAGAAAGAGATTTCTGGAAAGAAACTTATAATATAAGCGAAAACTGCTCTTTTTACCCGAAGATCAGAAAAAGTTAATGATTGATAGCCAAACAAACTTTTAGGGTCGGCGGAAAAATAGGGGGGGGGGGGGGTCGGGTAAGCGGAAACCAACAACTTGTTCACGCCTAATAAGATTGGATCTCTTTTCTGTTCCTGTATTTATTAAATGTTAATTTGGCTAAACTATTAGCTTATGTGATACGTTTGTATTTCGTAAGAAGCAAACACCAACACTATTGGTTCACCGTAGCCTCTGTTTCGAACTAGGCCCACTCGTGACAGCTAATTACGCACTGAGCTGACAATCGGATTTCACAAATTAATCATTGTTAAGTTTACAAAGAGTTCATTCTTCTCCCAACATTATACAGTTCGCCGTGGAACTAATTAATTAGAAGACGTAAATTAATCAGATTTTTTTCCGATTAAAATTGATCATGATTTTGTATCGTGTCTGCATGCATATACGTGTATCCGTGGCCTAAATGTCCTTTTTAGATGAAGTTTAGAACTAGTTTAGAACTAGTACTAGTTCTATCGGTTAAGTCGAGTGTTCAATACCATTCATTGAATCGCCTTTTATCAAGCCACATTACTTGATCAGGAAATTTGTATCGTATCTATATGGATCTATTCGTGGCCTAAATATACTTTAATACTTAAGTTCAAAGTATTGTCGGTTGAGTCATGTAGTTCGATTCAATTTATCGCTTTATATCAAGCCATATACATTACAAACGTTGCAAATTTTAAACTAATATTTAAAATAGCCAATAGAAATCAAAGCTCAGAATTGTGTTACGACCATTGGTACTGTGTCTTATGACTAAGTTTGAGCCGGATAATTCTGTATGTACGTGGCTTGGTGCCCAGTTACCAGAAGGTGCGAACGCATATATAACGTCACAATGTCAGACAGACGGGTATTGTGGTTCAGCGGTCTTATACCAAATCCACATCGTTTGTCGGAAAACAACCACCTATATCGAATGCCTGTGTACGCTAGCACTTTTGTTTGTATTCTTGAAACAATTGTCATATGCATTCATTTCAGAGAGTGCTGGACCGCAAACTGCCCGGAAAGTTTTTCCCGCCCTCCGCTCACTTTGGAACACATGTGACTTTCACCCTGCCTTGATCGATGAAATGATACGGAATTAAAGACGAACTGAATAAACGAGCCAACCCAGACACGTGTTTTTGAAGTGTATGTCGGTAAAACTCTCGAGGGACGACATGCTCCTAAAAGGCTTGCTATATGTGCTTCTCATATTAAAACAACGTTTTTGTTGGAGTAAATTATTAAATATAACATAAATTTTTGACGTGTTTTCAGGTTATTGAGTTATGGGTTTCCTCTCCTCATGGGCGCATCAGCATCTAGGCCGGAGTAAACTTTCAACATTTGCGAATAAGGTGTCATAAATGTAGTAATTTCTATAAAAAGCATCAACAAGCAAATGGTTATGAAAAAGGCAAGCGAATTAATAGGTACCTTTCCACGATCTTTAAAAACAAATAGAAACATATAAGTAAACACTACAACAGCAACAAGAACAATTATATATGTTTCATGTTTATTTAAAAATGATCATTTGAAAGAAATGTTCAACTGACATTCACATGATATAGTGTAAACATACCTAAGATTAGATTCAAAACAGTGGTGACAATCTATACACTGTAATAGAGAGTAGGCACGAACTAACAACTGCACAAATCTGACGTTGCTAACATACTGGTTCCAAGAACATGCTTTACAATAAATCATATGCATGCACAGTACAGACAGCATTTTTTAATAAAAGTAAACTAAAAACGTCATTGTTTACTAAAAAAATGAACTTCAAAATCATGGACAAATTTACTCAGTGAAAATGACTACAATGGGAAGAAACTCTTGCAATTGGAGCTAATCATGTGTAGTCACTGAATAGAGTTATCTCTCTTTTGGAAAGAACGGTGTGTACACATTTTGAAAAAGACAAATAAATTATTCATATAAGATTATTGCATGAACACTGTATAGTTAATGGAATGGAATGAGCAATTGTAAAATCCAAACACAGCATAGCAACAGACTTAAGTTTCAAGTAGAAAATATCAGACAATAAAAATGAAACCATGAAAGCAACTTAAGGACATTCATGTAACGTAAACATAGTGTAGAATATCAATATCACTCACAATATAAATTTTACCAATAACATTATGCCTCTTTTTTCATTAGTCATCATAGGCAAATATTTTCAAGCCAATATTTTTTAAAATTTTATTTCCAATTGACAGCACACTCATTGTAAAACTAATGCCTATAATACAATTTAAATCTAAGATGTGATGCCCAATTGTTTTCTGTTATTTATATTTTGGGCTGATACATTTCATCACATTAGTAAACCACGTTTGTAAGACACAATCCAGCTGAACCACATTAATGCTCTGACACAAAAATTAATTTAAAAATACTACAATGACAGTTATGATCTATCGTGCAACCTGAGTTAGCTCCTCTTGGCTTTGGTGTCGTACTTGGACTTGCTGGAGAACCACAGCAGGAAGGGGATGCCCAGGGACGGCAGGGTCATGATGGCAAACACGCACCAGTCAACCTGCATGGGGGGAAATAGTTTTGTATAAATGGGTTGATGACTGCTTAATACAGAAATAATTAATCTGGTTTCAGGACGTCAACACACACCAGTCAATTTGCAGGTGGGGTGGATAGCATGTGTGAAAACGAAGATACAGAAAGAGTAAACATGGTTTTATTTGCCTTTGTAAATACAATGATTTGCATTATTAAAGACATTGTTTGAAGTTTAAGCTTATGCAGAGTTACAGTGTTCTGCCGTGGATGCGGCCTTGCGCCATTGGCGCAAAAATAAATGCTTTGTCCCCACCAAATTTTCGTAAGTGGGTCCACGGGCGCACACAATTTCTAAGTAAATAATTTGGCATATTTAGTAAAATTTATATCATTCATCGTGACGTCAATTAATAACCTTTTTCTTTCCCTAGAACACTAATTCATTAACGCTCTATCGGCAGCGCTTGAGCAGTTCAGATACAGTAGTATCAATCGATAATTGTACATGCGGTCCACATGTTAAGTGTCAAAAACGCTTTTCAGCGCCAAACTGCTAGACAACAGCCGCATATCGTCAGACACATAAAAGCCTTTTGAAGTTGAATTAACCGACTTCGTTTCTATTGGTGTTGCTAACAGCTTGCAGTTTTGGATGCCTGGCTAATTGATGACGTCACAATGTTACACTTTGTAGTTTTACCAGGTTTCATTATTAATGCCTTGTGTTTATAACGGATTAATAAATCAAATTTGTTCGAATTGGAATTGATAATGCAAGGTTATAAAAAAAACTATTTAAGAATGCAGTTTAACATTGATAAACAGAACGTTATGAATTAATTAAGAACACAATATTATGTATTAATCTTTTTTTGAACAGAAAAGAAAAACAAACATGAATTAAACAGCTAGTACGTACTTTTCAAAACAAAAATCTGCTTTTTGGGAATATTCATGAGGTGTAAAACGTTTTTTGTCCATGTCCCTACATTTTTGTAATTTGTCCCCACTTTTTCAAGCCTCGAGGGCCTTTGTCCCCAATAGTCCAAATTTATGGCAGAAAACTGGAGTCATGCATACGCCAGTCGCACATGGAAGTAACATCATTGCATAAAATGGCTTGAAGATGGCTTAATACAACAATAATTTATGTGGTTTTATATGCCTGTGTAAAAACATCGCTTTGCATTATTACAAACATAATTTAAAGTTTAAATAGTAACTTAATTGTATGCAATTTCATATTTTAACAATATATTTATATGCATATTCCTCAAAGCAAATGCACATGTTACAATAATAAAACATTTCCTTATATAATATTGCTTTTACTGATATATCTGTAACATATTATCATTACACATTCCAAATTATGTCAATAATATAAATAAAGTTAAAAGCTATGTATACAAATACAGAATCCAACTGCTTACCACATGTGGGGAAAACCTTCTGTTAAATTCTTTGAAGTTGACAATGCCACCCTCTCCTGGTGAGCTTGTGTAACCAACCTAGAAAATGATAAACACTCTCTGTGACATGGAAGTCCCATGTAAGGATGAAAAAGTCAGATTTTTTATCTCAATGTATACCTCTTTCACTGAATTAATTGGCAAATCACCTAATCACAAATATGACCATAAATAAAGCTGGAATTTGATAATAAATTTCATGTCTGAAATGCTCAGAATTTCCAAAATGTTCACCATAGTGCAAGCACTGTCAATTATTCTGATGGTCTTATATTGTTTTGACAGGGCTGCACGGCTGTTAATTTCACCCAAACACACCATTGTGAAAAAGATCAAAAACATTTTAACACTACTGGTATTTGTAAATAACATTTGGTATGCGTAAGGGGTAATCTGTAGACGGAAGAATCACATCACTGTTGTGGCAATCATATTTTAATTAATTGCATTTGCATCCTATTGGTTACACTAATGAACAACTAAACTGGCCAATGAACAAAAGAATATCACGTCCACATACCTGTCTCTTCTTAGCGTCTTCTCCAGTGGAATAGCTGACCTCGGCAGCTGTAAAGTTGAAGTATCCTGAGCTGAGCGGGCGCACAATCACAGAGTGGGATACGTTGGTATTACTGATGTCAGAGTTAAGGCAAAAACTTTTCATTCTGTATATTCTTGCTACGAAATGTGCCAATATCCAGAACAATTTAAAAAAAACGCTACACAGCATTTAATGAAAGAACACTGTAAAAAAAAACAAAATGCACCCATTTTCAAAAATTGTAAATCCCTGTGAACCAAGTAAAATTTACAGAAACATGACATAATAGTTAACGAATGCAAAATTATGAAACCAGTTTAAAAATTATATGCAAACTCAAAATAAAAGATTTTTAAAATAAACATAGAAAATGTTTTTTCCAAGTAGTAAATTGTATTATGAAGGATACGGAGCAATTCTCTCCCATGTGGCTTGTAAATTTCCAGCAACCAATTGGAAATCTGCTTCTGGGAATCCCTCCTCAACTAGATGCACATTTTGGGCCGCACTAAAATAAAAAAGAAACACACCATCAAATAATGTAATACATTATGCCGCCTACCTGTAAGGATTGCTAATATGGTGTTTATCTATTTTATATATATACAAATTCAAAGGTTTGTCTGACTTTGGATAAATTGGATAACTACAAAAAGTTCACTAAAAGGGACACTGTAGTTCTGATTTGCATTGCTGCTCACATCAACTACACAAGATGTTTGAAATGTTAACTACGGAATCTCGAGCAAGTACCTTCCACCAATATTGAAGATTTTATATTCCACAGTAAGGTCCTTATTTTCCACTAAATACTGGTTTAGGATGTTCTTGGAAGCAAGTAGTCTGGCCTCCCCTTCATCATCAGCCATGTAACCTGTCAGGCATGATGCCACCAACACCAACAGAATTCCACAAACCTTCATCTGCAAAATATTTGAAAAATATATATTAATACAAAATGTGTTTACCTATGGATTCACCACAATAAATAATTGACCTGGCACTTAAATCTTATAGTGGTCTGTGAGTGATGCAAAATACACATACAAGAGCAACAACTGACATTTTAACTAAGCTAACATCAAGTCAGATAAATTAATAGTTTCAAATTCAAGACCTTTCTACCTCAACCCTGTTTATGAAGCAACTATGAAGTAACTTCTGCACAATTCTTTGTACAAAATCTACACCCATAAATCACACCAAACTGAAACATCAATACTTGTCAATCTGAGTTTTCTACTTCAATTAAAACAATAGTAAGTGTCAACATTGATACTTTTCATGATGTTAAAATAACCCCAGGCTTTAAAATTGTAACAAATAATGTCCAAGATAACAGATAATATCAAAGTTGCCATGAATATTTTGACAATCCGAAATATTGCCTATAATGTTGGTCATGTTTATGAACTCCAAGTGAAGTAATACTGTACATAAAGCTTTTTAAGCAATTGAATAAATTATCTTATGATGATTATGTCAAATCTTTGAATTAATATAAATATTATTTACTTATTATTGAGTTATGAGAGAGAGTCAGAGTTACATGAATCAAAATCATTGCACTCACCTACAAATCATTGAAAAAATCAATGTTGTATCATATATACCAGCTACTATCAGTCTCCGCGAAAGTCTTGAATTTATTACTGGCCACGAGGGCCGGTAATGCCCCAAATATTACTTGCCCGGAAAACTATTACTGACCACTTATTTTTTTTTGGCAAGAAACATTTAAATACGATAAAAAAATATCTGGGAAGAAATCGAAAACCACTTCTTAACAGTGCTTTATAAACTAAAGCTACTACTATCAGCAAGTTAATTGTGCAAGATATATATGAATTCAATTGTATTTGTCAAAGTCCCTTCAACGTCTTCAAAACAATCAGTGACCCTCAAGTGTGACTTTATGTCTGTTGTTAACTTCAACTGGAAATATAAGACAACAACATTGATAGGTTTCCTGTTACACAGTCATTACACTGTCACATCAACAATGTAATCGGGAACCAATTCTCTCGCGAGACTTGTGACGTCGTCTTATTGAAACATGTTTAAATTCTACCATTAAAACGCAAGACGGAACCATTCGAATGAAAACCAAAAACGAAAGGAGATTCCGAGAGTGACGTAATTTTCTAAACGTAACGTACAGCAATCAATGTCGTAAAATATTTTTGGCCAAAATTTTCACATGACACAAGGACCAGTATTTGAACAGTTTTTCCCCGACCTCACAGATTTTAATGGGCAATGTCCGAGGTCCGACGCTCTTTCACGGAGACTGTACTACAAATAATTAAATTGTACATATACCTATGCAGTTGATGACATAACATTAAACACATCAATTTTAATTTTTTTTTAAACCGACCAAACTTAGTTTTTTTTTAATTATTGTACAGGGACATAGAAACCATACATCCAAAAATATACTTTAGTAATTAAACTTGTATATCAAAATATATATTTAATAATTAAATTAAACACAAACATTTAGTTTTGATGTCAATTATTTACATTGACATTATAAATTACAACATTAATAATTTTATAAATAAGCAATGCAAAGAATTTTGCGTTACTGTTTATATATGGCAACAGTCTTGAGAGAGATATTGCCCATATAAAAAAGCTCAATATCTAAACCAGACTCCGAGCCTTACAACTTGTAAAATGGTCATTATTATTATAAAATGATTTTAGCATGGCTCACAATACTAAGCAATGTCTAAAAAAATTTATTGTGGTTTTAATATACTTAAACAGGCCATGGTAAGACATTCCGCTTCTGAACTTTAAAGAGTTTTATTCAATGACATGTCCAACTCAACAGTTCAACTGTCATGTGTACAATCTTACCCCACCCACTGCCACGTCAAAGACGCCGGGTGGCTTATTTAAAAATTATACCGTTTAAACTGTTCCGAATATGTTTAACTTGTATCAAAATAAACAAAATATGATTACGTGAAATACTTTTATGCAAGCGTGCGCATCAGTGTATTATTTTAACTAAAAATAAATAGAAAGAATACCTCTGCGGTTGCTTCCGTGTAATCTATTGAGAGTAACGTCCCTTAGGTTGAAATAGATACTCTAACGTGGTTATCGCAAACTAGAGGTAAAAAACAACTAAGTTGTATGGCTATGATTATATATAATGCGACGATTCGCGTATAAGGATCTTTTAAATATCAAACGTACGTTGCATTTTACACGGCAAATTGTTTTTGTTCCAACACTCAGCGAGTTGCATATCGGAAATTCCATTTAATTAAATTATCGCATGTTCTCTTTAATTTGCAGATTGAAAGTGATCGTTTTATACTGTCCTACGAATTCACAGAAATTTATAGAGATCTAGAGCAATTTGTTTCCATACCAGTATTTATGACTACAAAAAAATGCATCTTTAACATTCATTTAGTTCCGATAGCACATACATAATCATACTGGCTAGAAACAGTCAAGAGGGATACAATTGGAGATAAAAATTATGTTACGCAAGACCTACGCGTACTGTCCAATCTTGTTCAACACATTTAGGAAAAAACATATATAATTTTTTATTTTTTTTATTTCATACATTATTTTCTTTGAGATAAAATTTAAAATATATATCACTTTCATAAATGATGGGGCCTATGTCTGATGAACATCACATATAGATCTACTTCCAGTATCGGTCGAATATGTATACATATCGCGGTCACGTCACGCAGATAAAAACACTAAACCGCAGCGATCCGATTAACGCATTTATCCAGGTTTTTTTTGTATTGAAGTTGGAAATGCACGAATTTAAGTGTCCGTGAAATATATTTCATGTGTTAAGTTAATATTATTTATATACTTTACCCAGTTTCATGACTACAATATGTTAACTATGATATTCATATTGTCCTTTGTGAAAACCACCGTGATATTCAATTTTGTTCTATGTTGTTACCGGTAATACCGGTAATATTCACCCCTGCATGAGTAGGAGAACAGATTTCAGTGTAATACTAGCATGCGGTAAACTTCTTTGAAATGATACATGTGTCTTGAAGCATTATTAAAAATGGGTCGTTTACAATCACAGTGTGTCGTATGTCGAACAATGAGCTCGATCCAGTAGATGCTATCGCCTCCTAAGCATCCATTTCCTGAATGGTGCGGAAGATAGTGATGACTTGTTCATTATAGTCACTGCTGGTGATTTATAAGTGTGCGAAATAAACATAATGGTTGCTTATTTAAAGTGTAGTTAATTCATATTTATCGGATTGTTTATATATACATGATACTCGGAAAATGGCTGGGAAGGTACTGTTTTAATAATTAATACCGATTAGGACACTGATAAGGTCTTTGTTAGACACTGAATCTAACAATTGAAGTATTAATGTTATTCATAATTAACGCTGACCTCTGCGCTTTTGTTATTTCAAATATTCAACATTTATTTCAGCTGTCGATGAACATTTACGCAATTTAGCAGTGTAATGAATTTATTAATGGTGCTGTTTTGTTTTTCCATATGTACATAATTGAATTTCTGTCCCATTTTAGAGGCAACGAAACATTACAACATATGCATGTTCTCAGTTCTTTCGTATCTCAAGAATTGTATATGTTTTGCCATTTTCTGTTTATTTCCATGGAGTTCGAAGCCAAATACAGATTTCAAAGTGTTTTTTTTAAACAAATATATCAGAGTCACTCATTTATTTAGACAGATCAAGGACCAAAATCCAGTTTACGTCAATCAGTATATGGTCAGATGCATGTGTTTATATCAGCCACCGAACGAAAAGCTACATGTAGGATATAATCCTGTTAAATGCAATACTTGCCTCATTAGATAGAACAAAGCTGAGTTGTCCGCAAGCCATTGCAGTGGTTGGCACAGTCACATGTTCACCAGTGCGACCGGGTTCGATTTCCCTCTCGGCGCTCAGGGGCGTACCTGGCCGTGTTCTGGGTATACGCACGGTTGTAAAAGAGGTTGTTGTTTTTTTATTGTTGTCTCTCCTGAACAGTTCAAAATTTAGAGAAGTTACACCATCTTTCCCTCCTCAGGTACGTTTTAACATTTTTGCAATTGTTGTGTGGTTACTGTCGATACGGGAATGGCAGCCAGTACAACTAGACAAAACGTGTATTTAGATAACTATCCGTTGTGGCAAACGCCTAGCTAGAAAATGCATATCTTCTGTTGCATTTGGTGATGTTTCAACCGTTCTAAAATGTTTATATGTTCTTTCAAAATACATTAAAACAATACGCTCGCCTCGACAAATAAAGCAGTTCCTTTGAGCGCTTTGGGGGCTTGTAATAGCGTGTATGGAAGAACCGTTCCCTATGCAGATCAATAAAGATTTAAGTGTACAGAGCTGCAGTTGTCACCACTCTCCTGTGTGGATAAAAACTTGAGACGAGCCAACTTCACAGTATCGAGGGCATGCTAACAGATAGCTTCGCTGGGTTGGACACCTGTCATGTATGAGGGACACACGAATGCTGTGTTTTATAGAGAATTAAGTGAGAACAAACGTGACAGGGGCACCCCACAAAAGCGATTCAATAATCAGCTGAAGCGCCAACTAAGTGCAGGTGTACAAAGGACTGGGTAAACATGGCAAAAGACAGAAGCAGATAGTGGGTTGTCACAAAACAAGGTGCTACGATATTCGAGGAAGCCATGAGAGGAGCTGCGGAGGCCAAGTGGAAACGGAAGGAAGCAACAGCAGCTTTTCTTGCCCAGCATGTGTCCGAGCGTGTTGTTCGAGGAGTGGTCTACACAACAACCAGATAACGTACCAGAGACTTTCTGCCTATTGATCCTTGGACCCGAGGAACCATCGCATTAAAACAATTTTTTAATAATGTACAATTATCGCTTAACTTTATCGCTTAACGGAAAATTCAAAACAGTAAGTCGGAAACTGCTCGATTGCAAAGAGCTTTACTGCGAGGATTTTGTTGTAAAAACACCACGAACCAAACAACGCATCCTGACTTACAGAATATCGAAGTCATGCAGCTGAACCATTTTGCTTGCGTTTAGCGCATCTTTCCATGTTGTGTCAATTATTGAAAGTGTGAAATCGTAAATATCATGCCATGCAGGCTCCAGCCAATAAGCAATGACGTTTTTATGCTATTTGTATGCTTGTAAGCCAAACTACCGCATTGGATAAAGACGTCATTAGTTTAAACCTATTTATTTTAGTTCGATTACTTTAGAAGCCTCAGGATTATAGACACACTCTCGAGTCCGTTTTCTGGGAAATATCTTGATAACGGTTCCTGAATGGCAAGCGAACCCGGGACCGCCTGGTCGAAAGGCGGATACAATACCCGCAACACATTTGCGACTACTTTGAAGACGGCATTGTCTTAAAATACGATGAAAAAGATGCATACGATAATTTGACGTAATGGTAAGTTCTATGCCAAATTGTTTCGGACGATCCCGTATTACATGTATATCTACTTGTTAATATATTGCTCATATAAGATTCTTGCACATGCGTATATATCCGTATATATATCAAGAAGGGGTATGCAACTGGATGATCATTTTTCTACATTTTATCAGTGGGTAAGTGATGTCTTCTTGCCTTACCCCCTACATACAATATTTTTTAGTATTTTTCAAGTGTTTAGCTTGTTTATTTTGCCACATTAGTGTTGTTTCGAATTATACGCAATTGCGTATAGGAGTACGCCCAGTTACGCCACTGGCGCGTGTGCGCTTGGTTCCTGGTACCTATGTCGGACAGGTGGGTTTCTTCCGGATACTCAAGTGTCCACAATAAAAAGCGAAAATTGCAAGATGAGATTTGTTTCAAACTTTGTCCTAACTTGGCCATAATTGGACGTGTCTGTTTGAGGGAATACTCCCCGAAACCACACCTAATTATGTGCTGTTTTGACAAAGAACGACCTTATAATCTGCAATATGCACACACAAAAATTCACATATAATATTAGCTAAGTATGGTTTCTCACTCGATATTCACTTCTGTACTTGACACTGGATATGACCCCTTCCTCTGGGCCTGGTCAACAGCCACAATGCATTATGGCAATAAGACCGCATTTATCTTGAAATCGCAACCGCTGGCCCGTAGATATATACAAGTACGCATAAATCATACCTTTATAAAACATTCAATTACAGCTAACACCATATTTCATACATGCGTCGGTATGATATTTCCAAACAGAACTGTACGTATAAACTATTTCAAACCCTTAATAATTGCTAGATTTTATTTAAACCCAGCATATAAGGAAGCTGATTGATGCCTATGTAAGTGTAGGAATAACACAATATTACTTCATAGTTTATTTATTTATATTTATGAAAAGTAAATAAGTAAGAAAAATTTTATTATCGTGACTTATGTATAACATTCACATTTATAAGTAAATACAGATACAAAATAGATCAAACCCGGCCCACCGGGCCTATAAGTCACCTTGTCAAGTTGCGTTATTAACAACGTTGTATATAAATTTATAAAGCATATCAAAAATAAATATTGTTAGCACATGACAGCAGCGACAGACTTAAGCCACTGTGCGTTTGGCAAGTTTTTGTCATAATTATGCAAAGAACTGTAGTTTGCCGGGACTTGGATTTTGTTTAATCAAATAGTATTGTTCAAGTTTGTGTGTACATTTTCACGCCGTAACATTTTTAAGCATAGAACAATTGGTGTATGTGCAATGTGAATAATATAACAAGACAAGGGTGCATTCCCTAAAACATAATTACTTTCTGTGTAATTCATTAAATAATAAATATCATTAACCGATTATTATACAATGAAATTATACAACAACTGGCTTATGATCTGATAAGATATATGATATGGAAATATTAGTGCAGAATCACAATACATCATTATATTGTCTTAACGCTAAAGCTGTCTAATCACGAAAGCCAAATGATAAGATTGGTAATAGCGAAAAGAAGTTGTGAACATGTTTTATAAAATAAGTATGTTAACATAAAAAAAACGTGAAAATTGTGGTTGTTAAAATTAAATACCAGTTGATGAGATTGACATGTTTTGTTTAGTTTTTCCATATTACACACAAATGCAGTATAACTGGTGTAAATCACTGTAATGTGATTGTAAAACAAATCAATATTCTAAAATAGTGATTGTAAAACAAATCAATATTCTAAAATAGTGATACATTACAACGCAAGAGTACCGTCGTAAATATGTCTGACCTACGCAGATATGACACTAAAATTCTCATTAATACATGTTACTACGCTCTGACCTATTACCTGTGTAATTCGTACTGCGCATGCTCCAGGTTGAACTTCCTGTATTATGGTTCGTACTGATGGTACAAAGTAGTGGTTGTGTACACAATAAAATCAGCTGACTTGAGGAAAATTATACAGAGATGTATCGTGACAGTTGATAATAACTGTGCCAAAATCTATCATATTTTGCTTACAATAGTCAGCTAAAGCTCACATATCAGGAAAATGGTAAGTAAATTTAAGAAAGTTTACTTCCGCAATTGACTTTCAATGTTGTGATTCAATAGCATCACCAGCAAGTTGTATATACTGAAATTTTCTTTGACAAGACAGAAGTTTAGTTTGACTGACACTAATGATAACAAATAAAAATATGTTTATTTAAGATTTCAGGTTTATAATTGGCAAATAATGTTAAACTAAAGGGAAATTATTATATTATACAGTTCACAGATTGGACAATTGACAATTTTCTTTTTTTTTTGTTATAGAGCCCCAAAACACATGTATCACTTACATAGCATTGAAAATTCAGTACTGTGAATGTGTAACGTTTTGCCCGAGCTTCGGGTATCAAGTATGGCTCACACAATTAAACAAGAGAACGAATAATATAACTAATATATATATATAATTTTCCTCAAGCTACCTTGCTTTATGATTAGCTTTTTGTAGACAAATGATTGGTATGGAACAGTAAATTAAATAGAATTAACTACTATTTTTATACAATGAACCCGAGCATGACTTCGAGTCTGCTGTGATATCCTGAGGGTGGTCTGGAACAATGTATTGACCCCGAGTCTTTGTTCTGAAACACTATATAATACTCCGGGTCTGGTACACAGGATTGTATGGTGTTATATTCATATATGACCTCATACCCTGGGTATGAAACCTTGGAAGAGACTTGGAGTCTTGGTATGGAGATATGGAAATTTTATATTATCAATTTACTAGCGAACCGAGTTATTGAGGGGAAGGAATCCTGCTAACATGGCCCATATGTCGCAAGAAGAGGATTGCCAGCCTCAGAGCACCCTAAGTCCCTAGTGTTTAATCAGTAATATAATTTTAATTACCATCTGTATTACTGTCAATGTTAACTCAACGAAAACGGGAGCAGATCTGCTAGAATTTACCAACGCTCACGCTTTTATACTACTCGCACATCAGGGTAACGTAACTACCTAATTACTTATGCGTAATAAACACTGGCTTTATTACCTAACACATGCGCCTGTCCACACATTACTTTCTTTGAGAAATATTTGCCCTTAGGCGCAATGAGTGACTGTGTGTAATATTGATCAATTGGATGGGTAAATTCGTCACATTACCCACGCCTCCGATTTAAGCGTCCCGCTTAACAATATTTCCAGAGACGAAACACAATTTAAGTTCAAATATGTAAAATTTCTCATTTGGTATGAACACAAGACCTATGTATGAAACACATATCGAACACACTTATCTAAATGAAATATTTTTATCCACAAATAAAAACAACAGAACGGACAGTAAAATCTCCCACTGTTAACTTATTATTGGCTACATGCTCCAAAGTGGTGTGAACAAAAAATGACTGCCTGTCATTGCACACATGTTGACAAATATTGCATTTCCACGGCTGTCCAAATGTATGACAACTCTGGTGAATACATCGCATCGTCATATCTTCAAAGTAAATACCGCACAATTGGCATTTGTACAGTTGTCTACGAATACAGGCATTTGTCAGCACGTTATAAACAACTGTATTCTCTTCCATTTTCTGTGTCTGAGACTCTTGCTCAGCAGTGTCTACGACATTCTGCGTACATTCATCTTGCTTCCGTACCACATCTATCATCTCAACTTGAACACTGCTCGCCCTATATAAATGGTCATCATTTGATGATCTCAAACCGATGTCATCGTACCCTTTTGTTTGAGCATCACTATCCTCCACCTTCGACCACGCATCTTGATTGTGAGCAGCAGTACCTATACCACTAGTCTCTGTGACTGTCGTTCTCGTTACTGCCACACATACCTGGGCTGGTACCTTACGTCTCTGAATTGGCCTCCTCAGCTCAAAATCGCATTCTTTTGGTGTATTCAGCTCACCTCTAGTAACGACTGTGTGGCTTTTGCGTTCTTCAGCCTTAAGCTTCGTTTGGTAATGACCGGTTTTCTTATGGTGTATGCGGAGGTATTTAGCTTTCTTATAGCTTTTGTCACATACTTCACATACTTTTCGTGTCTTGTTTTCACATTGTGACTGTTTTTTAGGGAACCTCTCTCTAACCAGAACTCGATACCATCTGAATATTTCATGGCTTGCTAGTGTGCAAATATTTCCTTGGATACTTATTTGGTTAGACTTAAAGTCTATTTGACACTTGTACTTTCTAAAGAAATCAAGTCCCAAGATAACATCTTCACCCATGTCCACAACGATCACGGGTACTCGATACTTTCTTTAATGAATGATCAAATTTACGGTTGCTTGACCTTTGATTGAGAATGCTGTCCCAGATGCCGATATAATATTTTTGTCACAAGGTTTGAGGTCTGTGGCATTGGTACGGGTTGAACTCCATGTTTCTGACGATGTCAGGGAAAATGTAGCCCCCGTGTCAATCAGGCAGCTAACATTGTATCCATTAATATGTGCCTTCACGAATAATCCAGCAAAATTGCAAGAGGAGGTCTTGACCTCACCGCTCTTGTCGCCTGCATCTCGATCCTTTCTAGGCTGATACGACTTCTGTGCGTTGTGTCCTTGTCGTTTCCACTTACGAAACTCGTTTTGTAACTGTAGTACAGCAGACTTTAGCAATTGCAAATCATTCTGCTCTCCGGTCTGGGCATTGGCTTCATGAGCACTTGTTGCCAGTACCTTACCTGTGTCACAATGCTTTTGTTCAGACTTGAAGTAGGCTTCCATTTCAACCGCTTTACGCACAGCGTCATTCAAACTCAAAGGTCTAGTCTGCTTGGTATGTATCCTTAGCTCTGCACTGTGTAGTGAATCAAGGAACTGCTCTTTCGCAAGGGTTTCCTTGACATCTGCTGGAGCAATAGGATACGCTAAATTTGTCAGTCTTCATCCTGCGCAAGGTCTGACAAATTCTCAGATGCCCGCTGTTTGCTTTCGCGTAGCTGCACCCGGTATAATTCTGTCTGATTAGGCGGAAGAAACCTCTCTTGTAGAGCTTTCACAAGTTCTGTGTAGTCATGTGAGTATAAAGACAGATTACCAAATACACTCTGGGCCTGACCTCTCAATGATACAGCAAGATACTGTCCCTTCTCTTTATCTGTCCATCTATTTAGTTCTGCACATGCATCAACATGTGCCTTATAATCTGACCAGGACCCTGAACCGTCATACGTCGCCGGTCTCATCACGGTTCTGTGTCGGGTCTCTTTTGGGATCTCTACCTCCGGTCTCGATATGCCCCGTCTTTTGGTCACACATGGTGGGGTATCCTCACCATACTTCAGGTCTGGTGTTTTGTCAGGTTCAAATGTACAGGTGCTTGGTGCTTCTTGTTTAATGCCAGAACCTCGGGATTGTCTTCTGTGGTCTATGGACTCGTGAACGTAGTCGGTCCAACTCTGCATAAAGAGCCTCGAGCTCTCGGTCTCGGGTCGTCCCTGAAGCCATATTTGCTGCTGTGAGTAAGGGATAACGGTCTGTTGTCCTGCTATCTCACCGCTGCCACCAATTTTTTAACATTTCACCCGAGCATCGGGTATCAAGTATGGCTCACACAATTAAACAATAGAACAAATAATATAACTAATATGTATGTATAATTTCCCTCAAGCTACCTTGCTTTATGATTAGCTTATTGTAGACACATGAATGGTATGGAACAGTAAATTAAATAGAATTAACTACTATTATTATACAATTAACCCGAGCATGACTTCGCGTCTGCTGTGATATCCTGAGAGTGGTCTGGAACAATGTATTGACCCCGAGTCTTTGTTATGAAACACTATATAATACTCCGGGTCTGGTACACAGGAGTGTATGGTGTTATATTCATATTCAGTTACCATCTATATTACTGTCGATGTTAACTGGGCGAAAACGGGAGCAGATCTGCTAGAATTTACCAACGCTCACGCTTTTACACTACCCGCACATCCGGGTAACGTAACTACCTAATTACTTATGTGTAATAAACACGGACTTTATTACGTAACACATGCGCCTGTCCACACATTACTTTCTTTGAGAAATATTTGCCCTTAGACGCAATCAGTGACTGTGTGTAATATTGATCAATTGGATGGGTAAATTCGTCACAAATGTAAGTCAGAATGGCCAAGTGGTTAGCAACAGGTTTTTGATCCAGAGTCATAGCTTCGAGTCCTGACAAAGGCAAATCTTTTAATTCATTGTTTTTCTTTGTACAGTTTTTGTATTTGGTTAGTCTTACTTCTTTAGTTTTTGCAGTAAAAACATTAAATGTAATTTTAAAAATATCAAAATCTGTGAACAAGTCCCTTCAACACAGGACACTAAAACATAAGATAACATGAAGTTGAACAATTTGTTGACACAGAACTATTATTATTCACAGTCTAGAATTTTCAGTTTT
Organism: Congeria kusceri; assembly: GCA_027627225.1. Classification (NCBI taxonomy): domain Eukaryota; kingdom Metazoa; phylum Mollusca; class Bivalvia; order Myida; family Dreissenidae; genus Congeria; species Congeria kusceri. Next base: position 73,172,425 of record CM051025.1, read on the forward strand.
TTATGGTGGACTACCCAGTTTTTTTGGCATAAACAGTTTTCGGGGCATTTTGCATTGTCACCGCTTACGTCATCGCTCATGCACTTGATGGAAATATTTTGTTTTGATTGTTGACAGTTAAACAGCTTCTTTGTCTACATGTGAAAACTTCGCTTAAAACAGATAGGAATGAGTAATAAACTATTAAATTTGATTTTCGGTCTATTATTTTGTATAATTTATCTAGTATTCTACCGTTCATGATTTTGTGTTAAACGTGCAGAGAATGAACGCTGTATTTATAACTGTTCAATGATGACGCAAGCAACTTAAAATAAACTGAATCCAAGGTAAATTGGACCATTTATGACAGTTTGAATGCATTTTGAGTCGATCCCCGAAGACTAGTTAATTTTGTCACAATCAACATGGCCGACTGTGACCATACGCAAAGGCTAAAAACAATGAAAGTACTGTGAATGTTTCTAAGATACCAGGAAAGGTGAATAGGATTGTATTATCATATTTAAATGAATATATATCAAGAAACAAGATAACGCACTTTCCAGCACTCATTATGTAGCTTAGTACCACGAAAACTGGGTGGACCATCATACTATGTTTACTGTTATGCTCAAGCATTCTTGCTGGCCCGCACCATTACTATGTAATAGGCCATAATAGCATTTGCACAGAGATTTCTTGTATCTTGAAAACAAGAACATATCATATATTTAGTGTAACTGGGTAGATGCTGGTCAAATATTGAGCAACCCTTATATATAGGCATTATTTGCATTTAACAGGAAATTATGCTCTGTATACAAATAACACTTATTAGTGTGTCAAACAATGTATTAAAGGGATATATCAAAGGTATTTGGCATAAATAAAGCCACATATTAAAACAAGATCATTTCCTATTTTCCTGTTATATATTCAAAGAGTATCAGCAATATGGATGAAATCGATAATAACAAATATATCCAAAGACAACAAATATTTGTTAGGATGCACAGTTCTAGTGGGATTCAAACTCACGCCTACAAAGTCACGCACTTCAATGAAAACTTCCCTGCGCTATGACACATTGATCAATGGTGCGCATGTGTGTACACCATGTACATTTCATTCATATTGATTTTACTGGTAATTTTCCAGTGCCTGTGAAAGTGTTACCAATGACTACTGTTTATTTTATGTAAATAATATATGTTTGACAAATTTAAATAGAAACAAAGCCACCATATTTATTAATACTTCACTATAACTTACCTGTTTATGAACTTAATTTTTGCAAATGTTATTATCAATCTGCTGTTGATACGCCTCTTTAATAAGATTCATCTTGTTTTTAGCCATACCATTGGCAGAGCCACAATGTCAAAACGAGTGGTGTGGATGACATGGTCCTGCTCCAGAAGATCTCAGAGTCGGGCATTGTGGATAACCTGAAGAAGAGGTTCATGGAGGACACCATCTATGTATCCTTGACAACCCACATCAGGGATTTTAGTAGATTTTGAAAACTTGAGGGTTCAACATTTCAGGGGCTAAAATAATGGTCACAGGAATATTGTTTCTGCATATTTGTTAAATGCTCTGCAAAATGTAATTCATGTTAATAAAAATTAACAACTTTGCAAAAACAAACATTACTATGATAACAATACTATTTTCTTGTGCTTTTGAAGTTGACAAACGAAAAAGAAGTTCATCAAAATGATGCAGGGCAGATTATTTGCCCGAGTAAAAATTTAATGAATTCCAATTAGCTTACATCAAAAAGCGAATTTCATATCTATTGAAATCCCCGCACATTATACATGGAATTTCGACCATTTCCATGACTAAAAAGCTTTATTTAATGTAAACAAGGAGACCTTTTTAATATCTTTATTATACAAATAAGAACAAAAATCAGCTCATTATAAACTTAAGATAGGAGTGGATAATCCTTGTCCAAGTTGATGAACAGTAAACTGTCTGTATGACCTAGTTTGCATAATGATGCGTTCAAAAGGTTGTATGTCAGGTCACTTTTAATTATATCCCTGTGGGAGCAAACTATCATCATATAACAGGCTATGGCAAGACCTTGTTTATGGTTGTATGTTATCTGACGAATATATTTGGAAGTTAGGGTACCTGTAGATAGATAATGGATCGCTTAATTCGTATATATCGCAGAAAGAATGCATGGTGTAAGGGAAAATAGACAATTATACATAAACTGACATACCCCACTGTCTGCTCTTCCTCTAGAGCCTGCATTATCTTGTGAGCCTGCATTACCTTCTGAGCCTGCATTGTCAGGAAACATAATATGTATGGGGCTTTTTTCAGAGGATCAGGATGGTTTTGAAGAATGTTAATACAACAAAATGGGGCCAAAATTGCAGCTGTAAAAGTCAATTTTGGTGAAAAGTGCATCATTAAAATAAAGCTAGGGATGACACCTTTATTTGGCCCCTGCTATATAAGGTAAAAAAGTCCTGTGTTAACTCTGATTGGCATTGACCTGTTTTTGATAAACTGTGATTTACTTTTATGATTAGTAAGTAGTTGTACTCTTGAAATCATTTACTGGTAGTAATTTTAGAAACACATTTTTCTATGTGAGAAATTTAAATGCTTATGCGAAATTATGACTTGACGAGAGTTCAGACCTATATTGGTCCAGTGCTTGTGTCAGTGAATCCGTTCAAGGTCCTGAACATCTACAGTGACAAAGAGGTCGACCAGTATCAAGGAGCTGTGAGTACTTTACAATTTAACAGTCCAACAATTTCTTTTACAGTTTTAGGAATGGGTCTGATACACATAAGGTTGGGATTTTATTGCATTGTGAAATCTTTCTTATTGGTCCATAGCATAATGTTGCAGTCTGTTGAAAGCATTTTACGAGCATGGTCTTCTTAATTAGGCTTCTCAATTTAATACCGTAAATTAAGTCCCCGGCAATTAATAATTGATCTTAACAACATCAATCTACTAAAAAAGCCGCATTATAATTTGTTATAATTAAATATTTAATATATTTTAGTAAGCGATTATTATCCCGAAGAAAAAAATAAAATAATTAATTGGTTCAAGACAAAGATATATGCAGAATATATTGTATTATATATGTTGCCCAAAATGTTGGGACACAATTTCGAGAAATATTTGTTTATGTCCGTTAATATTGGGACAATAAAAATATGAATTATTATGCCCCCCTTCGAAGAAGTGGGGGTATCTTGCTTTGCACCTGTCCGTCGGTAGGTATGTTGGTCGGTCGGTCGGTCGGTCGGTTGGACGGTCAGTCTGTTCGTAGACTATTTAGTTTCCGCACGATATCTAGAGAACGCTTTGACCTGCGATCATAAAAGTTGGTATGCTGGTTACTTGGAAGGAAAGGAAGACGCCTTTACATTTTGAGGTCAGCAGGTCAAAGGTTGAGGTCACCGTTGATAAAAAAAGAAAAACGGTTTCTGCTCAATAACTTGAGAACGCATCGAGATATTTTTATGAAACTTTATACATAGATACCTTATATTGAGACCTCGCTTGGAATTGCATATGTCTTGGGTGGGGTCAAGGTCAAGGTCACCGTTACGAAAAATAGAAAAAGGTTTCCGCTCAATAACTTGAGAACGCATAGAGATATTTTAATGAAACTTCATACATAGATACCTTATATTGAGACCACGCTTGTGATTGCATATGGGGCGGGTGGGATCAAGGTCACCGTTACTATAAATAGAAAAACGGGCTCCACTCAATAACTTGAGAACGCATCAATTTTTTTTTCATAAAACTTAATGCATAGATACCTTATATTGAGACCTCGCTTGGGATTGCATATGGGGTGGGTTGGGTCAAGGTCAAGGTCACCATTACCAAAAATAGAAAAAAACGTTTCCACTCAATAACTTGAGATATTTAATGAAACTTCATACCTATATACCTCGCTTGGGATTGCATATGGGGTGGGTGGGGTCAAGGTCACCATTACTAAAAATAGAAAAACGGTTATTCAATAACTTTAGAATCCATAAAGATATTGTAATGAAACTTCATACGTAGATACCATATATCGAGACCTCACTTGGGATTGCATATGAGGTGGGTTGGTCAACAGGTCAAAGGTCAAGGTGACAGAGGCTTGTAACATGAAAACTGTTTCCGCATGATATGTAGAATACAATTTGACCTACGATCATCCAAGTTAGTATTCTGGTTACTCGGGAGGATTGGAAGACGCCTATCAATTTTGAGGTCAACAGGTCAAAGGTCAAGGTCACAGGGGCTTGTAACATGAAAACTGTTTTCTCCGTATACCATTTTGTTTCTGCAGGATATCTAGAGACGTTTTGGTCTATTTGATGTTTAAATCAGACAGAAAACAGCTAGGTATCCTTATATAATAGACTGTAAAAATAAATCCATAATTATACTCTATCTTTCTTTCAGCTTTATATTTAATTTCTAAATCATCAACTTTAATTTCCTCCCCATGTGTTAATGTGCACATACAATATTTAAAAAAATCACTTAACAATTGCACATATTGACGACTTAGCTGCAAGTTGGGGGGCATACATGTTTTACAAACACTTAGGGTAATTACAGTACTCTCCTTCATACATGTTTATGTAAGTGTGGACATCAAGAGGAAATCAGCAGCAAAGTGATACTATAAATAAATGCTGTCCTCATCCAGGATATTATTAAAATTACATTAAAGTTGTTGGTAATGGAATAAATGTAACAATCACAAAACTGGACATTTCTTGACTGCATAGTTACATGCCTGAGCAGTATAGCAGTGTAGTGTTTTTGCAGTATTGTATTTGAAAATAAGTTTATTATGACATCCTCGTAATGCAAAATATATCCCCTATTAAACTTAATAAAAAGTAACATATAGTAATAACATTCTATTCCATAAACATATCGGTAATAAATTTATAAAATATATGTAGAAGTATTATTTGATAGCCCTGCATTTGTACATTGGAGATAGGTTGTGACTTTCAGTACTGTTTCTTTGTGAGTTTGAGAAAAGTTGCTCTGAAGCTCTCTAAAGGCTGAAAATGTTCTTCAGCCAAACTTGTTTTGCTGCGAACATTCAAATTTTGACAAATATGAAGTATTTGTTAAGAAAATTTTGTAGCAAAATTTTCTTCAGCCAAATATTTGGTTTAATTGGCAAATGGAAGCATGAGTTCTGACTTTGATTTAGCACCGTTTCACTACATTACTTTGATATAATGAAGCAACCTACTTTTAAATTAGTTAGTGTTTAAAAATGTGCGCAAAAAAAATTATTTATAATTGGTAAAATGACCCCCAAGATATCTGCCACCAAAGATATCTGTTCAATTAAGGTTTTAGCTTAATGAAATGGGTCAATTTCTAGAATAAGCAATGTGGTGATATCCATGTCGAGAGATAGAAGATATCCAGATATCACATAATTCTTGTGAACTTTATTTCCACTTGCTGATATCATAATCTGTGTGTTATATGTCTGAGCAAATTGAGGAAACATAAGGTCTATACAGTACATGAGCCTAATGAATACCATAGTTGGAAGGCAATTGTATGTTGATTTCAGGAAGAAATTTTAAACAAACTCTTGCCATTGAAACACTTCATTATCGGTTAGAAAGCGTGTGTATATTGGATTACTCACTGAAGAAAACTTGTTTTTTGAGATGTTGAACTCAAGCTGTTATATTGAAAGCAGTAAATTTAATGCTGGTATGATTGTTGAAGTGGTCTGAGAGGGAAACCATTTATCTCTGCAAATGAATGACATATAATGATAAATTAGTATTGAAATTACTTTGTAAGTACAATAAACAGCGCTGTAGTTTGTTTTCAAAAACCTAATCTCAGATTGGCAAATTGACAATTTCCAAATTTTTGTCACAGATTCCTTTTAGAAAAAGTAAATGTTATATACAGAAGAAAAAACTTCCCTGACGCGGAACTATTTGTTGGACTAATGACTTTCATCAGTTGAAATGGACACGATATGAAACGCTGGTATCCCTTTTTAGCTCACCTGAGCACAAAGTGCTCATGGTGAGCTTTTGTGATCTCCCGTTGTCCATCATGCGTGTGTGCGTGCGTCGTCAGCTTTTCATTCAAACAATATCTCCTCCTAAACCGCTTGGCAGATTTTCACCAAACTTCACAGGAATGATCCTTGATTGAACCTCTTTCAAAGGTGTTCAAATCTTTCCGGTCTGCTGCATATGTAGGTCACCAGAGCTAAACATAGATTTTAAAAGTGTAAACTTAAAAAATCTCTGAAACCGCAGGGCCCAGAGGTTTCATATTTGGTATGTAACATCCTATAGTGGTCCTCTACAAATATTGTTCAAATTATTTCCCTGGGGTCAAAAAGGGCCACGCCCTGGGGGTCACATGGTTTATATAGAATATATAGCAAAATGACTTTAAAAATCTTCTCTGAAACCACAAGGCCCAGAGGTTTCATATTTGGTATGTAACATCCTATAGTGGTCCTCTATAAAGATTGTTCAAATGATGCCCCTGGGGTCAAAACGGGCCACGCCCTGGGGTTCACGTGGTTTATGTAGAATATATAGCAAAATGACTTTAAAAACCTTCTCTGAAACCACAAGGCCCAGAGATTTCATATTTGGTATGTAACATCCTATAGTGGTCCTCTACAAGGATAGTTCAATGATGCCCATGGGGTCAGAACTGGCCACACCCTGGGGGTCACATGGTTTATATAGAACGTATAGCAAAATGAATTTAAAAATCTTCTCCTCTGAAATCGCAAGGCCCCAAGGTTTCATATCTGGTATGTAACATCCTTTAGTGGTCCTTTACAAAGTTTGTTCAAATTATACCCTCGGGGTCAAAACGGGCCAAGCCCCGGGGGTCACATGGTTTATATAGAATATATAGCAATATGACTTTAAAAATCTTCTCCTCTGAAACCACAAGGCCCAGAGGTTTCATATTTGGTATGTAACATCCTATAGTGGTCCTCTACAAAGATTGTTCAAATTATTCCCCTGAGGTCAAAGCTGGAAAAGTCCCGGGGGTCATATGGTTTATATAGAATATATAGCAAAATGACTTTAAAAATCTTCCCATCTGAAACTACAAGGCCCAGAGGTTTCATATTTGGTATGTAACATCCTATAGTGGTCCTCTACAAAGATTGTTCAAATTGTGCCCCTGGGGTCAAAACTGGCCACGCCCCGGGGGTCACATGGTTTATATAAACTTAAATAGCAAAATGTCTTTAAAAATCTTCTTCTCTGAAACCGCAAGGCCCAGAGGTTTCATATTTGTAATGTAATATCCTATAGTGGTTCTCTACAAATATTGTTCAAATGATGCCCGTGGGGTTAAAACTGGTCACGCCCCAGGGGTCACATGATTTATAATTAGTTACATAGCAAAATGACTTTAAAAATCTCCTCAGAAACCACAAGGCCCAGAGGTTTCTTATTTGGTATGTAACATCATATAGTAGTCCTCTACAAAGATTGTTCAAATTATGCCCGTGGGGTCAAATGTGGTCACACCTCGGGGATTACATGGTTTATATTAACTTTAATAGCATAATGTCTTTAAAAATCATCTCCTCTGAAACCGCAAGGCCCTGAGGTTTCGTATTTGGTATGTAACATCCTCAAGTGGTCCTCTACAAAGATTGTTCAAATTATGCCCCATGGTTCAACACTGACCACACTTTAGGGGTCACATGGTTTATATAGATTTAAAATAGCAAAATGACTTTAAAATTTCTTCTCCTCGGAAACCGCAAGACTTAGAGGTTTCATATTTGGTATGTAACATCCGTATAGTGGTCCTCTACAAATATTGTTCAAATTATTCCTCTGGGGTCAAATCTGGTCACGCCCCGGGGGTCACGTGTTTTATATAGACTCAAATAGCAAAATGACTTTAAAAATCTTATCCTCTCAAACAGCAAGGCCCACAGCTTTCCTATACTTGGTACGTAACATTGCATAGTGGTCCTCTCCAAAGATTGTTCAAATTAGTGTAAACCTATTTATTTAAGCTCGATTGCATCGAAAGCCTTAGGCTTATAGAGACATTCTCGGGTAGAACCAGTACTTGGTGTCTTTGGGGGAGATCTTGAGAACGCTCCCCGGGTGGGGATCGAACCCGGGACCTACCGATAGCTAGGCAGACACATATCCACCGCGACCTTTTTATGCCCCTGGGGTCAAATCTGGTGGCACCCTGAGGGGTCACATGCTTTATATAGACTTTAATAGCAAAGTTACTTTAAAAATCTTTACCTGAAACCGCAAGGCCCAGTGGTTTGTTCAAGATTGTTCATATTATGCCCCTGGGATAAAAAGTAGCCACACCTCGAGGATGCAAATTCCAATTGGGTCACAAGGTCTCAGGTGAGCTTCCTAGGGCCCTCGGGCCCTCTTGTTGTCGGTATTTTTGAAAACATGTGTATCACTTACATGTAGCATTAGAAATACACACAGGCTAATCCAGGAAGACACTTTCTGCCTTATGTGGATTTATGTTTGGAAGAGACTTCCTCCCGAAACAGAAAATACCATAAAAGCAGTAAGTGCCGTCCCGGTTTACCCTTTGCTAACTGCTTAGGCTAATCCGGGATGACACTTTCCGCCTACAGTTGATTTATGTTTAGAAGAGACTTCCTCGAAACAGAAAATACCAAAAAAGCGGAAAGTGCCGTCCTACTCCGGGATGACACTTTACTCACAAGAATTAAGCCCAGGTTTCCCAGTGGGCAATGGCTAGCATGACAGACTATTGATCCGGTCCGGGAGGTCCTAGTTTCGAGTCCTGACAGAGGCACTGTTTCAACACAATAGTGAGACCATAGCCCTAATACTAAGGCAAATGGTCATAAAATGAGAAAAACTAGTTACAGCTGCAAACAAATGTTAAATAACTAGCCAAATGAAACAAGCAAGGTCCAATATTTTTTTTTATAGCAATCAACAGTCCAGTGATTTTGGGTGTCAGCCAGTTGCAACTAAGAAGTCATTGTGGAAAATATATTGCTACTATGATTGCTTGCTTGTATCTTCTCCAGGCCCAGTATGAAAACCCGCCGCACGTGTACGCACTCACAGACAACATGTACCGAAACATGATGATCGACATGGAGAACCAGTGTGTCATTATCAGGTTTGAGGCGCGTCGTGGAAAAACCGGACTTAATGCATGTGCGTAAAGTTTCGTCCCGGATTAGCCTGTGCAGGCTAATCCGGGATGGCACTTTCTGGCTACAGTGGATTTATGTTTAAAAGAGACTTCCTTGAAACAGAAAATACCATAAAAGCGGAAAGTGCTGTCCCGGATTAGCCTGTGCAGACTGCACAGGCTAATCCGGGACGACACTTTACGCACATGCACGAAGTCGGGGTTTCCCACGACGCGGCTCGTTTGTATTTTAACTATCCTGTAAATGGCATGCAGTGATTTTAAGTCTACTTTGACATTTATGTATATAGTAGAAAACATCAAGACCAGTAAAACTGTTACATGAAATCTTAAGGCAATGGAATATATGTCTGTCATCAGTAACATTAATTTTGGTCCCATGACTTTAAACATTCTTCAACTTTGTCTTAGTCTCCATCTTAAATATTGGCCAATGCAAAGCTCAGTGTACCAGTAACAAGCTTTCTCATTTTTTAAAATTTAAGTCTACTAAATTTGAAATTTTTAACTTCCATAGTCATGCCACGTTGTTTGTTTTAAACTGTCATGGTATAGGCTATTACGTTGAGCACTTTTATTTTTTTTACGAGCCAATTGATTGATTGTTTAATTGTTGTTGTTTTTATAAAACATAATTGTTGTTCTTTTTATAAAACAAAACCAACATAAATAATTTTTTCTTTTGCTTTGGTAAAAGTATTGAGCACTTTCATTTATATTCGTTCATTGAACTTGTTTTTTTGATCAAATTAATCAAGATATAATTTTGATAAAGAAACTCAATTCAATTCCAGTGGTGAAAGTGGTGCAGGAAAGACTGTAGCTGCCAAGTATATCATGAGTTACATCTCTAAAGTGTCTGGGGGTGGAGCTACTGTACAGGTGAGGTATATGATGAGTTACATCTCTAAAGTGTGCGGGGGTGGAGCTACTGTACAGGTGAGGTATATCATGAGTTACATCTCTAAAGTGTGTGGGTGTGGAGCTACTGTACAGGTGAGGTATATCATGAGTTACATCTCTAAAGTGTGCAGGGGTGGAGCTACTGTACAGGTGAGGTATATCATGAGTTACATCTCTAAAGTGTCTACGAATGGAGGTACTGTACAGGTGTGGTATATCATGAGTTACATCTCTAGTGTCCAGGGGTGGAGCTAATGTATAGGTGATGTATATCATGAGTTACATCTCTAAAGTGTGCGGGGGTGGAGCTACTGTACAGGTGAGGTATATCATGAGTTACATCTCTAAAGTGTGCGGGGGTGGAGCTACTGTACAGGTGAGGTATATCATGAGTTACATCTCTAAAGTGTCGGGGGTGGAGCTACTGTACAGGTGAGGTATATCAAGAGTTACATCTCTAAAGTGTCCAGGAGTGGAGCTACTGTACAGGTGAGGTATATCATGAGTTACATCTCTAAAGTGTGGGGGGGTGGAGCTACTGTACAGGTGAGGTATATCATGAGTTACATCTCTAAAGTGTGCGGAGGTGGAGCTACTGTACAGGTGAGGTATATCATGAGTTACATCTCTAAAGTGTCAGGGGTGGAGCTACTGTACAGGTGAGGTATATCATGAGTTACATCTCTAAAGTGTCCAGGGGTGGAGCTACTGTACAGGTGAGGTATATCATGAGTTACATCTCTAAAGTGTCCAGGAATGGAGCTACTGTACAGGTGAGCAGCACAAATAATGAACAATCAGTGCAAATTGATTCAGTTAAATTGTCTTAATTCAGTTTCATGACTTAATGCCATTCTAATACCAGTTTAACAGTGAGCTACTAAATAACATTAGTTACTAGATTATCTCACTTTTTGCAGAGAGTGAAAGACATCATCCTAGAATCCAATCCACTTCTAGAAGCATTTGGAAATGCAAAGACAGTCAGGAATAACAATTCAAGTAGATTTGTAAGTATCAGGTCATAACTACATGCATTATGTCTATATTTCATATTTAAAGTGATAGAGAATGATAGTGTTTGAGTAATTATCTCCCCTGGTAATCTTGCACAAATTGAAACAAAATCTTGAACTTCTTCAGAAGATGAATATTTAAAACCAATTAAACTTAGTTCTTCCGGGCCAACAGGTATTAATATACACCTGTAGGCACAAAATTGCACCTGTGCTACAATTTGTAGCGGCAGGTATATCTATTTAAAACAATTGGACATATTTTCACTGTTGACCCAAACGGTACACCATATGATGTATGCATACTAAGTAAATCCAAGGTGTGTTCCAGGGCAAGTATGTGGAGATACAGTTCAGCAGGGGTGGTGAACCGGATGGTGGCAAAATATCAAACTTTCTCTTGGAAAAGGTACTACACATCCAGTTGAGGCGTGTCGTGGGAAAAGCGGGCTTGATGCATGTGCGTAAAGTGTCGTCCTGGATTAATCCAGGACAGCACTTTACGCTTTTATGGTATTTTCTGTTTCAAGGAAGTCTCTTCTGAACATAAATTCACTGTAGGCGGAAAATGCCATCCTGGAGTAGCCTGTGTGGAATGCACATGCATTAAGCACAAGTTTCCCATGACACGCCTCATTTGTTTTTTATTTCTCCATGTTTTGACGGCTTATCATACATATAACATAAAAAGGACACTGTATAACCTTAATTGGATTTCCACCAAATATCTATAATGGTAGAATATTTAAAGATAATTATCTATTTAAATATATCAAATATATATTTTGTAGATTTGTTCATTTGCAAAATCTGTTGGTATAACAGTGTCTAAATTGTTGTGCATGTATGTTTTAAATAACCTCTTTTATTTCATCAAGTCCCGAGTAGTGAGTCAGAACCTTGAAGAAAGGAATTTTCACATCTTCTATCAGCTGTGCTTCGGTGCTGAAAAAACTCAAAAAGGTAAAACTCCAGTGCAACCCTTCATTATTATGAGTTAAAACTGAAAATAAAGTGTAATGAAATAAAGTGTAATGAATTATAATTAATCACAACTGCATCCAGGTGCTCAAAGTATTCAAGGTAAAACTCCAGTGCAACCCTTCATAATTATGAGTTAAAACTGAAAATCAAGTGTAATGAATTATAATTAATCACTACTGCATCCAGGTTCTCAAGGTATTCAAGGTAAAACTCCAGTGCAACCCTTCATAATTATGAGTTAAAACTGAAAATCAAGTGTAATGAATTATAATTAATCACACCTGCATCCAGGTGCTCAAGGTATTCAAGGTAAAACTTCAGTGCAACCCTTCATAATTATGAGTTAAAACTGAAAATCAAGTGTAATGAATTATAATTAATCACACCTGCATCCAGGTGCTCAAAGTATTCAAGGTAAAACTCCGGTGCAACCCTTCATAATTATGAGTTAAAATCAAGTGTAATGAATTATAATTAATCACTACTGCATCCAGGTTCTCAAGGTATTCAAGGTAAAACTCCAGTGCAACCCTTCATAATTATGAGTTAAAACTGAAAATCAAGTGTAATGAATTATAATTAATCACACCTGCATCCAGGTGCTCAAGGTATTCAAGGTAAAACTCCAGTGCAACCCTTCATAATTATGAGTTAAAACTGAAAATCAAGTGTAATGAATTATAATTAATCACACCTGCATCCAGGTGCTCAAGGTATTCAAGGTAAAACTTCAGTGCAACCCTTCATAATTATGAGTTAAAACTGAAAATCAAGTGTAATGAATTATAATTAATCACAACTGCATCCAGGTGCTCAAAGTATTCAAGGTAAAACTCCAGTGCAACCCTTCATAATTATGAGTTAAAACTGAAAATCAAGTGTAATGAATTATAATTAATCACTACTGCATCCAGGTTCTCAAGGTATTCAAGGTAAAACTCCAGTGCAACCCTTCATAATTATGAGTTAAAACTGAAAATCAAGTGTAATGAATTATAATTAATCACACCTGCATCCAGGTGCTCAAGGTATTCAAGGTAAAACTCCAGTGCAACCCTTCATAATTATGAGTTAAAACTGAAAATCAAGTGTAATGAATTATAATTAATCACTACTGCATCCAGGTTCTCAAGGTATTCAAGGTAAAACTCCAGTGCAACCCTTCATAATTATGAGTTAAAACTGAAAATCAAATGTAATGAATTATAATTAATCACACCTGCATCCAGGTGCTCAAGGTATTCAAGGTAAAACTTCAGTGCAACCCTTCATAATTATGAGTTAAAACTGAAAATCAAGTGTAATGAATTATAATTAATCACACCTGCATCCAGGTGCTCAAGGTATTCAAGGTAAAACTCCAGTGCAACCCTTCATAATTATGAGTTAAAACTGAAAATCAAGTGTAATGAATTATAATTAATCACTACTGCATCCAGGTTCTCAAGGCATTCAAGGTAAAACTCCAGTGCAACCCTTCATAATTATGAGTTAAAACTGAAAATCAAATGTAATGAATTATAATTAATCACACCTGCATCCAGGTGCTCAAGGTATTCAAGGTAAGACTCCAGTGCAACCCTTCATAATTATGAGTTAAAACTGAAAATCAAGTGTAATGAATTATAATTAATCACACCTGCATCCAGGTGCTCAAGGTATTCAAGGTAAAACTCCAGTGCAACCCTTCATAATTATGAGTTAAAACTGAAAATCAAGTGTAATGAATTATAATTAATCACACCTGCATCCAGGTGCTCAAGGTATTCAAGGTAAAACTTCAGTGCAACCCTTCATAATTATGAGTTAAAACTGAAAATCAAGTGTAATGAATTATAATTAATCACACCTGCATCCAGGTGCTCAAGGTATTCAAGGTAAGACTCCAGTGCAACCCTTCATAATTATGAGTTAAAACTGAAAATCAAGTGTAATGAATTATAATTAATCACAACTGCATCCAGGTGCTCAAGGTATTCAAGGTAAGACTCCAGTGCAACCCTTCATAATTATGAGTTAAAACTGAAAATCAAGTGTAATGAATTATAATTAATCACACCTGCATCCAGGTGCTCAAGGTATTTAAGGTAAAACTTCAGTGCAACCCTTCATAATTATGAGTTAAAACTGAAAATCAAGTGTAATGAATTATAATTAATCACACCTGCATCCAGGTGCTCAAGGTATTCAAGGTAAAACTCCAGTGCAACCCTTCATAATTATGAGTTAAAACTGAAAATCAAGTGTAATGAATTATAATTAATCACTACTGCATCCAGGTTCTCAAGGTATTCAAGGTAAAACTTCAGTGCAACCCTTCATAATTATGAGTTAAAACTGAAAATCAAGTGTAATGAATTATAATTAATCACACCTGCATCCAGGTGCTGAAGGTATTCAAGGTAAGACTCCAGTGCAACCCTTCATAATTATGAGTTAAAACTGAAAATCAAGTGTAATGAATTATAATTAATCACAACTGCATCCAGGTGCTCAAGGTATTCAAGGTAAGACTCCAGTGCAACCCTTCATAATTATGAGTTAAAACTGAAAATCAAGTGTAATGAATTATAATTAATCACACCTGCATCCAGGTGCTAAAAATATTCAAGGTAAGACTCCAGTGCAACCCTTCATAATTATGAGTTAAAACTGAAAATCAAGTGTAATGAATTATAATTAATCACACCTGCATCCAGGTGCTCAAGGTATTCAAGGTAAAACTCCAGTGCAACCAACTTCATAATTATGAGTTAAAACTGAAAATCAAGTGTAATGAATTATAATTAATCACTACTGCATCCAGGTGCTCAAGGTATTCAAGGATTTACAGACTATACTAAGGTTGGAACAATTGTTTAGTTGGATAACCTGCAGCATTTACATTTTGATGCTATCTGTACGAGAAATGTTTCATTATTTCACATAACACAACAAAAACAAAACAAAACGTCTGAATTTGAGATGCATTGAATATATCATGCTTATTATTATATATCTGTATTCACTGCACAGAACAGTGTAATTTCATTATCTTCCTCTCTCATCTTCCCCTTTGCACTGCCAAATATACTGGTACTTGGTCACTATTCATCTCTGTGTCGTTGGTCAGCATATATATATGAGCACAAGCCATCACAAGACAGTATTAGTTTGTTGTTCATAACATACATTCTGTGCATGATGTGCCCGTTTCATAAAGAATGAAGTTATATATTTACAGAGCAATTTGGCATATCAACACCCGACTACTACTGCTACCTCAACCAGAGTGGTGCTTACACAGTGGATGGCGTGGATGATGTCAAGGAGTTTAGAGATACTATGGTAAGTGGAGCAAAACTTCAGTCTGATTTAAGGAAAATAACATCTCCTAAATAGCTAAACTTAACAAGCATCTGTAAAAACCAATTATGACCAATAGATGGCCATGTCCATGTGTCCTGTTTGCCATCTGTTACACCAATTATGACCAATAGATGGCCATGTCCATGTGACCTGTTTGCCATCTGTTAAACCAATTATTACAGATAGATGGCCATGTCCATGTGACCTGTTTGCCATCTGTTAAACCAATTATGACCGATAGATGGCCATGTTCATGTGACCTGTTTGCCATCTGTTAAACCAGTTATGACCAATAGATGGCCATGTCCATGTGACCTGTTTGCCATCTGTTAAACCAATTATGACCGATAGATGGCCATGTCCATGCGTCCTGTTTGCCAT
The DNA here is from genome assembly GCA_027627225.1 of Congeria kusceri. NCBI lineage: Eukaryota > Metazoa > Mollusca > Bivalvia > Myida > Dreissenidae > Congeria > Congeria kusceri. Next base: position 73,188,258 of record CM051025.1, read on the forward strand.
CTGTTAAACCAATTATTACCAATAGATGTCCATGTCCATGTGTCCTGTTTGCCGTCTGTTAAACCAATTATGACCAATAGATGGCCATGTCCATGTGACCTGTTTGCCATCTGTTAAACCAGTTATGACCAATAGATGGCCATGTCCATGTGTCCTGTTTGCCATCTGGATCCGTACCCTTTTAATTAAAATATGATGGACTTGAGAGTCTACGAAGCATGCAAATATTTTTTCTGTGTTGTAATTCCATAGCTGTGCCTTTGGTATGTCACTATGTGTCAATAGGTAATCTGTTTAATTAGTAATGGTTAGATGTCTGTTTTATATTTCCTGTTTTGATTTTAAATATTTTCCTTAGTTCCAAAAATAAACTGTATCCGAGTACTCTTGGCTTCTAAATAAATAGATTAACAAATGCTTTCTGATTTTCCACGTAACAGTCAGTTAATTTTACACGAAAGTTTCCTACCTGTCAGCATATTGGTATTGGCCAATACATTTACATGATTCAGCAGACTATGCAGGTTATAGGGCTGGATGAGGGCGCATGAGCTACATAAACAGTTAGATAATTTTAAGTTGCCTTCTTGTTGGCATATTGATATTATTCAGTACATCTCCATATTTCAGCATGCTATGCAGGTGATAGGGCTGGATGAAGGATATTACTCAGTACTTCTCCATATTTCAGCATGCTATGCAGGTGATAGGGCTGGATGAAGGATATTACTCAGTACTTCTCCATATTTCAGCATGCTATGCAGGTGATAGGGCTGGATGAAGGATATTACTCAGTACTTCTCCATATTTCAGCATGCTATGCAGGTGATAGGGCTGGATGAAGGATATTACTCAGTACTTCTCCATATTTCAGCATGCTATGCAGGTGATAGGGCTGGATGAAGGATATTACTCAGTACTTCTCCATATTTCAGCATGCTATGCAGGTGATAGGGCTGGATGAAGGATATTACTCAGTACTTCTCCATATTTCAGCATGCTATGCAGGTGATAGGGCTGGATGAAGGATATTACTCAGTACTTCTCCATATTTCAGCATGCTATGCAGGTGATAGGGCTGGATGAAGGTACCCGGGACGACGTCATGTCCCTTGTGGCAGGCATTCTTCACATCGGCAACATTGCTTTCGTTGAGAATGGCAACTATGCTGCCATTGCTGACCCCGGATGTAAGGTTTTGTTTGTTTACATTGACAGCTTTCTTAATGAAACCCATTTTGTTTTTTTGTTTTCAAGCCATTTAGTTTGGTTAGTCAGCAGAGTCTTTCACAGTTCATGTTCTATTAAAAATGCATCATTATTTTTCACTTCAGTTCTCGAGTTCCCAGCGTTTCTGTTTGGTGTGCGTCAGGACTTGCTCCAGTCGAAGATCACAAGTCGTAAGATGGACAGCAAGTGGGGTGGGAAGTCGGAGAGTATCGAGGTCACGCTGAACGTAGAGCAGGCAGAGTTCACTCGAGATGCTCTCGCCAAGGCCCTGTACTCCCGCATGTTTGATTTTCTTGTGGAGGTAAGAGTTATCTGATTGTCCTATGCAGGAAGGTTTCTTGCGTGTATTTGTGGGTTTTTTTTTTAGGTAGTGCATGTATGTCAATCCTAAAATAGATGGGACACATAGCTATGTATGTTCTGTATACTGGAACTCTGAATGTCCATTACTTAATTGATTGCTAGCTTCTGCTTTAAACTTGATGTCCCGTAATATAATTACTGTGTTAATACATGTTTTGATTCTTGTATTAAATATTACTAATTGGTTTAACCACAAATAATGTATTTATCATGAAGACATAATTATATGTAGTATTTTGCTGTCAGTTAACTTGATCTGTAAAACAAAGGCTCTAAATATGCAGTTCACCAACATGGGTGTTCAAGGAGAGTTCTGTATTTTGATGGAATATACAAAAACGTAACTATCAGTCAGTATTCTTGTTTGCCTTGTTTTAGTCCGTGAACAAAGCCATGCGAAAGGACACAGAAGAAATCAACATTGGCATTCTGGACATATATGGCTTCGAGATCTTCCAGAAGAATGGCTTTGAGCAGTTCTGTATTAACTATGTTAACGAGAAGTTGCAGCAGATTTTCATTGAGCTCACCCTGAAGGCAGAACAGGTGACATTCCACTAAATACCTGCTTGTGTAGTTCCAACAAATTGACCTATGACGTGTGGATTCTGTTAGCATAATTTAAAGCTTGAATTGTTTCCTGTATTTATACTTCATGTACAGTAGAACCTGTCTAAACCGAACAGCGTCGGGACGGGGCCAATCGTTCGGTCTTCAGAGGTGTTCGGTTTACCCAGGTTTTTTTATTAAATGCAATTTCCTTAAAACAATGTATGATCTATTTTATATGTTAATTACAGTGCATATTAAAACAACAACATGTTAATGTTTACTCTTTTATTATTGTTTATTATTTTTATTATTTGCAAGTAAAATGTATATTTCACATAAAACGACATACAATTTATTAATCAAACAAGTTCATGTATTCAACATACAACTTATTTACATCTTTTTAAATCAGTCATCAATTGTTGACTGTTTTGATAAGTTTTTGAACATATTTATTTTAGCTCGATAGCATTGCGAGCATTGGGCTTATGAAGATGACTGATCGAAATATTGCCAGAATTTACTATAATTATGTATAAATTAATTACACTGTTCTGAAACATTTAACATTTAACATTTTACACTGTACGTACATTTCACCATAAAACATGACCGACTAATCTGCTTTTCACAAGTTTGTTATTGTCGTATGCACCAACTCGCTGATCAATAATTGCGCCACTTCCTCGTTTTTATCACTATGGCAATTATGCCTTTTGTGTGTACTTGTGTCACCAATTATCAGGTTCACGCCTCTGCGGTATTGCGAAGTGACACCTGACAGGATGCACCGTTCGGTTTAATAAGGGTTTTTAAGGTAGAATGAGATCAAATTTGTGATAAAATCGTTCGGTATTTGGTTTGGACAGGGTTCAGTTTATTAAGGTTTTTTGGTATATAAAATATTTAGGAAAAGAATCGGGACCGACACAGCCGTTCGGTTTTGACAGGGATTCGGTTTTCACAGGGTTCAGTTTGGACAGGTTTCACCGTATATTGTTTTCAGAAGAGGTCATTGACTAGTTTCTTTTATTGGGTTAACCGATATAACTGCATTGATTGTGCATTTGTCTTATGTCAAATTGTCTTGAAGTACGTTTATATTGTTGGAAATGCGTCCTTGTACCTGATCCATCTGTAAGATTAAGAAAAATAACTACATTTAGTGCGTTATTGTCATTTGTCATATCGTCACAAAGAATTCAGGTTAAGAATTAACAGGAGTTTTGAATAAGACATTTAGAGTTAAATAATGTTTGGTATTTGTGATGGATGTTCTGTATACGTGTTCAAGTTACGATAATAAAAGAACTTTTTACTGTCTGTTACAAGATTAATATTAAATGTCTGTGAAAAGAACATCGTTAAATGTCTGTGATTTCAGGACGAGTATGTGCAAGAGGGTATAAAGTGGACACCAATTGAGTACTTCAACAACAAGATTGTGTGTGACCTCATAGAGAGCAAGAAGCCTATAGGAGTGATGTGTGTCCTGGACGATGTGTGTGCCACGATGCACGCTGTGTCCGAGGGAGCAGACGCAACTCTATCACAGGTCAGACGGGAGTCCATATTTATAAAGATTATCATGTTATTCTTAAGTTCAGTTGAAAATAAGTCGAAATAAAATTGTGTGCTTGAACAAAATGGTTTACAACATGTGCATGAAAATTACTAAATATTAATACACTTGAAATAATATTGCAACTTCTGTGGCAAAGTTTTCAAACAATGCATTTCTTTCTCACAAAATCCAAATGGCGTCCTCCTCCTTATAACTTCAAAACTACACAAGTTATTCACTTGAAACATGGAATATACCTTTGTCATCAACTCCGACATCATGTGCTACATTCCCCAAAACTCGGGTTTGTATTTTGACAGAGTTATGCCCCTTTTTCACATAGATGTTCCGGTTTAAGTTTTAAATCAAATGTCTTGTAACTTCAAAACTTCATATGTAATTTACTTGAAACTTATAATATACATTTGCCTTCAATTCCAACATCAGGTTCAACATTCCCAATAACTTTGTTTTGTATTTTGGCATAGTTATGTCCTTTTTCACATACATTTCCTGATTTAAGTTTTTATTCAAAAGTTGTATAACTTCAAAACTTGATAGGTTATTTACTTTAGACATGAAATATACTTTTGTCATCAACTACAGCATCAGAAGCCACAATCCACATAACCCTGTCTTGTATTTTGACAGAGTTATGCCCCCTTTTCACATTGATTTTCAGTGTAAAGTTTATATTCTAAGTCTTATTATTTCTTAAATACATAAGGTATTCACTTGAAAAGTTGAATGTATTTTTGTAATCAACTGCAGCATCAGGTGCAACAATCTATTTTGTATTTTGACAGAGGTATGCCCACTTTTTACACAGATTTTGGGGTTAGAGTTTATGTTCCAAAGTTTTATAATTTCAAACTACATAAGGTATTCGTTTGAAAGTTGAAAGAAATTGATGAAATAATTGCCATAACTCTGCTTTGTATTTCAACAAATTTGTGTTTCTTCCACTTTCCAAAATATGTACCGACCGATAAACTTCGAAAAGCCGAGCGCTCTGTCCTCTGACAGCTCTTGTTAAAGTTAAATTTCCATGATTTTGGTACACAGAAAGGTAAGTGAAGAAGCAACTGTTTGATCTTAACTGGAGAAAAGAAGATTTCAATGTAAAATGAGCTATTCATGAAAAAGCCACACACTTATGGAATGTTGTAGCTTTACGAAATTTACTGAAGTTTTTACAAAGATGCTTTATGGATAAATACCAATGTGGTTGATCAAGTTTTGGTGTCTGCAATCATTATTATCCATTGTTACAATATCATCTGTCATTTATACACCAAATCCCTCAATTATTTGGTATAACTGACATGTCTGTGAGGAATGTTTTCTGTACCTTTACGTAACATAGTATGTTTGCAATGAAAAAAGTATTCTATTTACATCCTTGTGAAACAATGGGGATTTTGTTTCGGTATCGTTTATCCACCAAAAAGCATTGTTAGTATATCCTGTGTAAATTATCAGTATGTAACATTGTATAGTGATTCTCTACAAAGATTGTTCAAATTACGCCCCTGGGGTAAAAAAGTGGTCACACCCTGGGGGTCACATGGTTTCTATAGATTTATATGGCAAGTTAAAAAAATCTCTGAAACCGCAAGGCCCAGAGGTTTTGTATTTGCTATGTAACATTGTATAGTGGTCATCTACAAAGATTGTTCAAATTATGCCCTCTGGGGTAAAAAGAAGTCATGCCACAGGATCACATGGTTTCTATAGATTTGTGTGCCAAGTGGACTTTAAAAATCTCCTGCAACCACAAGGCCGAAAGGTTTCATATTTGCCATGAAACATTGTATAGTGGTCCTCTACAAAGATTGTTCAAATTATTCCCATTGGGTAAAAACAAGCCCGGCCCAGGGGTCACATGGTTTAAGTATGACTTATATGGCAAGTGGACTTTTAAAATATTCTCATCTGAAACTGCAATGCCCAGAGGTTTCATATTTGGCATGGAACGTTGTATAGTGGTCCTCTACAAAGATTGTTCAAATAATGCCCCTGGGGTAAAAAGAAGTCACGGCACAGGGGTCACATGGTTTACATAGACTTAAATACCAAAGTGACTTTAAATCTTCTCATGAAACAACAAGATACAAATCTTTATAGTCAGGTGAGCACTTTGCATGACCCATACTGTAAGTTAACAATAACAGGTATGTTATTGTTCCATTTAAAACTGCTACCATGATTTGTCAAACAAATTAATTACATATTACCACAAGTAATGTTTGTGTTTTGCAGAAATTGAATGCTGCGGTGGGTAGCCACGAGCACTACAATGGGACGAGTATTGGCTTCGTAATCCATCACTACGCTGGCAAGGTGGAGTACTTTGTGGAGGGGTTCTGTGAGCGCAACAGGGACGTCCTCTTTACCGACCTTATACAGCTGATGCAGTCTAGTGAGAAGTGAGTACTTACTGGGCAGTTAGGTTGACAATCAGTTTACCAGGAAGATTACTTCTCGATAATGATCCATATTAAGCTAAAATAAACATGCAAATTTAAAGAAACACATGCGTGAAATTAGGAGTAAATTGGTTTCTTTTTGACATTGTGTATTCTTCTCGTTGCACGTAATTTATAGTTAAAAAGTGATTTTGCTTAATCAGGTACGTCTTGTTCACTATTTTTATTCTTTGCTGAAGTAATGACCATTGTTTGCTATATTATGAAGTGTTTTTTCATTCATTTAAGAAGTATAATCGCTTTTTATTTCATATATTCAAAATTTATTTCAAACGTCTTTATATTATTTATGTTTCAGTGAATTCATAGTTAGGCTTTTCCCTGATAGTGTGGATGCAATGAGCAAAAGCCGTCCAACAACAGTTTCAACAAAAATTAAGGTAATATGCTCTGAGTAACTGCCAACAGATCATATTTACATTTTTGTTGCTAAATTTATTGAGAAATGTGTGTTTATAATTATACTCGTGGTCGTAGACAGTAGCCTTTACCATAATATGATGAATTGAATATGAATTAAATTAGTAATGATGTGATCATTATATGGCCGTTATGTAATTCATAATTCACTGAAGACGTTATGTTTTACGGTCATTTCTTATACAGTGTGCGTTGGTAATAATATGTTAAAGTGGTTGTGTTGATTGTATTGATATTTGGCTGCAGTCTCAAGCCAACAAGCTGGTGGAAACGCTGATGAAGTGTACGCCCCACTACATCCGATGTATCAAACCTAACGAGACTAAACGACCCCGCGACTTTGAGGACAGCAGGTATCTTGACATTTCGTTATATGGATGATTATCTCTCTAGCTATTGACATCACAGATCTGATCTCTAGTTTTTATAAGTACTTTGTCAAATTAATAGTTCTGTCGTAGCTAAATTGAAAGCATTTGCAACATCAGTTGACTCAATCCGACCACATATGACGCCAAATTCTGTCATTAAATAATCGTACAATGTTATAACTAATTATCATAATATGAACAATTTAAAATATTTTCTTGTACAATTTGTCATAGTAATCATTTAAAAAGTTTAATTAGAATTTTCTCTAAATTTTGACAAAGCACAATATCGAGTATTTGCGGGGACATTTCAGGGTGAAACACCAGGTAGAATATCTGGGATTGAAGGAGAACATCCGAGTCAGACGCGCTGGGTTTGCATTCAGACGAGAATTCCCCAAATTTCTACGCAGGTACATGCATAGCAGAATTAACTGAAACTTGAACAGACCACGCAGTATGATTTGTCATTGATTGTATATTAAATTATATGTAAGTAGGAGTGGCATCAAATACCAAAATCGGTATATGAATATTCGCTTTTTCATTCAATTGAATATTCAAATAATCTATGCGATTGGTATTAACTACTTTGAACTTTGTGGCCTAAGAGACATACTCATTATTTATGTATGACATTTTAGCTCCGATTAGCCAGTATAGTCGTATTTTCATTAACCAATTGTGCTTTCTAATGAATGCATAAATTGCACAGTATAAAAGAAATTGCAATAGCAGGAACCCTTTAAATTTTAATCACGTAGTTTTCAAAACACCACACATTTTTATCAATATGAAAACGCTCCAATAATAATGACTGCTAAATGTGGTATCGCACTTCTGTAATTTATTTTGGTTATTCTTTTCACGAGTCCAAACGCGAGCTATAATTGCCAATTAACAGTTATGTTCTCCTACTGTCTGATGTAATTTTGTATTACTGGTGGCTAAACGATAGGCGACTGACACCGACCCGTACATTAAATATATATCGGTCTGACACGTGACATGGGGCACTTCTATTGAAAACACTGAATTAAGTATTTATTGGTGAAATAGTGCCTTAAAAATACTTCCTACAATCAGGAAATTATTGGTTTTTAAAAAGAGATACAAATGTGCGAGTCTTCGAATATCATTTGAAATATTCAAGTAGCAATAATTCAGTCCAATATTTGAATAATATTGCCATCCCTATATATAGGTGATAAAAAGAGAAACACAACTTAAACAGTTTACAAAATAAAATATCAGCCAAAACATCAAGTACCCATATTGATGCATAATGTATGTTTGTATGTTTTTCCTGCCAAATTTATATGTTTGATCAAAATTAAAAGAAAAACTGTAACTGGGCATGTGCCATAAATGTTGATGCAGAATAAATAGTATCCAAAAAATTGTTTTATAAAAATATAAAGGTGATGACATTAACATGTTTAAAATGTATTTTAGACAGAAATAGTTATAATTCCGATGCATGTACATGTAAGTTAGGCGTTTAAAACATTTAACGAATGACTAACTGCTTTGAAGGCATGTCAGTCCCAACAAGCAAAACGGGCCTGCAGCAAACCCTGAATGAGATACAAATATTCAGCTGCTGTTGTGCACATGCTACTATAGCTCTTTGTAATGTTCCAGGTACGCAATATTGACCCCCGAGACATGGCCCCAGTGGACAGGGGAGATAACTCGAGGTATACACCACCTGATGAACTCCGTCAACATGGACCGAGACCAGTACCAGCTGGGAAAGACTAAAGTCTTTATTAAAAACCCAGAGTCGGTAGGGATATTTGTTCCATTTTTGTGGAAATTACTTTTTAACGTCTTCATAAAAAAATTCTAGAGTCTTTAGGTATTTTTGTTTTCTATTCTTGGAAATAGGTCTTTAAAGTATTCATTAAAAACCCAGAGTCTGTAGGTATTTTTGTGCCATTTTTGCACTGATAACTTTTCATGATTCTGATTTTAGAATATATTGTGGGCAAGTAAAACTCCCATTTTGGACAGTCTATTTTCATTTTTCTCAGACAAAGTTCTTAATGGTAGTCCTGGACAGGGATTTAATATCTATCTATGCAGTCTGTTCATAGTCTTATTCAATTAATCTCAGACTGAATGAAGTTGTACTACTAAACTAGTAGTTTAGCCAAGTAAATTTGTTGCCATGGCTGTCACTTCAGCTCTTTTTGCTGGAGGAAATGAGGGAACGCAAGTTTGACAGCTATGCTCGGGTTATCCAGAAAACGTGGAGGAAATATCATGCCCGCCAGCAATACTTCAAACAAAAGGAAGAAGGTACTGGTTTCTGACTATGTCAGTCTATTAGTTCAGTAAATTAAGCATTGTTGGATGTAGGGGATATGAATTGTCAAGTTAAGAGATTTTTCATTTTCTCTTGTTTTGTCAGCCTAAAAGTGCATGCACGGTGTGCAGCAAGTTTGTTAAAATTGAAAATAGTATGATCATTAAAAGCTAACTGAGCAAATACATGTAAACAGTAGGGTTCAAGCTAAACAAATAATAATTTCACTCTCTGCAATAGAGTCAGAATTTTTTAATTGCATAAATAATTGGCATATCTGTGCAAAAGTATTGGCTGATACCTGCCACAAAAATATGTTGCATAACTCAGTATGCATTCTGTCAGGGGCATAATGCCTTGTAATTGCTTGGTGATATATTATACATGATACTTTTATGTAAAGTAAAGGGACGATGTCAACAAAAAATTGGAAGAGGAAAAAGGGCCAAACAAACACAACCCATATTATAAATAGATTTTTATCTCTTCTCTTATATATACCCTGTTTCAACAGTTATTATTTGCCAATATTAATGTCTAAATTTAAGATTTTTTAAAGAAACAGCCCCCTTGAAGCCCTTTTCGATGACATAGTCCCTTTAAGATGTTCCTATAAGCTGTCAATCTTTTCAGCCTCGGATATTCTCTTAAACCGAAAGGAGAGGAAGCGGTTCAGTATAAACCGCAACTTTGTTGGGGACTATATCGGTATGGAGGAGAATCCGGCACTGCGGGCTCTCGTAGGAAAACGAGAGAAAATTGAGTTTGCAGACACAGTCAACAAGTATGACAGACGGTTTAAGGTAGGTGTTACATTGCTGAATAATTATATTTTTAAATTGTATGCATGATTTTAATGTTGTTTCTGTTCTTCACGATAACATTTCCTGTTTAATTCTTCTCATAAAATGTATAAATGTGATTTATAAATGATAACATGTAATGGATGATGTCCATCTTGCTATCGGGAGATCGTGACTTCAATCCCTACTCAGGAAGTATACCATCAATCCTTTTCCAAGGCCCCAAGTACCTGTTCAAAAGGAAAAAGCCTTGATATTGTATTGATCATCTTTGGGCTTTCAAAACAAACATATTAGAATAAATAGATTTAGAATAAGCCAGACTTGTATTATTTTTCTCAATTTAATACAGATGTACAATTTATCTGTGAATTAACTAAACTCACATTGTGAGTGCCTTATATCTTATTATGTTTTGTTTTCCAGGCTACCAAACGAGATCTCCTGCTTACAACACAGAATATTTACCTAATTGGCAGAGAAAAAGTACTGTTTGTGTACATTTTTTGAAATCACCTATTATTATATTGTTTTGAAATGCCCTATAATATTCCATTAGGATGACATATGCTTAGAACTTTGTTTTAATTACATTATTACTAGACATTACACATGTTGTGATGTAACAGTCATATATGTATCTTACCTACATAGGCATGCATGTGAACATTCATAAAGTCGAAGTCTTCAGATTATGGTTGACATGTACAGACTCAATTGTCTACATTCAGTGTATGTTGTTGTGTATTTCAGATCAAAAAGGGACCACAGAAGGGTCAGCTGGTGGAGGTGGTGAAGAGGCAACTACCTCTGGAGCAAGTCCAGTCCATTGCATTTAGGTATCTCAAAGTTTGAACTCGAATTTTCAGTAATGTCCAAGTGATTTTTTTGTGTAGACCATTTCGTTTCTGCACGATATCTAGAGAACGCTTTGACCTACGATCATTTTAGTTGATATGCTGGTTATTTGGGAGAAAAGGAAGACGCCTATTGATTTTGAGGTCAACAGGTCAAAGGTCAAGGTCACAGGGGCTTGTAACATGAAATTCGTTTCCGCACAAGTTGTGGCCGGGCTGGGGTTCAATCACCGGATTGACAGTCTAGCACTCTACCAACTGAGCTAGCCTGACCCGGCGGATTGGAAATGAGACATTTGTTTTTGCATCCAAAATACAGTTTATATAACTTGTAGTCGCTATTTAACTTTGTACTAAGGCCCTGAATTGTAGGATAAACAATTGTACAAGCATTGACCACAAAAGCAGATGCTTTAATTAATTACTTAAAAGATAATTTTAGTTTGGCATATTCTGTGCTAATGTATCTGTGTAAAAGTATGGAGTAATATTCTTTTATTTCAGTACAATGCAAGATGATCTGTTTGTACTGCATATACAGAACGACTATGCTAGTGTGATGGAATCAGTCTTCAAGACAGAATTCTTGTCGTTGTTAACAAAGCGATACAAGGATAAGACAGGGAAGGAACTGCGCTTGATATTTTCTGATAGGTACTTAAATGATTTTGTATTTGATTTGATAAGAGTGTACACATTTGATTTAAACGATTATTGCGAAACATAAGTTTCTTCGTAGGGACATTTGCTTCATAGGGACATTTGCTTGATACGTAAATGTTTTGTTTTCATGTTTCTTGTTGTATCGGGTACATACATATAGTTTTACTTTGTGCCACAGCATCCTGCTAGAAATTGGTACCTTCCTGTACAAAAAAAAATGTATCTTGGGCAATACATTTTGTAAATATATATGCGTTGTTTATATACAAACGAATGAAGGAGAGACCTTTTTGCGAAGCATAATTGTTGAAATTCCATGATTACTACCATACAAACGAAACTTGAGAATATTCATAACAACCTTAAGACAAACCACTGTATTGTGTAATTATTGTGTGGAATTGTCATTCTACTTATTGTTTCAAGTTGAAGATTATAAGTAAACTTCCAAGAGATAGTTTTTTAACTTGCACTCCACATTCCATTCCAGTATTGATTTCGGCGTGAAAAAGGAGGGCTGGGGTGGAGGAGGGTCAAGGTTAATCAAATTCCAGAGAGGTCAGGGGGATGTGGCAGTTTTCAAGGTGTCCGGGAAGACCGTTGCAGTTTCTATTGGGGCTGGATTGCCCAAGGATTCAAGTAAGTGTTGATTGTCTAGCTCAGAGCGTGAAAAAATCTTAGTTTAGTGCAAAATCCTTCTGAACGCCCCATATACCAGTAACAGATACGATAAGAGAATGTGGAATTAAATGTTTTCTTTGTGTTGTTTTTATTTCATATACATGTATCGACATTTTAAAACACTTAATTTGATGACAATGATTGTTGATCATATTGCTTGAATTTACATTTTGTTTCATAGCTGTTTTGCTGTCATAGATTAGAAAGCAAAATTATAGCGCTTACTATTGTAACAGTGAGGAGCAATCCTGTGGAATAACTATATTTATACCCCCACAAACGAAGGTTGTGGGGGGGTATATAGTAGCGAGCTTGTCGGTTTTTGGTTTCCGGATGATAACTCACGAAAGGCTTGTCATATTCAAATAATTTTTGGTACACATGTGTAACATCATAGAATACAGGTCAAGTTCTAAGTTGGTTACAAACCACTAAATTTTGACAGAGTTATTGCCCCTTTTCGACTTAAAATTTCCTAAAAACATGGTTTTCGGATGATAACTCAAGAAAGGCCTGACATATTCGAATACTTTTTGGTACACATGTGTAACATCATTGAATACAGGTTAAGTTTGATGTTGGTTACAAACCAATAAATTTTGACTTAAAATTCCCTAAAAACATTATTTCCGGACGATAACTCAAGACTGGCTTGACGTAGTCAAATAATTCTTGGTATACATGTGTAGCATCATAAGATACGGGTCAAGTTCGACTTTGGTTACAAACCACTAAATTTTGACAGAGTTATGGCCCTTTATTTGACTTAAATTCCCTAAAACATGGTTTCGTGACGATAACTCAACAATGGCTTGACATTTTAAAATAATTATTGGTACACATGTGTAGCATCATAAAATACAGGTCAAGTTCGACTTTGGTTATAAACCACTAAATATTGACTCAGTTATGGCCTCCCTTTTTGACTTAAATTCCCGAAAAACATGGGTAATGACTCATGAAAGGCTTCACATATTTAAATTATTTTTGGTATAATGTGTAACATCATAATATACAGATAAAGTTCAACTTTGGTTACAAACCACTAAATGTTGACAGAGTTATGGCTCCTATTGAAATTAAATTTTTCCAAAATACACTGTTGACCATTCACAAATTAAAGTATTCTCTCTCTGTCCATTTTTTTCGAATGGATGCCATAGTTTTGTGACAAGGCCATATTGTGGGGGTATATCCGTCATTCATGTGACAATTCTAGTGTTATATATATTATGTGGAAATATGTGTTATCAAAGGCATTATAACCTATATTGTAGTTTATAATTATTACTGAGGCATGTCATTGACTTTATTTCCCAGGACCGAGAAGATCTGCCCCGACCATCAGTAATGGAGCTCCCGGTCAGAGACGACCTTCACGGATAGCTCCGTCCCGACCCGCCCCGTCGTTCCCCGCACCAGCCATTCCAAGCAGCGGTATGTGTCTTTGTCTTTCATATTGTATTTGAAAATTAAAATTTCAATATTTATAGCCTTAATAATGTAGATTCAGAAATTCCTTGTTTTTTTACTCTGGGTGGCCACTGTCTTTGGAAAACAGTGAAAATTAAAACTGAAAAAAGATCACTTTTGCAACAAATCAGTGAATTTAAATAAGATTAAAATTAAACATGGAAATTGAATAAGACAGTTTAACCATGTTAGCTGCTGCTGGTTTCTTTTCAAAGTATTTTAATATACCCGGTAGCACTTTTAAATTATGAAGCATTGTGGTTGTATCAGCCATTTTTACTGTTCTGTTGTGAGTATGGGGAACATACATTTTGTATTCTGTAATCACTGTTTGTACTGGTAACCCAGCAATGAATGTCTAGTGAAAAATCACATTCACATTTTAATTTCAACTTCCAGTGGTCAGCCTTATACTCCTACTATTATATGAAAAGATTATTTGCAACATGTCAAGGAAACTGTGTTATTTCAAATCAATCTCCCAGGCCCTGGAGGTGGGCGAAAGATGAGCAAACAGCGAAGCATAGATAAGACTCCGTCTCTGCCTAGAGAGGGCGCCCCAGGGATGGCAAAGAAGATCCAGCATGTCGTGCAGATGCGCAACAATGACTTTATGAAAGTGCCCGACTCCGGGCAGTCTGGGTAAATATGCTGGCAACCTGGGGTGGTATTCACGAAGCTTCCTAGTAAAATATCATTTGTAAGAGCATGTCTTAAAGTCTGAGCCTTGTGTCTGCGTGTCTGATGGTGATTCTTGTCTTGTTCAATTTGCTTTACAAGAGTTACATGTATATACCATCTTTACCTGTAGTAAATTAACAGATTTTTTTAAAAACTTTTTAGTGAATATAAATTATTGTTGTTTATAAAGAAATGTGAACTCAGTTTTTTACTTAATTAGAAATGACGATTTTCCTTGGGAGCTTTATGAATTCTTGGGGTTTCTTTCTACTGTCATTGGAATGAAAATGATATGTGGCGCGTCGTGAGAAAACCGGTCTTAGTGCATGTGCGTAAAGTGTATTCCCAGATTAGCCTGTGCAGTCTGCACAGGCTAATCCGGGATGGCACTTTCCGCTTTTACTGTATTTTCTGTTTCAAGGAAGTATCTTCTAAACATAAATCCACTGTAGGCGGAAAGTGCCGTCCTGGACGACACTTTACGCACATGCATTAAGTCCGGTTTTCCCACGACGCGCCTCATATTGATCATTATTATCTTCTTCATATCATATTTTGCAAATAATTGTAACAATAACTCTAGTTGTCATTTGTGTAATTTTATATCTTTAAATCTGTAATACTTTGACAATCTCTTTGTTGTGTGTATTTATTGTTTGATGTTTCAACGTACCATGTACCTTACTAATAACCTCTTTATAATCGGAACCTATTCTCAGACTTACCCTTGTTGGGTCCGGCTAGCTCAGTTGGTAGACCACTAGACTGTCAATCCGGGGATTGTGAGTTCGAACCCCAGCCCGGCCACATAACTTTGTGTGGGGATTGATCATGAAATTATTTCTATGGCCATTCTCCCCCTACCTCTGATTCAAATAGGGCAGTTGTCAGTTACTGGCATAGGTATGTGCACTTAGTACTGGTTAACCGCATAGATCGGCAAAGCTTGCCCAGGAAAAGTGTGAGTAGGTTAACTGACCGCCATGATATGACTGAAATACTGTTAAAAACGGCGAAAAAACCAACAAAACAAACATCAGACTTATCCTTGTGTGTGAAATTAAATCATACAATTCTCGATCGAATTGTCATATTGCTTACATTTTTAAGCGATCAGCAGTAAAAAAGTTGTTGAACATTAGGCCAAAAATAAAATGTGGCGCGTCGTGAAAAAAACGGTCTTAATGCATGTGCGTAAAGTGTCGTACCGGATTAGCCTGTGCAGTCCGCAAAAGCTAATCCAGGACGGCACTTTCCGCTTTTAGGGTATTTTCTGTTTCAATGAAGTATCTTCTAAACATAAATTCACTGTAGGCGGAAAGTGACGTCCTGAATTAGCCTGTGCGGACTGCACAGGCTAATCCGGGACGACACTTTACGCACATGCATTAAGACCGGTTTTCTCACGATGCGCCACAAATATTGCTTGTTTCCCCTCCCGCTAACCATGCTAATGAAGGGTGGGTTGGTACGTCGGAAAAATATTATACACAATAAGTCATTTTCATTCATGTTTTTCTTATGTTTGAAATGTTATGTTATAGTATAAATTCTTAATATTTCCGTTGTAGTAGATTAATAACGTTCTGCTTATTTACGTGAATACTATGTTCTAATTACATAACAATAATTTATCAAAATTGAACAAACAATAACATACGTTAAAAACAAGAGCGTTAATAGTAAAAACCTGTTAAAACTAAGGAGTAATAACGTGACGTTGCAATTTGTCGGGCATCCAAAACAGAACGCTGTAAGCAACAGCCATCGCAACGGTGACTGTCAAACTGTGGCTAGCAATTTGTAGCTGAAAAGCGTGGTACACGCTTAGCACGTGGATAGTGTCAATCTGTAATACTGTATCTGAACAACGCAAATGCTAGAGCATAAATGAATTAGCATTCTATGGAAATAAAAACAAATAGGACTTTGTTCATTAATAAAAATAAAGCAACAGAACATTTTTGATAAAATAAAAAGAAAAGGCGCTGAAGTTTATTTACTTTCATTTTTGACAAGGACTTTAGTTCCGCTAACTTTCATTCAAATGTTGCCTCAGCCAAAAATTTCGCATAATTCTAATCCTTGTGCATTGATGAGTTTGAATAACACTTTTGTTAATTATTACTAGATCTAGTAATTGTATTTTTTTAACAAAATAAAACGTTTGACGCGATCAGTTTGTCGAGTTATATGACGTCGTAATTCATATTCTTAATAAACAGTTTCTTTCACCAAAATTCACCAAAATTATGATATTTATTTATAATTATTTATTTATTTACTATTCAATTTGTAGTAATGTATTACAAACGCGGCTGTTAAAAACAAGCATATCTATAATAAAACACATACCTAACGCAAATGTGTTACAAATGACTTGCACCTTTACCAATTAAAATTATAATGAGGGCGGGATAAACTTTCTAACGACGACGCTCATTTGCATGTTGGAAATTTTATGCGTTCTCACTGGCGGACTGTTTGGCTTTTGTTTAAAGCTGACTCCTCCTGCATCAAGATTTTATCAATAATGGACACTTGGTGCATAAAGGCGAGTTTGTTAATTGCCGGTGGGCGTTCGTTGTCTTAAAAAAAACAACATGCATATGCTAGCGGAAATGGTTGCGCCCTAGAATCTGACACTGAATGTTATGTGTCCTTTTCGTAAAAGCATGCGTCAAAATATGCCGAATAACGTGTACCGAGAACTGTCTGTTTAAAGTCATTGTATAAGCGACTTTTGAAAGTAAGATGTACATGCTATTGGATTCGTTTTAAGGATTCGCACCCCGCATTTTCACACACAAATAAAATAAAACATTGTTTTCTTTGGTCGATAAAATGTTTTGGGTCGCGGCGATTTTGCTGGGTCGGTTGCGGGAGGGGAAACAAAGAATATTTTATTTTAGGCCTTAACAGCAGGATTTTCTTCTGAATGCATGATAAATGACTGTGTATAACACATGGCAATGTATAAAATACATCAGATTTTTACAAATTTATAATATTGGGAACCTTGATGATGTGTATAAGTAGATTACTCCAACTATAGACTACTCTAACACTTCAGCAACTTTTCATAGCCATTTTCCATAAACAATGTTTTCAGCTTAAAGGTTTGTAACATGCCCTGTAAGATGGAAGCCATAATATGAAACTGTTCTACTGTGTTATTGGTGTATTGTAACCCTTGTCATTTTCTGTTTCCTCATCAAGGCAAATATCTTCATGGGTACAGAAGTAAGTCTTTGTTGATGTTGTAGATGTGAATTCATAAAATTGTGGAGATTATGATTCTGTTAGGAACCAACGGCAGTACATTTTCAATGTCTGGTTTTTAAAGTGTTTTAGTGCACATTATTTCTTGCTTATTGATTTGAAGTACTGGTAGTATGTTGTAGAGCCTATGTACATTGATTTGAAGTACTGGTAGTATGTTGTAGAGCCTATGTACATTGATTTGAAGTACTGGTAGTATGTTGTAGAGCCTATGTACATTGATTTGAAGTACTGGTAGTATGTTGTAGAGCCTATGTACATTGATTTGAAGTACTGGTAGTATGTTGTAGAGCCTATGTACATTGATTTGAAGTACTGGTAGTATGTTGTAGAGCCTATTACATTGATTTGAAGTACTGGTAGTATGCTGTAGAGCCTATGTACATTGATTTGAAGTACTGGTAGTATGCTGTAGAGCCTATGTACATTGATTTGAAGTACTGGTCGTATGTTGTAGAGCCTATGTACATTGATTTGAAGTACTGGTAGTATGTTGTAGAGCCTATGTACATTGATTTGAAGTACTGGTAGTATGTTGTAGAGCCTATGTACATTGTTTTGAAGTTCTGGTAGTATGCTGTAGAGCCTATGTACATTGATTTGAAGTACTGGTAGTATGCTGTAGAGCCTATGTACATTGATTTGAAGTACTGGTAGTATGCTGTAGAGCCTATGTACATTGATTTGAAGTACTGGTAGTATGCTGTAGATCCTATGTACATTGATTTGAAGTACTGGTAGTATGCTGTAGAGCCTATGTACATTGATTTGAAGTACTGGTAGTATGCTGTAGAGCCTATGTACATTGATTTGAAGTACTGGTAGTATGCTGTAGAGCCTATGTGCATTGATTTGAAGTACTGGTAGTATGTTGTAGAGCCTATGTACATCACTTTGGATACTGGTAGTATGTTGTAGAACCTATGTACATCACTTTGGATACTGGTAGTATGTTGTAGAGCCTATGTACATTGATTTGAAGTACTGGTAGTATGTTGTAGAGCCTATGTACATTGATTTGAAGTACTGGTAGTATGTTGTAGAGCCTATGTACATCACTTTGGATACTGGTAGTATGTTGTAGAGCCTATGTACATTGATTTGAAGTACTGGTAGTATGTTGTAGAGCCTATGTACATTGATTTGAAGTACTGGTAGTATGTTGTAGAGCCTATGTACATTGATTTGAAGTACTGGTAGTATGTTGTAGAGCCTATGTACATTGATTTGAAGTACTGGTAGTATGCTGTTTAGCCTATGTACATTGATTTGATGTACTGGTAGTATGTTGTAGAGCCTATGTACATTGATTTGAAGTACTGGTAGTATGTTGTAGAGCCTATGTACATTGATTTGAAGTACTGGTAGTATGTTGTAGAGCCTATGTACATTGATTTGAAGTACTGGTAGTATGTTGTAGAGCCTATGTACATTGTTTTGAAGTTCTGGTAGTATGTTGTAGAGCCTATGTACATTGATTTGAAGTACTGGTAGTATGCTGTAGAGCCTATGTACATTGATTTGAAGTACTGGTAGTATGCTGTAGAGCCTATGTACATTGATTTGAAGTACTGGTAGTATGCTGTAGAGCCTATGTACATTGATTTGAAGTACTGGTAGTATGCTGTAGAGCCTATGTACATTGATTTGAAGTACTGGTAGTATGCTGTAGAGCCTATGTTCATTGATTTGAAGTACTGGTAGTATGCTGTAGAGCCTATGTACATTGATTTGAAGTACTGGTAGTATGCTGTAGAGCCTATGTACATTGATTTGAAGTACTGGTAGTATGCTGTAGAGCCTATGTACATCACTTTGGATACTGGTAGTATGTTGTAGAGCCTATGTACATCACTTTGGATACTGGTAGTATGTTGTAGAGCCTATGTACATTGATTTGAAGTACTGGTAGTATGTTGTAGAGCCTATGTACATTGATTTGAAGTACTGGTAGTATGCTGTAGAGCCTATGTACATTGATTTGAAGTACTGGTAGTATGTTGTAGAGCCTATTACATTGATTTGAAGTACTGGTAGTATGTTGTAGAGCCTATGTACATTGATTTGAAGTACTGGTAGTATGTTGTAGAGCCTATGTACATTGATTTGAAGTACTGATAGTATGCTGTAGAGCCTATGTACATTGATTTGAAGTACTGGTAGTATGTTGTAGAGCCTATGTACATTGATTTGAAGTACTGGTAGTATGTTGTAGAGCCTATGTACATTGATTTGAAGTACTGGTAGTATGTTGTAGAGTCTATGTACATTGATTTGAAGTACTGGTAGTATGTTGTAGAGCCTATGTACATTGTTTTGAAGTTCTGGTAGTATGTTGTAGAGCCTATGTACATTGATTTGAAGTACTGGTAGTATGCTGTAGAGCCTATGTACATTGATTTGAAGTGCTGGTAGTATGCTGTAGAGCCTATGTACATTGATTTGAAGTACTGGTAGTATGCTGTAGAGCCTATGTACATTGATTTGAAGTTCTGGTAGTATGTTGTAGAGCCTATGTACATTGATTTGAAGTACTGGTAGTATGCTGTAGAGCCTATGTACATTGATTTGAAGTACTGGTAGTATGTTGTAGAGCCTATGTACATTGATTTGAAGTACTGGTAGTATGTTGTAGAGCCTATGTACATTGATTTGAAGTACTGGTAGTATGCTGTAGAGCCTATGTACATTGATTTGAAGTACTGGTAGTATGTTGTAGAGCCTATTACATTGATTTGAAGTACTGGTATTATGCTGTAGAGCCTATGTACATTGATTTGAAGTACTGGTAGTATGCTGTAGAGCCTATGTACATTGATTTGAAGTACTGGTAGTATGCTGTAGAGCCTATGTACATTGATTTGAAGTACTGGTAGTATGCTGTAGATCCTATGTACATTGATTTGAAGTACTGGTAGTATGCTGTAGAGCCTATGTACATTGATTTGAAGTACTGGTAGTATGCTGTAGAGCCTATGTACATTGATTTGAAGTACTGGTAGTATGCTGTAGAGCCTATGTGCATTGATTTGAAGTACTGGTAGTATGTTGTAGAGCCTATGTACATCACTTTGGATACTGGTAGTATGTTGTAGAACCTATGTACATCACTTTGGATACTGGTAGTATGTTGTAGAGCCTATGTACATTGATTTGAAGTACTGGTAGTATGTTGTAGAGCCTATGTACATTGATTTGAAGTACTGGTAGTATGTTGTAGAGCCTATGTACATCACTTTGGATACTGGTAGTATGTTGTAGAGCCTATGTACATTGATTTGAAGTACTGGTAGTATGCTGTAGAGCCTATGTACATTGATTTGAAGTACTGGTAGTATGTTGTAGAGCCTATGTACATTGATTTGAAGTACTGGTAGTATGTTGTAGAGCCTATGTACATTGATTTGAAGTACTGGTAGTATGCTGTAGAGCCTATGTACATTGATTTGAAGTACTGGTAGTATGTTGTAGAGCCTATTACATTGATTTGAAGTACTGGTAGTATGCTGTAGAGCCTATGTACATTGATTTGAAGTACTGGTAGTATGCTGTAGAGCCTATGTACATTGATTTGAAGTACTGGTAGTATGCTGTAGAGCCTATGTACATTGATTTGAAGTACTGGTAGTATGCTGTAGAGCCTATGTTCATTGATTTGAAGTAATGGTAGTATGCTGTAGAGCCTATGTACATTGATTTGAAGTACTGGTAGTATGTTGTAGAGCCTATGTACATTGATTTGAAGTACTGGTAGTATGTTGTAGAGCCTATGTACATTGTTTTGAAGTTCTGGTAGTATGTTGTAGAGCCTATGTACATTGATTTGAAGTACTGGTAGTATGCTGTAGAGCCTATGTACATTGATTTGAAGTACTGGTAGTATGCTGTAGAGCCTATGTACATTGATTTGAAGTACTGGTAGTATGCTGTAGAGTCTATGTAAATTAATTTGAAGTACTGGTAGTATGTTGTAGAGCCTATGTACATTGATTTGAAGTAATGGTAGTATGCTGTAGAGCCTATGTACATTGATTTGAAGTACTGGTAGTATGCTGTAGAGCCTATGTACATTGATTTGAAGTACTGGTAGTATGCTATAGAGCCTATGTACATTGATTTGAAGTACTAGTAGTATGCTGTAGAGCCTATGTACATTGATTTGAAGTACTGGTAGTATGCTGTAGAGCCTATGTACATTGATTTGAAGTACTGGTAGTATGTTGTAGAGCCTATGTACATTGATTTGAAGTACTGGTAGTATGCTGTAGAGCCTGTGTACATTGATTTGAAGTACTGGTAGTATGCTGTAGAGCCTATGTACATCACTTTGGATACTGGTAGTATGTTGTAGAGTGTATGTACATCACTTTGGATACTGGTAGTATGTTGTAGAGCCTATGTACATCACTTTGGATACTGGTAGTATGTTGTAGAGCCTTTGTACATCACTTTGGATACTGGTAGTATGTTGTAGAGCCTTTGTACATCACTTTGGATACTGGTAGTATGTTGTAGAGCCTTTGTACATCACTTTTTGGATAGTGGTAGAATGTTGTAGAGCCTTTGTACATCACTTTGGATACTGGTAGTATGCTGTAGAGCCTATGTACATCACTTTGGATCAAGAAATGTGTGATTATTTGCCCATTTTTAATTTGTGTTACATTAACATATAATATAAATGTGCTAATATTTGTTTAAATTAGATTTATAAAAAAAATATATTATTCTAGCAAAACAAATGAGGTCTTCATCATTAAAGCAACATTATTACTGGTAACCCTGGGCAGGATCATAGGAGATGTAATAGCAGGAAACTATTATAATGTGTGTACCATACTCAACAGTACTTTGATGATTTCTGTTTGGGTCTTCAATGTCATCTGTTTTATACAAGGAAAACTGACAAGTCTTTGTGACACATTGCCGTTGTGCTGAATTATGTTCACACTTGTATGTTGTCCTGTAACCCTATGTATCCAGTGTGTTTCTTTTCTCAAGCCAAGCCAGATCTCAAATAGAGAAGTAAGTTGATGTTGTGTTCAGCTTTAATCTTTCGTGGATTGGTCTAACGAAGGCTTCTGTTGAAAAAACAAGCATACATTTTGTTCTGTAAATCATTAAACTAGAATGTAATAGGCAGTCTGCCTGCACAAGATAAAAGATTCTCTTTGGAAATGCTCAGAACGACAGATTTGAAACTCTTTTTCAGTGTTTTTTTTTTTAATCTACCGTAATTACCTTAAGTATTGGGACACTTAAAAATAATAAAAATTGTTCTTGTCCCAATATTAAGGGACATCAAAAAATAATATTCGAAATTGTGTCCCAAAATTTAGGGAAATATATTATACAGTCTATTTTCTATCTATCTGTGTATTGTACATGTATCATTTAATACATTTTATTATCTTGGGATATTAATCGCTTACTCTAAGATATTCAAATATTTAATTATGGGTATAAATAATTAAAAAGAATGTTTGTTAGTACACTGATAATTAAAAGATCCATTATGTTGATGCTGGGGACTTAATGGTAATTAATTGAGAAGCTTAAGTGAGAAGACCATGCTCCAGTAGAGTACACAGTTTGCACCACGTGTCAATTAAACAGGTACCTGATGGTGATCATATGGTGTTTAGATAAGTAATCACAATATACCATGTCACAAGTCACTATGCAACCGGTGTATTAGCAGGGTATGGAAGGTTTATACAGGAACAACAGAAGGTGATATTTTGGTGTCCCAATAGTTAGGGACAAAACTATGAAATTTGTTTCAAAAATTAGGGGTGTCCCAATATTTAGGGTGTCCCAATACTTAGGGTAATTACAGTAGTTATTTTAATAACTTTAGTCATTTTAATCACTTATTCGGAGCGAATTTTTCAAAGATAAGAAACTGTTTTTCAAAAGTTGCCTTGCCTTTCTGCCATTTCTAGTAACTCCCTTGACCTGAAAAGAACAACATCTGCTTGTTAACAGTGTAACTTAAATCAGTTTGGCGTTTTAATAGTATCTTGCAGTGTACATTGCAAATCCTTCCAACTGGCAACAAATACAGGATGTATTAATGTACCATTAACCAATGTCTGCAAGCAGATGTTTTGTGCACTTAATCTTTCTTCTAGTACTTTTGCTGTTTGTTTTCTGCTAATGATATGTATTATTTCATCACAGTTTGTTGTATTAAAAAGGCAATTCATTTGTAATTATTGATTCTTTGAAGACTGCATGAGTCTTAATTAGTGGTCACTGTAAAGGTAAATTTTTAATGGTTTACAACACCTCATGGCTGATTGTGCATAATAGTTGATGGCCTGTTTCGGTCAATATATATACCATTTGGTAGAGTTATGGATATCAAAATAAGATACTTCACCAAACTTTCACAGAGAACTATTTTGAATTTCAAACATCAGTAATCCCCAAATATGTCTGTATGTCTTCCATTATTCGTGCATTAAGAAAAAGTACATTCACAAGAACCATAACTCTCGTTAGAATACTAGTGCATGTATGATTTACTCTTTATTTATCCATACTTAAATAAGCAGTCATGGCTATTTACGAGCTACTTGTAAGCATTCATACACAGTCTATATAGGTCATCATTTTTTCAGGGCCATAGTGTAGTTGCTAAGATGAGATTTGACATTGATGTGTTGATTACATAATGTGCAATAATTTAACTAAGTAAGTTACATACAATAATTTGTTACAACATCTGTGCACACATAGAGGAAGAAAAAATATACGCTGTCTGATGCTTATAAATCATTCAGTTACACAAAAACGTATAATGTAAATTGGTAGTATGATTGAAATAATTTATTTTTGTCTCTGATTTTTATTTTACGATTTTCGTTTTATTTAGTTCAATAGCACTCGTCTATCTTTTTGATGTGTGGGTATATTTGTATTCAGTTTGCTGCGTTTTAGTTTAGATTGCAGTGCTTATCATTAGAAATGCTTGCAACAAAATCCATCAGTGCCTGTATATCTTCATACCATTAATGATTATTGAAGAGACATTTTGTTGCATTGATTTTAGTTCACTTTAACATGCCAACATTTTAATCACTGAAATACTTTAATAAACAGCTTGGCTGATATATTCTGCTGTACAGGGTAAAATTTTTAAAACAAAATTGTCCAAGTGATATACGGTAATCACTGAAAGAAATCAGTGGGCAGGTTCTTTGAGTAAAAATTGGTTTTACTTCAAACATTTCTTTTAATCTATAAATCTTAAAACGGGTTCTAAATCAAATTTTTAATTGGTTTAAGTATTATAGAAATGTTATAGTTTCAAATACATATTAGACAACTGTATGTGCTTTCCAGTGTCTTTAGTCAAATGAAATGCTTTACCATTGACACAACATGGTTCAGTTCATAGATAAAGGTCACATTACTACTTCTGGTACAAAGTTTGTAGGATATAATTATTGTTAAAACAATGAAAACTGTAGGTGGCATTGTTTTACTAAAACTACCTTCTAGATATACCAGTATTTAGTTTCTTTATATATACTTATTTCAATTTGTATAACTTTATTTAAATTATGATTTATTAGTTCAGCATAGAATAATGTTCTTTTAAATCAACTTCTAGATCATTAGTCAAGTTATTTGAACAAAGCTGACATTGTGTATCATTATACCAGTAAAGGTTACACCTATTTAATTCTTACAACCTTATTGTCAGTTAATTCAAGTCAGTCATATGGATGCAACGATCTCATTAAAATCAAATCCTAACAATGTTAGGATCTGAAGACATTGTATAACAGGTCACGTTCAAATGACCTTCCGAACAATAAAATATCAGCCCAGCTGCGCCACTGAACAATAAAATATCAGCCCTGCTGCGCCCAATGAATCGCCTTTTGCACAGCAATAGTTGGCCACGGTTTTTTAAAATTGATGCATTTCCAGCTGATCCTCGGGATAAATCATTTACAGTTAATGTTCACGCGGATAACAATGGATAGAGCGGTACCTTAGGCGAGTAAACATCAAAAGTTCACTTTAATTTCGTGCATAGTATTTGTGGTTTTTAAATAAAGTTATACCACAACATTTTGAAGGCAACAGTTTGATTGGCTCCTGAAAAGATCATCTGAACATGACCCCTAATGCGAAGTCATCAGATCCAGTCAGCAGATAATATAGTAGCGTCAGACTGGAGATGATTTTAATGAGATTGATGGATGCAATAAACAGTTGTTGTTTTTTATAGATTTTTTAAATATTGAATATAAACTGTTAACCAGTATAAAGTCACTTAGAAGAATGTGGTAACAAAGTAGCCCATTCCTTTCTTTAATGTGAATCCTTAAAATAATCAATTTCTTTTAGATTGTTATACTGAAAGTTAATGCCTCATCAGTAGGTATTGCAACAAACATAGTGATACAATAACTAATCTCCATGTACCTGTATGTATTACAGCGTTCAGAGAAATCGTGCGAGTGGTACGCGACCGAGCCCAGGGGCAGGGAAACCCAAGCCAACCCCCAAAGCCAAGCCTGTTCTGCCTCAGTGCCGCACCCTGTATGCCTACGATGCCCAGGATACGGATGAGTTGACTTTCAATGAAGGGGAGATCATTGAACTTGTCAAGGAAGGTGTGTGTCTCTGTGTTTTTGTTTAAACCCAGTGTTTTTTTTAGGGCCAATTTGGGGCCAAAATTTGGCCCCATTCCCCTGCTTAAAAAGTGTATATTTTTCCCCTATATTTACCCTAAAATTCCTCACAGCATGTAAGCTGCATTTTGACAAAAAAAATTACCAAAATTGGACAAAATTTGGCTAAGATACAGGGGTTTTTGTAAACAATCCCAGCAATTTTTCATCAAAGTGTATATAAGTTATCATTTGCAGCAAAACAATTCATTAATGTTCTATAACAATGTAGATTATAAACATGTAATGATGTTTTTCTAAAAACTAAATCCCCTTTTGCCGTAAAATTCCCCATCTGAAGGGCCCCGCCACCTTTCCCCTTAAGGTGAAAAAAAACACTGGAACCTTTTTTGTTTAGGTTGATTACGTTGAAAGCCTAAGGCTTATTATCGAGTCTGTTTCCTAGGTAGAGCCAAAACTTGGAGTATTTGAAAAAGATTGCTCGAAGATTTTGGATGAGGGAACAAACTTATGATCTCCCAGTCGCAAGATGGACACACTGCGACTTATTGTCAATTTCAATAGTGTGGTGTAGTGTCCCAAGTTGACAATTATGTTTTTAGGAGTTTCGGTAATAGTTTTGTGTATCATTATATTTGAACAAAATGCCATACAGTAATAAAAAGCAAAGCAAATGAAAAAAGCTTGCTTATGTGAATACAGACAACAGTTATGTTTGTTAAAAACCTGTAGTTGAGCATGTAGTCATTGAAACCATGTTTATTATGACTTGTTTTATTTTGCAGACCCTGCAGGGTGGTGGACCGGCAGATTGCGTGGCAAAGATGGACTCTTCCCAGCCAACTATGTGGAGAAAATTTGATTACTGAACCAGAGACAGCACGTCTCATGCCATGGATCGGTGGATACGGGAATTAATTTTTTTTATTTATTTACTTGTAAAAAAAGTTGTGTCATGGTTAAGTGCCAGCTAGAAGTAGTTTTGTAGAATGAGTTGAAAGTTGTGTTGAAAAGCAATTGAAAAAAAAAAATATATATAAAATGAAGTATTTCAATAGAACAGTTAACCAACCTGTTGTCAGTTGAGAAAAGTGAGGGAATTCAGCAATTTGCCACAAGGGCCAGTGGAATGCAAAACCTTAGTATAATCCCTGATTTCCTGTACTAATAATAAATCATCTAGGCAGTATTTGGGAGTTGAAAAATTGCTATGGTGTCAAATTCTATTATTACTTTATTTTCACTGTTATCATTGCACAATTGTTTGATGTAGTCTTCTGTTGCTGCAAAGCCTGTTCAACATTTGCTTCAAGTGTCACTACTTGATATTACTCCCATGTTGATAGATTTAATGTTATTTTTAATGTTATTTTTGTACTTTCAAAGGACACCATGACCTCAAATATTCAGTTGTATAAATATGCGTAGATCTAAGTCAAATCTGAGACATTTATCATATGACAATAAATATGTACCAAATAGACAAAAAATAGTATTTTTGCAAAATGGACTCTCGGCCACACCAAAAAGCTTCTAAGGAAAATATTAACTTTAGTCATATTTTAGAGAAACGTTCAAATACAATTTTCCTTGTGAAAATCAATATTTTATATTTCAGATATGGTACAATAAGAACCATCTGTTGATTCTATACCATAATAAAACCAATTAAGTCAAAATAAACTTTCATGAACCAGCCACAGACTTTAGAAATTTTATGATTTAAAAAAATTTACTTAGGTTTTAACTAAGGAGCTGTTTGGATATGAGCCCAGAACTGAATTGGAAACTTAGGGGGTTGGGGCAATTTCCCCTGCAATTTCCAGCCTTGTACTTGTTTTAATAATAAACCCATTGTTGTATAAATTTGACTTTTTTCGAAGGCTTGAATGGGTAATGGAAATATTTTCCAGTCATTTAAACTTCTTATTGAATGACTAATAATTGGTTTGATGCTTTGTTATATTACACATATTCAATGCGTTTATAATTGTTGTCATATCTATGCATGAAATTTCTGTCACTGATCAAACTTCATTACATTCCTGCCAGTATAAGCTTATGACAGTGCCTGTGAATTGCTGGCTCTTCTACATGTATGGGTATTAGCTAATTAGTAAGATTGTTATCTGTATTGTATCTGTCTCATTTCACCCAGTGAGCAGAACATGTTTGTACTATGTTATTTTTGTTAGCTTGCTTTTGTATTAAACTGCTTCTATTTTTTATGCCACCCCATATTTTGGTGGGGTTAGAATATACTAGCATTTCATTCTTCAAAGGTTTCTTCATAACCCAAAGCGGATATTTTGGCATTATCATCAACTAGTCTAAATAGACAAATGGAGCAAGGTAAATTCCATTGTTGTTGATTTACCCTTTTTCTCAAAAAATATTACATAAGTTGACATTATTTTCTGAGAGAGAATACGTCCTGAGGATGTACATAATAAAAAACTATATGGGGCGTGTCAGGGGAAAACCAGGCTTAATGCAGTCCCCACAGGCTAATATGGGACAGCACTTTCCGTTTGTATGGTATTTTCTGTTTTGAGGTAGTCTCTTATAAACATCCACTGTAGGCAGAAAGTATTCTTCCGGATCAGCCGTACGGACTGCAAAGGCTGATCCGGGACAACACTTTATGCACATGCATTAAGCCCGGTTTTCCTCGAAATGCTTCATATTTGTTTACAAATGTATGCATAAAATTGCAGGATGCACATGACACATTATCACTGCAAGACATCTTTGACAAACAAATGAAGCCGTGGCCTCCAGTATGGCAGAACTCTTACCATGTCAATGAAATCTTGTGTCAGTTATAGGTGCTATTCTATTGGTCCATTTGTTTTCTATAGTGCAACACTTGCACAGTGCAGTTAAATATGGCTAATTTGTTTAGAACTTCTAAACAGTCTTTTATAAAACCGAGTATTTAGCATGAGCATAATTCTATGGTTCTTTTTCTAGTCTTGTTATATTTAGTGGTTTATATGTTTGCATGTTTGTCTCATTATGTTAATGATCTTACCGTGCAAATGCATTCCGATCTAAACATTTGGTACTGGTATTTGCACATTTGTAAAAATGCCTTGCATTAACTGACTTATTTGAAACAACCAAATTCTTCCCTCTTCACCTAGTTTTATTTTAATCTAAATTTGTTCAAGTGGTTTGTAATATTCGAAATCAACATGATTTGCATTGAATGAAAAGGTTTTCCGAGTGTCCCTGCTACTTGTGTTGCAGGTAATATAAATATAAAGTTATATTGTAAAACTTTGGTTTTTGTTTGATTGCAGCTATTTTAGTCTTAATTTGTTGGAGTTTCTATAAGTCAGAATAGATGTTCAACATACCTTTGTTTTACGTTTTAGAACTTTATTTTGTTAACCCTTATGGGTATTTTATAATAATCTTGCTAAGTGCATTATTATTCTGAATTGTCCATGATAACATATGATTTGTTGTTGATTTATTCTTAGCAATTGTCTACATTCTTTATTAAAATTATGAACTTTATTAAAATGATATTACCAATAACTACCATGAAGATGGTATATATTATATTCCATGACAGTAGAGTAGTATGACTTGGACATCATTATGCTTCTTACTTATTGACATTTTAAAGTTTCAACTGTCTATTGGAGAAATGTGTATGCATGTCTAGAAAAAATATGCTTAATTGTTCTTGAAACTTTTTAAATCTAAAATATGATCGAGTTTATACACCTAAATAGTTTGCATAATTGTGTCACATATGCTTAATGAGACTGTACGATAATCACAATGATAATTAAATAAACTGATTGTTTGCCTTGATATATTACATCTGTTTGCTGCTAGCATATTTGCTCTTTAATTAATATTCTAACATAACATACCGGTACGCAGAGTTTTCTAATGCCTGCTTGGTTTAATTCTTGCGCATCAAAACTTAAAATCATTGTTTATTTGCTGACAAACAACTCAAATTCAAAAATTATTTCCTAAACACCAAAATGTCTTTTCTTCAGACTTTATATAGAAATATTTCATCATTAAATATATTTATCATGTATAGAATATAGACATTTCATTATGAAATATTTTTTTATTAAAAAAAAAAACAAGAAAAGAAGGTTTTTGCCTTTCTGCATAATGTACCTTTGTGCATTTCTGGAAGTCATAATGTGTGGAGTTAAGATCTTATATCGCAATCTCATTTTTGAATGCATATTTTAGGTATGTTATAAGAACTCCGATTTGATCTTTGATAAAAGATGAGCACATTTCATTTCAGTTGCCCACAAGTAAACATTTCATTTGAACTTGCAAACAACAAATACCAGTTGTACCGGTAGATAACAGTGGTCATGATTCAGTTGATAAAGTGATGCTCTGTGAACGATTGTGACAACTCTTATGCAAAATCAGAGATTTTGTACCTTATACAACTTGGGCCAAATATACGGTATGTGTCAACCCCTAGCTAAATTTCTTTACAATCATGCACTTTGAACAGTTAACTGTACATCTATGTTTTCTGTCCACCCTATACCAAATTTCTTGTGATAATATGAAACCCAAGGGCCTGGACCCCATCCACTGCCTCTGAAAAAGCCCTGGAAATGTAATGAGTAAGCAGAGTACAGCATCTCGAGATAATCATTCTGTCCAGTGTGCTTATGCAGGAAACCATTCGGAGTGCACCTGGGCTGGTATTTATAAAGAAACTTAGTCGAAAGTTAAGAAAAATCTTAAAATTATCAAATTTAATTAGTGGATTTTCTTACAAAGGAATGCATTTTTGGAAGATTTTGACGCATAGTTTGCAATATAATACAAAGTGTATTGATATCTAGCATTAGTCATGCAAATGTTCCTAAGCATAGTGTTTAAAACACAAATTCTAATTTTGACTTATGTTCAACTTAAGTTAAGAATGGCTTAAGAATCGTTATAAATATGGGCCCAGGTCCCTAGACTGCTGAAAACTTGAGCAAAATCGTATTCTTTGACTTAAAATATTAGCCAATGAAGTGTTGTGACAAATCAGATTTCAATTTCATTGGTCGATATTTAAGTTCAAGACTCGGATTTGACTTTAGTAGTTTTGTATTATTGTGACCTGGCGTTGAATATTTTATATGCAATAATATTTTCTGTCCAAACTGTTAATTATTTATTGGTATTTGTTTATTAGTTGTATATTTGAAGTGTTATGGCCCAAATACCAAGCTGTTCATTAAGCAACGGAATTGTTATGTGCAATTATTTTGCTTTTATTAGAAGTGTGCATGTACGTATACTCATGTCTGTTAAAATGCTGCTGCTGTATAACATCATTTATTCGATCAAATGTATCATTCTTTTATATCCATACATTCTGTTGTTAGATATATAAATTACAAAATTATTATTATAGGTTAGAGTGGGTGACATTGTTGATTATTATACAAACAATAAATATTAAATCGTTAACTTATCTTGTTTATTTTGCCACTTTTGTGGTAACTAAGGTTAAAATTATGTGGTGCCATGAGATATGATAATGGTCTCCATCCATTCACAATATGTCCCAATCTCTGATACTTCAGCAACAGAGACAAAGAATCTAGCCACCACAAATTAAATATGGTAAGGATGATGCGACAGCCTGTGTCCACAAAAAATGCTGCTTGAATGTGAAAGGTAGACTGTGTAAATAAACACACGCACATGACTGTTGCTTATTTATCTGGATAGTGTGGGGGCTTTTTTCTCTAATCTAGATTTGGCTGGAATATTAAGTGTCCATTGTAATATTTATAAAAAATAAAAATTTATAATGACAGATTCCTTTATAACCAATTGATATATTGACTTGAAATTAAATACTAGTACTTCTCTTTGAGAACTGCAGTGCACACAAGCCATAACTACCTGTGGTATATTTAAAGTTATGCCAATGTGTGTTTGTTAGCTCACCTGAGCACAAAGTGCTTATGGTGAGCTTTTGTGATCGCCCACTGTCCGTCGTCCGTCCGTCGTCAACTTTTCATTCAAACAACATCTCCTCCTAAACCACTTGGCAGATTGTCACCAAACTTCACAGGAATGATCATTGGGTGAGCCTCTTTCAAAGTTGTTCAAATCGTTATGGTCCGCTGCATATGTAGGTCACAAGAGCTAAAAATATATTTAAAAAGTGTAAACTTTAAAAATCTCTGAAACCGCAGGGCCCAGACGTTCATATTTGGTATGTTACATCCAATAGTGGTCCTCAACAAAGATTGTTAAAATTATGCCCCTGGGGTCTAAACGGGCCATGCCCCGGGGGTCACATGGTTTATATAGAATATATAGAAAAATGACTTTAAAAAACTTCTCCTCTGAAACCACAAGACCCAGAGGTTTCATTTTTGGTATGTAACATCCTATAGTGGTCCTCTACAAAGATTGTTCAAATTATGCCCCTGGGGTCAAAACTGGCCACTCCCCAGTGGTCACAATGTTTATATACAATATATAGCAAAATGACTTTAAAAATCTTCTCCTCTGAAACCGCAAAGCCCAGAGGTTTAATATTCGGTATGTAACATCCTTTAGTGGTCCTCTACAAAGATTGTTCAAATTATGCCCTTGAGGTCAAAACTGACCGCGTCCAGGGGGTCACATGGTTTATATAAACTTAAATAGCAAAATGTCTTTAAAAATCTTCTCTGAAACTGCAAGGCTCAGACGTTTCACTTTTGGTATGTAACATCCTATAGTGGTCCTCTACAAATATTGTTCAATGTATGCCCCTGGGGTCAAAACTGGCCACACCCCCGGGGGTCACATGATTTATATAGACTTAAATAGCAAAATGACTTTAAAAATCTTCTCAGAAACCTCAAGACTGAGAGGTTTCTTATTTGGTATGTAACATCATATAGTGGTCCTCTACAAGGATTGACCATGGGTTCAAAACTGGCTATGCCCCCGGGGTCACATGGCTTATATAAACTTAAATAGCAAAATGTGTTTAGAAATCTCCTCCTCTGAAACCGCAAGGACCAGAGGTTCCGTATTTGGTATGTAACATCCTATAGTGGTCCTCAACAAAGATTGTTCAAATTATGCCCCATGGGTCAAAACTGACCACACCCCAATGGTCTCATGGTTTATATAAACTTATATAGCAAAATGACTTTAAAAATCTCTAAAACTGCATGGCCTTGAGGTTTCATATTTAGTATGTAACATTGTATAGTGGTCCTCTACAAATATTGTTAAAATTATGCCCGGTCAAAACTTGTCACGCCCCAGGGGTCACATGGTTTAGTGTTTTATCCAGACCTAATCAGCGCGGCGCCGCGCCATGCCCCTTTATTGATCTGCCACCCTGCCCTTAGCGCCTCGTGCCCTATTATCTATTGACTGTATTGCCCTTAACGAGGGCCCTTTGTGATGACATGTTAATAGTATATTAATCTGCAACCAACTGATAAGATCTGCTGTAGGGTGGGTCAGCTTATAAGTTTGTGTCTAGATACAATAAAACAGGCTGATTTTGTTTTAAAATTGAACGTAAATTGTTTGCTTTTTAAAGCCTCGATTTCACATGCCATTGATAAAATGTTTATGTTTTGTCAATGTTTATTATAAACTTTATACCAAAGGGCAGAATGCATATAAATGTATACTCAATGTATAATCACTAATGATAAGAAAACAACTTGTGTATACAATATTTCTTCAATAACAAACAAAAATCTATGAAAGCACGAATAGCAGAACTAGCTATTATATCGGACAAACATATTCGGATACATCATTTCAATCCGAATTGTAATGTTTTCTAAATTTTTAATCTTGACTATAGCTATTCATCGTTAATGAAAATATTAGTATCAACAGCAACAACATATAAAACATAATGGTGAGAATAATAATATTTCCTACAATAAAAAAGATGAAAAATAAAATTTCATAATTGGTTTTAAATATTACTTTGGAAAAAAATTACTAAAACCTAATATGCCCTTTTTAACAGTGCCACCGCGCACAAAATGCCCTTTTGCCAATTCAAGCGCCATGCCCTTCTGCCCTTCTAGATTAAACACTACATGGTTTATATAGACTTAAATAGCAAAATGACTTTAAAGATCTCCTTTTACGGCAAGGCCCATAAATCAGGCAACATCCCGAGGGGTCACATGGTTTATATACACTAAAATAGCAAAATGACTTTAAAAATCTTTACCTGAAACTTCAAGGCCCAGAGGTTTATTCAAGAATTTTCAAATTATGCCCCTAGGATAAAAATAAGCCACACCTTGGGGATGCAAATTCCAAATGGGTTTCAAGGTCTCAGGTGAGCGTACTAGGGCCCTCTTGTTTATAACCAAGTTTTGTCCAAAGTGTAATTCCAATGATTACCCTCCAACAAATTGACCAAAAACAGATTTTGTCAATCGAGGGCATGGTCATGTTTATCAAGTTAAAGCTATCTTAATATATGAGGTGTGTCGTGGGAAAACCAGGCTTAATGCATGTGTGTAAAGTGTCATCCAGGGTTAGCCTGTGCAGTCCTCTCAGGCTAATCCAAGATGGCACTTTTTACCTTCAGTGGATTTATGTTTAGAAGAGATTTCCTTGAAACAGAAAATACCATAAATGCGTCAAGTGCTGTCCTGGATTAGCCTGTGCGGACTGCACAGGCAAATCCAGAATGACACTACGCACATGCATTAAGCCAGGGTTTCCCACGACACGCCATATA
Source organism: Congeria kusceri (assembly GCA_027627225.1). Taxonomy (NCBI): domain Eukaryota; kingdom Metazoa; phylum Mollusca; class Bivalvia; order Myida; family Dreissenidae; genus Congeria; species Congeria kusceri. The sequence continues at coordinate 73,223,386 of CM051025.1, forward strand.
TATGGTTTGCCGGACACTTAATAACAAGACACAAACTGTTTTCAACGATAATTTAAAGAAAACATTTGAAGTACCGGTATGCATACATACAAACAAAAACATAGAATAATAAAATGTCTAAAAGAATCTTACCACAACATGAGGAGGAAATTCCTCAGAGGAATCACTGAAGACTATGATAATTGCCTGTAAAGATTCAACACTTAAAACATTTTCTTAGATATTTAATTACACAAATAGGAAACTGTCACCCAAATTACACCAATGAACAAATTTACTGGAAAATCTATTAAATTTCAATGCATATTCAAAAGCAGATATATACATAGCCTAATTTCCGATGTTTTAAATGTATGTACATGTATTTTGTTTGATTTCAGTCATATGGTTTGTATAATTTATAAACAAAGTAAATGTGTTTGTTTAAACCAACAAACAGATTGTTTGGAATACCATAAACAGCTGGTGAATGTCTCCTATAATTTATTTATTGCAATGAAAATGTTGCTTTATAATGGACAGGAATTTAAAATTCACATAATTCTAAAATGTATAACACTTTATATTTCAATTCATACCATTAAATCAAAATGCGTTCCCCCCAAAAAAATTGACGTACGATTTTATCAGCAAATAAATGTCGCTTAACAGTTAAAAATGCTCGGTCTAGTAGATCAGACGAAGAGTCTTTTCCAGACAAGTTTATCTTATCACATGATCTTGCTTTCTCAAATGTACATGTATAATTATATTTTAGTTATGTACTATGACTGTGTTCAGCTGCTAGCACTTTAAACAATATTTACTGTTAGGACATTCTCAGTAATTTTCAATGTATAACACACATGTGAAATTTACCACAAACCATTTCAAAACAAAACTGATAAACAATAGTTATACAATAAAATAACAAATGTTTTATTCTGTTTGTGTAACCATGTTTGTTGATGAATCTAAAACTTTCAATACGATCAAGATTTGTCTACCAAAGTTTAGAATAAAGTCATTAAACCATCATTAAACCATCATCAGGCCTAAAAATTAACTGCTTTACATGTTTTCCTATATTATGTTTAAGTTGCATAAACGATTAGAATACAAGTATAAAAAGAAATAAAACAGCAAATTCCAATAAAAAGGATCACCACATGCAGAATAGAGCAAGACATACCAAATGGTGCCAATGCAAGACATTGTGGCTGACAGATAACAACTTACACAACAATTTATAAGTAATTCACCATAATAAAAAGCTAAATGCCTCAAATTGTCCAGATCACTAAATCACTTTTTGAATTGGAAATTGAGTTAGACTCAATATAAAGTTATAACTGCAGAGACAGCTGCTACTAATACTTCCAAAATATTTCAAGAAAAATGTCATATTGATAGATTTCTTGTCACAATAACTCAAAATTCAGCTCAGTTCTTTGTATATGACCCGTATATCTTCTGTCTTGTAACAATTGCAACGGTTTCTTGTGTGTTTTACATCAAATCTTGAGTGTCCATGACCCCAAGGTGTGAAATCGCTGTCTGCTACTATAGCACTTTAGCAGCATTTTAATTAGATTTTGCAAAAATACACATCTTTTCCAAGAAAGTGTGACAAATATGCCTCATTTTCAAAATAATTTCAGCAATTTTAGTAGACATTGACTACTGGTAGCGCTTACATAGTGTCTGGTGAGCATGCTACATGAATTGTACCAGATGTCCTCAACATGTGCAGTCACTCTGTTTTATGTGTGTGCTATATCACACGGGGTCTCTGGGGCAGGCACATGTTATAATGGGCATGCTGGTCCCAGAAATCTGGCCCCTTCCACCCACACCAGCCCTAAAAACACACAATCAAGAATACTTTTAAAGCTTCGCTAAAAAATATATAATAAACAGCTGTGTTTCAAGGACGATGCGCACACTGATAGCAAAATTCATGCTCATCTACTAACTAGAACGCCCGAGTCGGATGTGTTGTCTGATGGGGCATAACTCATGGACGATAAGAACAATTATGCAGAAAAATGAACTTAACCTTCCTTTTATGACTACACACACCTCCCTAAAGTTTCATAATGACTGAAGAAAAACAAGTTATTGTCTGCACAAACTTAAGGGGTCTCCGCCACAGCTGCCGCCACCGCTGCCGATGCTGCCAAAGTTATAAGACACATTTTCAGGCGACACAAAAATTACTCCAATATTAAGAATTATGAGTTATACAAGTTTTTTTAGTTTTTATTTTCAGAAATTAATCATCTACTAAAAATGACTTCAATATTATGAGTTATACATGTTTTGTAAGTTTTTATTTTCGGAAATTAATGCAGACGAATCATGCTGCCTACTATTTAATTGATAACAGTTTTTAACAGATTGTTGACCTCATGCAACACATGTGTAACCAACAATCCTTATCAACATCAGCTTTTAAAAGGTCGTCAATAATATAGAATAACTATCAAATCTGATCAACAACATATCATAACAGATCATTAATAATACATGCATAACCAACAAACCTTGTCAACGATAGTTTTCAGATCTTCCGCCCCAGTGTAATGAGGGTCCAGAATCAGGAAGGCAATGTTGCCTGTGACCTCGTCATAATCCACACCCAGGATCGTGTGGGCCAGCACACCCCCACCTGAAACACAATGTCATCAATTGTAGTGTATTTCAATGGAGGCGTGTAGTGGGAAACCAGGGCTTAATGAATGTCCGTAACGTGTCGTCCCGAATTAGCCTGTGCAGTTCGCACAGGCTGATCTGGGACAACACTTTCTGCTTTTTGTGGCATTTTCTGTTTCAAGAAAGTCTCTTCTAAACATAAATCCACTGTAGGAGGAAAGTGCCATCCTGGATTAGCCTGTGCGGACAGCACAGGCTTATCGGCGACGACACTTTGTGCACATGCATTATGCCCGTTTTTCCCATGACACGCCTCAATGATTGCACAAACTGTCACATCATCTATGTATTGAGTGTTGTCATCACATTGCTTTGTGTAAATCCGTTTTTAAAAGTTTGAACCTGGCATCATGCTAACAATATCATACTTTTCTGAATCACTGGAACTCTTCATTATTCAGCATGAAGCGATCCTGTACTTCATTTTGTCAGCTGAAACTTCAGGCTTCACTCTGTTGTCATTTGCGATTTTATTCACAAAACCCAATAAAGTACCCAACCTGTGTAGGATATTAAATCAGAATGCTCAATTCAGGCTTCAGCAAGTTTGTGACCAGAGTCAAAATTATTATAGGTTAAACATTATACCTGACAACAGTAAATTATTTAATTACATTATATTCCTATACACATTAAGATGTAAATGGGGGAGGAACCTACTGGTATATAAGGCCCGCACTAATGTAGCTATTATTTCTGTGTATTACCGATCATGACTGGTGTCCCCTGGGTCTGGAAGTGAGACTGGAGTTCTCTCCCTTTAGCTGACATCTCAGCCCCAGTGCTCACTGACAAGATTTTGGAGGTCACCTACAAGACATGGCAATTATAAACATATCTGTTGAATATTTTACAAACAATTATAGCATGTTCAATGTTTTAGATAGTAACTGATTTTTTTAATCATTCATGTATGAGTAGTGTGGTGAGTATAACATTTTAAATAAAAATAATAGTTACAAAGCATTGTAGCTATGATAAATGTGAAAACTTTATACTATCTAAGTAGTAAATGCATGTACTTTGTTCAATAAATAATGGAAATTACAGTAAAAACATTGAACATAGCGAGTAAAATTGAATGTAAATACAAATGTACTGCTTTTACTATGATCTATAGTTATCAATAACCTTAATACAATATGTATAGGTATTTCATGAACTTTCATTGAAAACATATTTAATAGAAACTGACCTTTACTCCGTATCATTAAAACTGAAACCATTGCCATGGTAACAACTCACCCCCAGCAGAGTATCCAAGACAAAGCTGACCTCCATGGAGCCAATCCACTTACGGGAACCAACAAAGCTAGGCTCCTTATCACCAATGTCCACCAGGGTCTGAAATAGCTCTAGTGTAACTATAGATACAACATTACGCATCTTACGGTCATCTGTAAATGTTAATAGGCATACTGTAATTGATCATCCAAACTATCTCCTTCATCCTTCGAGCTTATTTTAAGACACTGTAAAACTATGAAATGCAAAGTAAAAAATACAAGTTTATTATGTGAACACATTTTAGGGATATCAATCAGAAAACTACCTCAATTTCAGATAACATATTTTAACCAAATATATATACAAGATAACTGCCAAATAACATTTTAACATTAATTGAAAATTCAAGACCCCATAACTACCAACATTCTTTAACTCTTAGTCCTTATCTTAATATTAAACCAATGGAAATGAAAGCTCAAATGTAACGAGCATTCTGATTGGTCAATATTTTAAGTTTAGACTAAGTTTGAGATTCATAGTTTATGTTTAAACATTATGGCGCGTCGTGAGAAAACTGGTCTTAATGCATGCGCGTAGTGTTGTCCCGGATTAGCCTGTGCAGTCCGCACAGGCTAATCCAGGACGACACTTTCCGCTTTTATGGTATTTTCTGTTTCATGGAAGTCTCTTCTAACCATTAATCCACTTTAAGCGGAAAGTGTCGTCCTGGATCAGCCTGTGTGGACTGCACAGGCTGATCCAGGACGACACTTTACACACATGCATTAAGCCCGGTTTTCTCACGACGTGCCACATATATAATTAAGCCTGATTGTGTTAAAAGCCTGAGGCTCATTGAGACACTTTCAAGTATGTTTTCTGGGTCAAACCAGAACTTGCTGTATTTTTTATGAAGATAATACACCACAGTCCGACTCTTTGAGATTCCGGACTTTAGTAGTCATGCACCTATCAATATTTTCCCCCATGGGGGGAGCAGCGGGTATATACGGGACTTCACACTGAAAGTGATTCCCGACAGGTGGGAATTTGACACGCTGAAAGAAGGTCACGGGAAATAGACTTTGCCTTCGGTCGGATTTTAGATCCTGGTGATATTGGTCCCCAGGCTATTTGATACATTGAGTATGTCCCACTGTGGGGATTTAGACAAAAATGCTTGGCTCTAGGGTGGGGAATTAGACCCCAAAAAATAAAATTTGTCGAATTCCCATGGGTCAGCATCGTAGGGCCTGACCTGCTGTATTGTTTGATGCGAGGGTATGTCTGTGTCTGTGTATCCCTGGATACGGAACCAGGACACCAGAGTCTGGAGGGAGCGGTATGCGCATCCCCACTTGTTGTCATCAAACCTGTCCTGCATGTAGTGGTGGTATGTGTAGCTGCCCTGAACACAACACAACGTGCCTCCAGTAACTGCAAGATATGGCAGATACATGCATTCATTGTTTGTCATTAAACTTCTAACCTACAAAAAGATAATCTTTGTAGATTATTTAAATAAACTTACAGCTAACTTAAACACCAACTAGACATGTGTCTGTAGGACAAGGATGCCCCCACATTCCGCTGGTTGTCACAAAACTCCAGTGATGTCGGAAAAAATGCACCAAAATACCCAGGTGCACAAGTTCACATGCTGAATAATATGTTTCACCACTCTACCAGTAATACTTTTTGAGTTACGTTCGACACAAAACCAAAAATGTCATTTTTTTAAAAAAGGCCATAACATTGCTGATGTCGGAACAAAATGCACCAAAATACCCAGGTACACAAGTTCACATGCTGATTAATATGTTTAGAAAGTTTCATCTCTCTAGCAGTAATACTTTTTGAGTTACGCATGACACAAAAATCCGAGGGACAGATGGACGGGGCAAAGGGACGAAGGGACAAGGGCAAATCTATATGCCCCCCCCCCACCCTCTGAAGTGGGGGCATAATAAAAAGCTCCATACACAACAGTTGCAATTTGTCAAAACATCTCACCTCCTAAATACAATATACATTTAATGTATGTGAACACTACCTTATGGTCATGTAACTGTTAAGCTAAGTATGTTAATACTTGAACTATTAATGACACACTTCAAGAATAACATTTTATATAACCTTCAGAAAACTCATTTTCTGAACTAATGGAGATGACAAATAATCAAAGACAAATTACACAAACTTTCCAAAGCCCCTACCTTTTGACCTGGGTACATGTTCGTGAACGTTCAGCAGATACCCCCCAGTGTGTTCATGGCTGCCAGGGAAGGTGAACCGATTTGCACGACGGAACAAAGGCCGGTCCAACGGGAAACAAAAGCATTCGTGAAACAGTTTTCGCTCTGATTCTGAAAGCGTAGCAAAAGTATAGCAAAACTTACAAATAATTATCAATAATTATCAACTCTGGGGTGCATATCACCATTCCCATGAATGCATCACTTTAAAGCCAAGCCATTATTGCAAGAAATAGTTTATTGTTATGATAATGCTGCTGAATAATTAACAAACTCATGCTTACTAAGAACTGAGCAGCTGTATCACAGTAAACGACGATTTTCACACAGAATACATAACCTGCCCAGTCTACAAGAAACTTTGAAAGTATAGATGTTATATATAGAGAATATTATGTGTGTTGGATAAAGATCAAGTTTATCCTGCGAGGCTGAGAAGCATGGTAGCGCGAGGCTTGAATACTACCACTCTCATTATCCTATTACTGGTATGCTGTGCTCATAAATCATGTAAACGGCGTGAAAATGCGAGTATGTAAAAAAAAAAGAAAATAAAAACAACTTTGGTTTCCCATTTTTAACACTGGGTTTTTTGTTTAGCTACTAAAAACATCATTTGGTATGACGTCACATTAAAATTCATGACGTTCTAACAATAACGATCAAATAAACATGTGCTAAAAATAGTGACTGAATAAAGCTAAAGTTAGTTGGGTTGTAAATCTGATCAATTTGGCTGTAGTAATAGGAAAAATGTCCATACCTAGTTGATTATCTTCAATGCTGTCAGGGTAGACTACAGTGAACAGACAGTCGGAAAGGACAGGCTTGCAGTGATAGGGCACTGGCTTTACAAATGACTTCACCTGCAACATAGGGAAACAGATGTTCAGGAGCACATCCTTGCTTTGATAGTATTGCTAATAGACATGTAGTTAATGTATTTAAATATTATAGTTAATGTATTTAAATATTACAGTTGAAAACCGCTTTTTCTATCACCTTTAATTCAAATTAATCGCTATTTCGAACTATATTTTAGGTCCCGATTTTTTTCCTTTTTTATTAAACTAAAATAACAATCATTAATTCGAAGTTGCCTATTTAGAATTCATCTCTATTTCGAACTAAATTCCCGGTCCCGACTACGTTTTTCACACGTAATCATCAGACATCAGTGTTTATTTTGAAGTCGCACCTGGCCCAAGCTGTCTACCAAAGGTGTGATGACTTGACAGTCGTCGCTTGGTTAAGTTTTAGCACCTTCAATTGATCACCGGTTTATAAAGTGATGACAGACCCGTGGGTAAAAATTCTGCATTAGGTGGATATACGGTAGAGTTACAATTGTGAGTAACAAACAATGCTGACAAATTTACAATCTTTACAATGTTATTTTCGAACCTTCATTATCTATTTGAACATTGTATATACACACGGTGTTATTTAACCGCATGCGCAATTTTCAAAACTATAACATTTATTAATACAATGGGGAACATCGCCAGATTCCTCGCAGCGGTTACTTTCCCTATCAGTTAACAGTAACCACTGCCGTCACAAGTAAAATCCTTCCTGATCTTAGAGTATTATGTGTTTGAATTAACGTTTACTTATTTAAAGCAACTCAGTGCAATTTCTTCATAGTTGGACTTTTATATATAGTTTGCGATCAACAATGAACAAAGGAAATGAAAATAACTAATTAAAAACCATAATTAATATTGTCGAAGACTTTAATCAATCCTTATTATGTGGTTTGTTTTGACGGCAGGGATTTGATTTGAGTTATGCTTGGTACCAGTCAAATCTCTGTGCGGAGGATGGAACATCGCTATTTCAAACTTTCCAATTTCGAACTATTTTTGTCGGTCCGAACCACTTCAAAATAGCAGTGTTCAACTGTATGGTAAAAACTAAAACATCCATTTACAAAGTTTCAATATTAATCATACACGACCTACTGACTTAAGATTTGCCTTGTGAAATGACTGTTACAAGCTGCCTGGAATTTGATTACTCAAATTTACTGGGTTATTTAAAAGTTTAAACACAAGTGTATACATTTTTATAGTCAATGGACTTACACATTTCAAAGATTTTGTAGAAATAACAAAAGTTATTAGGCCAAAATATTCTCTTAATGGGAGCCAGTTAAATGAACATCATTAATGTTCTTAAATAAGCATTTAATTATAAAAATAAGCTCTACCACTGTAACATCAATGAAAGCACTATTAAACACATCAAGATTGAAGTGGACATTCAATCATAGAATTGTACTGGCTAATTTGTCTTTAGACGAAGAACAAAATTATCGTTGTTGAACTACCAAATAACGCAAAAAGTAGTCTCGATTCTGAACGAAGCATAGCAAAATGTAGTTCTCATAACAATTGCAAAAATATTTGTTAAATCATGTTAGAATCAAAATAATTTTCACATTATCATTGTTAATCAATATAATATTTGATTTATCATTGTTAATTTTCTATTTATCATTGTTTATGGACCAATAAACAACTCTTTGTTGTTCTGATGCGTGGCTATTAAACCACTCAGGCTAATGCCCTCATGGTTTAACTCCTATGCATCAGAACTCCAAATCGTTGTTTATTGGCCGATAAACAATGATAAATCGAAAATTATTTTTCAATTAATTGTGTCTTTCTCTACTCACAAAACACTGTTCCCAAACGACAAGCTTATACCTTGCTGTGCTGTGATATACATGTTTCCATGGCAACCAGCTGTCTCTGAAGACTCGCTGACAGTGCCTGTGATATGTCAGATACATGAGCACTCGAGGGTAACCATGTAACGGTGTCGAGGTTCAACATGAGATTAGTAACCTTCACTGGCCCTGTAATATAGACATACACAATTTTAAACAATGTATGACATTTAAAATCCATGTAACATTTAGAAAAGTACATTATGATATTGAAATATATGCACTTATGTTGTTTATATTTTATGAACCATGTTTCAGAAAAATATGAATTTGGTAAAAGACAGTCCTGAAATAAAATCCTATCCTAATTTGCTTTTAATAGACTGACATTTGAAACAAATAATTTTCTAGAATAAGCAATCTCAGTTTTCCAGTCACATAGATTTCATTTTCTTCTCAAGTGCATCTTATTTAGTTATTGGTAAAAGCAAAAGTGCGTTGAATGATATTCACAACTTCCATCCAGGAATTACACTAGTTAATTAATCATTTTTAAACTTATGCTGACAACATTTCTTCATTTCCTGTGTTTGAAGTATAGGTACGTAAAATCCATAATACAATATCAAATTGAAAACGCACATTTATTCATTTCCTGGTAAAACTGAAACATTAATTTCACTTTTCAGACTGCCATCAAAGAGGAGTATGGCAAACATCTACTTTCTATTAAATAACATATTAAGTATATTGTAAGCATGTTTACTATATAGCTAAAAAAATAGTATAATGCACTGACATATCCAGCAATATTTCTTAGGCAAGACATAACCAGACAGAGTGTGTACAAGTACGTATACTATTTTGTTAAAGTTTTTCACCTGTTTTATAACTGATCACTGGTGAACAGGAAGGCACACTTTCTAATGAACAACCATTGCACATATCTGTGTAGACTTCAAATAACAATGTCACCTGAAAGCAATAAAACAATCCAATAATCAAATTACAAAAACATTGCTTGTGTATTAAATTAGGGATGGCAACGAATATTTGAATATTCGAATAATTAAAGATATTCTAATATGTTTTAGGTATTCGAATACTTACCCGTCCGATTAATTAAATTTTAATAAACATACAAAATGCAGTATCTGTCAATATTAGTCTCTAAATATCAAGCAATCATGTCACCTTAGCTTCTCTAGTACGCAGGTTAGGTGTCAAAATCTACCTAGCACCCCATTGTTATAAAGTAGATGACAGTTTGTTGTTACTGTTAATCCCATTATGTGGATCATTGTCTCTTTGTCATTAGTAGGAGAGTAAAGCGTATTGTGGATGCTTATTGGTGTTACTGCGTACATGTGCTCTAAAATGACGCATCACGTACCTAGGTATATCCGATGGTTTGTGGTACTCTGAACGCATATGTATATACGTGTATTGGCTGCGGTTTTCTAGCCGTACGTTTGAAGTAACTACACATCGCACAATTTAGCATTTTTAACATTAGTTTACCATAATAATATTTACAGCATCGGACGATCGAATATTCGAATACTTTATCAATATTCGAATATCAATTTTGGTATTTGTTGCCTTCCCTAATTTAAATATTTACAAAAAAACTAGATGTGTCACAGACACAGATTCCCCCATGACTCATTACAGGACATCGACAAAAGGCGTGTCGCCAACAATAAATTTTGCCTACATTAAGTCCTTCAGCTGTAAAAGTTTTAGCGAAATCTGCTAAGTAGTTAAAGAGGACTTGAGTCTACAAAGTTTCCAGAAGTATATATTCTGTAGTGGAAAAAATGACAAAGGGCCATATTCTGCCAAAATTGGTCGCAACCAAAATTCCTTCCTTAATGATCACCTACACATTAAGGTCCTTCAGCTGTGAAAGTTCGAGCAAAATCCGCCAAGCAGTTAAAGAGGATTTCGGAAAGTATATATTCTACATTGGCAAAAATGACAAAGGGCCATAATTCTGCCAAAATTGGTCGCTGCGGACATTCCTTCCTTCATGATCACCTGAACGTTAAGGTTCTTCGTCTGTGAAAGTTTGAGCGAAATCTAATTTATTATCACCTACACTTTAAGGTCCTTAAGCTGTGAAAGTTTGAGCAAAATCCGCCAAGCAGTTAAAGAGGAGTTGAGTCCAAACTAGTTCAGAAAGTAAATATTCTACCTTGGAAAAAATGACAAAGGGCCATAATTCTGCCAAAATTGGTCGCTGCGGAAATTCCTTCCTTCATGATCACCTACACGTTAAGTTCCTACAGCTGTGAAAGTTTGAGCAAAATCCGCCAAGCAGTTAAAGAGGAGTTGAGTCCACAAATTTTCAGGCAGTATATCTTCTATAGTGGAAACAAGGCTTGGCACAGGATGTGACGTATGCCCCCGAAGCATATGCTTGTCAGAGGAAGGCAACACAATGTCAGTTACACATTGGCAAGAATGACGCTTCCTAAAAAAGGTTATGGTCCTCGCACTCTGCACTTCCTCTCAACATGCTCTATCAATATATGTGGTTTTATTATAAATCACTTCAATACTGATGGAGTTATGCACTGCATAATACAATTACCCGTAACTCCATACATATTGAAGAAAGAGTAAGGTCCTTGTACTCTACTCTTCCTCTCAATGTCCTCTATCAATATATGTGGTGTTATTTTGAATTCCTTCAATACTAAGGTAGTAATTATCTGCACACACAAATAAAGGGCAATAACTCTGTAAATATTTAAGAATTAGTTGTGGTACTTGTACTCTGAACTTCCTCTCAATGTCCTCTACCAATATATGTGGTTTTATTTAAAATCCCGTCAATACTAATGGAGTTATGCTATGCACAAAAAATAAACAAAGGGCAATAACTCCATAAATATTGAAGAAAGAGTTATGGTCCTTGTACTCTTACCTTCCTCTCATTCTCTCATTGTCCTCTATTATTATATGAAGTTTCATTTGAATCCCTTCAATACTAATGGAGTAATGCTACACACAAGAAAATTAAACAAAGGGCAATAACTCCGTAATATTGAAGAAATAGTTACAGTCGTTGTATTCTGCAATTTCTCTCATTGTCCACCTCCATTCTATAAAGTTTCATTTGAATCCCCTTAATACTAATGGAGATATGCTCCGCACAAGAAAATTAGACAAAGGGCAATAACTAAATATTAAAGAGTTGTGGTCAGTGTACTCTGCACTTCCTCTCATTGTTTTCTATCAATATACGAAGTTTCATTTTAATCCCTTCAATACTAATGGAGTTATGCTCCGCACAAGAAACATGATGGAAGGACAGACAGTAAGACAGACGGACGGATGATGCAACTACTATATGCCCCCGAAGTTGCCTTCGGGGCATAAAAATGACAAAGGGCAATAATTTTGCCAAAATTGATCGCAGCCAAAATATTCCTCCACTATCACCTACATGTTAAGGTTCTTCAGCTGTGAAAGTTTAAGCAAAATCCTCCAAGCAGTTAAAGAGGGGTCGAGTCCACAAAATTTCGGGACGTACGGCGGACATACGTACGACGGATGGACGTACAGACAGACCTACAGACAGACAAGTGCAACATTAATGCCTCCGACATTTTTTGTGGGGGCATAAAAAATTTTCTATGAAAATAACATAAAAAATGGGGATAAAAACAACATATATTTTATTGAAATTTGTCCTGAAAATAAAACAATATAGGCAAGATGTAACAGCAAAACTAAACAGGAATTATATTGCATGGCTGTAAAGAGTGCTAGGTATATGCATTTACAAACCAGTAATTATTTTGTGAGTAAATGTATCTTTTTTCCTTTTCAGGAAATTGTTCATATTATTTATAATTTGAAACTGTAACACTTTAAAGTGTGTATGTATGATCTTTCAGATCAATTGTTGTTAAAATAAGCAGATAAAAGTGACAATAAAACTTGAAAGCAAAAAGAAAACTTCACTATCAATTAAATCAGCAATAGAGTGACTTTTGCATCGTTTTTTAGTGTTGTGTAACCTAAACCAACTGTCAAGTCAACCTATAATTGTACTTGAGTTTCACCTTGTACAGACAAAAAATAGTTGGTGATTAAAAACTTATTGTATGTTTAAAAGCAATGTTTATTCTTAACTTTTATTTCATTTAACTTTTATTTCATTTTAAATAGAACTATATGTTACTTAACTTATTTTTTTTAATTGTATTTACCGGGTATGCCATTATATCTGTTGAAAAATCGTACATACACACTTTTAACACATGTAGGCATATTTTAACTAAAAGTTCAATGGCTTACATTTCTGATCTTCAAAAAGAGCCTTACCTGTTTCTTTTCTTTACGTCTTGTTTGCATTGTGCTGTCATCATCGACCATGTCAACAAGAGACTGAATACTACTTTTATCAGGTAATCCATAGCAACCAGATTTGCTTAGTAACACACTTGCTGTTTCTAAACGGAACACAGTACTGTCTGACGCTATGCCCTTTTTTATGTTTTCAAATGAGGAACTTAAACTGTCTTGCCATTTTTCTGAAACAAAATTGGGGAACAGCTACTAGCATACATTAATTATGAAAATCATAAGAAACAAAATACAGTGAGCAGGAAGAGTTGTAGCATTCATAGTCATAGAAATAATTTATTTATTTTTGTTATTACTAATGCTCAGTTTCAACCCTATTGATATATATTTTAATTATGATTTAATAATATTGTTAATACAAAAAGTAACTTTTTACATGGAGAAACACTTTATTGCCATACATTACTTTCTGAATTAATTTTGACATTGTTTATGATTGTATTTATGAAGTCAAACATGTTTCACATACCTTTCTCTGGGAGAGGAAATGCCAGAGGAATATGGCATCTAGTTCTTGCTATGACACACACAGAGGAGAGGTCTATGTGCTCCATGCTCCACTCTAGTGGAACACAGCTGCCATCCTCACTTAACTGGTGTACTGAGTCTACCAGTGCCTGGCCCTTCTTTTTGGTAATTATAAATCTACCAGTTTCTTGGTCAATACAATTCTACAATAAATAGCACATACTATGTTTAAAAGTCAATAAATGTTAATTAAAGCTAAACTACCAAGACAATCTCCTACTTTAAAGAAGATCCCTACGCATGCCCAACACCTATGTACATGATCATTTTGCTCGTGACAATAGACACTTCCACAAATCTCAATCATATTCAAATTAATCTGCATTATTATGCAATCATCGCACTTGGATATCGCGTGTTTACGGGTTGAGCTATTTCATACAAAAGAGCATGTGCATAATGTTTGTGATATTCAAATGTGCACGTGGAAATGTTTGTGATTTTTGATGAATGAAAATTAATCCTTTAACAATAGCTTGGGAGGAGTTTCAACCCGGATCGGTCTATTACCTACTTACAACACCATGTCTAATGGCTTACTTACAAACACAACTCTACCCATGACAATGGCCTACTTTAAGTTACAAGAACATCTCTACTTATGAAAATGGCTTTCTTACAAACACAACTCTCTACTGATCACAATTACCTACTTACAAGAACAAATCTACTCATGACATAAACTTACAAGAACAAATCTACTCATGACATAAACTTACAAGAACAAATCTACTCATGACATAAACTTACAAGAACAAATCTACTCATGACATAAACTTACAAGAACAAATCTACTCATGACATAACCTTACAAGAACAAATCTACTCATGACATAACCTTACAAGAACAACTCTACTCGTGACATAAACTTACAAGAACAAATCTACTCATGACAATAACCTGCTCTCAAAAGCATCTTTACTCATGACAATGGCTTACTTAAAAGAACATCTCTACTCATGTCAATGACCTACTTACAAAAACATCTCTACTCATGAAAATGACCTACTATCAAGAACATCTCTACTCATGACAATGGCTAACTTACAAGAACAACTCTGCTCATAAAAATGGCTAACATACAAGAACAACTCTGCTCATGAAAATGACCTACTTACAAGAACAACTCTGCTCATAACAATGACCTATTTACAAAATCAACTCTACTCATGACAATGACCTACTTACAAGAACATCTCCAGTCATGAAAACGGCTTACTTACAAACACAACTCTAATCATGACAATGACCTTCTTACAAGAAGAACTCTGCTCATAACAATGACCTACTTACAAAATCAACTCTACTCATGACAATTACCTACTTACAGGAACAACAAAACTCATTACAATGACCTTCTTACAAGAACAACAATACTCATTACAATGACCTTCTTACAAGAACAACAATACTCATTACAATGACCTTCTTACAAGAACAACAATACTCATTACAATGACCTACTTACAAGAACAACAATACTCATTACAATGACCTATTTACAAGAACAACAATACTCATTACAATGACCTATTTACAAGAACAACAACACTCATTACAATGGCCTATTTACAAGAACAACAACACTCATTACAATGACCTTCTTACAAGAACAACAATACTCATTACAATGACCTACTTACAAGAACAACAATACTCATTACAATGACCTATTTACGAGCACAACAATACTCATTACAACAACCTACTTACGAGGACAACAAAACTCATTACAATTACCTACTTACAAGAACAACAATACTCATTACAATTACCTACTTACAAGAACATTCCTGTGGTTGGAAGCTGGATCTGCATCCACAGTAAGAATACCTAAGACCTGCACTCCTGTGATCAAAAACAGGTATTTATGATTAGCAACTAACTAAAATGATGTTGTTGTTTTTGTGCTGTTGCTTTTTTTATTATTAATTTTTATATTCAAATACTTCTTCAAATAATATTGTGAACTATGCTTAGAACAAAAACATTGCTGTCATGTTTAACATTGACTCACACTTTTCAATAAAGATCCAACTGATAACTTCACAAAACCTTGCCATGTTTATCAAGTCTTCAATCTACCAATTAACAAAGTACAATTCCTTACCACCAGGTAATAATGTCTGTACATATTTCAGACTCTTGACTGGATCTTCTGACACATTTGCACAACCAATAACATAGCAAGTAGCACTAGTTTGTATGCCAAATATGAACTTGCAGCCCTGGTAATTGTCCTACAAAATATGCATCCACTTAATAAAGTACATTAATTACTCAGATCAAGTATCAATATGTGATTAGTGATCAGTTAAAATAATTAACAGATGATTGCAGATATAAAAAAGCAGTAGAATAATACAACTGTTATTATTTTTGCTGAGATTATTGGCTGACATGATCTGTCTATAAAATAAAGTTCACTATTATAAATATTTTAGGATCATTCACTGGATGTCTAACTATCTCAGAAGTTATTTTATGATTTCGATATTTTGTTTATTCTGTGTTTTTGTTTTATTACAAATCCACAGGTGGTTCTCGCATGGATATGATAATAATTAGTGAACACATCATTTTAAATGACAAATAATCAAGAAATGACGAAAAAACTACTTTTCTGAAAAAAATTAATGTCACCATCAAATATATATATAAAAAAGTATCCAACTCCAGATGCCCGAAACATTCAGTGCATCGGTTTGAAAAACCATAACTTTAACAATTATGCAATGATTTTCATTAACTTGTTCTTATTCGACGCAAACATGAATTACCTTTCCGGAAATGTACAACACTACCCATGTTTTGTAATTATTTGGTCCAAGTTTTAAGAAATAACACCGAAAAAAGTTACAATGACCTGCTTGTCTTCGATCTGACCTGTCTGATAACCGGCTGCTGAGCGAGACCATATGCTGATCGTTGTACAGCTGGGAGCCAACATCAATTACACAATGGCATATACATGTAAACAAATGGTTGATGGAAACATGTGTAAGTGAAATATAAATCCCTATTTTGGGATAAATATATGACATGCAAATGGAAAGTGATCGAGTGATGTTTTTTATTATGTACTTTAGCTAGAGTGTTAAAAATTTCAAATGCATGTATATTTATGGCAGTTTACTAAATGTAAGTGTTTTGGGACGGGTCAGATCGACGACGAGTAGGTCACAGTAACTCTTTTTAGTGTTATTTCTTAAAACTTCAACCAAATAATTACTTTTTATTTCACAAAAGTAGTTTTTTTTGTCATTTCTTCATTATTTGTCATTAAAAATGATGTGTTCACTAATTATTTAATAATTTAATAATAATAATTTATTATCATTGCCACTCTATAACCACCTGTGTTACAGTCACGTGTGAGCAATTGCAGACTTGCGGGATTACAAACACAATTTTAGTTGGTTTCTTTCACAGTCATGTTTTCTATTGTAACCCCAATTATTATCTAATAAGAATTAAAGATGGAAAAGTAGTTTAGTGCTTTGTAACCTACAACACAAACAGTGAAACAAACCGAAAGTAAAATATGTTCCACCGGAAAATTTATTTCCAGTGATCAAACCTTCTTTAAAGTACAAGTATTAAATTCGGTGCGTGACTAAATGGTCAGATTAACTTCCGTATAAAAAAAGATTCGAAATAGACAACTGACTTGACAATTTTTCGTGAATTTCTGTGAGATTTTTACACACGTAACCATTTTCGCAATGGCAAAAACATCGACCTTAAAAACCTGTGCCATACCGTGTGTAGCAACAAACCACTAAACTACCTACATGCTCGACTGAATCGTCCAGGGGCCATATCCACAAAGCTCCTAATGAAAAACTTTAGTTAAGTCATATTTAAGTGGACATTTCAAATAACTCTTAATGAAAAACTTTACTTAAGTCATATTTAAGTGAAAATTTTAAATAAGTCTTTGTGAAAATCAATATTTTATATTTGAAATATGGTAATATAAGAATCAGATTATGATTCCTCACAAGATTTAAACAATTTAAGACAAAATAAACTTTAAATCAATCAGCCACAAACTAAAAGAATTATATGAGTTTAAGAAATTTACTTAAGTTTTCACTAAGGAGCTTTGTGGATAAGGACCCAGGACACAAAAGAAGCGCAATTATGTATTAAAGCCGATCTCTTAACCGGGATGCCCGAAAATGGAGGGGTTTTGCGTCTTACACGCATCTTACTAAACAGTTTGTAATGAAACTTGGCACAAGCAATGTTAGGCACCTTAGTCAATAAATAATAACTTTTTTTTAATTCTTTCACACAAATCGAATATCACGTGCGAAAAACACCTATAATTAAATGCAAAATTATTAACAACTGTACCAATTATTCGCCCACCTTTAAAAAAAGTGTTATTCTCAAAAGCGAATTTTAAAATATGTTTTGTAATATCAATTCCATTTTAGAAAAGCTTTTGTGAGATAAATTCATGTTCAAATGCGCACACAATCACTTTGTAAAATGCCTTACGGAAAAACGAACCCCTTCCAGCGCCTCAAACAAATGAGCGCGTGCGTGATGACGTCATTCCCCGCATGCTCCCGACAAGGCCAGTAGTGCATTGTTTGTTTACATGGCTATTATAATACGGAATACTTACTGATTCCTGCAATACTCGGCTGAAGTTTAACAAAACAACAAGGCAAATCGACTTCAGTATGGCTAAAAGTTTTTGCTTGTTGTTTTGACTAGTTTGCAGTAGTGGGCGAATGATTGGTACTGGCAAAAAATTGGGCGCTAACCAGTAGTCGGTATTAACTCCTTCATTTAAATTATACCTCAATAATATTCAGTTTAATAAACATATGTTCTTAGTTGTGATTTATGGAATTGAACATAAACATATAGTGACAGTTAACCCACTTGGTCACGTGAGATGATGAGGTGACGGAAATATTGGAGAATTTCCAAATAACACATAATAATGTGAAAAACCCGGATGTAAACGTCATACGCGAAAACAAAATAAACTAACATCTAGACAGAAATAAACCTAATGAAACTTGTATAAGTCAAACGTATAAATATTGCTTTAATAAGTGAAAACATATAGAACCCATAATGTCTACTCCAGCACGGCGACGACTGATGCGCGATTTCAAAAGGTAAAATAAGGCTTAATATTGTAAAAGTTTTTAGTCCGAACGTTCAAAATGGCTGACAACCTGAGACGGAGTAAGACATAAATGTCGATATAGGGAAAGATCTAGAGTGAAATAGCAGGGTGCTGCACCCTGCTCCTTTTTGGTTCCCCCCAGTTGTACCTCTGGGCTGGTCAACACAGAAATGTTGAATATCTTCTGAAATTCAACATTTGGCAAATATGCAATGTCAATGAATAGACTAAGCGTAAGTTAAAAACCTTAATTAGAAGCATTAGACTTATGAAAACAACGGATTTAGCAAATTGTTAGAAATTGTCAAACTGCTCCTTTTTAGCAGCACCCTGTACCTTAAAAGGCGTTTTTTGATACTAGATAGGGTTTAAGCTAGACTAAAAAAAATGGCAGGGGGGCCTGAAAAAGGGCGGGTGGGTGGAGAGGCAAAAAAGATCAGGTTTATGATACTTATTTATTTATTGTTATACATATATATTTATGTTTATTATTTTTATTATTATTTGATTACTAATAATATTCATAATAATATTTAGCAATCCTTACTTTTCATTTCAAAAGATAGAAATACTGTTATTATTACAATGCTGTCGGGTAATCTTGCGCAGTTAAGCACGAATTGTGTGATAAACATCGGATTAAAAGCGTAGCAATTTAATTTTTACTGAACATAAACGACTGTCTGTCTTGCATTTAGAAACACAACCATATCTGAAATATCCAATAAAAAATTATTCAATAAAAAACTATTAGAATCCAAATCAAAACAAAAATAACTTGCATTGTTTTTTTACAATTCCAGTGTCCGGTAATCTTGCGCACTTTTGAAAATGACGTCATGAAATGCTTAATGTAAAAGTATGGTGTCCAATTCATATCATAAAACAAACTTATAAATCTGTTCAGTAAAAATGTCCAGATAAATCAATGTTTTCAAGTTTTCTTATCATCACTGCATGCTTCTTTGATCATTAAGTAACTATACTTTGACGATGATGATTTTGACGAGATGTGACTATAACATCAAAAAAGCAAATTAAAACTAGTTATCAAAAAGATTGTTTAACGAAGTAAAGTGTATTTGTCTTTTCATAACAGGATTCCGTAATTAAAAAGCAAGTGGCCTTTGCGCATGCCCGGAGCTTAAAATCGGCAGATTGGCGGGAAAAAGATTCAATCTCGTCTGTATACGATGTCTGTTGTAGAGCTCATAAAAGATAAAATCCAAACTTTTATCAGGAAATAAAACAATTATGCATAATTTATAATATTCCTTTTAAAACTATGAGAGGAGTGAAGAAATCGAGGGATTTTATCCAGCAAACCGGATTTATGCCTAAGTAGGTCGGTGTTTACAACTCATGGATACTTTATTAAAATCATTCACAAGGTAATTATAAATACAAAACCTATGTTTATTTTATTTATTACAGTTGTTCTGGCTCCTTTAAAATTTAATATTCCGGTAAATGTCAGTAAATAAAACACGCCGTCTTCCAAAAATGCCTAACTACGTAGTGCGCAAGATTACTGGACGCGCAAGATTACCGGACAATACTGTATTATTAAGACGATTTTAGCATATTTTATTTACAAACTTAAATGCCACTGGAATTGTTTTTGATTTTTTTTTTTTTTTTTTTATTTTAGTTATATTTTGATGTTTATTTCATATTAAATTCATAGTTCTTTCATTAAAGAAAATCATTGCATCAATTCCTAATTATCTTGCAATCAAATTTCCTATTTGAACAAACAATAAAATCCGTAAAAAATACAGTCATTGACAATAACACCTGTTACAATTGAGAAGAGTGAAATCTTGACGTCATAAATTAATCAGGCTTCTGAATCTGCAAGCCGTTTATAATGTCCTTAGCAACGGTGTCGGTTTGACTTCAAAAGTAGTTGATGCGACTGCCGAGCTGGGGCCATTCTCTAGCGGTTTGTAGCAGTGAAGAAAAGCATCAATCAGCACAGCTGTACCTGAACAATGCAAGCACTCTCGATAGAGCATTCATGAATTAGCGTTTAAGGTGAAATGTCATGGATGTCAAAAGAATCAGACAGGTGTTTTGTTGCATGGGATAAAATGCGTATTTAAATGGGTGTGACGAAGTAAACCTGTATTGGACTTAAACTGGAAATTGTATACGGCATAAAAATTTAAACTATATTAAAATTCAATTTTTTAAAGTTTTTTACGAAAGTAAATTATGATAATAAGTAGAAAATTCTAGAACACCAACAACAATAACATGGATATAATAACATAATTAGACATTAACAAACAACAGCTGCAAAAAATCCTTTACAGAAGCACCGCAGTCTGCACTAAATTACCATTATTCTGTAGCTGATAATTGATGTCGCATGGTCATGATGAGCTGATTACTGATACATGTCGCGACGATATGTCATTGATCCTTTAGGCGAAGATGCGTTTGCCAAGATGCGCAAGTAACCAATTAAATTGCGTTAGGGCGTGTCTGTTCTGACACAAATGATAAAAAGTACACATGAGGGCAGGCAAATCTTAAAAAGGGCAAGAGGGCTGGGCTTAAAAATGGAAGGGCGTGCCGCCCTGCCATTCTGCTTTACCAAAATCCCTATCCTAGATCTTTCCCTATCAATATCACAGTATGTGCTGCATTTTTATAGATTTACTTTTTTTTAGTACTTGGCAAACCTTTCTTTGTATATATTTCAGACTGCAGGAAGATCCCCCAGCTGGCGTCAGCGGTGCACCCACAGACAACAACATTATGTTGTGGAATGCTGTTATTTTTGGGTAAAATAATTTGAATATCTACTAAACCAGGGATTTTGTTCCTTCTACAGTAGGGGCCATTATAACTTAAAAGGTGTCATCCCCTCTGAAAATTTATTTCAAATCGTGCAGTTTTCCCTTAAAAATGATCTAACCCCAGGATTTTTCATTATCTGCTATGAAAATTTGTCCTTAAAATGGCAAAAATAACGCTATTTTTCCCCCAAAATGAGGGCAAAGGACCCCATCCCCAAGAGGTGAAAAAAGCACTTCTTTATTTGAGCCCCCGCCCACCTCCCCCAAATCTGGGGTATTATACTCCTGTGTATTGGCACCATGCTGTGGTCACATGGTGGACACCGTGTGGCGACCCTTATCAGCCGAGATCAATACACTGCTGCAGAGGTAGAGTTGAATTGAAACAGTGCACTCGGCCATTGCTCATTCAGCTGAGAGAAAAAATAAAGATATAAGATTTTATAGTGGACCAATCCACAGAGTTGAGTTTTCTATGTGGAGGCCAGACATTCCTTAAACTAGGCCTATAAACAGATTTAGACAGCCATTAAGATTTTAAGTAAGATATCTTACCATTGTGACAAAAAACTATCTTAATTTTCATATAATAAATGGTATTTACTATTTGTCTAGTTTTAATTCCACTCTTGTTTATACATGATGAAACTAACCAAAGTTCCTAGTGTTTTATAAGTTTATCATGCAGCTCGCCAAAAAGGGTTAATATTCAGATTAACTTCATTAAAAGGACCTGTTCACAGATTGACGAATTGACAATTTTTCAACTTTCTGTTACCGATTCCAAAAATAACAGAACAGTGTATACAAGGGAGCAAAATAACACCACGGACCTAGAAATTTACTGTAAAAACCGTTTCGTTTATGAGTAATAATCACTTGAAAATGATAAAATTATAAACTAGGCAATAATTTAGAGTGTTTCTGAAGTTTCCGTTGAAACTGTTGACATCACGTGGAACACTTCCATAAAGTAAATAATGCAGGGTGAAGTATAGAAGTCGGAATGGCTGAGGGCAATAGCCTGTTAATCCCGAGGTCCCTAGTTCAAACTCCGGTGGGGTATTTTTTTTTCTAAATACTATCTTGTTGTCATACTTGAGCTTTTTAGTTCTGATGCTTAAATCTGTCAAGTTAAGACATTCAAAGTCATACTTCAAAAAATGCGAAAATCTATGAACAAGTCCCGTTAAGACTGCGTCGTCACAATGATTAGGAAATACACTAAGCCAATATTTGTAGGCAGTTTGCTTGGAGGATCTGTGTTTTCATTTATCCATCAACCAAATTGTTTCCTGACGTAGGGTATAACAGAAGTTGAAACATACAATAACACAGTGACTTTTTACTGGCATTTCAATGACTGTTTTAATTGTTTATTCTAAATTTGACAACTTTCACATTTAGAATGGCTTTAAAATAATTGTAATATATTTTGACAGTTTTGTCCTGTAAGTGTATCAAATTGTATATTGCAAACACATAATACAAATGAAGCATTTATGTATTGCTGTTTATCTGCATATTCTAATTTTGTTTATAATTTATTATGCACCCCATCAACAATGGCGGGGTATATTAGTTTGCTCATGTCGGTCCATCTGTCGTTCTGTGGGTAGACCACTTTTGTTTCCGCTCTCTGAGCAACAGTATTTATCCGATCTTGACAGAAATGTTTGTGTGTATAATATCTGAGCCAAGTTCAATTATCAACCAAATCACCCTAGGCACTGTGTAGTTATGGCCCTTTAATTATCTTAAATTTGCCTTTTTAGCGGTTTCCATTCTCCAAGTCAAATCAGTTTTTATCCAATCTTCACCAAACTGAATGAAAATCATTGTGGCCATAATAACTCTGTCAAGTTGGATATTCAACCAAATCGCCCCAGGAACTGTGGAGTTACGGCCATTGAATTGTCTAAACTTAGCCTTTTTAGCGCTTTTCGCTCACAGTATTTATCTGATCCTTACCATACTTGATATTTTAAAGATTGGGTTTAACCTAGAGGGGGCATACCTGTTTTACAAACAGGATTAAACTGACTAGGACCTCTTTGCATTGAATCAGAGATTAGACTCTAAATTTCTGTCTGTTGCGCAAAACAATGGTCACCAATGTTAATATACATGTGTATATTTCTTTTTCAGACCACATGATACACCGTTTGAAGATGGAACATTCAAATTGACTATAGAGTTCACAGAAGAATATCCTAATAAGCCACCAACTGTTCGATTTGTCTCTAAAATGTTCCATCCTAATGGTAAGTAAAAGTATTGCTGTCATTCTTTCTAACTCATTACTGGCTCTGTAAAGTAGTTCACACGTCTAATGGTTACAAGCAGTTTGTCTAATACATAAGTAGACTTAACGCATTGCATTTTGTGCATAGTGATAAAAATAAATAAGTTACTCATACAGTACTTGACCTTTTTATCTGTCTCCACACATCAGCACTAATATTTTTAAAATAATGTAAATACTTCTAAGATGTCCAAAATATCTTTTGTCTGATTAACTAATGTTTAATGCTATCAAATAACTTTGTATAGATTATTTCCATCCTTTATATGACAACTGAAAATAAGTTATTGAATATCATAAGATAGAAACACATGTGAGAATTATGACTTAAGTCAAGTTATGTCACACCTGTATATACACTAATAGATAGCAAACTACACGTATATATCAACATACATAATTGTCCTCAATCATTATTTGTTCATGCTTCTTGTAGTTATTGTTTATTTCTTTTCAGTTTATGCAGATGGCAGTATATGTTTAGATATTTTACAAAATAGATGGAGTCCAACATACGATGTTTCTGCGATTTTAACATCAATACAGGTAATTAATATAAAGTCTTGTATTGTCTAGACCTAGTCTGGGTGTGTAAGGTAGAGAAAGATCTAGTAATGGTGTCAACCAATAGGAGCCTGATTAGGGCATACCAGTGTACGTTGTGGGGGATAATGTCTGCTTTTATAGTATACCTGTAATATAATTTAATATACTGTTGATCGATGGGTTAATTAGTGTTGATTTTTTTAACAGGTTTCAAGGAATAAAAAAAAATGAGTCATTTATACAATTTGTGCGAATGCCAAGATGGTCATATTTCTTGTTTGTTTAAGCCAATAGTTTTGTGTATCTGACGAAGAAACAGGTTTATAAACTCCATTTCTAGATCATTTCGTGTACTTTGCCTGATAGCAGCATAATTGCCACTGTCATCACAGTCATCTTCACCATTCACAATCCTTTCTTTTATTAATAAGTTTATTCATTTGGTTTTAAAGCTGCCTTTTAATGATCATTTTCTAATTCAGATACAGATTTGTATTGCCATTATTCAATTTAGTCAAATGCAATAATGTTCTTTTTGTTTTTAATCGTTTTTTTTTCTTTTTTAGTCTCTTCTACATGATCCGAATCCTAATAGTCCAGCCAATAATGAGGCGGCTCAGTTATATCGTGAAAATCGCAGAGAATATGAGAAAAAAGTGGCAGCCATAGTTCAAGAAAGTTGGAATGATGATGAAGATGATGACGATGACAATGATGATGCATAGCACATGCTGAAAATACTTGAGACTTTTATTATTGTGGTCCTTGTGCTGTCTTTCAAAAGATTTGAAAGATGATAGATCTGGTGGTGTAAAGAGGCATGGTTTTTGTGATTTTTTAACTGTATTCCATTTCTATGTACACTTTAATACATCTGTTGTTTTTTAACAAAAGTTTACAAGCAATCATGTCTTTTATTTATATGAATGAGAATCAGTCACTGTTGAGTTATTTCGTTTGTGTATAAGTATGGAAATACACACTTTCTTATAATTCCAGAAGTGTGATATAAGAATTCACACAAAAATTAAAACTACAAATGATTTGGTTTAACTAGCCAGATATTTTCAATATTTAACTGACTATTGCAATAGGTGGCTGTTATGTCGCATTGAAATCTTCATAGGGATTACAGATAGTATATCAGTCAGCTGTGCTACTATAGTTATTACCATAAGTAGAGCTAGCCATTGTTAAGAATCATTATGTGGATAGCTGTACACCATGTTTGTATTCACCAGTCACTGCTTGATGAACCAAACCCAAACTCTCCTGCCAATAACCTGGCTGCCCAGTTATATCAGGAGAATAGAAGAGAGTATGAGAAAAAAGTGAAGGCAATTGTTGAAGAGAGCTGGATATACCATGGCGAGGTTGCTTCGTGAAGTATAACGCAGATAGGATTCAGACATTTTAAATTGCTATTGACAATAAAAACATCATGCGAAATTATAAGACATGAACAGCCTTTAAGTCTTCTGGTGCATGTAAAAGCAGTATACATGTATTATGAATTCAGTATAGTAATAATTGCACACAACTTATCAGATACTTTTCTGCCTTCCAACAATAACATATAATGCATTGAGATATAAAACTGAAGAAAACACTATTAATAGTAATATCCATCTATGAACAGTATGATGTGTGTGTGGCAGTCGACCATAAGAACATAACAGCACAGACTGATCCAGAACGACACTTTCCTTTATGGTATTTTCTGTTTCAAGGAAGTTATTTCTAAACGTAAATCGACTGTAGGCAGGAAGTGTCATCCTAGATTAGCCTGCTGACTTGGACGACACTTTACGCACATGCATTAATCCCAGGTTTCCCACGACACACCTCTGATGTCCCAGGTAGTTCAATTTAGCTATTGTTTAAAGGGATTAAATATTTGCAATGCATTACATATTGTACTGTCTAATCGATGCAGCTTTCCAATGTATGAAAACAATGCTAGAATGAAAGTTGAGCAATTAAGAGACTGGTGTTTCACATGTTGAAGTCATTATTACGTATTTGAAATCATTTCACTAATCTGTTTTGTGTTTGTTTCCATATTGTAAGGGTATAAACTTTAACCAAACAACAATAATAGATTGTTTATCATGTTTTTGTACCCATCTTGACTATTTTGTGATATTTGTGAACTTGATTATTGCTTTTTGTTGGTTTTGTAATGTTTTATTTTGACTGGTATGAAAGTTAGCCGTTTATATCAGTGATCATTATGAATAAAAACATCTCTATGGTATATTGCCTTGTTTTTTATTCGACTTTCAACAAAGTGAACTATTTCATGTTTTTCACCGCTTTTAGAATGAGTCTGGTACCCTTCAAAATGAAAATTTTGCATCGTGAAATCTTGCTATTGGGGGTGCGGGGATTTAAGGCAGTACAATTAATTTATTCATTATATATAAACTAGTGTTAAACTCCTTGAACTAGGTATTTAAACAGTCTTAGAAATAACCCACTTGCCCAAAGTCGGGGACAAGTAAAAATCTATTTGAAAGGGCAAGTACAAAGAAGGATGAAAAATTATGAAATTAAAATATAAATTTACCAATAATACGTTTTTTTTTCTCAAAATATAGCATACACCAGTAATAGCCTGATTTTCTTTCTATATGACTGACTTCTTGAACAACACTAGTATTTAAAATGTTCAAGCAATCTCTAGGTTTTATTTGCTAATTTTGGACAAGTTCAGGTGAAATTGTATGGCTTGTGCACGAATGGGCAAGCCTTTCCAGAAGTTTATTGTAAAGACTGTGAAGGTTGTTTGTGAATACTGTTTTATAAGGAAAAATCACTGCCAAGTGAGAGGAATTTTAATGAAAATCTCGTAACTGTGTTCAGATGAACTACTAATACTAATCAATTTAATGCATTAAAAATCAGACCAAATAATAAACACCACCTTGTTTGTGAACATTAGCTACATGGGTAGATTGTAATATGACTCAGAAAACTGATATATTTACTCCATAATTTCTACCATTGGGTTTGTTTACCAATGTTCACCAGCTCATTTTCATTGTCACGGTCCAAAAACCTAAATGTATTTTCCCACACAGTCTTGTTGCTTCCTTATATGAAGAAGATACAAGATGTAAAAGTTTAGGATGGATTGGTATCACACACAAGTGACCTCATGCTAAATGTTTACCAGATTATGTATTTGCTATTTATATAATTCAATAAAAGAAGTGTACTGTGTAACAGAAAATAAAATTCATGAATACAGCCTTTGTTTATTTGCAAATGTTTTGAATTTCAACGTAAAGTTTCAGTACTAAATATTCCTTGGTATTAAATATGCATGGGTGTTTATACAACATGTGATTAAGATTTCTGGGTAGAAAGCTGCTGCATTAGAGCAGTCTTAGTCAGTGTAATGATATAAGAGAAACAGGTTGTTTTACCTACAGAGAAGTCATACAGTCTGTAAAAATGCGAGAACTGTTATAAACATGGACTAATCGATACAGATAAATTAAACGATTTAAATTGCAGACGATAGCATGTTTGTTAACAGAAAACCATAATTCCCCCTATTTACAATAAATGGTTGATCCCCTCATTATCAACAAAATTTAAACCGACTATACCAGTACTGGTATTTCTAGATACACATCAGACTTCGGGATTTGTACACTGATCTATTTTTATCTTGGGACACATAATCTTCGTATGGAACACCAGTAATTTTATCATGGAAACAAAATGGGTTTATACAGGTGTGTCAGCATTTAACTTTAGTAGATTACCTGTTGATTACAGTACCGAAAATTGTATTCATATTTTACTGAGAACTAGAATCTAACTTTAAAGTTCTACTGGTATTTGCAAAGAAACTACACTTTTGTACTACCTAACTTTAAATGGAAAACTAAAGGATGGTTGGAAATTGAGTGACATAAAAGAAAATATGTACCTGACTGACTGGGTTATGATGATGGTTTAGATGATCTTTTGATTGCTTAAGGCTTTCTACACATACAGCTGAAATCAGCTTGATGTGTTTTTTAATTAGTTTTGTTGAAGCCGAAGCGAGTGGTGGGAGGGGGGTGTCCTCCCCTTGTGTTCCTGTATTAACACCCCCGTGATGATGAGGCTGGTGGATGTAATGAGATGGTGATGAGATGGTGGTGGTTGTGATGAGACGGCGGTGGTTGTGATGAAATGGTGTTGGTGATGAGATGGTGGTGGTGAAATGGCAGTGGTTGTGATGAGATGGTGGTGGTTGTGAGGAGATGGCGGTGGTTGTGATGAGATGGCGGTGGTTGTGATGAGATGGTGGTGGTTGTGATGAGATGGCAGTGGTTGTGATGAGATGGCGGTGGTTGCGATGAGATGGCGGTGGTTGTGATGAGATGGCGGTGGTTGTGATGAGATGGCAGTGGTTGTGATGAGATGGTTGTGGTTGTGATGAGATGGCGGTGGTTGTGATGAGATGGTATTGGTGATGAGATGGTGGTGGTGAGATGGCGGTGGTTTTGATGAGATTGTGGGTGTTGTAATGAGATGGCGGTGGTTGTGATGAGATGGTGGTGGTTGTGATGAGATGGTTGTGGTTGTGATGAGATGGCAGTGGTTGTGATGATGATAATGAAGGCCATGATGATAAATTGTGGTGATGATGATGACAATGGTTACAATGGTAATGACAGAAATGATAACGATGATTACTATGATTTTGATGATTATGATGTTAATGATGATTGTTATGATAATGGTGGACGTCATAATGATTGATTTAGAGAAACACAGTCTCGTAAAACTGCTTTTTTCTTTATTTTGGATAATAATAGTAACCCAATAACAAAGCTATCAATGCATGTTTATTATCAGGTAACAGTGTTACACATGTACACCTAACATATCAAAATGGACAACATTTCAAAACATACAAACACAAAACTCACTATTCAATAAAAAATCTTCACAATGTGAAAGAACTATTTTTGCTCACTGTATCTGAAGTCCAAGCAAATACCTGTAAGGAATAATACTGTTAATTATCTTTAAAAACTTCATACAGTGGATATTAGTGTTAAAATAATGTGAAAATCACAACTTTTTGTGTTTGTGGCATAGTACTCACACAATAATACCAAAGTACATGTACCATAAATCTCTAATAAGTTTTTGAAAAGAAAAAATGGCCACCAGGGGGGTGGGGCAGTTTTCCTTATATGGCTATATTGAAAACTTTGAAAATCTTCTTGTATGAAACCGCTGGCTGGATTTTACAAGAATAACCCAGAAATGTTCCTTGGGTGACCCTGTTACAAAACACTTCAAATAATTTGGTTACATTAAAAAAACATGGCCCCCCAGAGGGCGGGGCTTTTTTCCTGATATTGCTATATCGAAAACTTTTTTAAAATCTTGCCAGTAACCACTGGTTGGATTCTGAAATAATTCCGCATAAATATTTCTTGGGTCTTTACCACAGTGCTTCAAATTATTTAGATGTGTTAAAAACATGGCCCCAACGGGAGGGACCTTTTTCCTTATATGGCTACATTGAAAACGTTAAAACTCTTCATGTCAGGAACCACTGGTTGGATTCGAAATAATTTCCCAGAAATATTCCTTGGATGGTCCTCTACCAAAATACATTTAATTATAATTATAAATAATAATTTTGATTCCTTAAAAAACATGGCTGCTAAGAGGTGGGCCCTTTTTCCTTATATAGCTACATGTATATTGAAAACTTAATATATCTCCTTGCTAGTAACCACTACCTGGATTTTGAAAAATTCACACAAAAATTCATAGGCAAATACCAAATTCCGTCAACATTTTTGGATACGCTAAAAACATGGCTGTCAGTTGTCAACTTTTACTTCACCTATGAACATGCTTTAAAAATTTTACAAACCATTATGATTTATTAAACTCAGGTGAGCAATCCAGGGCCATTTTGGCTTTCTTGTTATTTTTGATTGAAAAAACCAAGCTATTGTTGTCACTGATCGTCTCTGGCATTCGCTTTTTTGTTGTTGTTTTCATTGAAGTCCATTTTTCTTTGACCTTCAGCTTTTAAACTTAGTATACTTATAGAGAATGATTATTCAGTATAATGAGATTAGTCTGTAGGACAAGAACCATAACTCTAATTTTTTAATGGATCTGCTTAAATCCAATGTTGTTTCCAAAAAGGTTCATCCACTTCTTCTATTGGAAGACCTTAGAAAAAAAAATTCCCACCCATATACTAGATGCCTGTTTGCAAGATGTCAATCCTGTTGTAAATGTTATTATTTTAAAATCACATTGCAAACAAACGGTATAATGCCATATTTACCTTTGACCTCTACATGTGACCTTGACCTTTAAGCCAGGAACGTCTTGTGCGCAACATGGTGTCGCCATTTGGTGAACATGTGTGAAAACTATTAAAAACTACAAACCACAAATGAAGAATGTCTGGTCTGGACAAGATGTATGATGCCCATATTTGACCTTTGACCTCTAAGTGTGACCTTGACCTTTTACTTAGGGGCATGCCGACTCCACATAGTGCACATTAGTGCAAAACTATGTCAAAATCCACTCACAAATGAAGAACATCTTGTCTGGACAAGGTGTATTATGCCCATATTTTACCTTTGACCTGTGTGACCTTGACCTTTGAGCTAGGGACACAGGTCTTGCAAGTGACATGCCATCTCTACATGGTGAACATTTGTGGCAAGTAATTTTAAAATTCCCCGATGACGAATTAAAAGCCCGGACAAGCTGTGTTATACCCATATTTGACCTCTGTGACCTTAACCTTTGAGCTAGGGACACTGGCCTTGCGTGTAAAACTCTGTCTCTACATGGTGAACATTTGCAGTAAGCTATTTTAAACTTCCCTGATGAATTAACAGTCGGACAAGCTGTATTATGCCCATATTTGACCCCTAAGTGTGACCTTTGAGCTAGGGACACAGTTCTTCAGTGCCAAAACCCGCTCCATATGGTGAATATTTGTTGCAAGTTATTTTAAAATTCCCCGAAGAATGATGAATTAACAGTCTGGACAAGATTGGACGCAAGGACACACACCGAACCGCCATTGTCACAGCAAAGTGACTCAAGCGGGCTCGACAAAAATGCATGTTTTATCCATAATTCTTGGGGATATTTTTCTAGTAGCAATAATATATCATATAATGGAAATGTTAAGACAAACAAGAGGGCCACGATGGCCCAATGCGCTCACCTGAGAACTGGTATAGATGAAGACCATACTGTTGTGACAGGTTTGAAAATTAAGGTATCTTAACAGTACGCAGAGGGGGATAGGATCAATTTTGAGTTAAAACATCGGTTAGTGCAATGAGATAACTAAAGTACAAGTTGAGTAGTAGATGTGTTTTTTTGCTAATGGTTCTCAAATCATTTTTAGCTCGACTATTCGAAGAAAATATGAGCTTTCCTACTACCGTCGGCGTCAGAGTCCACGTCTGCATTTGGTTCAAGTTTTTATTCAAAAGTCTTGTGACTTCAAAACTACATAAAAAAACATACAAAACTTGAAACCGAATATACCTTTGTCATCAACTCCAGTGTCAGGGGCAACATTCCCCATAAATCTGTTTTGTATTTTGACAGCGTTTTGCCCCTTTTTCACATAGATTTTCTGGTTAAAGTTTATATTCAAAAGTTTTGTAACTTCAAAACTACATAAGTTATTCATTTGAAACTTGTAACTAACCTTTGTCATCAACTCCAGAAGCAAGGGCAACATTCCGTATAACTGTTTTGTTATAACATTCCCCATAACTCTGTTTTATATTTGACAGAGTTATGCCCCTGTTTCACATAGATTTTCTGGTTAAAGTTAATATTCAAAAACTTCAACACTACAAAAGCTATTCACTTGAAACTTGGAATATACCTTTGTCATCAACTCCAGTATCAGAGTGAACATTATCAAAATACAAAATAGAGTTGTCATTTTTTCACATAGATTTTCTGTTTAAAGTTTATATTCAAAAGTTTTGTAACTTCAAAACTACACAAGTTATTCACTTGAAACTTGGAACTAACCTTTATCATCAACTCTAGTACCAGGGGCAACATAACCCATAACTCTGTTTTGTATTTTGACAGAGTCAGCCCACTTTTTACACAGACTTTGCGGTTAAAGTTTTTGTTCCAAAAATTTATAAACTATACAAGGCTTCACTTAAAAATATTGTGTTTTAAAAAATGTATGCCCCTTGCACTATCCAAAATATGTACCAACTGAAATACTTTGAATAGTCAAGCGTGCTGTCCCCGTCCGTCCGTCCGCAAAATATTGTTCATGCGATAACTCAATAAGTACTGAAGATAAACAGCAATGTGAGTATTATGCACGACCTTTTATTTTTTATCAGAGATCAAAGGTCACGATACTGTTACTAAAAATAGAAATAAACTAAAACAAAAGGGATCTTGCGATAACTCAATAAGTACTGAAGATATTTCTATTAAACCTGGTATACACGTGACTGTTACTAAAAATATAAATAAAGTAAATACTGTTAAAATTCGAAAAGTACATAAGATATGACCCTGAAACTTGGTACAAAGATTAAACTATAGGTTTGCCATCCGTCTGTGTGTCTCTCTATCTGTTTGTCTGTCCGTCCCCAAAACCTGTTTCCTGCAATAACTCAAAAACTACTGAGCTTATTTCGATGAAACTGTGTATACATATAAGCAGCAATGTGGCAATGTGAGGATTATGCACGACCTTTTTTTTCACCAGAGGTCAAAGGTCACGTGACTGTTACTAAAAATAGAAATAAACTAAATACTGTAATAATTCGAAATGGACATAAGCTATGACCATGAAACTTGATACAGAGATTGAACTGTAGGTTTGCCACCTGTCTGTGTGTCCTTCTGTCTATTCGTCCGTCCGTCCCCAAAACCTGGATCCTGTGATCACTCGGAAAGTACTGAAGACACTTTGATGAAACTTTGTATACGTAGCAACAGCAATGTGAGAATTATGCACAACCTTTTATTTTTCACCAGAGGAAACTTTGTATACATAGAAAAAGCAAGGAGAGGATTGTAAACGACTCTATTTTTCACCAGAGTACAAAGGTCACATGACTGTTACTTAAAATAGAAATAAACTTAATACTGTAATAATTCAAAAAGAACTTATGATCATGAAACTGGGTACACAAAATGGACTATATGATAGACCTCTGTCAGTTTAGTACTGCAATAACTCAAAAAGGAACTCGAATGTCTGGTCAATGTTACTAAAATAGAAAAAACTACAACTTAATACTGCAGTGACAAGTGGGATTTGAATATGAAACTTTGTACATCTACAGATAAAGGGCGATTTGACGGTATTGCACAATGTTTAATTAGTAGGGGACTCACCGCTAGGGGACTCCTGTTTTGTTTGCAATACTATCAAAGTCATTGACAATTATGGAAAATGTAGAAACAGTACATTTTGATGTCTTTTTTCGCAAACAGTTTTGGAAAACTAGTTGCAATGCGATAATTGCGATGGCTGTGCTATAAGGTAAAGTTTTCCTTCTTCTTTGATAATTTTCTGTCCAATGATGATAAATGATGTTAATGCAGGCTCTGAAGACATCAATTTTGCATGTACAAATAACTACATGCACGTCTTGCAACTGTTGGAAATCAAATTTTATCAATCAATTTTTATGGCCATGCGCAAACTGCAATTTGGTCAACACTGAATCAAAAATCATGTGTGCAAGCCAATCATTAATAACTTGTTGATATTTTTTTCCAAACACAATGGGCAATAACACCTCTGGTGTTTCTGGTCCGATCTTGCTTATATTCAACTTCACCTTTTATCTTATGGTCATAGACAAAATGTGCAAGATTGGTGAAGATTGCATGAAAAATGAAGTCTCTATCCTGAATAATGTCCACTTTTACAGGGCAATAACTCTGGTGTTTCTGGTCCGATCTTGCTTATATTCGACTTCAACTGTAACCTCATGGCAATAGTCAAACTGTGCAAGATTAGCGAAGATTGGATGAAAACTGAAGTCTCTATAATAATGTCCATTTTTGTATACTTCGTGTTCAGATGAGCTAAAAATACAAGTTCAAAATATTTTTTTTTATCCAGGGTACCAGCAGGATTGAACTCACTCCTACAAAATCGCGCACTTTAATGAAACTTTCCTACGCTACACAACAATTTTAAATGTTGCTCATGCACGTAACTGTACTTCATGTACATTTCATTCATATCCATTCTACTACTACTATTACTAGTTTTCCAGCACCCATGAAAGTGTCAAGATGACCACTGTTTATATCTTGAAATCATATAGACTTGTCAAGTGTCATCATATAAAACGATGTTTCAATATTTATTCTGTGTAAACAAGCTTTGTGGCATCGATAAGCCACTTAAATCTAACATGTTTGAAAATATATAAATGAGCACATACAATGGTACAAGGTAAACTAATATTGAGCAGGCTTTGCAAACTGGCATTAAAGACTTGGCAAGGAGAAATTACCAATCATTCTATGAAACCTAGTGGTACTGGTATTCAGTATCCACATGATCATGGATTGGAAGTATTGTTTCTGCAGTCGAACAGTTCAATACCGATCACTGACACTACTTAATTTATAATAATTGTAAAATCTTGATCATGAAAAAGTACACCTATCAGACCTCCAGTGAAATTAATTAAATCCAGACTGTTAAAAGTTCCAAACAAGGATAATAATGCTCAATAGAATATGTGTATACGAAAAGAAAACAGCAGTTTCATAACATAACAACAAGTTTGAAAATAGGATCTGAACAATTCCCAATAATTTAGATAAGTAAAATAACATACTTGCTGAAACCAATTAAAACATTTCAAACATTATCCCTTAAATTTGTAACAGCATACTCGAAAACAGACAATACGTCTAAACATACTACATGTAGTAGCACGACCATTTCTACAGTGTACTCAACTATTCTCAAAGTTAAACAAGATTCTGTGTTTCATAAACACACATCCCCGCGGTTGGTGCTGGATTGCCAAGTTCTTAGTCCAAATTAGGCAAAGTCAAAGTGAGGTTGGGTGATATGGGTCGATTGGGAAAGGTCATTAGTAACAACTGCGTAAATATCTATGTGTTGTAGTAAGAGGTGTATGTGCTAGACGAAACGGCAAAATCTAGTTAACCATGAAATGGCGTTTTTGAATTGTCACAAGTCCAAATTAGGTCAAGGTGAGGTTGGGTGATATGGGTCGATTCGGAATGGTCATAAGCAACAATTGTGTAAATACAAGTGGTGTTGGTGCGAGACGAAATGGTAAAATCCAGTTAACCAAGAAACAACCAATTTGAATTATTTTAAGTGTAAATAAGGTCAAGGTCAAAGTGATTTTGGGTGATATGGGTGGATAAGGAATGGTTATAACCAACAGCTGTGTAAGTATCCAGGATAGGGAATGGTCATAAGCAACAGCTGTGTAAGTATCCAGGATAGGGAATGGTCATAAGCAACAGCTGTGTAAGTATCCAAGTGTTGTAGTAAGCGGTGTTCTGCAGAACACTGCTCATGGTATGATTCATAAATTAACTTAAATGACTCAAATGACTCAAATTGAGTTTCTGAACATGACTATACACAAATATAAACTATATTAAACAATATACATGTTGCAATAAGAACAGGTCTTTCACACTGGGATCTTTTTTATGCATAATATTGATGAGTACACACACACACACACACACACACACACATGCTAACAAAATATTACTATGTTAAGGTTGTTAAATATAATAGTAACTTCCATTTCCAATGTGAAGTCAATATATACAACTACCAGTACATTATATATACAAATACTGACTATACATTCGTGCAATATAGCAAAGTATAATTCATTAAGTTGTTAATGATATAAATCAATAAACAAGTGTATCATTTGGATTTACGATACTACACTTGCATACAATAAAACATAATACAAATGTTTAGATAAAAGATATCCTCAAAAATCTTCATGCATTATCATCAAATGATTTCTCCTTTCAGCACTTGCCAATTCCCCCAAAGAATAATTTACTACTTACACATACATGTAGATCCATTTAACATGAATATTTCAGGAATTCATTGAAATCAGCATGCCAGGTAAATATCAATCTGACTGCACAATCTCCTGCTGCGAATACCTAGCATGGTTTAGACGATTTTTATAAGATTGGGTAAATGTTGAACAAAACTAAATATTAGACAGATGTTGTTAACGCAACTTTTACAACTGATAGTTATTCATTTCATTTCAAGATAACCCATGTTTGTGAAATTGCCCTTTACCGCATAAATCCAACGTACATGTATTCATATGACAGATAATACAATTGTGAACTGCAAGTAAAGCACCTGATTACAAAGGTAGATCCCAGCTTATACATGTATAATATACCATTATTATTGTTGTGTTTCTCACAAGCTTTTTGTGTTGTTGTGTTGTTATTTTTGGATAGAAAAATATATCACATTCATGAGAAAAAAGTACATTTCCTATAGGAGCAAAGGGATTTTTAAATCACAGACATACCTTCATTTCAAGCAACCAACAATCAGTTATCTATAACTATGTTCTACAATATACACTTTTATAAATAAAAAAGCAAGTCCAGAACTAAAAACTTCGGACAAACAATCTACAACCAACCCCACCCATCATCATCGTCATCATCATCAAACTCATCCATTTCCACGCCCTCAAACAGTCTATTGTGGCACTTGGAGCCCGCAGAGTTATAGTGAAGGTAAGGGTTTGCACGAGACAGTGTGTCATTGCACAACCAGCAGAAGTACGCTCGGCATTTCATGCATGTCATCTTGTTACAGCCGTCAATTTTCTGAAATGTTAACATGTTTTGTTGAGATTTGAGCCCACCATTAAAACTTAAAACAGCTGTCGAATTAAGACCTATTCCACTGTTAGATGGCATGTAGAATTCAGTCCAGCAAAATGGAATTTTGGGCAGAGAGAACACAGTAAGTACATGTTTCATAGTTTAACATGTGCAAACACTGTTGTAGGTGCAGTTAAAATTCTAAATTGTGTAGACTGCTTCAAAGATGAATATTAGTCTTTGTCAAAACAACTTGTCGATCAGACTATCAGTAAAGTTTCTATTGAGAAGTATAGAGGTATAAAGGCTTACATACTGTACACATAAAAAAATACATTTTTTTGCAGCATATTAAATCGAAACATGCATTTTGTTCAATATCAGGGTTTCAGGGAAAACAGTACTGCTAACCAACAAAACAGAGATTACTCATTTTAGCTATACAGTAATGGATGGCCTCTTTACACACTTACACTTTATTTACATAAATGCACTTTTAAAAGAGAGGAAACCAACTAATAGTTACTAATATATTAATCTAAACTGACAAAGACGCATGACGAGTTCCACCTGTATGTGAGCCCCACAGCTGGGGCACTGCTTGGAGTGTTCCTTCAGCCACTCATTGGTGAAGCTCTCCTCAAGCGCCTGTTGGATTGTGATCTTCCCGTAGCGTTTCTCCAGCAGGATCTTCGTGGCCCTATCAGCTGACAGATACTCCTCTCGTAATTTTTGAAGGCCATCTGGGAATGGATCGTAGTAAAAATACTGGTAAATGACATGACAATTATTGCGCAGGAAGGGGAAGGGGCACAGTGTTTGACGATCAGTGGGGAATAATACTTTTTGTTCAAATGAAGATGCAGGAAACCATGGATAAATAGTTTAAAAGACCTTACACAAGCCGTAAACTAACATAATAATAAGTTCACACACCAATAATAAAAACTTTCATAATAATTAATGTCAAGAAATTTAGTTGATTAAGTTTATTTAAAATTCATAAAAATGTATATCATACGTGTACTATACTACATTTTACAAATTACTGTTTTTTTACTATAAATCGAGGGTTGAGCGGGAAACTGTTGAATCTGTTTAGCATTTCTATGTCAGATACGCTCAACCCTGGAGATGTCTTTAATAAACAATGAACATAAGTATGTATACACATCGGTCCAGTCAAATGAAAAATTCTTATTCATCTATTTTTTCCCCAAAAATGTACAAATCTAAACATTCCTTTATCAAATATGAAACATTTACCTGCTTTTAGCTTGCATGGTGACAGACCGTGGTAAACAAGTCGACACAGGGTACAGAAGACAAACTGGCAGACGGGGCAAAAGGCGAGGGTTGTTTCTCGCTCCATCAGTACAGGGCTCTGGCACGTGGGCCGCGGGCAGAATGTGATATCCGACATGGTATCCAGGCTTGTCTGTAGCAGAAGCTGGTCATACTTTGTGAATAACTCTGGAAGAACCAACTTCTTTACCTGTCAATTGTAATTTATTTCAGTAAAATCATATGAAACAAGAGCTGTTTGTAATATAGTTATGCCCCCGTTAGGTTAAAAGCAATCTTTCAAATATCATGTTTGGTAAAGATCGCATGAAAACTGTTGGACATAAGGAACATAAACTGCTAAACAGGAAAATATTAGATTAAATGAAAGGCCATAACTCTGCAGGTCCTGGGAAGATTAGGTAGTTTACTGAAATTTTAGATAATTCAAGGGCAATAACTCCTAAATCCTAGGGCGATTTGGTTTATTATTCAATTTGGCCGAGATATTATGCCCATGAACATTTTCATGAAGTTTGGTGAAAATCTGACGAACATTGTTGGACTTGAGAGCGGAAGTGGCTAAAAGGGCCAATTTCAGACTAAGGGCAATAACTCAACAATTCCTTGGGTGATCTGGCTGGTTATCGAACATGGTTGAGATATTATTATTATAACAAACATTTTCATGAAGTTTGGCGAAGATCGGATCAAAATTGTTGGATTAAGAGAATGGAAGTCCAATACACCCCACCATCGCCGATGGGGGGGGGGGCATAATTACTTGAAAGAATAAAAAGTACATATGTACTACTAATGTTGGACAAAGCAAATTCTAATGATGTTCTGTTGGAACAAATCCCAAAGATCTGACAACTGTAATTGTAAATATTTTATTACAATAAAACACACACTTTGTAGAAAATGCATGCATCTCAATTTCAGTATGCGACAATAACACTGTTGAATCAAGAAATAGTCAAAAGAAATGAATGACTTGATGTCACAAATCTGAAATAGCAGTACACATGTTCTTATTTAAGCAGCTTTAGTATATTAAAGACTACCAATGACACAATCACAGTTGAATGCATGCATATTAATTTTTTTAATATTCCAAACATAGTTTTTGGCCAATACATGTTACTGAAATTTTCCTATAAAACGAGGGTACTATTGAAGTTAAACTGACAAAATGCCTCACATTACCTGCGCAGGGTGGGCCTGTGACTCACAGTCGTCATGGGGACACTCCAGTCCCTTAACGTTGCCATCTTTAATCTGAATACTAAAGTAATTTCTCATGCAGTCATTACAATACACATGATCACAGTCGTAAAACATCAAACAGTGTGCCCCGCTTTTCTCACAGAAGCACACATTACAGCAGTAACTCGATTTCTCAAACTGATTGAGACGTTCTTGCTTGTTGTATTCAAGAATCACAGGCAGAAGGCGATCCTGTGACGCCACCTCCTGTATGCCCCGTGGATCAAGATGGCTGTCCTGCTTACGGCTGACCACGTGAGCCAGCTCGAGAGGCGAGGACAGCTGCAGGTAGTCAAACAGTTCGTCCTGGAGGAACGTGTTCCACTGGAACAATATCACGCTTCCTTTGCTCTCCTCCCACAGTGAGTCCAGCTTCTTACACAGTTTGCTCAGCTGACATGTGGGTAAAACAAAGATCAAAATATATGAAGTGACATATAGATCTAATAGTTAAAGAATATTCTGAATCTAATAAATACCAGATAGTCAATATTTATGTTTTATTGTACTTAAAGTACAAATGACTTAACAATATTAACTTTGAGTTAAGGTTGTCTAACTAGTCTGCCTTAATTAAACATGATATACAACACCTTAAAACTGTTCATTTAGAGAAAAGGTCAAATTACTGTTAATAGTTAAAAATAAAATAAAAAAGAAATATGTGTAATAGGGATTTTTTTTAGAGGCTGGGATGGGCCTCAGGCACTAGGGTTTGGGACAAATTATTGCAACAAAATCAGTTCAGTGGAACATAAATCCAGGTGTGAAGTCATCTTTAATTAAATTAAAACAATTCAAGAAATTTTAGTAGGGGATGACACTGATATTCAGGCCCTGCCTGGTACACAAGGTAACAATCCCTGGTTTGTTATAAACTATATACTGATTCTGATGAAGTCATATATATTAAGCATTAAATCAAGAGCCGAAAATCCAAATATCGAGACTTTCAAAAATGCTCTCAGAATGAAAATACATTTAGAAGAGCAGATTGCTTTTGAAAAAAAAAAAAAATTGATCTCCATTTTAAAAAATGGCAAAAATTTGCACATCCTAATACTTTGAAGTGAATCTTGCCTATTCTGTCTTTTTTTCCCCCCTTTTTTCTCAGGATTGTTGTTTTCTTTTTTTCTTATTTTTTTTTTTTTTTTTTTTTTTCGCATACCTTAGGGAAGCTGTTGTGTATTTGCGCCCACACATGTGCCTTCCCATAGCAGTCTTCCAGTTTTGAAGACAATAAGTCAAACATCTCATGTCTATTAAAGGGAAAACCTTGCCTTTTTATTATCCTCTTTCCTTTTTAGTTTTTTTGGTATCTCACTTTTTTATATCTAGCATCATCTCAAAACTAAAAATTGAAACGATTATTTTCTAG
This sequence comes from Congeria kusceri, assembly GCA_027627225.1. Lineage (NCBI taxonomy): Eukaryota > Metazoa > Mollusca > Bivalvia > Myida > Dreissenidae > Congeria > Congeria kusceri. The sequence goes on from CM051025.1 coordinate 73,264,792, forward strand.
AAACAATTTATTATGCAAAATACACATAAATGAATGTAGTATAATAACTAATTTTAGTGTATATATATTGTTTATATGCATAATGTGTACTTCTATATTTACAACATTGTGTAATGGTGATGTATATTGAAAAATGAATAATAATAAAAAAAAAATCCCTGGTAATCAACCTGTTCTCTGTTAAGCCACTTGCAGGAGAGTGTAAACTGTGGAGGGCTGTTGGAGGGGTAGTCCACCGGCAACAGGAAGTTGAGGTGCACAGGTGGAAGGTACTTCACATGATGTAAGTCGGCTGACACCTGACCAGCACCATCCTTCTCACTATCTGCAATTAATAACATGATCGGGTGAGAAACATGCAACAACAAATGCAAAATAAATATGTATATGTCTGTCCGAGGATTAACTTATTACAATGATTGGTAATAATTTGTATCAACATTTAGATATGACTGCAACAAACACTATAAGCATCAAAACACTAGATTGGACATTTTCAGTCTTAATCTTGGATTTCGGATGAGAACATCAACATCATACAAATTTGAAGAGAAAGTTGTGAGTATAATAAGATCGCCTTATAGTAATTGATATATGCCAGAATTGCAATTACATTGTCAAGGAAACACAGCTACCTTTTTTAATCTTGACCACTTTGATTTTAAAATCATCAGGCAGAACAGGCAGTGCTAGCAACTCCCCTCCATTCTGCTGCCCCTCTTTGTGCACCTTCAGGATGTTGTCATAGATACTGGCAAGAGCCAGGAGCTCATCCTCCTGCTCTTCTTGGTCACTCATTGTTTCTACGCTATAAACTGAATTAAAACATGGCAACATGAAATGGAACCCACTTTGTAGTAAAGTACTACTAGTACTATTTCAAATTTTGACTATTTGTTGTAAACGATAATAATATAACAAATAGGTAGTCTAACTAATAAGACTTGCAACAAATTGAGTGTTACTTTTTATGTAGGGCTAAATTCGCTCTAACAATCTTACCCATATAAAAGTAGCTCAGTATTTTCGACCAGAGCCTTACAATTAATGCTAAACTATCAGCTGATAAATAATGCTGATCAATGCTCTATTCTTTAGATACCGTTCCTCTTATATGGGGTGAATCGTTATACATATGGGGCGAGTCTTTATACATATGGGGCGAGACGTTATTAAACATATGGCGAGTCGTTAAACTACCATTCTACAGATATATTATTAGTTATTTCCCTCCCTGTTGCTCTATATTCCGATTCATGTATGTCCGAATATAATGTCCGTGGAATAAAATACGTCAATGGCCAATGTTTTGCTAAATCTATTAATGACAGCATGAACAATTTAAACCCACTTTGCTGTAATTCATATTATTTTCACAAAAATTAACGCAACATACTCACCAGAGTAGTTTATTATCACATGCAATGAGAGACTTTAGTGGGTTATCTTCCCTTGTCTAGCAGGTGCCCGTATAGGCGGCGCTGTTGTCGAATAGGTCCATTGTTATTTATTTTCCCTTCCATTGTTTACTTCCGCTAAGATTGACAGTTGATAAACAGAGTTTTAACACGATTTGATTATATTTCTTCGATAAAGGTGTAAATATGGCTTCAAAGTTTTGCAGCCTATCTTTAGGACAACTTAGGACAGAGTTAAGAAAGAGAAATGCTAAGTTATCTGGACGAAAAAAGGAGTTAATCGAGAGGTAGGCTAACATGAATTTTTCTTTTCACTTTTGTTGTTGACGATTAGCGAAGTAAACAAGTTCTTTCATTAAATAGTTAAATGTAATAACAGCAATTGATGCAATCTTATATCGCTAATGTCTGCAGTTCATTATTATTAATTGTCCCAAATTCCACAGGAAGCATTGCAAATTAAATTCAAAATGTGTACATGTCCATACGTTGGAATTAGTGGGTGGGGTAATGCGCTATGTGTGGTTTGTTTGTAGTAATAAATACAATATGTTCTTTGTTTGCAAAGTCGTCTTTTCTTCATTCTTTTCTTAAAGATGAGGCAGTATATGATTATTAAACAAATGTATTACATAATTGTTTCAGACTAGAGGCCTATGACAGAAACCAAAATTTCAACAACTGTGAGGACCTTATGCCAGAATTTAGGATGAGCCTTCCAGTAACCAGTGGCTACAAGGACATCAACAGTGACATGAAGATGGCCCCCATTGACCGTCAGAAAGCCACTGACTATCTGGAACGCTTTCAAGTTGAGTTCGACCAAACTGTAACTGCACTGTACAATGACAAATTTTTAATGTATCTTCGGTTGTTTTCATCAGACAGTCTTGACTTTGTAAAAAGTGCGTGTAGAGCAGAAATGAAGAAAAAGATAAATTATGTGGTAGACATTTCCTTTACAAAACATGGAATAGTGCACGAGGCGCAGTGCGAATGTGGAGCTGGCGAGGGTCCCTTTGGACATTGCAAGCATATAAGAACTGTATTGTATGCATGCCTGAAATTTGTTCAAACAGGAGATGTGAAGGTAGAGTCGTCATGTACCGAGCAACTACAGGCATTCCATAGAGCCAAGAAACATACCGGGTCCCCTCTGAAGGCCAGAGACCTAAACATGGTTGGGGCAGATATTTGTGATATTAAGGACTTTGATCCCCGACCTGTTAGTTTTCGAAATGCCCCTAATTATCAGGATCATTTTTACAATACATGTATGAACTTTAAAGGAATTTCTAAAACGCCAATATTTCAGACCTTTGCACCAGCAAATATATATGCAGTCAACAATGATCATGACTATTTTGAAGTGACACATGAAGAAAACTTTCTAAATCAGAGTAAAATAACTAAAATAACAACAGAAGAGTGCTGTGAACTGGAAGTTTTGACAAGGGGACAAAACACAAATGATCGTTGGTTCGAGGAACGTGGAAAAAGAATCCAGTCATCCAACTACCACCGGATATGTACAGCAACAGAAAAGGCCAATTTAGCAGCATTGGCTTCCACAATGGTATCTGGACATGTAACTAAGCAAAATGAAGCGATGCGCCATGGCTGTAAATATGAAAAAACTGCAATTCACATATATGAAAGTGCGCGAAATGTTAATGTTCAGGCATGTGGCATCACTGTTTCTAAGACCCATCCATTTCAAGGGCATCTCCTGATGGAATTGTCAGCAAGGATTTAATTGTAGAAGTAAAATGTCCTTTCAATGCAAAAAATAAAGAGATAAACTCAGTTACTGTGCCATATTTAAAAGAAATCAATGGAAAACTTGTTCTAAGCAAAAAAAATCCATATTACTTTCAGATACAGGGACAGTTGTTCTGCTCTGAACGAAAATATTGTGATTTAATTGTGTATACTCTCACTGACATTGTGTACATCAGAGTAACAAGAAATGAGGCGTTTATCTCTGATATGGTGCACAAACTTGAATTATTTTTTGAGGCACATTTCAAACCAGCACTTTTGGAAAAGTTGTTTTATAAAAATGTGTAAAATAATGTTCTGCAAAAGAAATGAAACAAAAAGTTCATTTGAAAATAAATGCATTTTGTAATGTTGTATGAATTATCATGATATGTATTTTTTGTTATTATATTTGTCATTATATATGTATTCAAATAAATTGTTTTATTGAAAATTGTGTTGTTTGAACAGAACTGCATAAATATCAAGTATGTTGTTTACAGTCAGCATTCATAAAGCACCTCAGGAAAAATTTAAGTACATTCCTTAAATTATCAGAATTCCTAAAGTCTTTTGCTTTTTTATATAGATGTCTTCTTGTATTAAATTTGTTTTTGCTGTAAATTATTGACTTTTGTTATAGTATTTTGGCAAAAAAACAACAGAAATCATAATAATTTCCATAGCAAATTGTATCTGAAATTTTCACTTAAATAAAACTTAAGATTTCGCTTAGGAGCTTTATGAATACCAGCCCGTACCAGAGTTTAATTTCAGCTGCAAAAGTAACAAATCACTATTTTAAAACTTTATTTATTAAGCAATCACGTGTAATACATCAACTTCAACATAAAAAATGAATAATGAACAGTCATATTGGCAAACAAATGTCTAGTATTACTGTAATAACATGTACTTTCTAATACTGATAACCATAGACTAATACACATGATCATCAGACATTTTTTTATTCAGAATGGTAAATGACAACATAAAAATGACATTTTTTACTACACTTAGCTACATGTACAACCGTGATTGTAGCAATTCTTTAAGCATATGTAGACACAATGCCATTTCTGAAATTGCATAGCATGAAACATACAAAAATTATCTCTGATGACAACTTAGTCTCTGTGGCAGTCAGAGGTTCAGTTAAAATTCTGTATGTTTTTCCAAGACCAATGATTCTTTCTACATGCACACGTTTGCTAGAAATTTTCCTATCTTTAATAACAGTATCATTTTACATTCTGTTCTTTTTCTTAAAAAAGGTTGGTATATTAATATGCACATCATGTGGTGCAAAAATGTCCTGTACATTAAAACCTTTGTCAGCCATTATACTGTCATTTTTGGAACAAAGCCTGGTCAGTGAACTCCAACTATTTGCCTGTCACTTGTAGCACCTCCATAGGCTGGGGACACATAAGAAATAAGACCGCCAGGGGTACTGCCAATCAAAACCTTAACTGTATTTCGGTTTTTGTAAGTCGAAAAAGTGGCTTGTTGAGCCGTTGGATTTTTCGGTTTTTTAATTGGGCACTCAGTACCATCAATTATGACGCGTGTTTTGGGGTATAGCCTCTTGAAGCTGCTTGGACCGAAATAGCGGACTAAAGTTTGTGATGGCCATATGTTAATTTCTTTCCACTGTTTTTCCATGAACAAGACCCAAGTAATAAAAATGTTCGACACCACACTTTCAGAAACATTAAATTAATTTCCAACAGTTTCGTTGTGGACTGTGAAACGGCTACACACCACATTCCTTCATTCCGGCGCCGGTGTTCACAAAGCTCCTAAGGAACATCTTAACTTATGTTGTAATTAATTGAACAATTCAGATCACATTTGAAATTCAACAATTAATAATCCCAAAATGATAAATAAGAAAAGCATGTTTACTTGTTACGAAAACAAAACATTTTAATGCAAATTGCCCTATTAATGAAACGACCACATACTAGATCTAATCGAAATTTTAAGATTTTGTGAAAATTCCCACAGTTTTCACTAAGGCGCTTTGTAATATGGGCCCTGACTTGTACATCCAAATGTATGTGCTGTTTTACCTCTGGGGCATTGTCGCACAAGTGAATATTTGCATGTGTCGTGTGGCAGACGTGCAAATAAACGGGATAAAAATTAACAAAATGCGATTTAGTTGCTCCTTCAGGCCAGCGCCGCCTTGAAGAAGCCCAGCGTCGTGGCTTGGGGAAATGGTCCGGCAGGTATTCTATGTACGACTGGTGAGTATTACATGAGTGTATCAGTCCTGCAGAACGAAGAACGAATATATTATGTGGGCACTGGCATTAAATTGCAGCTTGTCCCAGGCATCTTGTGAACACAGCAGCGGCTGGAGATAATACCTGAACGACTGTGATATGACCACGAGTTGATGGACAATCCTGTACATCTTCAGTTAGCGTTCTCAAGATCTTTCCAAAGACACCAAGTACTGGTTCTTCACACGAAACGGACTCGAGAGTGTCTCTATAAGCCTAAGGCTTTCGATGCAATCGAGCTAAAATAAATCGGTTTACACTAATCCTGTACACCATTGCTAACCTAGCTGGCGTCAGCTCTGCGCGCATTACGAGTCTCCCAATCCAGCGTTGCACGAGATCATGTGGCTAACACTACTTGCTCGCTTGTCTCCAGTTACAAATCGGGCAGCTGTCCGCTGTACTGATTCCAGGCTTGTTATTTTAGAAGTTGTTGATGGACATGCATATTTAACGATATGTCTGACCAACGACGTGTAACATTTGGTCTTTATTGTGGAGTAGCAGCTGGAAATGTTGCGTCGTAGGAAGTCTAGGCTGTTGAACAGTGTTGAGTGGTTCATTGTGGATGGAGTTGGTAACTTTTTTTACGGACATACTTCACGCTTGCTTTGGTTGAATTCTATCTTACATTGCCTCTATAATTCTTGGCACTGATTTAGGTCATCTTGAAGGATATGGCAGTCTTCGATGTACATTATTTTCTTCTGTAAGAGATTGTCTTCAGCAAAGAGCCTGGCTATTGATCTGTGGCATGTCATCAAACCAGGTAGAAAAGAGGGCCTGGCTATTGATCTGTGGCATGTCATTAAACCAGGTACAAAAGAGGGCCTGGCTATTGATCTGTGGCATGTCATTAAACCAGGTACAAAAGAGGGCCTGGCTATTGATCTGTGGCATGTCATTAAACCAGGTACAAAAGAGGGCCTGGCTATTGATCTGTGGCATGTCATTAAACCAGGTACAAAAGAGGGCCTGGCTATTGATCTGTGGCATGTCATTAAACCAGGTACAAAAGAGGGCCTGGCTATTGATCTGTGGCATGTCATTAAACCAGGTAGAAAAGAGGGCCAAGGCCAATCGTTAGTGTTATTAATATTGTTTAATTTATATTAACTATTATTAAATTATTAATGTTGTTAAACTATCATTCCATACATTAACTGTTATTAATATAGCATGGGAAATGTTTAAACGGTTATCTGTAGCAAAATGAAAATGAGCGCTGCATTACGAACATAAGACTTACGACAGGAGCCAACCATACCATGATACATTGGCATATCGAAAATTCACATAATTTATGGACATTTAGACCAACACTTTTAACAAGTAAATATTTTTATTATCTCAGTATCTAAATGTCCATCTGCTGGGTCACAAATGGAAGTCCTCTCTTTTTTTCTTTTGTATTATGCTTTATATAATGTTTGTATCGAGGTGACATATAGGCAAGATGGACCTCGTGTAAACTGGTATACATTTGTTAATAATCATTTATGTTTCTATATGCACATGTCAATATAATGCACCTATCAATATTTTCCCTCACGGGGAGCGGTGGGCATTTACGGGACTTTAGACTGAAAGCACTTCCCGACAGGCGGAAATTAGACATGCCGAATTATTCCGGGTCCAGGGAAATATACTTTGTTCGGATTTAAGATCCCGGTAAAATTGGCCCCGAGCCACTTGATACACCAATTAAGCAGCCCCCATTGAGGGGATTTAGACAAAAATGCTTGGCTCTTGGGTGGGGAATTAGACCCCCAAAAATACAATTAGTTAAATTCCCCTGGGATTGCCCGCCGTTCCCCAACTTCGCATGGGGAATATATTGATAGGTGCATAATAAATAATTTACTTACATAATGTTGCCGCCTACGCGCGGAAGGGCTATACATCTTGATTCAACAACAACGACCATACCATTAAAGTACCATATTGGGCGTGTGTTACAGTTCCAACCTAGTGGGTGACATAATGATGTAAGAATAATTTCACATAATAAACTTTGTAAATTAATGAACAATAAATACTATCTCTTCTACATAGTATAACTATCCCCCCTGTAGCATTCTCCAAGCATAGTCCAACATCAAAAAGTCACGAACGAAAGAGAACAATCGAAAAGAAAGATTGATGAACGAGTGGTTGCCTTTATTTTATTGATTTACATTTGAAAAAAAAAATATCGAAGTGTTTTAAAAAA